>CM061243.1:108051592-109251592 GCA_030848705.1 Heracleum sosnowskyi | reverse complement strand
TTATCTGTCAAGAGAATGAAGTATTAAAGTCATCTACTGACTTGAAGTTATTCTACATTGAAAGAAGTTCAATTTATTGATCAAGCCTCAGTGAAGTATTCAAGAAAGTGGATTTACTACAGTGACAGAGATTTCCAGTTGGTGACAGAAGAAATACAGGATACAAAGTTCAGTCAAAGCTAAAGGAAAGAAGCCACAGCTTTAAGAGTTTTAAAGATGAAGAATTATCATTGAAGTCAGTTATTCATGAAACCAGACAGTGCATCGAATGACGACATCAATCAGTGGAATTAATTCATCTAATTTAGGTGGTGTTCAGAAGAGAGAGAGATACTTTGTTTTTAAGTTATTCTCTTCTAATTAATTAAATAATTAATCAATTTAATTAATAAATTAATTCTTTCAGAATTAATTTATTTATTAAATTAATTAATTTAGTTGTTTGAATTATTTATTAAATTAATTCCAGAAAAGAATTAATTTAATTTAGAATTTAATTCAACTAAAATTAATTAAAAGAAAGTAATTTAAGTACTAGTATGACCTGTCTATTAATACTAGTATGACCTAGTTTAATTAAAAGTAAAAACACGGTATGACCTATTTGAAGAGGTCATACATGTTTCCTTTTAAAGGTCATACCGAGTTACTGTTCACTGTTCACTGTTCACTGTTTACTGTTCACTGGTTACTGTTCACTGGTTACTGTTCACTGTTTACTGTTCACTGGGTACTGTTCACTGTTTACTGTTCACTGTGCTAGGTCATACCGAGTTACTGTTCACTGTTTACTGTTCACTGTGCTAGGTCATACCGAGTTACTGTTCAGGTCATACTGACACTGTGCTAGGTCATACCGAGTTACTGTTCAGGTCATACAGACACTTTTGCAGGTCATACAAGTTCATTTCCTAAGGTTCTACAAAGAGTTGTTGAAAGAACTTGAGGTCATACAAGGCAAAGGGAATTGTATTAACAGGCGGCCAAAAAGAGGCAGTATACAAGAATTGTAATATCTATCAAGAAAAGTAGCAGCCATTTCTTTTCTCTCAAGAACAAGAAGAAAGCATTTGATCTCATTTCTTCTCAAGCAATTAATTCTAGTTTGTATTGTTAAATCCAAACCACTAGAAGTTGATTACTTGTATTGCTTTGATTATCTAGCGGATTTTTATCCCTAGAATTTATCTCGAACTTGCTTTTAGCATTCGATCTTTTTATTACAAATATTAGAAAAGTTCATGTCGAATTTATTCTAAATTTGTATTAATTAGTTTGAGATAAATACTTTGTAATCCTTATTGTATTTGCAACACCCTTCAAGTTTAATATAGTTTATATTTAACTTGAATTTTGTTTCATTTATATTCCGCATTAATTTGTTCTAAATTGTTAAATTATTCAAGAACAAATTTCGATAAAACGGTATAGTTTGTATTCAACCCCCCTTCTACAAACTTATCAGGACCTAACAATTGGCATCAGAGCCTTTTGATTGATATACAAATCAAAGATCCAATTGTTTTGAGATTTTTTCAACTCTGATTTTTTTATTATTCCTAAAAATCTCAAAAGATGTCTACTACACAGAAAGTGGGTACAGTCAAAATCCCAATATTCAGCAAGGAGCATTATCCAATGTGGAAGAAGAAAATGCTCCTATTTCTTAAGGTTGCAAATCCTAAATACATTGATGTGATGAAGAATGGACCAAAACTTCCTATGATTATTGAGGAAGAATTAAAAGAGGGTAACATTGTTACTAGGGCTGCTAGAATGTACCCTAAAGATCCCAAGGAGTACACTGCTGGTGAAAAAGAGGATGTTACCTTGGATTCCTGTCTACAGCTGATCCTTATTGATTGTCTTGATCCTATCATGCATAATCATGTCCTAAATTGTGATACTGCCAAACACATTTGGGATACCATAGAGATAATCAATGAGGGGACAGAGGAAGTTAGAGAGAATATGCTGGAAATTCTCACTTCACAATATGAGCATTTCAGATCAAACCCTGGTGAGGGTATCTCTCAGGTTTTTGAGAGATACAACAAATTAATCAATGATCTGAATCTCAATGGGAAGCACTACACCAACAAGGAGATTAACAAGAAGTTCCTACTTACACTTCCACCTCATTTGGAGCACAAGATATCTGCAATTAGAGAAGCAAGGGATATGAATGAGATTGCTTTGGAAAGATTGTATGGTGTTCTGAAAACCTATGAGCTGGAGCAGATTCAACAGAGGGAGCTGTATGGAACTGGGAAAATTGTTGGTACCTCTACTGCATTGACTGCTGAAGTCCCACAGAAACTGGAAGTGAAGGCTGTTCAACCTTCCAGTTATAACATGAATGTTATTGATGCTGAATATGGATTAACATCCATTGATCAATCTGGTGGTGACTTCTATTCTTTAGAAGAACTTGATCAGCTGGAAGATGGTGATTTGGCCTTGATAGTCAGGAAGTTTGGGAAGTTTAGATTCAAGAGGAATCCCAATCTTAAGTTCAGGCCCAGGTTTCAGAGAGGTGATTCCTCATCTTCAAGTGGCACAAGGGGTGGCTACAAAACTGGAACTGTGGAGAGGAGCTCAATCAGATGCTACAATTGCAATGAGTTGGGTCACTTTGCTACTGAATGTAAAAAGCCAAGGCAAGTGACAAGGAACTCATTTGATTCTAGCAAGAAGAATAAGATTGAGAAGGCTTATGTTGCTGAAGGGAAGAGCTGGGATGATACAGACAGTGAAGATGAAGAAGTTGGAAATCTTGCACTTGTGGCAAAAGGAGGCAAACTCTTTGATTCCATGTTATCTTCACCAGACATGTCTGAGGTAAAACTTACTGACGCTGAAATGATTTATCATCTTGGTGGCACCATAAGTTGTGCACGCACTGAAAATGATAGAATAAATCTTTTAAACACAAATCTTGAAAAGGAATTAAAAGAATTGAAACTTGTGCATGTTAATCAGGATGAACTTACTAATAAGGTAGCTTTTCTTGAGAATAGGGTTAAATGTTATATTCAACTGGAAACCATTCTCAAAGATCAGATTAGTGAGCTCAAAACCAAAGCTAATGCCTATTACAACTCTTGTAAAACGGCTAAAGAAATTTTCAATAAACAAGCTATTGGTAATCATGTCAGTATAGGTTATGATTATAATGAGGCTATAGGATTGCTTGGTATTAATACACCTTGTAGAGTCAGAGAAGAAGGAAAGGTTGTTCCTTATATTCTTAAGGGTATTAAAACACCCTTCTGTAAAGAATCCATAGCAGATCCTATGAATGAATACTCTATAATCATTGCTGAAGAGATTCGTGAAGAAGATATGGCTTTGGAAGTTGAACTGTCCAAAAAGTGTATATCTGATATTCCAGTCAAAGTTGCTACAACTAAAAAGACTAAATCAGATATCCATAAGTTGGATCAAAACAACTGTAGAACTAACATGCCTGCTATTAATTCTTCTCATAAAGCATGTGGTGTGAGTAATTGCATGTCTTGTGCTTTTAATGTTATGTATGCTTTCTTTAATAAAAAGCATGTATCTAGTGATAAGACTGCTCCACGTCAACATGTTAATAATAAGAAGCATGTTAAAGCAAAGACTACTAGTCCTCCTCAGACTAGAGTGGATTCATTTATCCCTAAGCCTACTCAGAAATGTGTTAAGGCTGGCTATAAATGGAAACGCTCTTATGTGAAAGAGGTTGAAGTAGTTTCAGTTAAAAATGTTGTTTTGCCTGACAAAGGCCAGTTCTTTAAGTATGCCGGACCCAATCAATTTTGGGCTCCGAAGAAGGTCTAATCAATCTGGTAGTGCAGGGAGTTAAACAGGTAAACCGTGTTATGTGGATTCTTGACAGTGGCTGTTCAAGGCATATGACCGGAGATAGAGCCCTGCTATCAGATGTGGTTGAGAAAGCTGGCCCAGTGCTTACCTTTGGAGATAACAGCAAGGGTATAACTGAGGATATGGCCTGTTTGAAATCAAGAAATGTTATCAGTCAATAAGGACATCAATGTTACATTTGATGTCTCCAACCTCCCTAATATCCAAAAAGAAGATTCATCTGAAAAGCTGAAGTTTGATAACTTGCCAGACTCAGAATCAGATGATGAAGCCCCACCTGAAGTTATTGCTGGTGATGATAATATCAATGATGATAATGATCATGGTGATGGTGGTGGAAACACTGGTAACAATGGAGATACCACCAACACTGGAGAAGAATCATCAAGGCAATCAAGCAACAACTCAGGGGGAGCAGATGAAGGATCAACTATTCACTCACAACATCAAAGTGAAATTCAAGGCGAATCATCAAGATCAAATCTTCCAAGACAAACTGTATGGAATAGAGCTCATCCCTTTGAGCTGATTATTGGTGATCCAGGTGTTGGAGTAAGAACTAGAAGTGCTACTCAAAACGAATGTTATTATTCAGGGTTTCCTTCTGAAATGGAACCAAAGAAAATTGAGGGAGCACTGACTGATCCAGATTGGGTGATTGCTATGCAAGATGAACTCAATCAATTTGAACAACAGCAAGTCTGGAAGCTGGTACCCAAGCCAAAGTACAAGAAAGTAGTTGGTACAAAATGGGTATTCAGAAACAAGCTAGATGAAGATGGCATAATCACAAGAGACCAAGCATATTGACATCAGGTATCATTTTATCCGAGAGCATGTCATGAATGGAACTGTGGAGTTACACTTTGTACCCACAGAAGAACAGACTGCAGATATATTCACTAAATCTGTTGACGAATCCACATTTATCAAGTTAGTTGGTAAATTGGGTATGTTAAACAGTCTTAGTGATTAACAATATCTCTGTCATGTTTGTTCTTTCAAAGTCATTTTCTTTTTGCTGACAGTGAATGATATGTTTTGCCAATTCTTGTTTATGTATAAAGCTTGTTTATTTAAATATTCTGAATAATTTATTTTCTTTAAAAATATTTTTCTCATTTTTTTAAAAATGGAGAAATTTATTTTTATTGAAAATTTATTTATTTTAGAATTATTTAAGTTAGTTTCAGATTGTAAATATTGTTGTTTAAATTTTTCTGCAGGTTTATATTAGTTTAATGCTATTTTATAATTTTCTGCATTTGTTTTAGGATTTATAAAATATTCTGTGAAGTTTTTGTTTAGTTGTATAAACAGGTTTTAGTTTTTTTTTATTTTGCTGTTACTATTTTGTTTCAAATAGAATTCGGTATGACCTATCCTTAGGTCATACTGGATTTTATTTTTCATTATTATTCAGTTTGTAAATTAGTTTTTCTCGATATGACCTCTCTTAAGGTCATACTGGTGTGTAATTTTGTTTTTACTATTCAATTTTTCTATTTCCTGTAAATAGCTTCATGTAAATCTATTCTGCATTTTATTTTAATTCAGCTTATTTCTTTAGTTTCCTGTAAATAGTTTCCTGTAAATAGTTTTTTTTATATATATAAATTATATTATTTTAGTTTATTATTATTATTTATTTTCTTTTATTTTCTATTTGTCTTAGTTGGTTTGTGTAAATATATTGTATATATTATTTCTGATCTAGCTCTTGCTTAGCTGGAAATTCAGTGCCAAATCCAATTCAGGTATTACTTTCTATCTCTCAATCCACTTCTTTTACTGTTGCTGAACCCAAGTGGTTGTTAGGGCTGACCAAGGGATTGTAGATCCACAATCTTTATCCCAGGTCTTAGAGCCAAACAATGAGTCTACAACTTAATTACTTGACCTCTCAGCCTAAACAGAAATCAAATGTTAAATAAAGAAGTATTTTGATTGAAACAGTGAGTGATTCCACAGCTCTGCCTCCTATACAGAAATTCAACATATACTGAGGCATCTGTCAGCCCATCTGTATCCTCTCAATAGGATATGGACTTTGAAATCGCCAATGAACTGTATCTAGAGACATTCTCTCAACAGGATGAATCTATTGAAATTCGCCATAGGGCCATGGCACTTTGTACTGAGTCAAGCACACTCTCATTACTCACAATGAGAGAAAACAATTTCATTAGATGAAACTCAGGACACAGTGAAAGCAGAGCACCTGCAACTGGTTACAGTGCCTACCATTATCACGGTAGAAGTGCCTTCATAGGCATCTGAGGGAAAATTTGATTCTTTGCCAAATTAAATAGAATCACTTTCTCCCCTCCCAGAGTGAACACCTCTGGCTCCCTAAGGGATTTTCCACTCGCAGATTTATCTGGAGAAAGTGGAAGGCAACTTGGTCAGTCTTTCACTGAAGCAATTCAGATTTCAAATCCAAGTGATTTGATAGACATGATTGAGGATCGGGATTTGCGAACTCCCATTGCACCACCACTGACCTCTCTTGAAGAGGCTAGGGTGAGTTTCAATGCAGGTACTGATCAAAAAGGAGCAAACAGACAGCTAAAGTTGAGTGATAAAAGTCAAACACTGAGTGAAACACATGCACGTGAGATGAGTGATACACTTACAAGAGAAATTCAAGTGAGTGCACACACAGACACATACACTGCAATGTAGTTAGCTCACATAGCTGATCTACAGGAACATCTATTCATAACCCAGGCTGATACAGAAATTTTGCAAGCACAAGTGGTTGAACGGTCTTCTTCTTCCACCTCTGTCAACAATCAGCTGGGACTGCTCAAGGAAATGTTGAAGACAAAGTTACTACCCAAGATCAACTCCATCAACTATCTCAACTCCTACTGGCTTCAGATACTCATAAAGTTAAATCTGTAGAGAATTCCTCAACTAAGGGGGAGAATTTTGAGAAGTTTCTAGAGAAGTTTCTATTTCTAAGGGGGAGAAGTTTCTAGAGACTTCTGGTGAAGCTAGTAAAAGGGGGCTGAAAAAGATATAAAAGGAAAAGGAGGAGTTTCTGGGGAGTAAAGGTAATTAGCTCTGTTTTGTAAATGTTATATGTATAGAGCTTAGGTAAATCAAGACAGGTTCAATGTTATCATATGTTCAGTCTAGAGGAACATCTGTCTTGTATTTACCTTTAATGGTGAAATCTGGAAATGTCATATTTGATCCAGAACTTTCTAGTATTTACTTAGGCTTTAGAGTCTTATCTTTTTCTTGGTTTTAGTTGAGTGATCCTCTAGGTATTTGGTTGTTATTCTCTAACAAACAAATAGGGGGAGATTGAAAGGCATATGCTATAGCCTATTTGTAATTCGAAGATTCTACTCAACTTAAACCTGAATGTAATAAGTAAATATTAGAGTAAAGGTCACAGGAATCTCAGAGAGTTTTATCTGTCAAGAGAATGAAGTATTAAAGTCATCTACTGACTTGAAGTTATTCTACATTGAAAGAAGTTCAATTTATTGATCAAGCCTCAGTGAAGTATTCAAGAAAGTGGATTTACTACAGTGACAGAGATTTCCAGTTGGTGACAGAAGAAATACAGGATACAAAGTTCAGTCAAAGCTAAAGGAAAGAAGCCACAGCTTTAAGAGTTTTAAAGATGAAGAATTATCATTGAAGTCAGTTATTCATGAAACCAGACAGTGCATCGAATGACGACATCAATCAGTGGAATTAATTCATCTAATTTAGGTGGTGTTCAGAAGAGAGAGAGATACTTTGTTTTTAAGTTATTCTCTTCTAATTAATTAAATAATTAATCAATTTAATTAATAAATTAATTCTTTCAGAATTAATTTATTTATTAAATTAATTAATTTAGTTGTTTGAATTATTTATTAAATTAATTCCAGAAAAGAATTAATTTAATTTAGAATTTAATTCAACTAAAATTAATTAAAAGAAAGTAATTTAAGTACTAGTATGACCTGTCTATTAATACTAGTATGACCTAGTTTAATTAAAAGTAAAAACACGGTATGACCTATTTGAAGAGGTCATACATGTTTCCTTTTAAAGGTCATACCGAGTTACTGTTCACTGTTCACTGTTCACTGTTTACTGTTCACTGGTTACTGTTCACTGGTTACTGTTCACTGTTTACTGTTCACTGGGTACTGTTCACTGTTTACTGTTCACTGTGCTAGGTCATACCGAGTTACTGTTCACTGTTTACTGTTCACTGTGCTAGGTCATACCGAGTTACTGTTCAGGTCATACTGACACTGTGCTAGGTCATACCGAGTTACTGTTCAGGTCATACAGACACTTTTGCAGGTCATACAAGTTCATTTCCTAAGGTTCTACAAAGAGTTGTTGAAAGAACTTGAGGTCATACAAGGCAAAGGGAATTGTATTAACAGGCGGCCAAAAAGAGGCAGTATACAAGAATTGTAATATCTATCAAGAAAAGTAGCAGCCATTTCTTTTCTCTCAAGAACAAGAAGAAAGCATTTGATCTCATTTCTTCTCAAGCAATTAATTCTAGTTTGTATTGTTAAATCCAAACCACTAGAAGTTGATTACTTGTATTGCTTTGATTATCTAGCGGATTTTTATCCCTAGAATTTATCTCGAACTTGCTTTTAGCATTCGATCTTTTTATTACAAATATTAGAAAAGTTCATGTCGAATTTATTCTAAATTTGTATTAATTAGTTTGAGATAAATACTTTGTAATCCTTATTGTATTTGCAACACCCTTCAAGTTTAATATAGTTTATATTTAACTTGAATTTTGTTTCATTTATATTCCGCATTAATTTGTTCTAAATTGTTAAATTATTCAAGAACAAATTTCGATAAAACGGTATAGTTTGTATTCAACCCCCCTTCTACAAACTTATCAGGACCTAACACTAATCAATAAATTATGTCAAATATACTTGAGTAACATGAACTACATAAAGATTTTCGAATATAGATTTTCGAAATTGATGTAACATAAAGATTCATACATTTTCCGAGACAAATTTATGATTTTTAAAAAATATAATAATAATGTTAATATATTATTATTTGTATCTTTTGGACATGAAAAAAATATATTATGTACTATAATTGATTTTTATATTGATAAAACATTGTCATAATATACAAATTTACAAAATAAAAAAAGATTCTCTTATGTGTTTATGTGTTTGTTAAAATTATATAAGTGTTTTTATCTGAGGTTCTTTTATGTGTTATATACAAACTCACAAAATATAAAATATGTATCAGTTTTCATTATTTTCTTATATTACATTCATAAAAAATATTCACTTTAGTGTTCTTCTAATCAATAAATTATGTCGAATGTACTCGAGTAACATGAAATACAAAAATATTTTCGAAACTGATGTAACATAAAGATTCATACGTTATCCGAAACAAATTTATAATTTGTAAAAAATATAATAATAATGTTAATATATTATAATTTGTATCTTTGGACATGAAAAAAATATATTATGTACTATAATTGATTTTTATATTGATAAAACATTGTCATAATATACAAATTTAAAAAATAAAAAAAGATTCTCTTATGTGTTTATGTGTTTGTTAAAATTATATAAGTGTTTTTATCTGAGGTTCTTTTATGTGTTATATACAAACTCACAAAATATAAAATA
The DNA here is from genome assembly GCA_030848705.1 of Heracleum sosnowskyi. Lineage (NCBI taxonomy): Eukaryota > Viridiplantae > Streptophyta > Magnoliopsida > Apiales > Apiaceae > Heracleum > Heracleum sosnowskyi. The sequence goes on along the minus strand of CM061243.1, from coordinate 109,242,065 downwards.
TGTATCTGTTTTCATTATTTTCTTATATTACATTCATAAAAAATATTCACTTTAGTGTTCTTTCTAATCAATAAATTATGTCGAATGTACTCGAGTAACATGAAATACAAAAATATTTTCGAAACTGATGTAACATAAAGATTCATACGTTATCCGAAACAAATTTAAAATTTGTAAAAAATATAATAATAATGTTAATATATTATAATTTGTATCTTTGGACATGAAAAAAATATATTATGTACTATAATTGATTTTTATATTGATAAAACATTGTCATAATATACAAATTTACAAAATAAAAAAAAGATTCTCTTATGTGTTTATGTGTTTGTTAAAATACATAAATATTTTCGAAACTGATGTAACATAAAGATTCATACGTTATCCGAAACAAATTTATAATTTATAAAAAATATAATAATAATGTTAATATATTATAATTTGTATCTTTGGACATGAAAAAAATATATTATGTACTATAATTGATTTTTATATTGATAAAACATTGTCATAATATACAAATTTACAAAAAAAAAAAAAGATTCTCTTATGTGTTTATGTGTTTGTTAAAATTATATAATTTGTTTTCCGAAACAAATTTATAATTTGTAAAAAATATAATAATAATGTTAATATATTTATAATTTGTATCTTTGGACATGAAAAAATATATTATATATACTATAATTGATTTTTTCTTTCGAGAAAACATTGTCATAATATACCAATTTACAAGATAAAAGAAGATTCTCTTAGGTGGTTGTTAAAATTATATAATTGTTATACTTGAGGTTCTTTTATGTGTTATATATCAACTCAGAAAAATATGTATCAGTTTTCATTATTTTCTTATATTACATTCATAAAATCAATTATTGAAATTTGAAATCAATTAATTAGTTAAACAAATAAACAAATATTCACTTTAGTGTTCTTCTAATCAATAAATTATGTCGAATGTACTCGAGTAACATGAAATACATAAATATTTTCGAAATTGATGTAACATAAAGATTCATACATTTTCCGAAACAAATTTATGATTTTTAAAAAATATAATAATAATGTTAATATATTATAATTTGTATCTTTTGGACATGAAAAAAATATATTATGTACTATAATTGATTTTTATATTGATAAAACATTGTCATAATATACAAATTTACAAAATAAAAAAAGATTCTCTTATGTGTTTATGTGTTTGTTAAAATTATATAATTTGTTTTCCGAAACAAATTTATAATTTGTAAAAAATATAATAATAATGTTAATATATTTATAATTTGTATCTTTGGACATGAAAAAATATATTATATACTATAATTGATTTTTTCTTTCGAGAAAACATTGTCATAATATACCAATTTACAAGATAAAAGAAGATTCTCTTAGGTGGTTGTTAAAATTATATAATTGTTATACTTGAGGTTCTTTTATGTGTTATATATCAACTCAGAAAAATATGTATCAGTTTTCATTATTTTCTTATATTACATTCATAAAATCAATTATTGAAATTTGAAATCAATTAATTAGTTAAACAAATAAACAAATATTCACTTTAGTGTTCTTCTAATCAATAAATTATGTCGAATGTACTCGAGTAACATGAAATACATAAATATTTTCGAAATTGATGTAACATAAAGATTCATACATTTTCCGAAACAAATTTATGATTTTTAAAAAATATAATAATAATGTTAATATATTATAATTTGTATCTTTTGGACATGAAAAAAATATATTATGTACTATAATTGATTTTTATATTGATAAAACATTGTCATAATATACAAATTTACAAAATAAAAAAAGATTCTCTTATGTGTTTATGTGTTTGTTAAAATTATATAAGTGTTTTTATCTGAGGTTCTTTTATGTGTTATATACAAACTCACAAAATATAAAATATGTATCAGTTTTCATTATTTTCTTATATTACATTCATAAAATCAATTATTGAAATTTGAAATCAATTAATTAGTTAAACAAATAAACAAATATTCACTTTAGTGTTCTTCTAATCAATAAATTATGTCAAATGTACTCGAGTAACATGAATTACATAAAGATTTTCGAATAAAGATTTTCAAAACTGATGTAACATAAAGATTCATACATTTTCCGAAACAAATTTATGATTTTTAAAAAATATAATAATAATGTTAATATATTATAATTTGTATCTTAATTGATTTTTTCTATTGAGAAAACGTTGTCATAATATACAAATGTATTAGATAAAAAAATATACTCTTGTGTTTGTTAACATTATATAAGTGTTATATTTGAGGTTCTTTTATGTGATATATACAAACTCAGAAAATATGTATCAGTTTTCATTATTTTCTTATATTACAGTCATAAAATCAATTATTGAAATTTGAAATCAATTAATTAGTTAAAAAAATAAACAAATATTCACTTTAGTGTTCTTCTAATCAATGAATTATGTCAAAATTTACTTGAGTAATATAAAAATACATAAAGATTTTCGAAACTGATGTAACATAAAGATTCATACATTTTCCGAAACAAATTTATAATTTGTAAAAAATATAATACTAATGTTAATATATTTATAATAATAATGAGTATTCCTAAACAACAATCGTTTTTTTTTATGTTTGATTAAAAAATGGAAGATTCTCTTATATGTTTATTAAAAATTAATTTTTTTTCATTATAAGGAACTGTGTATCATTCATTATAACAAAAAATCGAACCATGTTGTACATGCGTGTTGTTGTTGTTCCGAAAAGATCCTGAATTGTTCAGAAAACAACATGAATTGTTCGAAAAACGTAATCATAAGTTTGCAAAATTATAAATGTATGTGTAAAATCAATTATTGATATTTGAAATCAATTTGTTAGTTAAACAAAATAAACAAAGATTCACTTAACTACTCTTCAAGTCAAAATATAACGTCTGAGTAACATGACATATAAAAAGATTTACAAAACTGACGTAACATAAAAAAATATAAAATTTATAAAACAAATGTTAAGTTTTGAAAAACATTAACCTGAAATTCTTTTTGATGTTTGCATAATTAAAATTTATATTTATTATAAATAAATAGAAAATTTATATTTATTTGTTCGATATTTTTTTCAAAAACGTATATATTTAACAAATTTTCATTTGATTCTCTTATTGGTTTAATTGAGTAAAATTTATAAATAATAAAAAAGAAAGATTCTCTTATATGTTTGTTAAAAATTAAATGTTTTTTTATATAACGAACCATGTATCCTTCATTATTAAAAATTTCGAACAATGTTGTACATTCGCGATGTTGTTCAGAAAAGAACCTGAATTGTTCGGAAAAAACATTGTCATAATATACAAATTTACAAAATAAACCAAGATTCACTTCGGTATTTGTTATATAAAATAAGTGTTATATTTAAGGTTCTCTTATAGGTTCAAATTCATATTTAACTTTTTAATAAATATTATTATAGTAGAAGATCGTATTATTAATTTATATTTACAAAATTATTTTTATGGGTTCAAAGTTACTAATACTAATTTTAAAAAATATTTTTAAAGTAATAAAATCCATTTTTTTTCTTTATTGATGTCATAAAATTATTTTTATTAATATTCTCACATGTACTATCACAAAATTAAATTAAGCGTTTATTAACATTAAAATTATAATTTGTTTAAAAAAACATTTTTTATGTTTTCTTTTATTGGTAATCGGAAAACCTCTAAACATCTAGTTCTGGTACACTTAGAATATCTTTTTATAGCTTTAGTGTACATAAAACTTTTGGTCAAAAGATTCAACCAAGTCTTCCCAAATAAATTATAAAAAAAATTTTGAAACGTGTATCCTACGTTTATAACAAAAAATCAAACCATTTTGTACATTCGCGTTGTTGTTCGGAAAAGAACTTGAATTGTGGAGCTGAAACATTTTCTTAGTTTACAATCATAATTGACTGCACTAATTACTCCACCAAAACGTATACATAATCATAACATATTAATAAAGTATGATTTCTAAAACGTAATCATAGGTTTTGCAAAATTATAAATTTATGTGTAAAATCAATTATTGAGATTTGAAATCAATTTCTTAGTTACACAAAATAAACAAAGATTCACTTAAGTATTCTTTTAATTCAAAATATTATTTATAGTATATTCACTTGGTTTGAGTAACATGAGATAAATAAAGATTTTCAAAACTGATGTAACATTAAAAAATATAAAATATATATATATAATTTACAAAAAAAAATGTTAAGTTTGAAAAACATTAATCTGAGATTCTTTTTTGATGTTTGCATAATTAAAATTTATATTTATTATAAAAAAAATTAAAAATATGTTATCCCATGCAATCATACTTCAAAATGATGTGAGATGAGATTCTTGTATTGGATTTGTTAAGTATACTTTTTTTTCGAATACGTATATATTTAACAAATTTTCATTTGATTCTCTTATAGGTTTAATTGAGTAAAATTTTTAATTAATAGATAAAAGTGTAATTAGTTAATCAACATCATTTTTTTTTGTATCTTTTATCACGAAATAATAACATTATATGATAGTATTGTTCTTTTCCTTGCAAATATTTTTTGTTATAGCACATAAAATTATAACAATCGTTATAGTAAGATTCTCTTATGTGTTCCAACTATAAATGAATAGGAGGTTGTTCTGGCAAATTGGAGTATGAATCATATTTCCTAACAAACATTAATGTCATATAAAGGGATCAAGCTAATCATGGACCGAGCAAATAAAAAAATTGAAGTTGAGTGTAAATCAGAGATAGCAATCAGGAAACAAAGATTCACTTAAGTATTCTTTTAAGTCAAAATATTATTTCGAGTATAATGAGATAAATAAAGATTTTCAAAACTGATGTAACATAAAAAAATATAAAAATATATATAAAAATTATAAAAAAAATGTTAAGTTTGAAAAACATTAATCTGAGATTCTTTTTTGATGTTTGCATAATTAAAATTTATATTTATTATAAAAAAATTATAAATACGTTATTCGATGCGATCATACTTCAAAATGATGTGAGATGAGATTCTTGTATTGGATTTGTTAAGTATAAATTTTTTCCGAATACATATATATTTTAAAAAATTTCATTTGATTCTCTTATAGGTTTAATTGAGTAAAAATTTTAATTAATAGATAAAAGTGTAATTAGTTAATCAACATCATTTTTTTTGTATCTTTTATCACGAAATAATAACATTATATTATAGTATTGTTCTTTTCCTTTAAAATTTTTTTGGTTATAGCACATAAAATTATAACAATCGTTATATTAAGATTCGCTTATGTGTTCCAACTATAACTAGGAGGTTGTTATGGCAAATTGGAGTATGAATCATATTTCCTAACAAACATTAGTGTCATATATCATGGGATCAAGCTAGCCATGGACCGAGGAAATAAAAAATTTGAAGTTGAGTGTAAATCAGAGATACCAAATCAATCATGTACTCCAATAATTCATATATTCTCCAATATGTTACTTAAAATATTACTAATTTATTTCATTTATAAGTAAATGTGATTTCACAGTGTTCACTAATTTGAAAAACATGAAAATATATTTTCAAAATGAGTATTAAATATCAAATTAATGCTATTGCACTAAATAACTTGGTCAATATATGTTTATTGACCAAGAAAATCTTTTATGTTATCTCATTAAAGTATCTTGATTTTTAATATCTTTTGACTAATCTGACAATTAATATTTTGTAATTTCATTAAATTATGTGGATTCCCAATAAGATTTGACAGTAGTATATTTCAAAATAGTATATTATACGGTACCACATTATTCTTGTTTCATATAGTCTTCTTTTTTGTTAATCGTCCATATCAGAAAAAAATGATAAAGTGGAGCAGGCCACCACCAGGTATTTTCAAAATTAACGTTGCTGGGTATGCAGATGATTCAATTATGTGTTCAACAATTGGTTGTGTTATGAGAAATATCAGTGGATATTGGATTGGAGGTTGTTATGGCAAGATGGAGTATGAATCAAATTTGATAACAGACATTAGAGCCATTTATCATGGGATCAAGCTAGCGATGGACCAAGGAATAAAAAATATTCAAGTTGAGTGTAATTCAGAGATAGCAATAAATCATGTTCTCTTCCCAGAAGTATCATTTGAAAGATCAGATATGATAAGTGAGATACGTGATATGATGGAAACGTTTTTTGAATCTATCGTTTTAACTCTTGTACCTGATTCTTCAAATCAACTAGCTATAGCTCTTTCATATTACTCTATAGATGAAGGAGGCTCAATTAGGTCTCTACATTGTTGTCCATCTGAACTTATACGAGTTATGGCTTCTGATTGGCTTGATTCTTAATAGAGTTGTTGTTCTATTTCGTTCAATTTTGAATTTTTTGTATTTTTGTTGAAATTAAATAAAATTATTGTATTTTTGCATACCATTATTTATTTTGAACAAGACTACATTATTATAGAGAAAAAAGTGGTTAAGTAACAAAAAAAGATATGGCCATTATATAAATTGCACCATATAAATGAACAAATTATCCAGTGAAAATTTTTGTCTATTATAATCTTATCTCAACATATAATATACTTTGTTATTTAATTAAAAAAGATACCTCAACATTTCAGCCTCATACTGTTAGGAATATGTTGATTCTTGATGATAATTGTAAAAACACTTAGTAGATTTTGTATTAAGTTATTTTGTAACTGTCAACGAAATGGCATGCTTTGCAGTGTTTCGTTGACAGGAAGCTCATCAACGGAATGAGTGTTGTAGCAATTGCACTGTACAATACTTCACAGTTTGATATGCATTTGATGTATGTATTAGATAGGTTTCCTAAGTCATGTTGACTAAGTACTAGATAGGCAAAATAGGTTGGTTAATTGTAAGTATATCATGCCTTGTAATTTTGCCTAAGTGAAGACATGTCAACGGTATGAAGATTACTCTATCAACGGAACAAGGATACACCATCAACGGAATGAAGTTTACTCATCAACGAAATGAAGTTTACTCATCAACGAAATGGAGAATAAAGCTATCAACGAAACACATCTCCCTGCTATCAACGAATCATTATTGCTTTTCTGAATAGTTGACAAAGTGATAGTGACAGTTTACTGAACAGATCTAAAGGTGATGTGGAAGTGTACTTTGCATTGGAAACCATTAAAATGGACATGGGGAATAAGGAAACATCCCAGTTTCCAATTGGGCTCTTGGGAGTGATCATAATAAGCATGAAGACAAAAGCAAGGATCTCCAAGGACCACTGGACAAAGGGATGAAAAGCAAACTATTGGCGGTTATCTTTAGTGTACTTTAGAGTAGCCAAAAATAGTATTGTAAACTTGGGAATATATAACCAAGTGTAGCAGTTAGAAAGAAAGTGAGAGAAGAAAAACAAATAGTTTGTATTAGCTATCTTTGAGAGCATTCTTCTCTACAACTCTGTAATTGAGCAGCTGTGTACTTTTGTATCACAGATTATTTCCGCAATAAAAACACTTCAGTTGGATCATCAAACAATCCAACTGAATTATTGATATCTTGTGTTTTTGTTTATTCAATTCAGTTTTATTTTATCATTGTTTTAAGTTTAAGAAAATATCAAGAATTGTATTCAACCCCCCCTTCTACAATTCTGTTAGGTCATTTGGGAATAACAATTGGTATCAAAGCAAGCTTCTAACATACAAGAAGTTTAAAGATCAAGACCAAAACAGAAACCATGGTGAAGAAGGATGCAGGTGTGAAGATACCAGTTCTTGATAAGGACAATTACTTTCACTGGAAAGTAAAGATGCATTTACATCTCATGTCTATGGATGAGAGATATGTAGACTGCATTGAGAAAGGTCCACACGTTCCCATGAAGTTTGCATCTAGAATTGGAGTGCCAGATGATGCTCCTGACGTAGAAATTCCAAAACTTGTCTCAGAATGGACTATTGAAGATCTTGCAGAAATCCATAAAGATAAGAGAACCATGAACATTCTGTTTGATGGTTTGGAGCAAGAGATGTTTGATAATGTCATAAACTGTACAACCTCCAAAGAAGTATGGGACACTGTCAGAACACTATGTGAAGGAACTGAGCAAGTAAGGGAGAACAAAATGCAACTCCTCATACAACAATATGAGCACTTTCACTTTAAAGCTGGTGAAACCCTAAATGACACGTTTAGTAGGTTTCAAAAGCTTCTGAATGGATTAAAGTTGTATGGGAGAATCTACCAAACTAAGGACTCAAACCTTAAATTTCTAAGAGCTCTTCCAAAAGAATGGAAGCCTATGACTGTTTCTCTAAGAAACACTCAAGAGTACAAAGATTACACTCTTGAAAGGCTGTATGGAACATTGAAGACTTATGAGCTGGAAATGGAGCAAGATGAGGAAATTGAAAAGGTACAGAAGAAGGGTGGATCCATTGCATTGATTGCATCTGTGAACCAACTGGAAGATGACACTGAAGAAGCTGCAAAGGCCACAACTAGTCGATCTAGTTGTAGGAGTGATGTTAGCAAGGGTAAAGACAAGATGACAGAAGAAGAAGAATCAGAACCAGCCAACTTGGATGACTTAGATGAGATTGATGAACACATTGCTTTTCTGTCAAGAAAATTCTCTAAGTTCAAGTTCAAAAGAAACTCAGAAGCAAGGCCACCAAGAAGAGACTTTCAACCTAGCAAAACAAACTGGATTGAAAAGTCTAAATCTAAATGTTTCAATTGTGGAATGCTTGGTCACTTTGCTGGAGACTGCAGAAAGCCCAAGATTGAGAAGAGCAACAGGAAATTTGAGCCTGTTGATTATAAAAAGAAATACTTTGAACTTCTCAAGCAAAAGGAAAAGGCTTTCATGTCTCAGGAGTATGATTGGGCTGGTAATGGTGAAGATTCTGATGATGATGTTGAGTATGTCAACTTGGCTCTTATGGCTGACAATCATGAGCAGGAAGCAAGTTCCTCAAGCAACCAGGTAACAATTACTAATCTTTCTGAGCTTTCTAAAGAGGAATGCGATAGTGCAGTAAATGAAATGTCTACTGTATTATATAATTTGCGTGTTACTCTTAAATCACTTACCAAAGAGAATTCAAGAATTAAAGAGACTAATTTGCTCTTAAGTGATAGGAATGCAATGTTAGAAGCACAGCTCATTGAATTTGAGAAAATGAGATGTGTTAGTAGGGATGCTAAGAAGGAACTTGAGAACGTGTTACAAAGGGAAGAAATTCTTAAGACACAACTAGAAATAGAACAGAGTGTGATTGCTAAATGGAAAGATGCCAGGAATGTTGCTACCAACATCATTAATGTTCAAGGTATGGAATCTTTCTGTGAACAATCATGGAAAAAGAACAAAGAGAAACTAGGGTATGCTTGTGAAGCCTTAGATTCAGAAACAGAGTCAACAAACAACAATGATCATTTGTTGAAGGTTGATATGTCAATGGAATGCGATGTTCCATTGACACATGAACCATCAACCGATCAGGGTGTTTCGTTGACAGAGAAAAGAAAAGATGAACTCACTAGACTTAATAATAAGTATGGTCCTGTCACCAAGAACTTTGTTCAAGGTGAGTCTAGTAAATCAAAGAAAGTTGAGAAGCCTGTTGAGAGAGCAAATGTAGGTCACTTGTCCAACAAGCAATTGAAAGATAAAATAGAGAATGTTCAAATTGAGGCTAAGGGAAATAAAAGGAATAACAGGAATGGCAAAGTAGGAATTAACAAACACAACAATTACACACCTGATAAATATGCTCCTAGAAAGACTTGTGTCAATTGTGGAAGTGTTAGTCATCTATCTACTAACTGCAAATCTGTTAAGAAAACTGCTAATGTGAAAATTCCCAAGCCTGCAATGAATAATCTTATGCCTACAATGCCTGTTATGCCTAACATGTTTGCTCCATGTGCACAATTTCAGAATCCATATGCTAACATATCATTTGTGCCTAATCCATACATGAATATGTTTAGTATGCCACAAATGCCATGGAATATGAATAATATGTGTGTTCCTTCAAATATGCATGCTGTAAATGAAAATGTGAGCAACAATCAGAAATCAACACCAAGAGTAAAAGTTGATTTAAATCAATCTGAGCCCAAGGTGAAAAATGATGTAAAAAGAAAAGCAAAGGCTAACAAAACAGGACCCAAGGAAACTTGGGTACCAAAATCGACTTGATTTGGTTCTATTGTGTGCAGGGAGACAAAAAGAATCTTTGGTACTTGGATAGTGGTTGTTCAAGACACATGACTGGTGATTCTACCCTGCTCACAGAGTTTCAGGAAAGAGCTGGCCCTTGTATTGCTTTTGGAGATGACAGCAAAGGCTACACAAAGGGATATGGCTTGATTTCAAAAGAGAATGTCATCATAGATGAGGTTGCATTGGTGGATGGTCTCAAGCACAATTTGCTTAGTATCAGTCAACTTTGTGACAAAGGATTTTTAGTTACTTTTTCTAAAGAAGCCTGTGTTGTTTCTAAAGGAGGAAACAACAATGTGGTAATGACTGGATTCAGAAGAGGGAATGTGTACATTGCTGACTTTAGTAGCACAAGTCCAGACACCATCACTTGTCTTTTCAGCAAAGCAAGCAAGGATGAAAGTTGGCTATGGCACAAGAAATTATCTCATCTGAATTTCAAGGTTATGAATGATTTGGTAAGGAAGGATCTTGCTAGAGGAATTCCACAGGTGGAGTTTTCCAAGGATGGTTTGTGTGATGCCTGTCAAAAAGGGAAACAAAAGAAGGCATCATTCAAAAGCAAGACAGAGTCATCAATTGTCCATCAGCTTGAGTTACTTCATATGGATCTGTTTGGCCCTGTAAATGTCATGTCTATTTCAAAGAAGAAATATTGTCTTGTGATTGTTGATGATTTTTCTAGATTTACTTGGACCTTCTTTTTACATTCTAAAGATGAGGCAAGTGAAATCATTATCAATCACATCAAGATGGTAAACAATCATCCTGACTTGAAAGTAAGAAGGATCAGGAGTGACAATGGGACAGAATTCAAGAATTCAAGCATGAAGATATTCTGTGAAGAAAATGGTATTATGCATGAGTTTTCAGCAGCAAGGACACCACAGCAAAATGGTGTAGTTGAAAGGAAAAACAGAACACTTATTGAAGCTGCCAGGACAATGCTAGATGAATCAAAGTTACCAACTTATTTTTGGGCTGAGGCAGTTAACACAGCTTGCTTCACTCAGAATATTTCTTTGATTAATCAGGCCAAGGGAATGACCCCTTATCAACTACTCAAAAGAAAGAAGCCACTATTGGATTTTCTTCATGTCTTTGGATGCAAGTGCTTTGTTCTGAGAAATCAAGCTGAGCATTTGGGGAAATTTGAAGCAAAGGCAGATGAAGCAATATTTGTGGGATATGCAGCAGGGAAAGATTACAGAGTCTATAATCTCAGAACCAACATTGTTATGGAATCTGTACATGTTGTTTTTGATGATCTCAAAATTCAAGGTCTCTGTGATGAAGGTTTCCATGAAAGTCTCTCTTTTGAGAATGAGGAAGGAGAACGAATGAATCATGTTAAGACTACTGAGAAACAGCCTAAAGTTGTTGTATCTAGCACAGATGAGAGCAGCAGTGAAGATGAAATTGCTGCATTAAGATTGAAAAGAATAGTTGCTAGTAGACCAAATGGTCATTTCGTTGACAGTCAAGATGGTGGTTTCGTTGACAGTCAAAATGAGCGTTTCGTTGACAGCCAAAACAGTCATACCGTTGAAGGTCATAGAAATGTCTCAAGAAGTGATCATTTAGGGACAACAAACTCAGGGGGAGTTTCTCAAGGACAAATATCCAATCAAGGCAATCATGATCATGAAGCTACCTCGTCAAGAGCAAATCTACCTCCCTCAAGAAAATGGACTAAAGATCATCCCTTTGAACTTATTATAGGTGATGTTTCTTCAAAAGTCCAAACTAGAAGAGCAACTCAAGAAGAATGTCTATATAGCAGCTTTCTGTCTCAAGATGAGCCAAAGAAAGTTGAGGATGCACTTCTAGATCCAGATTGGGTTTTGGCTATGCAAGAAGAGCTAAACCAATTTGAAAGGAACAATGTTTGGAAGCTGGTGCCCAAGCCTAAGGACAGGAGTATAATAGGCACAAAATGGGTGTTCAGAAACAAGATGGATGAAAATGGCATAGTCACAAGGAACAAAGCAAGACTAGTTGCAAAAGGCTACTCACAGGAAGAAGGAATTGATTTTGATGAAACATTTGCTCCTGTTGCAAGACTAGAAGCAATAAGGATTTTCCTAGCCTATGCAGCCCATGCCAATTTCAAAGTCTATCAAATGGATGTGAAAAGTGCTTTTCTGAATGGGGAATTGGAAGAGGAGGTCTATGTAAGTCAACCTCCTGGTTTTGAAGATGATGATTTTCCAGAATATGTATACTTCCTCCTCAAAGCACTCTATGGTTTGAAACAAGCACCTAGAGCCTGGTATGACACACTCTCACAGTTTCTTCTTGAGAATCATTTCACTAGAGGTACTGTAGATAAAACTCTTTTTCACAGGATTGTGAATGGCTCTACTATACTTGTTCAAATTTATGTAGATGACATAATCTTTGGGTCTACAGATGTGAAACTTTGTCAAAAGATTGCCAAGCTTATGCAAAGTAAATATGAAATGAGCATGATGGGAGAATTAACTTACTTTCTTGGTCTTCAAGTGAAGCAAGTTAATGAAGGCATTTTCATTAGTCAAACAAAATATATTCATGATTTATTAAAGAAATTTAATTTAATGGAATGCTCTCCTGCCAAAACTCTCATGCCCACTGCCACCAAACTTGAATTGAATACTAAGGAAAAATCTGTGGACATTTCAAGTTACAGAGGCATGGTAGGCTCACTTTTGTATTTAACAGCTAGTAGACCTGATATTATGTTTGCTACATGTCTATGTGCTAGATTTCAGGCTGATCCTAGGGAATCCCATTTAGTTGCTATTAAAAGGATTTTCAGATATCTCAAGGGAACACCAAACCTTGGCATTTGGTATCCTAGAGAATCTGGTTTTGAACTAATTGGTTATTCAGATGCAGATTATGCAGGATGTAAAATTGACAGGAAAAGCACAACAGGCACCTGTCAATTCTTAGGAAACAAGCTTGTGTCATGGTTCAGCAAGAAACAAAACTCAGTTTCCACCTCCACAGCTGAGGCTGAGTATATTGCAGCTGGAAGTTGTTGTGCACAGATTTTATGGATGAAAAATCAATTACTTGATTATGGATTAAGAGTTGAGAAAATTCCTATTTTCTGTGACAACACTAGTGCCATTGCCATTACTGAGAATCCAGTGCAGCATTCAAGAACCAAGCACATTGATATCAAGTACCATTTCATTAGAGAACATGTTATGAATGGTACTGTGGAGTTACATTTTGTTCCAAGTGAACAACAACTTGCAGACATCTTTACCAAGCCACTTGATGAATCAACATTCTCAAGATTAGTAAGTGAGCTAGGTATGCTAAATTTCTCTTAATTATTTTTGAGATATTTGCAAGTCATAATGCAGCCAGGAACTTGCCATAATTTTTCTGTGAATTGATTTTCTCAGGAAAAGGTGAAATTTTGTCTAAGTCAAAATTACTATGTCAACGAAACGCACCATTTCGTTGACAGTCTTAGCATTTTTCTGGGTGTTTCGTTGATAGCTCTTTTATATCAACGAAACGCAGCTTTATCAACGAAATAAGACTGGACTTTAACCGCCCAATCCTGATTCGTTGATGTAGCGCTTTTTAATCTGAACCGTTGAAATTTCACGTTCTTTATCACGATCTATACATACACCCCTCTAAGCATAAATCGTGGTAATATTTAATTCTAACGGTTACTTTTTAAGCCAATCAGGTAATTTAGATTAATTATTGGACTTAATTTCTGAGAACTTTTGGGGAAGTATTTAAGAAATTTTAATTTCTTTATTTCATTTCTACCTGTTCTCAAAAATTCCAAAAGTTTTTCTAGCTTCTTCTCTCTAACAAGCAATACAGCTCGAAGCTTTTCCTCACTCAACAATGGTACCCATAGTCAAGCTTATGTCTGCTGGTGGGTTCATCTATGAGAAGAACAATTCCATTCCATTTGTCGTTAAGGAGAGTCCGAACAGCATCTTTTTCAAAATGATGGATTTCATGAGGAACGGTAAGTTGAGCTATGCGATGTTTCACTCTACACCACTCTACAATGAAGTAATCGAGGAGATTTGGACCTCATGTGAGTATAGTGGAACAAACGGCACACTGCAATTCACTCTTCAAGGTAATGAGTACATAGTTAATTCTGATGTTTTGCAAGCATGTTTACATATTCCTGATAATAACTGTGATGCTTTGCCTACTAACACTGAAATAACTACCATGCTAAATTCTATAAACTACTCTTTGCCTACTGATAATCTGGGTAGAATAATTAGGAGAGGTTTGGTTAGGGAATACAGTTATTTAGCTGATGCATTCATTAAGGTCTTTTCTGGAAAGATTAGTAATTTTGATGCATTAACTAATTCTATGTTAATTCTCCTAACCATGCTTCTAAATGATAGATATTACAACTTTAGCACCCAACTTATTTATGAAATTGGTGCTAAGTTGGGTGATAGGGCAAATAGGAAGAAAAATATCTATTATGCAAGGTTTCTGATGATGCTGGCTAATCATGTTAGTCCAGCACCATTAGTTATCTCTAACCCTAATGCCAGGTTTGAGTGCTTTGTACAAGAAAAGAGAGTATTGACAGACATACTGAGGCTGAACTACAATGGTGATGTTCCAGTGGTGTATCTGCCAATCATTGAGGTAACTACTACTATCCCTATTAGTATAGCTGTTACTTCTATTGTCTCCTCCAACCTTGTTGCTATGGAGTCTGTAGCTGTGACCCAACAGGCTCCTGCCCCAGCAACTAAATCAAAATCAAAGAAATCCTCCAAGTCAACCTCAGGTGCTTCTCAAAAGGCACCTGTTGTAAAAACTACCACACAACCTAAGGGGAGTGAGTCTGGAGTTGTGAGAGGTGAGGGGAGGGGTGAAAATCAAAGAAACCCCAAGAATAAGGAATGTGAGGTAAGTGTTTCCCAGCCTAGCCCCATTGTGTCTTCCCAACAAGGCACAATGAGTAAAATGGATTTAAACACAAGTCTAATTGCATCCTCCCAAAAGGATGTGATTATTGAAACAAGCTCTCCACCTAGAGCACAGTCCAAAAGGGTAAGGGACACTTCAAGCCCACAGTCTACATTTTCCCAATACCAAAGGAGAGTGAAGCAAAAGACCAAGGGTTCACAGGGTGCACACACACTGGAACTAACACTTCCAGTTTCTCAAATTCAGGTTGATGTAACCCCTATTATTTCTCTGGGGTTACAGTCCCACTCTCTAAACATTAATCTTGATTTATCTCCATCCAATTCACCAACTCAATCTTTAGATGTGGACATGATCCATACATCTTTTCCTGATTCTCCAACTCTAATCTTGGAGAAGCCCCACTCTGAAGCTGGTGGCCATCACTTGTTAAGTGATTTGTTGGGCCATCAACCAATTTTTTCTGAAGTTGCAAGAGGATCTGTGGACCAATCTCTAAAATCAATCACCACAGATTCTACTGTAATTTCACTTTCTCAAAGTGCTTTATTGACTTCATCAACGAAACAGCTTCTTTCGTTGACAAGTGTTTCTCCATCAACGGTATCCATACCGTTGACAGTTCAAACTACCATTCCGTTGATAGGTCCATCTACACCCCTTATTGAAAATCCAGTTGTTTCCACAACTAGTGTAGATGACCTGGTGGTAGTTGAGACACTTTTAGGTTTGAGAGGGAGTGAAATTGAGAGGCTGGCTTGCAGTCAGGCAAAAGGAGAGAATGAGAGTGAGAGGCTGGCTATTTCTTCCAGCCAGGCAAAAGGAGAGTTTGAGTGTACCACCTTAGTAGGTGAAGGTGAGGGTGTGAGAGGTGTGAGCCATGGGGAGCCCATGATGCAAGAAAAGAGTGGAGAGAGAGAAGGGACTACAGGAGCAATAAGGGTGGAAGCAGCCATTGCTAATGAGTTAATGGAGGTTAGTGAGGGAGAAAGGGAACTTACTTTCCAAGAGCTTTATCAACAAACTCTGGATAGTATTTCCCTGGATCCTGAGACCTTTACTCATCCTGTGCCAGCCTATCAAGTTATGGCTCAACAGGGCAATGTGGAGGCAGAAAGGTCACTCAACTTAATTCATACTACTGCATCAATGCAAAGAGCAAAGGATGCCTTGACCAATCTACCTCCAGGAGCTGCAGCAAGTGGAGACTTTGAGTTTTCTGATGATGAGGACAGCTATGGTGATAATCTACAGGTGGCCACCACTTCACAGACTGGGACATCTGTGGTGCCTCCTACACCAGGCTGGCTTTCTCAGGGTATACATGGAAGAGTCACTCTAGATGCTGCTATCTCAAGGCAGTACAATGAGGCCTATCTAGCTCATGAGTCTGCAAATGCAAGGGACAAGAAATTCTACAAGGCCATCATGGATTCTCTGGAAATTCAAAGGCTACAAATGATGCAGACAAGGATTGAGGCTACAGAAATCAAGGACTCCATTAGCAATCTCAGGGATGCTAACTACAGGATGATCGATGAAAAGCTCCCTCTTCTCACTGTGTCCAAGATGACCAGGTTTTTCTCTAAGGAACCTGAGGTGGCTACATCCTTGAAAACTCTCTCTACAAGAGTGGACAAGGTGGAAGCTACACTTTCTCAAATGCAGAAGGAACAGGAGAAGCAAACTCAGCTACTCACTCAGCTAGTGGCAGCTCAAGGACTCCCAGTCATCTCTCTTGATGCTAACAAAAAGGGGGAGAAATCTAAGGAGCTAAACATTCAAATCACAAAGGTGTTGGTCCCAGCCATTTCACTGCCACAGGAGCCACTAGCAATGGGGGAGTTTGGGAAGAAGAAGAAGGATAGTATTGACCTGATCCAGGAAGCTTCTATGAGGATGAAACTTGCAGAACAAATCAAAGATCACTGGTCCAACATAGAAGCAAGGTTCAAGAACATTACTGAATCTTCAAAGACAGATCAGCCATCAACAAATGCAATGGTGATTGTACAAATGGAGCCACAGTTCAAGAGCTTTTATGCTATAGAGCCCCTTCAGCATGGAATCTTTCAAGATTCAAGAAATGAGAAGGGTCAATCTTCATGCTTTAAGAATGTGGATGCAAGAGGGATGTCTCCAATATCACCTGCCAAACCCAAAGGCAAGAACATTGAAAGGATATTTTATCCTGCTCCAAAGCCAGATGAGTTCAAAGTCCTAGGGAAGCTGATCATTGAGAGCAAGGAAAGCAATCATCCAAGCATAAGGAATCAAAGGGCCATCATCTACAGGGACAACAAGGAAATCTGCATTTGGGTTGGTCACCCAAATTTTACAAAGGCCAAGGCTGAAGAATCTGAAAGGGCAGCAATGCAAGCATTGGCAGTTGCTCAAGCACTTGAAGATGAAGAGACCTTTCAGGAAGAAAAAGCCAAGGATGGAGCTAATGAAGCTGAACCAGCAAGGAAAAGTGTAAGGCAACCAAAGGCTAGAGCTAAGAGGAATCTGAACTTTGAAAAAGAGGACTCTCTGGACACTGCTCAAGCCCCTTCCATAACAAGTGCACATCAAATTCCTATTGACCTACCTATTGGAGGAAAGTTGGCATGTGACCCTGCACACCCTGTCAACTTTCATGATCAACCAATCATGCCAAAGGAGGAGCCTATTGAATTTGATGAAGCCTATTTTCCAAAGTTCCTATTTGAAAAGGATCAACCAATGAAGACAAAGAAAAGGGCTGTCAAGGCAAAGCCAGTATTTGTGAGGAAGCCACAATCTCAGAAACCCCCTACAAATCCAGAGGACTGCATGTACATTGCTGACATCAGGGAAGAATCCAGCTTACATCTTGATTTAGACAACCTGGTGGAAGTAAGGGGCATTGCAGCTTCTCAAAAGTTACCTGAAAGATTGGTTTTCATATACAAGGGTGGTAGAGAACAAATATGGCCTCTCTACAGAATTTTAGGAGAAGGCTACCAAACACTACTCACAGTGTTTAGATGCTTGAAGAAAGACTTTGGCTTCACCAAAACAGCCAAGTCTGAGGTGGTCTCCAAGATATGTCAAATAAAGGCTAGCTGGAACAAGCCTGAGGCTCTTCCCAGGATGCTAAGAGTGCCCTCAACAGGAAAGAAGATCCATCTTCAACCTTACTGGATGATGGAATTTAAGGACAAGGACAACTGCAGAAGGTTCTTCAGGATGGAAGACCAGCTGGATAAGGCATCTAATCAAACTCTAAGGTTCATGCAATCCAAGCTTGGTGATCAAGATGAAGAAGAGAAGATCTTTTACAGAAGGCTACAGGTCCAGATTGAGGAGAACAACTCTAGGAGAGGGAAGAAGACTATGCCTCAAAGAAGACCAAGATGAATCATTTGCTCAGTCTAGAGGAGCACATTTGGGCATTAGTCTTGTAAGTCTTGTTTATGTCTAAAACTTTATGAAGCTCAATGCAATTTTTACTTTTAATCATGGGTAATATGTCTGAGTGTTTTTGTTATCATCAAGGCTCTTGATTTATGGCTGTTATTCTATTAGTCATAAATTGGGGGAGATTGTTAGGAATATGTTGATTCTTGATGATAATTGTAAAAACACTTAGTAGATTTTGTATTAAGTTATTTTGTAACTGTCAACGAAATGGCATGCTTTGCAGTGTTTCGTTGACAGGAAGCTCATCAACGGAATGAGTGTTGTAGTAATTGCACTGTACAATACTTCACAGTTTGATATGCATTTGATGTATGTATTAGATAGGTTTCCTAAGTCATGTTGACTAAGTACTAGATAGGCAAAATAGGTTGGTTAATTGTAAGTATATCATGCCTTGTAATTTTGCCTAAGTGAAGACATGTCAACGGTATGAAGATTACTCTATCAACGGAACAAGGATACACCATCAACGGAATGAAGTTTACTCATCAACGAAATGAAGTTTACTCATCAACGAAATGGAGAATAAAGCTATCAACGAAACAC
Source organism: Heracleum sosnowskyi (assembly GCA_030848705.1). Lineage (NCBI taxonomy): Eukaryota > Viridiplantae > Streptophyta > Magnoliopsida > Apiales > Apiaceae > Heracleum > Heracleum sosnowskyi. Next base: position 109,222,866 of record CM061243.1, on the reverse strand, counting down.
ATCTCCCTGCTATCAACGAATCATTATTGCTTTTCTGAATAGTTGACAAAGTGATAGTGACAGTTTACTGAACAGATCTAAAGGTGATGTGGAAGTGTACTTTGCATTGGAAACCATTAAAATGGACATGGGGAATAAGGAAACATCCCAGTTTCCAATTGGGCTCTTGGGAGTGATCATAATAAGCATGAAGACAAAAGCAAGGATCTCCAAGGACCACTGGACAAAGGGATGAAAAGCAAACTATTGGCGGTTATCTTTAGTGTACTTTAGAGTAGCCAAAAATAGTATTGTAAACTTGGGAATATATAACCAAGTGTAGCAGTTAGAAAGAAAGTGAGAGAAGAAAAACAAATAGTTTGTATTAGCTATCTTTGAGAGCATTCTTCTCTACAACTCTGTAACTGAGCAGCTGTGTACTTTTGTATCACAGATTATTTCCGCAATAAAAACACTTCAGTTGGATCATCAAACAATCCAACTGAATTATTGATATCTTGTGTTTTTGTTTATTCAGTTCAGTTTTATTTTATCATTGTTTTAAGTTTAAGAAAATATCAAGAATTGTATTCAACCCCCCCTTCTACAATTCTGTTAGGTCATTTGGGAATAACACATACTAAGATTTATTTTTATTTTGTTTTTGTTCTTTATTTGTGTTATATTATACGGTATATTTAAAAACTAATAAATATTTGTTGATTTATTTCCTAAGACTATTGATTATTTTTTTGATGATACTTCACAAATTTTATTGTCTTTTCCATTATATTATCGTGAATTACTGAATATACATTATTTAACTAAACGATCATATAATAGCTGTAAAAATCTCCATGTATAAATAGCCTAATTTTAGCTAACTAAATATTGCATACCTTTCTTGGTTAAATACAATATCTCACGAAAAATATTTTCAAACACAAATTTTGATCTTTCATCTAAACAAACTAACAATTAGTTATATAAAAGGGAATTTTGTTAGAATGATTCCTTGATTGATGTTCTTGATTGCATGTTATGACTAGTAAATATTCCATAATAACAACTTTTTAAAAAAATTCAACCTTTATGTATTGTTATGTTATTTGATGTTTGTTGAGTAATAAGTTATAATATTCAATTCCTTTAACAGACCTACTTGAGCCTACCTTATCACCTCAAAAAAATGGATTCCAATGGAGGTAAATGTTAATCATCCTATTTTACACGTATTTTGCGTTTTTTGAGAGGCGATATTAATCGTTTGTTATTTTTTTTTAACCAACAGGGATAAGAGAAAGATTAGAAAGACATAGCAGACTAAGTCTACCGAGGAGAACTAACGGGGATATGCAGATTCCACTTAATGCATCAATGTTTGAAAGCCGTGAAAAAGTTAGAGGCTCAAATGTTGGTCCTATTCTTAATAATGAATCACATCATATTTCAAATTCAGTACAATCTCCAGGTACTAAACATATAACAAATTCATTTAATTATATGTATACAGTATACAGTAGTACATTCCATACATTATATCATATTCGTAATAGTTTTTATAACTACATTGTGATGATTCATATTTTTTTAATATGTAGCTTCAATATTGAAGCGTGTTCGGCGTTACCCTGGGAAAGAAAATGAGTCACCAAGTTCAATGTCAAAAAAGATAACTGCAGCAACTGGAGTAAATTTAAACAGCCCTATCAATAAAAGAGTACGTATTTTGACACCTTTAGAAGAGTCCATGAAATTCAAGATACAAGATTCAGATTACACACCAAACAAGAACATAACAAGTCTGAGTAGCGACAAAACTCTGTTGTTGAATAGTACGGGTAATATGTTTAAGGATGATTATATGGAAGGAACAAAAAGGCTGGGCTTTAAGGTAAAAGTTATTATTTTTCTATACTCATTTTTATGTAAATATGATTCATTTTTAAATACTTTATAACAACAAAACATTGTTACCATTGTAGGTTAATGATAATTACAATGAAAAAAACATTAAAAACAATGAAGAAGCTGTTCAGAATATTGAGGATGGGGAGGTCGATGCAGATGTTGAGGTTCAGAAAAACCGAAGAAGAAACATAAAAGATTTTGAACATTGGTTACTTATTAGGTTTCAGCCAAAAGTACTGACGGATGCTATACAATCACTTTCACCAAATCAGAAGAAATGGGTAAAAAGAACAGGTTTTGGATCACTATTGTCTTTCAGAATGAATGAATATCCACAATCTTTATGCTATTACTTGGCTTTGAATTTTATAAGGCATCGTTCTTCACTTTGTTTTGATAATGTAACGATTCCAATAGCCGATGATGATGTCCATGAAATACTTGGATTGCCAAAAGGGACAAATAAATTGGTGTTCTTGAGAAATTCAAACACGGAAAAATTATGGCGTGCACAGTACACATCTCCTGATAGGTTGGGGTGGAAAATAACAGCTAACATGGTTTGCGATGCTATCAAGAAATCTTCAGCAGTAGATCGAATGTTCAAACTGAATTTCCTTGTTCTTATGAGTAACATTTTGATTGAAGGTCCTACAAATCCATACGTCAAGCAAACCATGCTTTCTTTTGCTGGGGATATTGATGAATGTAACCAATACAATTGGTGTGATTATTTAATCAGTCAGTTAAAAATAGCTTCACTTTCTTGGAATGAGAATCCTGCCACCAAACGATTTACTGGTTCAATCGTCTTCCTTGTGGTATGTTTTAATTCATCTGCCATATTTTCTACAGATTCAAAACTAATAGGTATGTTTTAATGTTTATTGTTCTATTAACAGTACTTATACATGGACCGAGTGGTGAAAGATAAAAGAAAAGTTAGGAGGAAGAAACCAACTTATATTGGTTGGTCTGATACATTGATTCTTGACAGACAAATTTCGGACATCTCAACCAATACCCTTTTTAATGGTAGAATTGCATTACCGTTGAGATACAAAGATTCTGATGATGAGAGCAGTTATGAGGTATATGTTGTTTCTTAATAAATATGTTTTCTTTGAAATATAATCTTTAAATTTTTGCCTTTTAAATTTTTTGAATAATATATTAATTAAAAAACAGGATTACACATGGAACAAACAAGATGTATATGATACTGATGGAGAGGAAGTTGATGGTCAGTGCGGAAAAGATGTGCTTAATTCTTCTATGTCTTGTAAACAGGTTAACTTATTATATTTTATTAAAAGTTCACTATAATTTTTTATATTGAGTACTTTAAAAATCTTGAAAAACAAATTTTTTCAGATATCTTCTGATGTGTTATTAAGTGGTGTGAAGAATCTTAAAAACTACAGCAACAAATATACCAGCGATCAATTACATGATTCTGAGGTTGTTTTTATTCACGTTCCCCTTGTTTTACGTATCTATCCATCTAATTATGTATTTATTAAATATTACATACTTATTAACATTTTTTTAAATAACTCACTATATAAGTTTATTCTTTATTTTTTTAATTCAGGTGCCTCGTTACGTTATTGATCAGTTGAAATTTTCAATCGATGGTTACGAGAGTTTTCAGACAAAGTGCATGCAATATTTGTTATCAGCCAGAAAACTCTTTAAAAACAATACTTTGGTTAATACGCTGGAGTCAAAATTTCTTGATTTGATAAAAAAATCAAATGATTTTTTGTCAAATGATTTGAATGGTCAGGAAAAGAATATATTGTCTTAGAAAGACATATATACCAAAAGTTCATCGGATATGGCAATGTCCAAAAACAGTCGGGATGTTAAAAATGAGTTACTACTCGATGATGATCTTTTTTTAACAGAACAGGATTGTGAATACATTGATAGTTTATCGGTTCCAAGAGTGAAGAAAGATGACAATTCATTCAAACTTTTCAATAGCATGGAGTCTCAATCAAAATCGCTTACTATCCAGAGTTCTAATAGTTCATCGGCTTTTAAGACGCCAGCTGCTGATACTTTGTTTAAAGTTCCCCTGAATGCTTCGATTCCTACATTTAAGATTGATATTGATAATGGTGATGTTGGTAATGTCAAACAGATTGGTTTACAGGGTAGGCCACTCAGAGAAAGAAAAATTGCTGACATTAAAAAATCACCATATATTGATAGGTTCACAAGTATACATGGAAAGGTATATAAGAAAGAAGAAACTGATTTATGGGAATGGTTGCACTATGATAATAAGCATCTGAGGTAATTACAATTCCTCTAATTTTTTTGTTTCCTGGTGTTCTGCTTAAACATGCTCTAACAAGAATTTTATTTACAGTCGTACCTTATTTAACTGGAACAATGTCACATGTTACAAACAAGATTTCCAGTCAATGAAGGATGGAGAAATGGTAATGACATCTGCTATTGATGTTTGGTGTTGTTTCCTCAATTCACAAGAAGATTTGAGATCCTCTACTTCTCCAAGAAGATTATTCTGTTACACCGAAACCACGGTAATTTTTTTTTTATTAATGATTTTATATGATTTTATAACTTGTTTATTTTTAAATTTTATAAAAAATGTGCAGGTTGGTACATTGAATGCATACAATGAGAACACACTGCAGAAAAAATTTGGGATTTTTAACGAGAATATGGATCACATTTTAACATCGTTTGATATTGTGTTGAAGGATATTGATTTGGTAAGTATGTACTTTTATGACTTACAATAAAATTTCGTGAATTTTGTAATTGTATTAGTATTATCAATAAAACTTATTTTTATCTTTTTTCTTTAAAGGTGTTCTTTCCAATACATCATTTAAATCATTACTACGTTGTATGCTACAACCTTAAGAATCCTTCCATCGAAATCCTTGACAACCGTCAATCAGACAAGGGTGTCAAACAGCTTTATGGAAATCAACTCATAGTACTGGTACTCATATTCAATTTGTTATACTGTTACATATTTTTTGCAAAATAATTAACGAATCTGTCATTTAAATTATAACATAAACACTTCATGGTTTACTTGCGATCAAAGGATCACCGGAGGTATCTTGAACTAGAAAATTTAGAGCCACAACGTCTTGTAATGAAGTGGCAAACAGAAGATAATTATGTTGATTGTGGGATTTTTGCAATGCGTCACATGGAAACATACTTTGGCGGTGGAACACGGGCATGGAACTCTAAATTTGCGGTTGAAAGTGTAATGTTCCAATACTTCTTTTAAGTTATTTTATTATTTTTAGTATTTATGTATATACTAAATGCAATTATGTCTAATCCATTCTTTTTTAACAGTTTACTCAAGATAGACAAATAAGTCGACTACGTTTGCTGTTCACATATAGAATGCTTTCTAGTCAGCTGAACAAAGCATATGGTATTATATTGGACGAAATTAAAGATCCAAGTCTTTTACCGGATGGAGCTGGTTCACCTATTCAACAAGGAGTTTTTGGGGGAAAATAGATTATTAATAATTTATAAGTTTGATTATTGAATATTGTATTTTGTTAATGTTTTTTTTAATTTATTTCAATGTGTTTATCTATCCTTTAAATTTTTTTAATAATTGTGAAAAAAACAATTAAATATATATTTTGTACAAACATCATCCACATTGTTAAAATAAAAAAAATTTAATTTTGTTATCATCATATACAAAATCTTTCCATTCAAGAAATTTTAAATTTGAATTTAAAATCTTATACTGAAATATGATTTATTATAATATAAAATTTTAAAAATATGATCATACGACATTCCATGCGAATAAAGTTGTTCTTACCAAAATAAAACATTGCAATAATTTTTATTATAAATAAGTGTTTTATTTTTTAAAATTATTGGTTATTGTACTACGGTTTAATAGATAAATTTTCGTTCTTTCAAATGTTCTTTACATATAAATTCATATAATTGTTTGAAAAATATTCATAAGATTACAAAAATATCAATTTAAATTTTTATGTAAAACTGGTATAATTATTTTGGAAATTCTATATATTGTTACTACATTTTTTAAGAAAATTAAAATATATAATTGTATTTTAAAGGAAAAAAATACATTATTTTATCACTGGAAGTCTGAAACACATACATGTTGTATAATAAAAAGAGTAGTCCTAATGTTTTGAATAACAAGATTATATTTTGGTGTCAGATTTTAAAAAATAAACAATCTAAAAATTGTATGTTTAATTAAAATACAAAGAGATGTAATTGAATGTGCACTATTTTTTTTTAAAAAAATCTTATATTCAATTTATGTAACAAAAGCACAATACCAAACTAAGATAGAAACAATATAAACATTTTGAGATACATATTATTCACTAGCATAGTTTGGTATATTCACTGTAGTATAAAATTACAAAAAAGTTTTGTAACATCCCAATGCTTGACATTGCCAAATAAAAAAACTATAAACCAAAACTCATAGGTCTAAACATTTTTAAAATAAATCAATAAACTGAACTTTTCTGCAAAGTTTGGTTGTTGATGTCTCATGAAACATTGCTCAGACTTTATTTTCCAAGAGCGTACTCCAAAACATCTGTTCCGTAGAAAATTCCCCGATATTCATTGAGTTCAGATGTAAGCATTGAGAACAAAAAGTGGATCCTCATATTATTTAGCTGAATCATCTGTCCGTACTGTTTAAAAAAACATTAGACTCCAATAATAGAATATAATATCAAAATGTTAAAATAATTATTACTTACACCCTCATGAACTATTTTAGTAACCCACAAATCTGAACCACCTCCCATATACGTCTCCATATGCCGCATTGCAAAAATTCCACAATCAATATCATTATACTTGGTTTGCCAAACCATTTCTAAACGCTCTGGAATCAAGAATCGTATATCCATGACTTTCTTATGTGTTTTCATCTCTAGGTATTTTGTGAAATATTTATGCTGAAATAAGTAATTTAATGTGTAAGTACATTATTGATCATATGTTATATTTTTTAGTGTACATTCATATAATTAGATTGGTGAAAAATAAAAGATATCAATAAATACCAAGACAGAAATTTGATCTCCATAAAGTTCGTGAACCATCTTTTCTGATTTCCTATTGTCCAGGATTTCCAATGAAGGAACTTGCAAGTTGTAACATACAACATAATGATGATTTGATAGGAACATCGGGAAGAATATCTAAAAAATAAGATATAACTTTCAAGGTTAGATTTGAAAATTGATACGTCAAATATAATATAGTCATTAAGAACATCAAAGAAAATGATTACCAGATCAATCTCTTTTAGCGAAGAACCGTAGAGATCAAAAATAAAATCCAAATTTTCCTCAAATACCTTATACATTCTTTCAAATGGAATTTGTTTTGTAACATACACGATTCCAAGCTGCACGGTAAACATGATATCATATGTAAGTAAATCTTAAGTAAATCTTAATTAAGTAGACAATGGAAGTCTCACAGTATTATGTATGAAGCAGAAAATTCTTTTTAGCTGATTTCGTGGTTTCTCAGAATCCATTTTACTAAGCAAACAACACCAGACATCTATGATCGACGTTACTATCATCTCTCCAAAATTCAACGACTGAAAATCTATCTTGCAACCACGAATGTCGTTCCATTTGAATAACACCTCACTATAGCACAAAAAAAAAAATTAAAGTTATTAAAGAAAAACACAAAATATACATACTAACAAAATGTTTACTTTAGAACTTATTTATACTTACTTTGAATCATTAAATTCAGAATTAACTCTGCTCCATATAATGTTCTTCTGATCTTGTAAATGGTTGTTCAGAAAAGTAATATCTCGATTGACATACGTGTTTTTCAATAAAGAAGAAATCATGTAATTGGCTATATCTGGCTGAACAAGCTGCTTCGATACAAAACCAATTGCCTTATCATGCAGATTAATAAATTTTGTTTCCAGCAAATCCACATAAGAGTCTTTAGGATAACTAATGCTTGCATGAGATAAATGTTTCATGCATTTCTCTTGTAACTTATTGTATTCTTCAAGTGCTTCTTTGAGAACTGTTATGAGAATCTGTTACAAATATTTTATAATGAGAATACTAATATTAACAACAATTAAATTGTATAAAACAAATTAATTAACCTCAGGTGTTGCATCCTCGTCCTCTTTGAAATCACGTTCTATATCTTCACATACCAATTTAATGATTTTTGTTGCAATTAAATCATTGTCACCATCAATCAACTCTTCAGATGTATCCAGACTTATGTTACCTGATATTTTATCTATTTTCAGTTGAACGATATCAGAGTTTGTCCATCTAGCAAAAGTTGGTACGATTGAGACTGCAGTACCACTATCTTTTGAAATACAGTCTAATACGAAAAACTGAAAATGAAGGAAAAACATCAAAGAAATGTGATCCATGAAAATAGTATAAAGGAAAAAAACCTTGTAACATGGAATATAAATTATTTTAGCCATGTATTAATAAAGTTAATAGATCCTAACCAGCAAAAATGCAATGGAACCCGTGAAAGTCAAAGAATCTTGACTGTTATTCCATTCCGTCCAAGATTCCTTTAAACAAACAAGAAGGTATTTACACCAATTATATTCAGAACATTGATCAATCATTCCTGCGAACTGAATCATTTCAGTATTAACATATGCTGATCCTTGACCTCGAATAAGAATATTGCTCATGAGGACAATAAAATTATGCTTGAAATCCTCATTTACGTCATCGGTCAAACATATTGCATTGCATAGAGTACTTGCCAATAATTTTCCAGATTTATTAACATCGGGAAATTGCAAAATCCATCTTCCAAAAACAGTTTTATCCTTTAAAAAATTAATATCATGTTTTCCTCGTGGAAGACCTAGAATCTTTTGTACATCTTCTTCGGCAATCTTAACACTTTTTCCATTAACATGAATTTCAGAAGAATCTGGTTGATAAGATCTAAGTATAAAATAGCTTATCTCGTAAGGATATTCTTTTGTACCAAACTTCAACAGTGAACCAAATCCAGTATCGTTAATCCACTTCTTTTGAACATCAGACAAAGACTTCAAAATCCCAGACAGTAATCCTGGTTGTAAAGTTACTATTGAACGTGCTTCATCCACCTTATCTGACAAATCTGGTATTGACTGTGAATCAACAAAATTACTGCATGGATAAAAAATTGATTCTTTTCAGTGTTCCGATTCTTCTAGGTGTTTTTGTTTGTTATAGTTGCAATTTAAAAAACGAAAATGAATGAATACTACCTTTTCTCGTTACTGCCTTCAAAATTCTTGGAGAAAACTGGTATTGCCGATGAATCCATAATCCTCCTTTCTGAAACATAGATTGTGTTAGTTATTCGATTCTGTTAACTGTTTCATTATTACAATATAAAATCTATAGAAGTAAAATAAAGGAGTAATACCTTGCATCTGTCTTCTAGGTTTTGCTGAATGAAACCTTCGTTTCACTTTTATCTTTGTACACGTTATTTCATTAAGGTTAAAAGTTCAATTTAATATTCATTTCCAAAAATAGAAAAATTAGAATCTTCAATCAAATATGCTGATTACGCTCTTTCCATGTTTAAAATTATACGAACCGTACAAATGCAAAAAAATTATACTGAAACTGTAATTAATGATTCTGCACATTTACCAGATTGCCCTTTGCTATGTATTATAAAATTTATTAAAAATATGTTTAATGAATGGTCAGGATCTAGTCTCTTGGGTCTCTTGATAAGGAGGGTCTCCATTGAACCTTACCCTATATATATATATATATATATATATAAACAACTAATATTGACAATAGATTGAAATATTATTAAATTAAAACATATTGTAACACCTGAGTCTCAAATCGAGAAATGTGGGGGTTTTAGTACAGTTTATAAAACAAAGTACAACTACTAAGGCTCCATTTGGCATTGCTGTTGCAGACAACAGCAGCAGCTTTTTTCTGAAAAGCAGCTAAAAAGTGTTTGGTAAAATTTAAAAGCTGCTTTTTTGAAAAGCGCTTTTGGCTGAAAATCTGCTTTTAGAGAAAGCAGGTCCCCCCGTGCTTTTAAAAAAAGCTGTTTTTCAGCTTTTGCGGGAAGCAGTTACTGGTTTCAACATCAAAACTCGCCAAAAACATTAATTTTTTATATTATACACCAAAACATGCACATATCAAAAATATTACAAAACAGTTATCAGATTTTCACAACAGCACTTATTTTAACAGCACTTTTTTCAACAGCACATCAATTTTTAACAGTAATCCCAAACAGAGCCTAAGTGCACTAACAATCATGATCTTTTGGAGACCTGTGGTGGGTTTGTGGATTACCCACGTTATTGCATTTGGGCCAATTGGTCGGCAGTTGATTCGTGAAGTTGCTGGAGGTGGGGACACGAAGACTGGTGGTATTATTTCATAATGGACTGAGGTCCAGAGGTGGGGACATAAACTAGCCAGTATTATCTCACAATCGCTAGAGATGTATGATCTTGGACCTATGAGCTATCCGTTCAGATCTAACGATGCCGTCAAGAGTTTAAGTGGGGGAGTTTATACCACTCGAGTCTCAAAATTGAGAAGAGTTGTGACTTAAGTTCAGTTTATAACACAAAGTATTACTACAAATTGCACCAACAAATCATGATCTTTTGGGAACTTGGAGTGGGTTTGTGGATTACCCAAGTTGTTGCATTTGGGCTAATTACTTGGCACTGAATTATTCGATGTTTTGAAAGTCTGAAAGATAGAGTAAGCGAAACAAAGGAAAAGAATGCTTAAAATTAACAAATTGCAAGAAAAGATATGAACGAGTTAGAAAGAAAGTTTTAAGAATTGAAAGCGCAAGACCTAAGTAGAGTATTAGAAGATTTACGAAGGCTTTTGATCAAAATCAGTAATAAAACCTACTCTCCAGAATGTAACATCTTGAAGAATTGGAAGAAAATTTAGGATTGCAATGTTCTAAAACTCATCTAGAACACCTAGTATCTATTCTATCCCGCAAAAAAATTGTAAACTAACATGACAGCTATTCGTAATACTCGTATTAATTTCTAAATTAAAAACTTGAACATACTTAAGTAAGCACCCAATAGCTACATATACCATCAATAAGAAAAACTCTATATATATCAATCATATACTTGAATCGATAATGATCATGCATAGAATAATTTATATACACAATTTAAGCTAGCGGCCCGTGCCTCGCACGGGTTTTTATACTAGTTTTTAATAGAGGGAAAAATATAATAATTGAATAATTTTCTAAAAATCAAGTTAAAAGCTCAATAAGCTCGATAAGAACCTGATAGGCTCGGTAAACTCGAAAACTCGTTGAAAGCTCATCAAAAAACTCGTTAATCTCGAAAACTTGCGAATAGCTCGAACTTGACTTGATTAATTTACGAGTCGAACTCGAACACCCTTTTCATGCTCGATTATTTTTAGGCTCAGATCGACTCGGCAAAAAGAAGAAGCTCGGGTCCAACTATGAAAAGCTCAAACTCGGCCCGGCTTGAATTACAACCCTAGTTATAAAATGTATTTTTACAAATATTTTCATAATATGATAAAATCGCAAAAAAAAACTTAAAAATGATATTTTTAATAATTTCTCAATTGATAAAGCTATTAAAAGAATTTAGAATATATGAAAAAAATATCGAACTAGAGATATAACGAACGTATATATCGGATTTGCCGATTTGAGCAAAATTTGAAACGTAGTCATATTTGAGACGTGGCTGAATCATTTTCGGTACAACTTGAGATACATGACAGCTTTTTAATTAGGTTAAGGCCCTCTAAGGAAGAATTTAATGTTAATTCTTTAACTAATGGTGTTAGCTCTATTTCTGAAATGTGTAATACATGTAACTAGATAGTCTCAGGCTAAGCGTATAAAAATTTACATGAGACTCGAATCAGAGATGCTCGAATCTTATACTACTTAAATTGATAATTTAGTCAAATTCAATTTTTTAAAAATATTTAAACATACGTATCTTTTAAATCTAATAAATTAAATTCGGGCTAGTTCGATCAAATTTTAAAAGCACATTAGTGGAAGGCTCCGACTATATATTGATATAAGGATGGCTCTTTCTTGGCAGTTGAAGACTACAAAACTGCTAGTATGCCATGGGTATTTCAGGTAATACATCTTTACGTGATGGGAAAGAGAAAGAAAGAAAGAGATAAGTATTGTGGTATTAATGTGCCAGAACAGGAATTTCCAATTCTGTACATGGTTCTGATCATCCTTTCTGCTTCCCTCTCTCTCACCATTTCTCTATCATATCATGTGTATATGATGGCACAGTAGGCTTGGACTATATAGACTCTCTCTCTCTCCCCCCTCTCTCTCATGGACTCTTTTTCTCTCTCATATGTATATTTCATATGTGTGATATGTATATGTATAGCTAGGTGGGTGTATACTGTATGTCCTTATAATTATAGTAAAGAATCAAGAATCTGATCCGTTCTCTGTCGAAATTTGTACAAATATGTCAATTTCTTGAGATTTTGTGTGTTCCCCAGGAATATGAAGCACCAAAATGTATTGTGCAATTTAATGTACCGCAGACATGCACAAAACTACAGAAGCTAAACTAGATAACAGCTGATAACAGCTTTACTGTTTTTCAAGATAAAGAATGGACAGATGGGTAAATTGGTTTTCGCCTCATTACTCGCCAGCTAACTTGACTCTCCCATTGAATATGTGTGTAAATATTTTTGGCGTGATGGGAAAGATAGACAAATATTACAGACTTGTAGTACTAATGCACCAGTTCCAATCTCTTTCTCTCTCTCCCTCTCTCTCGCATTGTCATTACAATTATGGTAAAGAATCAAAATCAAGAAACTGATTTCTTTGTGTTGAAATATGATTAACAGGCTTTTCTGACTATTCCAAAAATGTTTGTTTTACTGTTTCCGAAGTTAAAGAATCAACAAATGGGTAAATTTGTTTTCAAGGCGAAAGGACCTCCTCATTACTAGTAAAGCTAATTTGACTCCCATTAGTTGTGTGATTTTACTTTGTATTTAAAAAAATTATTGTGTTCAAAATTATAAGGACCTGAATATGTTTTGAAACTTATAAAATAATTTTGGTTGTAATAATTTTGAGCTGAGTATATATTTTCACCATCCAAAAAATATATCTACCATTGTTACCTGTAGAATTAGTAGAGCTCCAAGATCAGCCTGCTTACCGGAACTAGCTACTGACATAAAGTATAATAGATATATACACAGGTAAGACATTTTAAGAAAAATCATCAATTTGACCGAGATAATGATTTGATACCAGTCTTACTGACAAATCACTGGTCTGTAACCTGCAGACTACCAAAGACAGGTATAGCCTATAGGGCATCTCATGTACATACACCTTGCATTTTTTGGTTTGAGATAAAAAATGCAAGTAACATATTGATGTATGATCGAGAATTGCAATTTCCTGTGTAGACTAGAGAAAAATTACCACTCTATCTAACTTAAAAATAAAATTACCACTCGATGCCTAATGCCTATGTATAGGACGTGTTGTTGCTTATATGATGGACCATTATTTAAAAAATGATAGAGTATGAAAGAGGATCTTTTGATTTCAATAAAACTATAAATATTTATATTTTCATAAGACAGAAAATTTAATTATTATGTAAAGTTGATATATGACATTCAAACTCTAGAGTTTTGGAAGATTCTAATAAAATTTTAATAAGCAATAAATTTCGAGCCATAATCGATTTTCATAAGCATGATTTTTTGAAAAGAAATATAGTTGTTACAAATTGTTTTGGAAATGGGGTTTTCAAATCATGTTCGATAATGAGAGGCATTGATTTTGAAGACGTGGTAATAATTTTACAACAGTAGTAGTAGTGGTATGTTGACATACATAGTCCTCCTCAAGGTCCAGAAGAAAATTAAATGAACCATATGAATGTATAATTACACCTCCCCACATAATTACGGCTGTAACAATACCATAACTAACTAATTAATTACCACACCACTCAGTACGCTCTATATATTCGAGTCTAAAATGAACACTACTACTACTGGTAGTAACTAAAAGTATTTCAGCTCTGCTCTTATAGTAGCCATAACAAGTGCTTGTTTGTATTTGCACCAAGCGCATCTGCCAGTAGCTGAAAACAAGTAGTGCTCTCTCCTCTTGTTCTATTATTTGTTCTATGTTGGTTTCGTATGTGTATTGTTTTGTTAATGCGTGCATACTATTTTTTTTGAAAACTAACACCAACTGCACTCATCTCCGAACATCATTTGAATGATTACTCTTTGTGAGAGGATTTAGAGCGAGCAGATTGGAATTTCATAAAAAAATCACATTCTCAAGAGTCAAAACTGTCATTCTGTTTTGACTTTCATGTCTCTGCATATTGTTGTGCTTGTGCAGGGGTTTAATCCAATTTGACTTGGTTGTAACGTGATTTTGTGTTGTATTTTTATCACACAACACTCTAATCAGCTTTCTGCACCTAGTCATTCGGGTATTCATACAATTTAGCATATGGAACACTTGATTTACACAACATATACATACAACCAAAAAAGATGATTTTTTTACCGTTTAACAAATCCAACCCCGCAAGAGTCTTTATCAAAAGCTGAATCATACAACCCAAGTGGCTTCTCAGACACTTGAGACATTGAAGATTTCACAACCACTTAAGCTTTGAAGCTTAAATCAAATTCAGCAAATATTCAGTTCGATAGTCAAATTTTACATCTTATCTATTCGACTCATATGATATGCTTTTCAGCAATATTGCCTTAGTTTTCACTTTTGTTTTCGAGATCAGATTTTAGTATATAAATTTTACCATGTTCAGTACATTGGAACAGCTGAGCACTATATATATGTGTGTTCTTATAAATTGTTGATTTCATCTTAAATTTAATTTTGAGTTGCTCTGTCTTAAATTGTTGATGTTATGTAATGCAAATTTAGTTCGATCAACATCTCTATTTCAAGTTTTACATCTTTTTTATTCAACTGATATGACATGCTTTCTAACTGTAATCTATTCTTTTGGTTCAGGAAAGATGGATTTATCAAGTGCATTTACTGGTTGCTTTAGTGGAGGTTCGGATCCTAGTCCACCTTGGATGTATAATCTAGCTCGGCAAGAAGTTACTGTTTTGAACATGCTTTCAGTAATTGAGAATGGAGCTGGAGCGGTAAAAGGAGGAGAAGAAGGGGCAGCAATAGTGCCAAAAGAAAGAGCGGCAGAAATCGAGAAGCTGAAAACTGATATTCGCCGTTCAAATTCACAGGTACTTGTTTTAAAGCTTCCATTGTTTTTTTGTTTAGCGTCCTGCTTTATTGATGCCTTTGGTTACTAATTCATTCATGCTTTTTATTTATCTTATTTATCCCAGCTACAAATTGATATTGCTACATATGCACTATTGATCTCATGTGTCCTGAGATTGCATGATTTGTTTGCGGAAGATCAAGTCTCGAATTTAAATGATTTGTTAAAGGAGGATGTCCACGTAAAAGGTACTGTAATTTTGAGACTATCACATAGAAGTAACAAAACATTTGCATTTTTAATTCTTAGGATCCTAGCATTTGTCTACAATATTACGCTGATATAAAACCCCTTTTCTTTTAGAGTATCATACCAAGCTGGTGAATGGTCAAATAAGAAGCTAAATTGTTTGTGACCATTCACCAGCTTGGTATGATTCTCTAAAAGAAAAGGGGTTTTATATCAGCGTAATATTGTAGACAAATGTTAGGATCCTAAGAATTAAAAATGCAAATGTTTTGTTACTTCTATGTGATAGTCTCAAAATTACAGTACCTTTTACGTGGACATCCTCCTTTAACAAATCATTTAAATTCGAGACTTGATCTTCCGCAAACAAATCATGCAATCTCAGGACACATGAGATCAATAGTGCATATGCAACAGTATTAATTTGTAGCTGGGATAAATAAGATAAATAAAAAACATGAATGAATTAGTAACCAAAGACATCAATAAAGCAGGACGCTAAACAAAAAAACAATGGAAGCTTTAAAACAAGTACCTGTGAATTTGAACGGCGAATATCAGTTTTCAGCTTCTCGATTTCTGCCGCTCTTTCTTTTGGCACTATTGCTGCCCCTTCTTCTCCTCCTTTTACCGCTCCAGCTCCATTCTCAATTACTGAAAGCATGTTCAAAACAGTAACTTCTTTCCGAGCTGGATTATACATCCAAGGTGGACTAGGATCTGAACCTCCACTAAAGCAACCAGTAAATGCACTTGATAAATCCATCTTTCTTGAACCAAAAGAATAGATTACAGTTAGAAAGCATGTCATATCAGTTGAATAAAAAAGATGTAAAACTTGAAATAGAGATGTCGATCGAACTAAATTTGCATTACATAACATCAACAATTTAAGACAGAGCAACTCAAAATTAAATTTAAGATGAAATCAACAATTTATAAGAACACACATATATATAGTGCTCAGTTGTTCCAATGTACTGAACGTGGTAAAATTTATATACTAAAATCTGATCTCGAAAACAAAAGTGAAAACTAAGGCAATATTGCTGAAAAACATATCATATGAGTCGAATAGATAAGATGTAAAATTTGACTATCGAACTGAATATTTGCTGAATTTGATTTAAGCTTCAAAGCTTAAAGTGGTTGTGAAATCTTCAATGTCTCAAGTGCCTGAGAAGCCACTTGGGTTGTATGATTCAGCTTTTGATAAAGACTCTTGCGGGGTTGGATTTGTTAAACGGTAAAAAAATCATCTTTTTTGGTTGTATGTATATGTTGTGTAAATCAAGTGTTCCATATGCTAAATTGTATGAATACCCGAATGACTAGGTGCAGAAAGCTGATTAGAGTGTTGTGTGATAAAAATACAACACAAAATCACGTTACAACCAAGTCAAATTGGATTGAACCCCTGCACAAGCACAACAATATGCAGAGACATGAAAGTCAAAACAGAATGACAGTTTTGACTCTTGAGAATGTGATTTTTTTATGAAATTCCAATCTGCTCGCTCTAAATCCTCTCACAAAGAGTAATCATTCAAATGATGTTCGGAGATGAGTGCAGTTGATGTTAGTTTTCAAAAAAAAATAGTATGCACGCATTAACAAAAGCAAACAAAACATTTACAAAACAATACACATACGAAACCAACATAGAACAAGAGGAGAGAGCACTACTTGTTTTCAGCTACTGGCAGATGCGCTTGGTGCAAATACAAACACGCACTTGTTATGGCTACTATAAGAGCAGAGCTGAAATACTTTTAGTTACTACCAGTAGTAGTAGTGTTCATTTTAGACTCGAATATATAGAGCGTACTGAGTGGTGTGGTAATTAATTAGTTAGTTATGGTATTGTTACAGCCGTAATTATGTGGGGAGGTGTAATTATACATTCATATGGTTCATTTAATTTTCTTCTGGACCTTGAGGAGGACTACGTATGTCAACATACTACTACTACTACTGTTGTAAAATTATTACCACGTCTGCAAAATCAATTCCTCTCATTATCGAACATGATTTGAAAACCCCATTTCCAAAACAATTTGTAACAACGATATTTCTTTTCAAAAAATCATGCTTATTATGAAAATCGATTATGGCTCGAAATGTATTGCTTATTAAAATTTTATTAGAATCTTCTTCCAAAATTCTAGAGTTTGAATGTCATATATCAACTTTACATAATAATTAAATTTTCTGTCTTATGAAAATATAAATATTTATAGTTTTATTAAATCAAATGATCCTCTTTTATACTCTATCATTTTTTAAATAATGGTCCATCATATAAGCAACAACACGTCCTATACATAGGCATTAGGCATCGAGTGGTAATTTTATTTTTAAGTTAGATAGAGTGGTAATTTTTCTCTAGTCTACACAGGAAATTGCAATTCTCGATCATACATTAATATGTTACTTGCATTTTTGATCTCAAACCAAAAAATGCAAGGTGTATACATTAATATGTATTAATATGTACATGAGATGCCCTATAGGCTATACCTGTCTTTGGTTGTCTGCAGGTTACAGACCAGTGATTTGTCAGTAAGACTGGTATCAAATCATTATCTCGGTCAATTTGATGATTTTTTCTTAAAATGTCTTACCTGTGTATATATCTATTATACTTTATATCAGTAGCTAGTTCCGGTAAGCGGGCTGATCTTGGAGCTCTACTAATTTTACAGGTAACAATGGTAGATATATTTTTTTGATGGTGAAAATATATACTCAGCTCAAAATTATTACAACCAAAATTAATTTATAAGTTTCGAAACATATTCATGTCCTTATAATTTTGAACACAATAATTTTTTTAAATACAAAGTAAAATCACACAACTAATGGGAGTCAAATTAGCTTTACTAGTAATGAGGAGGTCCTTTCGCCTTGAAAACAAATTTACCCATTTGTTGATTCTTTAACTTCGGAAACAGTAAAGCAGACATTTTTGGAATAGTCAGAAAAGCCTGTTAATCATATTTCAACACAAAGCAGGTCAGTTTCTTTATTTTGATTCTTTACCATAATTGTAATGACAATGCGAGAGAGAGAGAGAGAGAGAGAGAGAGAGAGAGAGAGAGAGAGAGAGAGAGAGAGAGAGAGAGAGAGAGAGAGAGAGAGAGAGAGAGAGAGAGAGAGAGAGAGAGAGAGGAGAGAGAGAGAGAGAGGGAGAGAGAGAGAGAGAGAGAGAGAGAGAGAGAGAGAGAGAGATTGGAACTGGTGCATTAGTACTACAAGTCTGTAATATTTGTCTATCTTTCCCATCATGCCAAAAAAATTTACACACATATTCAATGGGAGAGTCAAGTTAGCTGCCGAGTAATGAGGTGAAAACCAATTTACCCATTTGTCCATTCTTTATCTTGAAAAACAGTAAAGTTGTTATCAGTTGTTATCTAGTTTAGCTTCTGTAGTTCTGTGCATGTCTGCGGTACATTAAATTGCACAATACATTTTGGTGCTTCATATTCCCTGGGGAATACACAAAATCTCAAGAAATTGACATATTTGTACAAATTTCGACAGAGAACGGATCAGATTCTTGATTCTGTACTATAATTATAAGGACATACAGTATACACCCACCTAGCTATACATATACATATCACACATATGAAATATACATATGAGAGAGAAAAAGAGTCCATGAGAGAGAGGGGGGAGAGAGAGAGTCCATATAGTCCAAGCCTACTGTGCCATCATATACACATGATATGATAGAGAAATGGTGAGAGAGAGGGAAGCATAAAGGATGATCAGAACCATGTACAGAATTGGAAATTCCTGTTCTGGCACATTAATACCACAATACTTATCTCTTTCTTTCTTTCTCTTTCCCATCACGTAAAGCTATATTACCTGAAATATCCCTGGCATACTAGCAGTTTTGTAGTCTTCAACTGCCAAGAAAGAGCCATCCTTATATCAATATATAGTCGGAGCCTTCCACTAATGTGCTTTTAAAATTTGATTGAACTAGCCCGAATTTAATTTATTAGATTTAAAAGATACGTATGTTTAAATATTTTTAAAAAATTGAATTTGACTAAATTATCAATTTAAGTAGTATAAGATTCGAGCATCATTGATTCGAGTCTCATGTAAATTTTTATACGCTTAGCTTGAGACTATCTAGTTACATGTATTACACATTTCGGAAATAGAGCTAACACCGTTAGTTAAAGAATTAACATTAAATTCTTCCTTAGTTAGTAAGAGACATGTGTTTAGTTCCAAGGGCCTTAACCTAATTAAAAAGCTGTCATGTATCTCAAGTTGTACCGAAAATGATTCAGCTACGTCTCAAATATAACTACGTTTCAAATTTTGCTCAAATCGGCAAATCCGATATATACGTTAGTTATATCTCTAGTTCGATATTTTTTTCATATATTCTAAATTCTTTTAATAGCTTTATCAATTGAGAAATTATTAAAAATATCATTTTTAAGTTTTTTTGCGATTTTATCATATTATGAAAATATTTGTAAAAATACATTTTATAACTAGGGTTGTAATTCGAGTCGGGCCGAGTTTGAGCTTTTCATAGTTGGACCCGAGCTTCTTCTTTTTGCCGAGTCGATCTAAGCCTAAAAATAATATAGCATGAAAAGGGTGTTCGAGTTCGACTCGTAAATTAATCAAGTCGAGTTCGAGCTATTCGCAAGTTTTCGATATTAACGAGTTTTTTGATGAGCTTTCAACGAGTTTTCGAGTTTATCGAGCCTATCGGGTTCTTATCGAGTTTATCGAGCTTATTGAGCTTTTAACTTGATTTTTAGAAAATTATTCAATTATTATATTTTTCCCTCTATTAAAAATGACAAATAAACTTTGAAAATAACATTGTGTTATATTAAGATAATCTATAAACAAATTTTCCTTTACACTACATACTTTTAAAATAACATACATATGTATGTGAATTGTGAAATAACTATATTATATATTCAAATAATCAATCTTCTTTATATATATAAAGGAAAACTCCCAGGAGCTCTAGAATCGCTCGATTCATATTTTTTTTTAATTTTTTAGAGCTCCTCAGTTTTAAATACTAAAAATTAAATTTCCTTCTTTAAGTCTTATTTTTTAGAAAAGAAAGTCAACCCTTTTTTAAAGTTGTATAAAAGAAACTATTGTATAAAAGGTAAGTATAACCTCTAATTTATATTGGATCATATTTTTCTATTTTTCTAGATCTCCTCGATTTTAATTTATAAAAAGAAATATTAAATACCTTTTGAGCTCTCAACTAACTTTCTTCTATTTAAATTTTAATTTCAAATTAGCTATAAATATTTATTAACCTCTATTTTTAAATATTAAAAATTAAAATATTTCTTTTTTAGTTCCTAATTTGTTGAAAATGTAATACTTATCGTTACAAACTTATAAATGTAATCAAATTATATTAAAGACAATTAGTTAGAAAAAAAGTCAAATACAATTTAGGATAGAAAAACAATTGAACAATATATAAACAAATTTTATAGTGTCAAGGTATTTGCTCTCTATTTTTTAACAATCGTGTTTTGTGTTTTGCTTTAGAGTATTCCTAAAGTTCAGGTTTGAGATATGTCTTTGTATTGTATATCTAAATATTTGTTGTTTAATTGTTTGGTTATTTGGTTTTGATGATACAGGAGCACGAGGATACATCATTCATCATTGTATGATAAAAAGAGATGATGAATTTGAAACTTCCAAAGATTGCAGTTATCAATCTCACAGACTTCGCCAAGGTTTGATAATTATTATAAGTTTAACCGAGATTTCACAATCGATATATTTATTTTATGTATTTGATCTAATAACTATATTTTTTTTGTTAACAAAGTTTACAATCTTTTGTTTTCAAATAAGATCAGCCATGCGTGGTTGATTTCGGTGTTTAGATCCAGTTTGAAACCAAGTTCAGTAGATTATTGTGTTCGAGCTGGCCGGAAATTACTAATCAGATTGAGAGGTGTATTGGTGGAAGGTTTTAGGAATTTTACATTATTTTTTGAATGGACTTAGCTTATCAACACATGCATGCAATATTATTAGCATTTTACTAATTTATAACATACATGTTTTTTATTTAAAAAAAAAACATACATGTTTTATAAAATCGGCTTAATTCGATTAATCGAGCCTGGCGAGTTCGATCCGAGTATTAATTCGAGCCGAGTTTTTTTCATGAGCCGAGTCGGCTCGTTAAATTAAACGAGCCTAATCTTCTGCCCGAACTCGGCTCGTTTAATTTCACGAGCCGAGCCGAGCTGGCTCGTTTAGTTAAACGAGCATATTTAAACGAATCGGGCGAGCCGGCTCGTATAAAATTACACTTAAACGAGTCTAATCTTCTGCCCGAACTCGACTCGTTTAATTTCACGAGTCGAGTCGAGCCGACTCGTTTAGTTAAACGAGCCCGGTTTT
The DNA here is from genome assembly GCA_030848705.1 of Heracleum sosnowskyi. Taxonomy (NCBI): domain Eukaryota; kingdom Viridiplantae; phylum Streptophyta; class Magnoliopsida; order Apiales; family Apiaceae; genus Heracleum; species Heracleum sosnowskyi. The sequence goes on along the minus strand of CM061243.1, from coordinate 109,200,920 downwards.
ATGTTCGAGCTCGGCTCGTTAACGAGTTCGAGTCGAGCCGAGCCTTATTAAACGAGCCGAGTCGGGTCGGGCTCGCGAGCCGCCCAACTCGAATTACAGGCCTAGACCTAAGGCTAACACATGGAATTTTACTTTTCATTAAGGTGGTCGTTTTCCAGTGTGTGTGATCACATGCAAAGCCCAAGGCAAGCCCCAAGAAAGTATAGGCGGGCTCCCAGCTCCATCTCGACCGGAATACTGCTCTCGAGGGGGTGGGCTCTTGGAGTGAACTACTCATTGTTGTGTTGCCCCAGCCCAAGGAAGGGCACTTGGTGAGGAGCATTGTTTTGAGGCAGGGAAAGCGTGTTAATCAAGAAAGCGGCGGGCCCAAAGTATTTGTTGGGATTTAATCTAAACATTTATTTATTTTAGTTGTTTTCTGCATGAATAAGTCAGTTTTGGTCTGGAGTGTTATTAGGAGTTTGAATTGGTCAAGTAGTGGTGGAGAATTGGTAGGAGTCCGGTAGAAGTAGTAGCTAGTTTTTAGGCATCATTTTAGACGTGTAGTTCAGTTTTCAAATCAGTACTCAGCCTATCTTTGTATGTGCAAGTCTCATAATTGTATTTTTCACTTCAGCAGTTTCAATATGAAACGAGTTCAAGCTCAATCTTGTCACTAATTATTTGTGTGTTTTCAACAATCTGGTATCAGAGCCTCGTATTGGTGAATGCCAAAGTATATGCCTAGACAAACAACAATGGAACCCAGCAAAACCAAAGAAAACTCTATCGGCCTGAACTACCCTATGTTAACCAAAATAAACTACACAGCATGGGCTCTCAAAATGAAAGTATTCATGCAAGCTCATGGCGTGTGGGAAGCTGTAGAACCTAAAGATCCTAAGGCAACTGTGGAAGAAAGCGCTGATAAACTAGCATTGGCTGCGACCTACTAAAGTATTCCTGAAGATGTCTTATTGTCATTGGCGGAGAAGAAAAGTGCTAAGGAGGCTTGGGAAGCAATAAGGACAGTTTGTCAGGGTGCTGATAAGGCGAAAAAGGCTAGGGCTCAAACACTCAAGGGTGAATTTAAAACACTGAGCATGAAGGAAACAGAGCCACTCGATGATTTTTGTATGAAACTGAACAGCTTGGTCACTAATATTTGAGCTTTAGGGGAGAAAGTGGAAGAGACTTATGTTGTTAAGAAGTTGCTGAGAGTAGTTCCTTCAAGGTTCCTGCAAATTGCTTCTGCTATCGAGCAATTTGGGAATTTAGAGACGATGTTTGTCGAGGAGGTGATTGGTTCCCTCAAAGCTCATGAAGAGAGAACACGAGGACAAGTCGAAAACAATGATGGCAAGTTGTTGACAGAAGATGAGTGGAGAAAAAGGGAAAGCACTGAGGGCCAACTCCTACTAACTAGGGAAGAATGGTTAAAGAAGACAGGAAAGGATGGAACTCGTGGCATATGAGATAATCGTGGCAAATCTGTGAATCGTGGGATTCGTGATATAAGTAGACTGGAGTATTTAAATTGTGGTGCTTATGGGCATTACGCTTCAGAGTGTCGTAAGCCACGCCGAGGAAAAGAAAAGGAGCAAGAATCTGAGGTGAATCTCGCTCAGATTGATGATGATGAGCCTGCACTGTTGATTGCATAGTGCGGAGGAGAAGAAAGAAACTTGGTTCTTTTGAACGAAGAAAAAGTAATACCACCAGTAGGAAAAGATCATGGATACAAAGGAGACATGAATGTTTGGTACCTGGATAATGGAGCCAGTAATCATAAGATTGGAATACGTTCGAGATTTAAAGATTTGGACGAGAATGTGCAGGGGAAAGTTAAGTTTGGAGACGGTTCAACGGTGGGCATCAAAGGGAAAGGATCTGTGGCTTTCAAGTGCAAAAATGGCGAGGAACGAATCTTGAAAGAGGTATACATTATTCCCACGCTTTGTAACAATATAATAAGTCTAGGACAGTTGTGTGAGGCTGGGAATAGGGTCATTATTAATGGGGAGTTCATGTGGGTGGATGAGAGTTGTGGAAAATTATTAATGAAGGTTAAAAAATCCTCGAATCGCTTGTACAAACTGGTCGTTGCAGAAAATGAGTCTGTGTGTTTACTAACTAAGGCAGAGGAGACCACCTGGCTATGGCACTCGCGTTTGGGACATGTTAATTTCCAGGCAATGAAATTAATGGTTAATAATAATATGGTGAGTGGGTTGCCAACTTTGAGCTTGCCAAAAGAAGCCTGTAAGGGATGTTTATTATCTAAACAAGCACGGAAACCATTTCCTGTACAGACCAACTTTGCAGCAAAAGAGCGACTTGAGCTGGTGCACGGAGACTTGTGTGGGCCCATTTCACCGCCAACCCCTACAGGAAATAAGTACTTCATGTTGCTTGTAGATGACTTCAATCGAATGATGTGGGTCTTTATGCTTAAGACAAAAGATGAAGCTCTAAACGCTTTTAAAAGATTCAAGGCGATAACAGAAAAAGATTCAAAACAGGAAATCAAGACCTTCAGGACTGATCGGGGAGGAGAGTTCTCTTCAAAGGAGTTCAAGTTGTATTGTGAACTTGTCGGGATACAGCGACATTATACAACACCGTATTCACTACATCAGAACGGGGTCGTGGAACGTCGGAATCGTACTGTGGTGGCCATGGGAAGAAGCATGTTGAAAGAAAGAAATGTTCCAGCAAAGTTGTGGGGAGAGGCAATACGTCATGTTGTGTATGTGTTGACTAAACTGCCCACACGTGCTTTGTCAAAGATGACACCGTATGAGACCTGGACAGGTAAGAAGCCCCATCTTGAACATATAAAGATCTTCGGTTGTCTCATAAATTTTTATATGTGACATGATAGATTTACAATTTTTACATGTTTTTTATTTAATTAATCATGTTTTGAGAATTGAATTTCTTTATTTACATTCAAAATTCATAGATAAAATAATAAATATATAAAAGTCAATCATGTTGAGAATTCAATTAAACAAATATTAATTTTTTTTCTTAACTAAAATAAAATTAAATTCCCTTATTTACATTGAAATTCACAGGAAAGACAATAATTATATAAAAATCTAATATGTTTCCACGATGAACCTTTTACATTATAACGATGACATATACGTAATTAAAAAAATTATTATAACATCTAGAGATATTTAAGAAATTTGTAATTCTGCTATAATTAGGGGTGACAAAATTTGACACGATCCGAAACCCGACACGAACCCGACACGGAAAAGTACGAATTTGGGTTGAGTATTTTGAGTTTCGGGTCGGGTTCGGGTTGGGTAAAAATTGACCCGAAATATTCGGGTCAGTTTCTTCGGGTCAGTTTTGGGTTGACCCAAAATACCCGAACCCGACCCGAAAATTTAATATATATAATAAATTATTTAAAATATATAAATTTATATTACATAATTATAGACATGTGTCATATATCTTCATATTATATAAATAATTTTAATTCATATATCATATAATAAAAATTTTATTATATATTTTTAATATTTTATAAATAAAATTTAATTTATATATATATTTAAATAATTATTTTAATTATTTTCGGGTTAAACGGGTCATTTTCGGGTTGATCGGGTACTAACAGGTTGGGTTCAGGTTGAGAAAATTCAACCCGTTTCGGGTTCGGGTTGACTCAAAAATAGGACTAGGTACCGCAAACCCGACACGAACCCGACCATTACCCGAAATTGCCACCCCTAGCTATAATATGAATCGTTGAAATTTGAAGTAGTGGTTAATACTTAAATTTTTATCATTGCTTAATTTTAATATTTTTAATTTGTATGTATTTTGTGCAATCAGCGTCGGCTCAATAAAATATGACACAGAATCGACATATAAAGTCTATGGATATTTAAGAAATTTATATTTTTTGTCATAATAATAATGGTTGAAGTTTGAAGCAGTGGTTAATACTTAAATTTTATTATTGCATATTTTTAGTATTTTCTACTTATATGCACTTATTGCATCGAGCGTCGGCTCAAGAAAACATGACACGGAATTGGCATAAAAAGTCTAGGAATATTAAAGAAATTTGTAATTTTGTGATAATACGAGTGGTTGAAGTTTAAATGCGGCGGTTAATACTTAAATTTATATTATTGCATATTTTTTATTATTTTTATTTACATGTCTATAGTGTAATGGGTGTCGGTTCAAAAAAATATAACACAAAATTGGCATAAAAAATATGTAAATAGATTTTTTTTTATTGTTTATGTATTTTATTTTGTAAAATATTTGTGTTCACTATTGATCAGCATATAATGTCTAGGGATATTTAATAAATTTGTAATTTTTGTGATAATACGAATGGTTGAAGTTTAAATGCGATCGTTAATACTTATATTTATTTTATTGCATATATTTAATATTTTTTTTATATGTATATAGTGTAACGAGTGTCGGCTCAGGAAAATATAAAATAAAATTGACATAAAAAATGTAAATAGGTTCTTTTATTTTTTATTTATTTTACTTTGTAAAATATTGTGTTCACTATTTATATTATATTTCATATATATTTTTCTCCATTTTTTTCTTAAATAGTTAATATTTAAAATTTTGCAAAAATTATTATAGGGCCGCTACGAAGCGCGACTTAGTAGTATATATATAAAGAAGGATACGCGGGAGGTGAGATGACGCATCTAAGATTGTCTCAATTTATTTTTCTAATTTTTTAGAATTTTAAATATTAATAAATGAAAAATATCCTTCAACCTATTAGAAGTAGAATAGGTGTTCGAATTTATTGTGGAGAAGAGTTCGAATTAATAGGAAAAACATATAAATAAAAGTTTTATTTGAAGTATAATAGGAGTTCGAATGTATAAAGTAAAATAATTTGAATTTATAGGTAAGACATAGAATTAAAAGTTCTATTTAAAGTAGAATATGTGTTCGAATTTATAGATGAGAAGAGTTCGAATATATAAGAGATACTTGCAATTAAATGTTCTACTGGACGTAGAATATGTGTTCGAATGTATAGAGGAGAAGAGTTCGAATTTATAAAGGCTTTATACGTTAGACATATAATTAAAAGTTCTATCGGAAGTATCACTACACCATAAATGACCTACTACAGCATTTTGAGCTGATGTTGGCTTTGATTTTGTTGGATTTGATATGCTAATCATTGGCTACTACAACATTGTCATTTTGGTGTTGGCGTAGACATCAAAGTATGTTGTTGTAGATTAAAAGTGTTTGCACGGTGCAACATGTATGAATTTGTGTTGCCATAGTTTTGTCATAAACAAAATATTATTTTATTTACAGAAATAAAAATGTTTATTTTTATTTGACGTAAAATGTAATTGACTTTGATAAATATAATTAAGAAATTTTTATAAAATTTAAAAACATGTCAAAAAAGTGAATGATTATATTTTTATAACTACCAAAGTTTCTTTCTTATAAACTCTCAACTAAATCAACTTTAAAGAAGAATATTTTAATTGCATAAATATATACTTATCCCGTTTTTATTTAAATGTAATTTTGGACAAAGACTTGGTAAATTAACCAAATTTTAATGTAATATTTAATTAATAAATATGTATAAATATGAAATTATATTGCACATATTATCATTAATAAATATGTATAAATATGAAATTATATTGCACATATTATCATTTGTAAGTTTAAAAATATCTAATTATATATAAATAATTGTTGAATTACTAAAATTTAGTTTATTTAAGTTAAATTTGCTAAAATTACTTAAATAAAAAACACTAAATATAATACAGGCACACACTGTCTCTTTCTCTGAAACAGATGAAAAACAGAGTGAGCGGCAAAAAGATCGCTATTTCCAAATTTTTCATCAAACAAACACCCCGCCCTTACTCTCCTACAATTCACAGATCTGTGATATTTTTCATTCTCTTTTTCTCGATGCTTCTCTCTCGGACTCTCCCTCTCTCCATCTTCCTTGTTCTCTCTCCCTCTCTCTCTTCTCTCTCTTTCTATATGCCCTCTCTCTTCTTTCTCCGTATTTATATAATCTATACATATATAAAAACTACTTCGATTTTAGCCTTCTTCGATCAATTTGAATGTTTCTTCGGTTAAGATATTTCTCACTATTTTGTAATTGATTTAGGGCTGATTCTGAATCTTCAATTAGGAATTAGGGCTTCAGTACGGGTTCAATTTGGGGCTTTAATTCAGGTTCATATCTAGGGATATAGGGTTTCAGTTTATAGATTTGAGGTAGAGCTTCTTTCTTTTCAAGCAGACTCTCTCACACTTTAGTTCCATTATATTGTGTGTAAGGTTATATTTATTGTTTCATAACGTTTAGATTTTAGGATGACTGTGATATGTGATTTAGGGCTTCGATTTGTTTCGAATGGGTCATTGATCTTATTATTGCATATATTTGAAGCGGTGGTTAATACTTAAATTTTATTATTGCATATATTTTTTAGTATTTTTTATTTTTATGTATTTATGCAACGGGCGCCGGCTCAAAAAAGCATAACACAAAATCGGCATATAAAGTCTTGAAATATTTAAGAAATTTATAATTTTTGTGATAATATGAATGATTGAAGAATTAAGTGGTGTTTAATACTTAAATTTATATTACTGCATATTTTTAGTATATGTTATATGTATTTAGTGTAACGGGTGTCGGCTCAAGAAAATATGGTACAAAATCGGCATAAAAATATGTCAATAATTTATTTTATTCTTTATGTATGTTACTTTTGTAAAATATTTTGTTATGTTAGGAAATATGTTGTTCTTGATGATAACTTAACACATAACACATTTCTGTATAAGTCATTTCTGTAACTGACAACGGATGGCATACTTTCAGCAGTATCCGTTGTTGGGAAACTTATTCACGGATAAGTAATCATGTAACATATTCAATTTTACTCTAGTCTGGGGATTAAAAGTATTAAGTACTAAGTCATGTTGACTTTCAGTAGATAAGAAAGATATGATAGCTAATTGTAAATACGTTGTGCTATGTAATTCTGTTTAAGTGAAAATGATTGACAACAGATGAAGACTTAATGCTATCCACAGATAATCAACTCAATACCTATCCACGGATGATCAACTCTTTATTCATCCACGGATGGTCGTCCACGGATAGTCATCCACGGATAGTCAAGAACACTACCAACGGATGAAGCTCAAGATTATAGGTTGATGGTGACTTGACACTGGTGGAAGCACATGGGTTGACAGTGTAAACAAAAAGAATATGGAAGCCAAACACTGGTGAACCTCGAAGAAAAAGAAACATTCCATTTCCATGCAAACATAGAAGATGTACAAACAAGTTAATTTGTCAAGAGTACAACATCTCAGTCACATGCATCTGGAATGAAGAAGCAAGCATACTGAACCTAGAAAATAGAAATAGTTTTTCTGTAGTATGGCTCGTAAACTTGGGTTGTTTATAACCAAGTGTAGCAGTTCTTTGTTAACCAAGAAAATAGTTTACATTGTCTTTGCTTAGGTTTTCTCTCTAACATTTTTAGAAGCAAAGAACTGTAACAACAGCTGTGTATTTGTAAACAAGTATCACATATTATTTCTTCAATATATATCTCAGGTGGATCACAAACAATCCACCTGAAATTTTTAAAGCCTTGTGTTTTAAATTTATCTTGCAATCTATTCTGCTCTTGATTTTTAATTGCTACTATTCTGTGAAAAATCAAGAATTGTATTCAACCCCCCCCCCCCTTACAATTCTGTTAGTGTATAACTGAGAATAACATGTTCAATATTTATATATATATATTACATATTTTTTCTTAAATAGTCAATATTTAAATTTTTACAAAAATATTATAGGAGAATACGAGGGTAGTGAGGTGGCGTCTCTTACATCGCTTCGATCTATTTTTCTGATTTTCTCAAAATTTTGAATTATTAATACCAAAAATTCAGAAATATCTCAATTGCCTTCGCTTCGATCTATTTTTCTAATTTTCTCAAATTTTTGAATTATTAATATCAAAAATTCGAAAATATCTCAATTGCCTTTAAAATTTATACTAATGAAGGAAACTAAATATACAATTTTAATATTCTTGCTTTTAAAATGTTACTAATGGAGGAAACTAATTATACAATTTTAAGTAACTAAAAATCAACCCGTCAAAGTGAAAGAGAGCTCCTCCATTGACAAAGCGCGAGACAGAAATTCAACAAATATGATCTGCACATCAATAAAAGCGACTATTAGTTGGTAAATTCCTAGTACCAGAGGTAAGATGAAAATAAATTAACGGAAATTCCAAGGATTTGAAAAGCATTGTACATCGATATCATATCGACATTAAACGGGAGAATTTTTTTTCGGAACGTGTTTGATATAGTTGAAGTAAATTCATTTCAGAGATTCAATGATCTTTAAAGTTGTAACCAGCAATCAGAGGGTTTGTTTTACTCAAGTGATTAAGACTAGCGTCTCAATGGTGTCTTGTCTATATGACATGGTGAGAATGTTTTTCTAAGTTTTTGTCATCGTTCTGTTTTCAGAAGTTTCTTTCGTTCGGCGATTCTGTTTTCTTCTAGTCTCTACATTGGTGTTTTTTCTCGTTTATTCTTCTTGTTCTCTTTTTCACTATGGATGGGCAAAGATCGGCAATGCGAGAAATGGAGGAGGAGTTCACTATGATACGCATGGAGGATGAAGAACAGGGTGGCTTGATGTATGAGGATAACAATGATGATCTGGGAGAGATTGATACTCGGTGGTGCTTGGTGGGACGTTTCCTTACAGATTCCTCGATTGATTTCCAAGCCATCAACATAAAATGGCATCCCTATGGAAACCGGGTCGACGCATGTATGTAAAGCAAATGGATGTTAATCGCTTCTTATTTCAATTTTATCACGAACTCGATGTCAAAAGGGTAGTGGAAGGCAGTCCATGGACGTTTGGTCGATTCCAGTTGGTGTTTGCACGATTAAAAGAGGGGGATAATCCTAGAACCTTGCCAATAAATAAGTTAGATATATGGGTGCAATTGCATGGTATGAACTCTGGTTTTATGTCTCAAAGAGTAGTCACAGATGTGGCCAATTACATCGGCTCTTATATTGAAGGAGATGTTAATAATTTTGTGGGGGTCTGGAGAGAGTTCCTTCGAGTCAGGGTGTCAATTGCGTTGGATTTACCTCTCAAACGCAGGATGAAGCTGAAGAAAAGTGATAATAATTGGTGCTGGGTTAATTTTAAATATCAAGGGATACCAACATTTTGTTTCATCTGTGGTATGATAGGTCATGCTGGGAGATTTTGTGAAAGGTTATTTGATACTCCGTTGGATAAGATTGAGAAACCTTTTGGAGCGTGGATGCGTACAGAACCTCGTAGAAAAATGCATACAATAGGAGCCAAATGGTTACGTCCGGGAGGAATATCGCTGACAACCATGGTGAGGGAAGACGGTGGTGGAGGTAGCAGTAAGTCGGTTACCGAAATTGTAGCACACAAATCTCAGCCCAACGAGAAATCAGGGCAATTAGCAGTAAATATGGGACAAGATACAAGGATAATTACTGGAGAAAATAAAGGAATCACATCTGCAAAAAATCAGGAGTTTCAAACTGGACAGATAGGAGGGAATTTTTTTGAAAATAATGACGTGGATACAAATCAATTATTAGTGGTAGATCTAAAGAGACGTAGAGTGGGCCAAGAAGATGGGCCTAGCGAATTATTAACCCAGAAGGAGGATGCAATGGTAATCTCGAATGATGGAAACACAAGCCCAAAAAACTACTTGTTGGCGGGTGCTGCAATGCAGGCCCGCCATATCCAATGAGTTCGTTAAGTTGCAACTGCCAGGGCCTGGGTTCACCTGAAAAAATTCAGTTCCTTAAAGACGTAATCCGTCAAGAGAAACCCATTTGTATTTTCTTATGTGAAACCTTATGTAATAAGAAGAAAATGGAGGAGGTTCGTGTTAAGCTTGGTTTTGAAGGCATGATAGTTGTTGAGGCTAGAGGGAAAAGCGGTGGTTTGGCAATGATGTGGAGAGATGCTGATAAAGCAAGGTTGTTTAGCCTTTCCCAAAATCATATTGATATGGAGATGAGAACAAATGACTGTGGTACGTGGAGATTGACAGGAGTATATGGTGAGCCAGACCGTTCTAAACGAAGGAAAACATGGGATTTGCTCCGGAATCTAGCTAGAGACTCCAATTTGCCATGGTGTGTGATTGGAGATATGAACAACATTGTCTCTCAAGCGGAAAAGAGAGGAGGGGCTCTATATCCGAGGTGGTTAATCAAGGGGTTTAATGAGGTTCTAGTCGAAACAGGTCTTCATGATATGGAGCTTTGTGGTCATCTGTATACATGGGAGAAGGGAAGAAATACGGCAAACTGGATTGAAATAAGGTTAGATCGTGCACTGGCTAGTAATCTTTGGTTTGATCTATTTCCTATGGCTAAGCTATACAATTTAGAGGGGTCGCCTTCAGACCATAGTCCTCTTTTACTTGAACCAATTCAAAGAAATATGCCTTGTAGAAAGAGGAGATTTCGCTTTGAAAACGCATGGTTAACAGAGCCATTATGCTTCCAAATAGTCAAAGATTCTTGGGAGGATGCTTCTTGTGTCGACATTATGCAGCGTATAGCTCAATGCAGCAAAAATTTGGAGACTTGGGGTAAAGATATTACGAGGTGTTTTAATAAGAGGATTAAGGAGTGTAAAGAAAAGCTAAAGAAATACAGGGATATGAGAGATGTTCAAGCACTGGAAATCTTTAGGGCCACTAAGCAGTAGTTGTTTCTGATTCTTGATCAGAAAGAGATATTTTGGCGCTAAAGATCCAAGCAGTTGTGGCTTGAATCAGGTGATAAAAATACCAAGTATTTTCACAGGTCGTGCAGCACGCGGAGGAGAACAAATCAGATTCTTAAGTTGAGAGATGATTAGGGTTCTTGGAAAGAATGGGATAGAGGTCTAGCTAATCTCATTACAGACTATTATCAAGACCTTTTCACTTCTTCATAGACGGAATTTTCGGAGGTTATCAACTGTGTCACAACTTCAATCTCAGATAATTAGAATAGAATGCTGCTAATGCCTATAACGGAGAAAGAGGTCAAGCGTGCTTTATTTGAGATGCACCCGGACAAGGCCCCGGGCCCTGATGGTATGTCTCCTGCTTTCTTTCAAAAGCACTGGCCTATTGTAGGTAAAAGTATAGTGGATGTTATAAAAACGTTCTTTGAAACGGGTGAACTGGTTCAGGGCCTAAATGATACGAACATAGTTCTGATTCCAAAGAAAAAAAAACCCAAACACAGTTACTGAGTTGCGTCCAATAGCCCTTTGTAAAGTGTTGATGAAAATTATTACTAAAGTTATTGCAAACAGGCTGAAGGAGGTGTTAGATACAGTTGTTTCGGACACACAAAGTGCTTTTATCCCAGGTCGTCTTATATCGGATAATATCATGATCTCTTTCGAGGTCATGCATTATTTGAAAGGAAAGAAATATGGGAAGGAAGGGTATATGGCTTTAAAGCTTGATATGAGTAAAGCATATGACCGCGTTGAATGGGCTTTTCTAGAGGCAATTTTGAAGAAGATGGGATTTAGTGAGGTTTGGGTGCAATTAGTCCTCAAATGTGTGACTTCTGTGTCATATAATATTGTGCATGGGGAAGTTGATATGGGCCCAATTGTTCCTAGTAGAGGAATCCGGCAAGGGGATCCTTTATGTCCCTATTTATTCATTATTTGTGCCGAAGGTCTATCTGCATTGATACGTAAATATGAGAGCAATAAATGGATTCATGGTGTGAAAATTTGTCGGAGAGCCCCTGTAATATCCCATATGTTGTTTGCAGATGATAGTTATGTTTATTGCAAGGCGGATACAAATGAAGCTCAAAAAGTTCTGGATTTATTGGCGATGTATAAGAAGGCTTCAGGTCAGAAAATAAATAGCCAAAAGTCTTCAGTATTTTTTAGTTCAAATGTGATCCAGTATAACAGAGAAGAGATTTGTCGAAGGTTGCAAATGGGAGAAGTTGATGTTCATAGTAAGTATTTGGGGTTGCCTAATTTATTAGGTAGAAAGAAATCTGTGCTTCTTGGTTACTTAAAGGAGAAAGTCAAGTCGAATATTCATTCTTGGGATGGCAAGTATGTGGGGAAATCAGGGAAAGAAATCCTTATAAAATCTGTGGTTCAAGCTTTACCGACGTATGCAATGAATGTCTTTTTGTTGCCTCTGGAAATATCGAAAGATATTGAAAGAAGTCTGTCAAAATTTTGGTGGAGCTCAAGTCAAGACTCGAAAATTTCATGGATATGTTGGGATCGCCTGACTATTCACAAAGATGCAGGTGGGATGGGGTTCAGAAATTTTAGGGATTTCAATCTGGCCATGCTCGGAAAGCAATGTTGGAGACTCCTGACGAATCCTCATAGTTTGGTGTCGAGGTTGTACAAGGCAAGGTACTTTGCTGATTCTGACTTTTTTGATTCTTCTTTAGGGAGCAGCCCGAGTTTTATATGGAGAAGTATGTTGGCGGCAAAGGAGTTAATTTTAAAAAGAGTTCGATGGCGCATAGGATCGGGAAACGAGATCAAAATTATAGGCCACCCTTGGCTTCAGTGTGAGGAGAATCCTTGTATAACTTCTGTGTCTCCAGCTATTGTAAACAATAATGTCTCTGCTCTAATGTGCATAAATGGAAAGGAATGGGATGTTGATGTGATCCGAGACGTGTTTAATGACCGAGATCAACAGTACATTCTGAGCATTCATCTTAATGAAGATAATGATACAGATCGGTTATATTGGAGGTTTGAAAACACGGGTGTTTACTCAGTTAGGAGCGCTTACAAGATGTTGCAAATTCAGAAAGGAGCTTGGGGTGATCACTTCTCAGATAGTATTTGGAAGCTTCTCTGGATTATTAAAGCTCCCCCGAAGACTTTAAATTTGGTATGGCGTGCACTAGCTCATTGTCTCCCTACTTTGTCTCTCTTACAACAGAGGCATGTCCCAGTTTCGACTGTTTGCCCAGTCTGTGCAAATGACATTGAATCCTGTTTTCATGCTCTGGTCGGTTGTCAATTTACTAGACAATGTTGGAGTGTTTCTAATATTCATGTTCAGATTGATCAGAATCAAGATTTCTCAGAATGGCTAGAAGGTGAGTGTTGCCCAGTAATAATCAATTGTAGAAGGGGGGTTGAATACAATTGATTAAGATTCTCGACTTAGTAAAGTATATATCACAAATATGAAAGAAAGATAACAGCTTTATTAAATCTGATATAAAACTGTTACAGACTCTCTCAAGAAATTCTGTGTTCTTGAGAGCTGCTAGATTACAAAAATACTCGTGTATGTAATCGGTTATCTCAGCTCTTTTTCTATCGAAACCTAAACTGTGTTTATATACTACACAGCTTCTCTATCAATTACAAGATAAGTCCTAATCAATTACAAAGATTGAAACCTATCCCTAATCGATAGCTACATTACTACAAACCAGGAACCGACAAAATAAACTTCCATGTTTAACTAGACTCCAAATATAACTCGAAGTAGGAATCCTGATCAGCTTCCAGTCCTGATGATCAATCCTGATCTCAGTCCTGATATACATCCTGATTCTGACGCTTGATCAAATACTGATAACCATGCAATACTGATGACGTCAACAATCCTGATCAGTTGAGTCTAGATCCTGACAATCATTGAATCCTGATCTAACAATCTCCCCCAATCTCATACTTTGTAAAATAAAGTATAGATTCCTAAGATTCAATGATGTCAAAAACATACAAACAAAGTGTACAAGTATCTGCAGCAGCAACTTATCTGTTTAGATCCTTTGATAGAACAGATTCATCTTCAAGAAATTGGATAATAAATTTTCTTCTTTTTCTTCAAGAATTTGAATCAGTCTTTCCTTAAGATTTCTGAGATCTTCATCTTCCTCATTAATCTGGTAAATAGCTGCTCTGAGATTCTGAATGGAGCTTCTTTGTAGACTATGTTCTTCAAGAAGAAGATAAGCAATTTCCTTCCCATCAGGATTGAGAGTAAGCTGAGTCATGCCAAAAGTCACTTCTTTAACAGCAGTGCCCCTTTGCATTTCCACATCTTGATCTCTTAGATTTAGATACATGGGAGTATAATCACCAGTGTAGTTCTTTCCTTCAAGAAACCTTCTTCTTATTGTTGACAGAATCATATCACTCCATACTTTGCACACTTCATTCTTCCATTTTAACAGATAATGGACATATTTCAGTTCCTTTGTAGTTTTCATCAACAAGTCTTGAATGGATAGTATCTTCACACTATCATCTTTCATGAAGTACAGAAGCTTCTCTTTCTTTTCAAAACCATCATGACAATCTATAACTATATCAACAGCTAATAAATTGTTCAGGTGTTCAGAAGTTAAAGTACCTCCAATTTCAGTCAAGGAGTAAGGATCAAGATAAGGCATGTTCAGATATTCAGCATCCTTGTGTCCAATACCTCCTCTTGAATTATTTGTCAATTGCTTCAGATTTGAAAGTATTCGTAGCCAGAGTGCTTTTGATTCAACTAAACCAGATAAATCAACAACACTTGAAGCAATTCCACCAGACCGAAAATTGATAGGCGTATCACACCTAAGTGTGTCAATGTGTTTCCACTTCTTATCTTTTTCTTTCTCATAAGCATAACTCTTCTGTAGATAAGGTTGTAGTCTTCTTGCATTTTTCCATAACCCTTCATTTGAAGCTTTGAGTCTTTGCTTATAGAGCTGAAAGTCTTTATTTGTTGACTCTGTTATTCTTCTTCTTCTGACTTCTTCTTCTTCATCAACTTCCCTATTATGAGAATCAACCACAGTAGACAAGATTAACAATTCAATCTCTTGCAGAATTTCAGAATCATCAGGACCTTGAGCAATGTCAGGAGTTGAGTCTGAAATTTGAACTGTATTGCTGATGAGTGTTGATTGTTTTGGCCTTCTTCTCAGTTCAGATTCCTCTTCACTATTCTCTTTATCTTCCTTCTCAATAATATCCCTTACAACAGAATCTATTGGATTTTGTGAAGTTTCAGGAATTTCTTCAATTCTTAAAATTTTAGACCTTGTCTGTCTAGGAATTGTTGGAGTTGATGAGCTTCTTCTACTTCTTCTAGCACCTCTCATTCCTCTGCTTCCTCTACCTCTAGCAGGAACAGAATTATTAAAACTTTCTATTATCTCTCTTTGTTGAATTAAGAATTCTTCATGTGAGAGATCAGGATATTCTTCACTTGCTGTAGAGTGCTTTCCTTGCGAATAATTGTTGAATTCTCTTATCTGTGTGATAGAGAGTAAGAATTCTACCATCCCTTGTTGTGAACTTCTGGAATAGATTTGATGCATCTTTAGGATTGTCAATAATCACATCTTCATCTCCTTCAGGAATTGTAGAAAGTGTTTGTCCATGACCAGGTGTCAGGATTTGTTCTTCCGTCAGGATCTGAGATTGCACCAGTGTCCTTACTGTCCTTATTCCAGAATCAGAAACATGAGTAGACTGCGTTGTTTGACTTTGAGAAGTTTGAATTGTAGACTTCATAACAGCAGCATCAGAGGTTTCTCCTTGTAAAACTTTGTCACCACCATCATTTCCAGTATTATCATCATCATCATTGTTTCTCAATACTAGATCAGGTGTACATTTTGTCTGACTTACCTTCTCCCCCTTTTTAACATCAGTATTTGACAAATTATTCAAAATTAAGGCAAGAGAAGTTTGAATGTCAGTTACCTTAGAATCAAGATAATCAATTCTGTTATTGATGGAGAGTTGTTCAAAAGGAACTGTCTGTACTTGAGATTCCACTACCCGTAGTTGACGAGCAGTAGGCACCTTTGTAAAGTTATGAGAAATATCTCCCCGTATCAATTCAGTTGCAGCTTTGACAGAATCAATTTCATTTTTGAGGCTTTTGGATAACAAAGTAGTAGCCTTCAAATGATTCTTCAAGTCTTGATTCTCTATTGACTTCTTTGCATCATAGGCATGATCCAATGCAGATTTATACCATGAATTTGTCCATTCGTGATTTCTAATTGCCTCAGCAGGAGTTTTAGAATGAACAGAAAAGTCTTGTATGAAGTCTTTTCCAGTAGAAGCCTTGCCATCCATGTATGTGCTTGATGAACCAAAATTAGTTCCAAGACTAGATTTGAGTGTTGTAGCAAGCTGTTCCTTTTCTTCATTATTATCATCATCACTATCATCACTATCATCAGCATCAGAATCATTAGTAACATCGGGATCAGTAATAGCTATACCTTTCGGTTTATCCTGTGATTTTGTGATAGGATGATCCATTGGTCTTGATCGTAGTGGTTGTATCAGGATAGGCTCATTATCAGGAGTACCACTAACATCATGAATAACACCGTCAGTATTTGAAATGCTTGCATCAGTATTTTCTACCAATGGTTCTTGTGGAGCTCGAGGTTCAGAAGCTTCTTCAACAATTTGAGCTAAAGGTTCTTGTGTGCTTCCCTCATTGAAAGTGTCTTCGACCAATCTTTCAACTTCATCTGCACCAGAAATCCCTTGAGCTTTGTCAGGAAATTCCTCAGAAACTGTAGCTTTGCCTGCATCTTCACAATGAGAAGATGGTTCTTGTGGGGCTGGAATAGAAATGTCTTCATTCTCCCTTTGAGAAAATGGTTCTTGTGTGACCATTCCAATAGCTATGCCTTCGCCCAAACTTTGATTGAGTGGTTCTTGTGTGGCTGGATCATTAGTACTATCTGTTGAACCACTTTGAGGTTCAGGTTCTTGTGGGCTTGATCCCTTCAGTTTCTTCTGTCTAGAGAACATTAACTCAGCTGTCTTCCTTAACTTTCCCATTGGATGTTTAATCCCAAGATTGGAAACAGCAGTACCATACTTCTCCAATGAACTATCAAAATGTCTTTTTGTTGGAGAGTCTTTTGCTGGAGAGTCTGAAATAACAATCTCTTGACTTGGTGCAGCATCAGGAAAACTAACATCAGGATTTCCTTGAGCATCAGGATTTGACTGCTCATCAGGAATAGAAGTGTCATGACCATCAGTATCCTGCTTCTTTGATAATCTTCTTTTCTTCTGTGGTTTAGACAAAGGAACCACAGCTGCAATAGCAGTATCAGCAACTGCTTTCTGTACATTCATCACAGAGGATATTAGTAAATCATCCTCAGAATCAGTCTCATCCCTGAGCTTTAACTTCCTTTTAACAGAAACAGACTCAACACCCTTGGCATCTTTCTTCACCAGGACCCCTTGTACACCCCCTTGTAACTTCTTTTTAGTGAGTGGTGTAGAGGAAAAATCCTTTGAACCTGATTGCCTTCCAGACACATCAGTTCTAGCTGATTTCTTTGATTTTGCAACTAATGTCTTTTGAGAGACAATAGAGGTGGCTGATGATTATTTAGACTGTTTGGGATGGATGCTTTGGTCAGGAACAAGGTGTGATTGGCCTTGCCCCATAGCATCAGAAACTGATCCATATTGAGTAGGCATTTTCTCTTTCAAGAAAAGTCTAACCTCATCAGGAATAAGAGCATTGCCTCTAAAACCATTTGCCTTATCACTGTTGACTGAGGACTTAATATTATTTTCAGTAATTCTACAGATTGGTAGAATTACATCATCCTCAAAAACAACATTAGGACATAAGTGATTAAATATCAACTGTAAAAATCTAAGAAAACAGACAGAACCTAACTTATCTGATTTCCTATCACTTTAAGCTTTTAAGATAAAAGACCCATAATCAAACACTGTAGAATGGATAAGAGAGTACCCAATTTTGAGAGAACCTGATGGAAGAGCATCAAAATTTGATTTCTTGTTCAGGAAACAGCGACTTATGGTATCAAAGAAGAAATTCCATTCCTTCTTAAGCTTTGTCCTGAAGAGATTTCCATACCTCTTTACTTCGCCATTGTACCCCAATTTTGTAACAAACTCAAAGAGAGTCGAGTCTGAAACATTAACAGGAACTGCATCGCCAAGAACAGGTAAATGCAGTGCATCCTCCATAATGGCAGGATTCACATAGTGAGTAACCCCATCATATTCAAAACTCATCAGAATTGAACCAGAATGCCCTTTGTCGAAAGTAACTGAGTTCCACACCTGCATAACTGACTTAAAAGAAACACTTGCAGGTTCTGTTAAAGCAAACTTCAATGGGCTTGAAGCTAAAAAATCTTGAATTATGTGTAACTCATTGGGCAATTCCTGATGATCTAGAATAGCTACAAAATTATTAGTGGCAAAAGTAATACCACTAATCACAATCTGTTTGTTCATGAATGATGAATACGCCATTGATACTGTTAATTACACTTGAGAATTGAGATTTAGAAATTAGGGTTCTTTAGCACCGTGAGAGAAAAACTGATGATGTGAGAGTAATCAGAAATATAGACAATCAAATATATTTTGTTAAAACAAAATATTACTCTCTATGACAGGTGGCATACTGAGATTCGTGCACAAATAAGTAGTGGACAAAGTACGTGTGTAATGAAATATAACTGCACCGCTTTTTATGTGTATCTATGTATATATATCTATTAGTTTGACACACGAGCGCATACAGTTGTCCGACTAAAACTCAAACGTTTCTTACAGTTAGTGACGAAAACTCAGGCATAAATTAAGCAAAGAAATACTGACCTGTCCATCAGGATTGACCAGTTGACTTCCTGTCAGAATAGAGTCCTATCAGGATTTGACCAAAATTGCATACCTTGCAGAATGACCATCAGGATTTGACAGTCATCAGGATTTCCTCTCTGTAGTTTTTCTCAGAAATTCTCAAAATTCATCATTCCAAGTTCATTCACCAATTTATTGAAAGTAGCTTCAGGCAGTGGCTTGGTGAATATATCAGCTAGTTGTTGATCAGTAGGAACAAAATGGAGTTCAATTGTTCCCTCCAGAACCTGTTCTCTTATGAAATGATATCTAATACTGATGTGTTTATTAAGAGAATGTTGAACTGAATTTCCTGTCATTGCAATAGCACTTTGGTTATCACAATAAATCGGGATTTTTGAGTATGACAGGCCATAATCTAACAACTGATTTCTCATCCACATGATTTAAGCACAACAACTTCCTGCAGCAATGTACTCAGCTTCTGCTGTCGAAGTAGAGATAGACTTCTGCTTTTTACTGAACCAAGACACTAGTCTACCACCCAAAAACTGACAGCTTCCTGAAGTACTTTTCCTGTCTATCTTACACCCTGCAAAATCAGCATCTGAATACCCACACAAACCAAAATCTGATTCCCTTGCATACCAAAGACCAAGTGAAGTAGTGCCTTTGAGATATCTGAAAATTCTTTTGACTGCAATCAGATGGGGTTCCCTAGGTTTTGCTTGAAATCTTGCACACAGACAGGTTGCAAACATGATATCTGGTCTACTTGCAGTGAGATATAATAGAGAGCCAATCATTCCCCTGTAGTGAGTTACATCTACCTCATCACCTTGATCAGGATCAAGTTTGGTAGCTGTAGCAATAGGAGTACTTGTAGTAGCACAATCTTGCATGTTAAACCTTTTCAATAAATTCCTTGTATATTTCGACTGATTGATAAAGATACCATCTTCAGTCTGTTTAACTTGAAGTCCAAGAAAGTAACTCATTTCTCCCATCATGCTCATTTGATATCTTGACTGCATAAGCTTAGAAAACTTTTCACACAACTTATTGTTTGTTAACCCAAAAACGATATCATCCACATAAATCTGAACTAAAAGCAAATCCTTACCATGATTCAAATAGAATAAAGTTTTATCAATAGCACCTCTTTTGAATCCACTATCCAATAAGAATTGAGCTAAGGTTTCATACCATGCTATTGGAGCTTGCTTTAGTCCATAAAGTGCCTTATCCAATCTATACACATGATCTGGATATTTAGGATCAATGAAACCAGGAGGTTGCTCAACATAGACTTCTTCCTCCAGTTCACCATTTAGAAAAGCACTTTTTACGTCCATCTGGTAAACCTTGAATTTCTTATGTGCTGCATAAGCCAGAAAGATCCTGATGGCTTCTAGTCTTGCAACAGGAGCAAAAGTTTCATCATAGTCAATTCCTTCTTGTTGAGAATACCCCTTTGCAACTAGCCTAGCTTTGTTTCTGATTATTACTCCATCAGAATCAGTCTTGTTCTTGAAAATCCACTTTGTACCAATAATGGATCTGTTCTTTGGCCTTGGTACCAGTTTCCAGACTTCATTCCTTTCAAATTCATTCAATTCTTCTTGCATTGCAGTAACCCAATCAGCATCTTTGAGTGCATCTACAACTTTCTTAGCTTCCTCCTTGGATAGAAAGTTATGATATAAACATTCATTCTCAGTTGCACTTCTTGTCTGCACACCTGCATCAGGATCTCCAATGATCAAATCAGGAGTATGACTTGCAGTCCATTTCCTTGCTGGTGTAAAGTCATTTCTTGATGTAGATGCTCCCCCTGGATTGGTGTTATATAGTTTTGAAGAATTTGCTTCAGAAGCTCCCCCTGAAATGTTGTTATCTCCTCTTGATGAATTATCAGGATCATCACTTGAATCAGTATCTGAAGAATTTTGTCCTGATGATTGAGTTGACTCTGAACTTGTAGTAGAATGATGTTTCTCCCCCTCAACATTCGCACTACCAGATGTATCTCCATTATTTGCATCATCAGAGTTAGCACCATCAGTATTTGGTGTGACATCAGGATTTGAAGTGTCATCAGGATTTGATGAACTGATAGGATCTGATTCACTTTCTTCAGGTTCCTTGGTAGCTTCATTTTCAAAAATCAGTCTATCATGTGAGTCTTCATTGATTCCAGTTATCTTTTTATCATCAAAAGATACATGTATTGACTCAATGACAGTCCTTGTCCTCAAATTAAAAACTCTGAAGGCTCTTGATGCAGGATAACCTATGAAAATTCCTTCATCAGCCTTAGTTTCAAACTTTCCTAGCTGTTCAGGATGAGTTCTGAGAACAAAACATTTACAGCCAAACACATGCAGATGCTTCAAACTTGGTTTCTTCTCCTTGAGAGATTGATAAGGAGTAACACCATGTCTGTTTATCAATGTAAGATTCTGTGTATAGCATGTTGTGTTGACTGCTTCTGCCCAGAAATATGTAGGTAATTTTGCTTCTTCCAACATAGTTCTGCCAGCTTCAATAAGAGTTCTATTCTTCCTTTCAACTACTCCATTTTGCTGAGGTGTGCCAGGAGCAGAGAATTATTGAATTATTCCTTTGTATTTGCAGAACTCTTCCATCTTCGAATTCTTGAATTCAGTACCATTATCACTCCTCAGTATCTTGACTTTGTACTTTGAAGTTGTCTCAATCATTCTCACATGATCCAACAGTATTTCAGGAGTCTCATCTTTTCTGTGCATAAAGTACACCCAGGTGAATCTAGAATATTCATCAACAATTACAAGAGTGTACCTTTTCTTACTGATGGACATGATGTTGACTGGTCCAAATAGATCAAGATGCAGCATGTGATATGGTTCTTCAATAGAGGATTCAGATTTACTCTTGAATGATGTCCTTCTTTGTTTAGCCTTTTGATATGCATCACAAAGACCATCAGGAGTATACAGAACATTTGGCAATCCTCTAACTAAATCTTTCTTGACCAACTCATTGATATTGTTGAAGTTGAGATGAGAAAGCTTCTTGTGTCAATTCCAACTTTCATCTACTGATGCTTTACTGATGAGACAAGTAGGAGAGCCATCAGTATTTGATTGAATGTTGGCTTCATATATGTTACCATGCCTGTAGCCAGTCAATGCAATCTTCCCTGTTTCTTTGCTGACTACTTCACAATGTGTAGAATAGAAATTGACATGATAACCTCTGTCAGTGATTTGACTAATACTCAACAAGTTATGTTTTAGTCCTTTCACTAGAGCTACTTTTTCAATGATGACATTTCCAATGATTATATTGCCATACCCCAAAGTTTGTCCAATGTTGCCATCTCCATAAGACACAGTTGGGCCAGCTTTTTCCTCATATTCTGATAACAGGCCTTTGTTTCCAGTCATGTGCACAGAGCATCCACTATCCATGACTAACACATTTTTCCTTTTTCCCTGCAATCAGAATAGAAACACACTAGTTAGAACATTTAGGAACCCATACACGTTGGGTTCCTTTTCCATGCAATTTATTAATTTTAGCAGCAGAAGACTTTTTGACTTTAGCAGTCCTGACAGGATTTACTCTATCAGGATTTGCTTTGTCAGTATCAATATTAACAAAAGCATGTTCCAACTTGACATTCTTAAGGTTACCAGAGTTTGCACTATTTTTATCAAATTTAGGCAATGGATCATAAAAGTTATAGTACAACTCATGATAATCTTTACAAGTATAAATAGAATGCCATATACTACCACAAAGAAAACAGGACTTCTGTGGTTTATAAAATACTGATCTACTCCTGACATCAGAAATAGGAATCTCAGTACTTTTCTTTAAACTCTTTTTACAATCAATGGCAAGATGATTAGAGTTTCCACAGTTAAAACAACATTTTCTAGGTGCATTAGGGATAAACTGATAATTATTATCTTTATTAATCCCAATTTTACCATTCCTGTTTCTCTTGACAGTAGCTTCCTTTTTCTTATCTATAACCTCACAGATTTTATCCTTAAGTTGTTTCTGAGACAGTAAACCTACATTCTTAGAGACACTATTCAAGACAGGTTTAGACTTTACAAGATTTATACTTTGAGCAGAATTAGATCCCTTTTCAAAAGTTGAATTGGAATCTTTACCAAATACAAAATCAACAGGAATAATCTTAGATTTGGTTTTGTCTATAACATGTCTATAGGTTTTTAGACTAACTGTCTCATCAATAACAACTTTCTCTTTCAATTTCTTATCTTCATCTGACTTATAACCTAGACACTCTTTCCAGTTTTTAGAAGTATTAATCTCATGAAATTTTCTACCAGAGTGTGTCCAAGTTCTGATTTTCTCATTAGCATCCTCAAGTTCTTTTTCAAGAGTAGTACATTTAAGTTTCATCTCTAAGTACATGTATTTAGCATTATCATATTCTATCTGTACTTTTTGCATATGAGAAAATTCAGATTCTAGATGCTCATTCCTTTTCCTAAGTTCAGACATCTCAGATAAGATCCTAGTATTCTCAGCAGTTTGACTTCTAAAGCTAATATGCAATGACTTTAGAAAACGTCTTAACTCAGAAGAATTATCAGTATCAAAATCAAAGACAGTATTTAGTACCTTATCATCAGGAATAGCAGTATCATCAGTATTGGCCATTAGAGCATAGTTGACCACCTCAGTATCAGATTCTGAGGAAGAGTCCATCCAATCCTTGCTTGATGTGATGAGTGCCTTTGTCTTCTTGCACTCAGTAGCAAAGTGACCCATACCATTACACTTGTAGCATCTAACCTTTGACTTGTCAAATTTGCTCCTCTTGCTATCCTTTTTGATATACTTGTCTTTGTCTGCATTGAAAGTCCTTTTCTGAAAGTTGCCTTGTCTTCTAGCCTTCCTGAACTTCATCCTTTTGAAGCTTCTGACAATCATAGCAACCATCTCTTCCATGTCTGAGTCAGAAGAATCACCATCAGGATTGGCATCAGGATTACCATCAGTATCTGATGATGAGTCATCAGGATCTGACTCAGCTACTTGAGTTTTCCTTTTTGAGACCTCCACAGCTTTTCCTTCTGATTTAGCCTCTGCCTTCAAAGCAATAGATTTTGCCTTGCTGTCTTTCTTATTCTTTCTCTGTTGAACTTCAAGATCATGAGTTCTTAGCATTCCATAGACTTCATCAAGAGACGCAATGTTAAGATCATACTGATGTCTAATGATCGAGGTCTAAGTATCCCATTCTTCAGGTAAAGCTCTTAGAAACTTGGTGTTTGAATCTTCAGTTTCATATTCCTTGCCAACTAAAGATAAATCATTGAGGAGTGTCAGAAATCTATCATATAAATCAGTTAGGCTCTCATCTGGTCTTGCATCGAATTGTTCATACTCTTGAATCAAGAGAGCCCTTCTGTTCTTCTTGACAGATGCAGATCCCTGACATTGAGTTTCCAAAGTATCCCAGATCTCTTTTGCAAACTTGCATGCAATCACTCTGTTTGACATGACAACATCAAGACTATTGTGCAGTATATTCTTTATCTTTGGTTCTCTGAGAACATGAGCTTTTTCCTCTGGAGTCCAATCACTTTTAGCCTTGACCACATAATGTTCAGGTACTGTATCTGTTCGTTCTACGATTCTGGTAGGAACATATGGTCCATCACGAATCATGTCCAAATAGTCAGGATCCATAGCCTCCAGGTACATCAGCATCTTTACTTTCCATGTTGGATATTCTGATATCTTCAGGATGGGAATTTTCATGCTTTCATACTTTGTTGTCGACATCTTTGATCGTATCTGATTCAAATTTAAATCAGGTTGCTCTGATACCAATTGTTGCCCAGTAATAATCAATTGTAGAATGGGGGTTGAATACAATTGATTAAGATTCTCGACTTAGTAAAGTATATATCACAAATATGAAAGAAAGATAACAGCTTTATTAAATCTGATATAAAACTGTTACAAACTCTCTCAAGAAATTTTGTGTTCTTGAGAGCTGCTAGATTACAAAAATACTCGTGTATGTAATCGGTTATCTCAGCTCTTTTTCTATCGAAACCTAAACTGTGTTTATATACTACACAGCTTCTCTATCAATTACAAGATAAGTCCTAATCAATTACAAAGATTGAAACCTATCCCTAATTGATAGCTACATTACTACAAACCAGGAACTGACAAAATAAACTTCCATGTTTAACTAGACTCCAAATATAACTCGAAGTAGGAATCCTGATCAGCTTCCAGTCCTGATGATCAATCCTGATCTCAGTCCTGATATACATCCTGATTCTGACGCTTGATCAAATACTGATAACCGTGCAATACTGATGATGTCAGCAATCCTGATCAGTTGAGTTTAGATCCTGACAATCATTGAATCCTGATCTAACAGTGAGCTTCGTAGGCGTAGTAAGGAGGAAAGAGCTCTAATAGTTTCGATTTGTTGGGCAATATGGTGAGCTCGTAATGACAAGGTGTGGAACAACAAAGTTTGGATGGTTAACAGTGTAGTAGCAACAGCAAAGGAAAATCTTACACAATGGACAGCTGCCCAAGGGAGGTCTACAAAAGCCCTTCTCCAGCCAATGACAGATGGGGATGGTGTTGTTTCTTGGGAGAAACCTCATCTGAATACAGTTAAGATTACAGTTGATGCGGCTAAATTCGACGACCAGAATGCTTATGGTGTTGGGTTAATTGCCAGGGACTATACAGGTGTTTTATTGGAAGCAAAAACAAAGCTCTTTCAAGGTAGTGTCAGTTCGGAGCTTGCAGAGGCGATGGCAATTAAGGAGGCTCTCAGTTGGATTATGCGATGGGGAGATTTGAAGGTGGTAATAGAATCGGATTGCCTGGTTGCTGTGCAGGCAATTCGTAGTAAAACTCACATGAGATCTCAGTTTGGAGGGATTATTAGGGAATGTCGTAGACACATTTCTCAGTCAAACAACGTAGAGTTGTATTTTATTAAACGGTCTGCCAATATGGCTACCTATGAGCTTGCTAGTGCTTCTCATATTTATTCTGATCGTAGTTTCGATAGGTGTTCTGTGCCTACCGAGGTGAAACATTGTCTTGCAGTTGATTTGAGTTCTTAATGAAAGTATTTCTTTTTTCGTCAAAAAAAAAATACAATTTTAATATTTTTACCTTTAACTTATCTTTAAAATTTTTACTAATGGAGGAAACTAAATATACAATTTTAATATTCTCCTAAATTTTTTATTAGAAAATATCTCATATTTATTTGAAATATTTAGTAATGAGAATCTTAATTACCTTATATTCTTCTAAACTTTCTTCCTAAGCCAAATTACAATCTTAATATTCTACTAAAATTTATCTTCAAGTCGAATTATCATGTTGATATTCTCTTAAAAATCAATTTTTAAGTCCTTATAATTTCTATAAAATATAGTAGAGAAATTATAAAAAATACTAATTTTTTAAAGATTTTTTATAATGTTACCATCTTCTGAAAATATTTGCAAAAATACGGTATGCAACCAGATGCAACCTAAAAATATTTGCAAAAATACGGTCTGCAACCAAAGCAACCAAATTCAACCAAAGCAATCAGATGCAACTTTTTAAAAAAAGAATTGAAATGAGCTGAAAATTCAAAAAGTTTGTTAGTAAGAGGGGGTAAATGAAGATAGAGATGAATAAATCTTGCAATTGCAGGTTACATCCCCTTTACCTTTCGTTTAAACATACATGTTTATATATACATATATAGATACATGCGTGGTTGAGAGTTCACAAGTAGTTTCATCTCAACCAAATCAACAACTGGGGTTAAGTTTTTAGCTAATCAACAAGGCCCCACATGGGCTTTAATTTATGCAACCAAATATGATTCCAATTATTAAATTTTTATAAGTTGCATCTCTAGTTGATTTTGGTTGCAGTTGCAGATATGGTTGCATCTAGTTGCAGACCGTATTTTTGCAAACATTTTCAAAAAGTTGGTATTTTTGCAAAATACTAAAAAAAACATAGTATTTTTGCAAAAAAAAAAAATCTAGGGTTGGGTATTTATGAAAAAAGCCCAAGATAATACTAGAAAATGCAAGTTTCTATAAAATAAAATAAATATAGAAGTATTATTTTCTCGAGATCCTATATTTTAAACAATATAAATTAGAATTTTTTGAATTATTAATGTTAAAAATTCAAAATTATCTCAATTGACTTTAAAATCTTTACTAATGGAGGAAACTAAATACACAATTTTAAAATTGTTTCTTTTAAAATGTTTACTAATGTAATATATATATATATATATATATATATATATATATATATATATATATATAATTTTTATATTCTACCTTTAATTTGCCTTTAAAATGTTTACTAATGAAAGAAACTAAATATACAATTTTAATATTCTCCTCAATTATTTATTAGAAATTATCTAAATTGCCTATAAATCTTTAGAAATGGAAATCTTAATTACCTTATATTCTCCTAAATTTTCTTCTTAAGTCAAATTATTATCTAATATTTTGCTAAAATTTATCTTCAAGTTAAATTACTATGTTAATATTCTCTTAAACTTTCTCTAGAACTCAAATTTATCATCTTAATATTCTCAATATATTTGTTTTCTAGAAGTTCTAGAAATCAGATTATCATCTTATTGTTCTCCTAAAATAACTATTAGAAATCATGTTCTCATAATTATTTTGTAAAATAACCCACGTTTTATTTATCTATATGTTTTACATATATATTAAAAATCATTTTTTTAAGTTTTACCTTCTAACTAGCTTAAAACTCGTGCGATGCACAGATTGTTTTTAATAATTGCTATTTTTATTATTAATATTTTAATATTTTATTAATTACATTGGTTAAAAACAAATAAGTAGGTGTGTTAAACCTTTTTAAATAATTAAAAAGTATTAAAATAGATTTTAAAATAAATATGTAACGGTTTTCCCGAGATATATTTGGAAAATGAGGGATTTTAGTAAGGATTTTTTTTAAAAGTAACATATTTTAGTTGAAAAAGTTAATTACCCGTGATTTAAAACGTATTATAATAGGTTTAAAAACAAATAAATAAGGATTTAATAATATAGATTTGTAGAGAAGATAATACTTACAAAAAATGCAATTTTTAATAAAATAAAATCAAATATAGAAGTAATTTATTCATATTTTGGAATACCTATATTTGAAATTATAAAATTTAGAATTTTTAAAAATATTTAAATTGAATGTTATGATATAATAAAATTGATTAATAAATGATGTAATTTATTATCTGTTTAGATTTCGTAACAACAAGAAAGCGGGTTACTGGGAGGAAACATGTTTAACGAGAGTGATTAATTAGGAGGAACATATATATGCTTGAATTTAATATTGATGTTGTATTATTGTAAGAACCGGGAAAATGCGTGTAAACATTTCGATGTTTAATAAATAAAAAATTCTTTTCTGTCTATTTTAATTAAGGGTTAATGATCTAGTTGGTCATCGAAGTCGGCTCAATGTATCAAGTTGGTCACTGAACTGAAATTGGACTCAAACAGGTCACTAACTTGAATTAATTATTAACGTCGTTAAATGGTTTGACTTTTGTAAACAGAAGTTGTTGACGTGTTATCCGCGTGGCTAATACATCTGCTTGTTCAGTTATTTGTTCAGTTATTGGATACTTATATGAATTATCTACCGCCTATAAATACAGACATATTGGTTTAATTCAATATCGAATATTCAATACCAAAAGATCATGTTCTAGCAGCATATAAGATAATATCCACTGTATACAAAATATTAAACTGCTAACAAAAGTAACATCCAAATAAAACTAATAACGAAGGTTTACTAATAAAGCAAAATAATATAAGCTACATCTAAATGAACTTAAAAGTCTTGATTAAGGTCTTCTTCATTTCCTTCCCTGGTTGTACATTTTTCACCATTCATGCTTCGCTTGATAGTCACACAGCTAGAAATTGAAGTCTGAGTAGACAATACAGAGTTTCTTTGTCTTGGAGCTATCTTCAAATCAGATGCTTGAGATGATGTGGTTTTAGTCCTCCAAGGTGTACATGCTTTTCTCTTTGTTTGTATGTCCTTTTTGGCTTATCTGTTGGTTCAGTTACAATTGGGGCAGTCTTTTTTGTCTTTCCTTTGTCTTTGCTAGATTCTTTAGCTGGAGTTGGATTTGGACACTTGTTTTTCCTGTGTCCAGTTCCACCACACACACTGCAATGCATGATTCTTGTAGCAGTATACCTTAGTATATCTGAACCTTGATGAATTGGTTGTCTTACCCTGCTCCTGTTACCTCCCTCCCATTCTTCTCTTCTCCGGAGTTTTTTTGGACGACCTCTCAATTTCTTTGGAATATCAGGTGGCAATAATGGATCAATGGTCTGAAATTCCCAGAACTACTCTCCTTTTATGGCCTCCAGAGGTTGACTATAAGACTTTAAGTACCTATCCCTTTTTAAAAAAATCAGAAACAAAGTTGATTGGTTGTTGCCTGCTTTTATTCTTAACCAAATTATCCCCCAATAAACCCTTTCCTAGTAATTTCATCTTCAAACGACGAATCAATCGATCGCAGTTCATCACTCTCAAAGCTAGACTCATGACTACTAACATCCCTAAACTTCTCACTAGCCAGTTGCTCCTTAAATACCTTCTGTGATTGCCTACATTCATTTAGTTCTTCATCACTACTATTACCAAGACTATAGCAGTCATCTTCACTTGATTCAGTCTCACTAAAGTAATCACTATCATTATCACTAATACTTCCATCATTAGTTATTTCATTTTCAGTATCAAACATCGGAGAAGCGAAGTCGAAATAATGGTCTATATAGAGATCTATCCTACCGTAGGGCTTCGACACATCAACTACCTCTCTAACAGACTCATCATCGTACATAATCTTCATCCCATCATTAAAAGTATGACCATTTGTTTTAAAATAAACAAGAGATGAAGAATCATAACCAAAGTCCTTACCAAAATTCTCCAAATCGCGAAAGGAGAACTCATCTGTGTCAATCATCACCGTATCCACCTTCCCACCCCTATAGCTCGGTTTGATAATGTCCAAAAGACCATGATGATATATATAAACACTAACCCTTGTTGACATCCTGTCAAAATCGAAAGAACTAATTGATATGATATGCAATCGATATGATATACAATCGATGAAAACTTGTTAATACATACCTTCAAGATGAATCGTCAATTTCTAATTTTCGAAGTAGGGTTTTACTTCCCCCAATTCAATTGCAATGTAAACTGTACTCTAATCGTATGGTTTATTTTCGTTATATTTCAAGTTTAATAGTTCTTAAACTAGGCTTTGGTTAAACTTTAGTTAATTGACTGTAGTTAGGCTTTGGTTAAACTTTAGTTAATTGACTGTAGTTATGTGCAGAGCTTTGGTTAGCCACGTGGATAATATGTCAGCAACTTCCGTTAAAAAAAGTCAACCAGTTTAACGGAGTTAATAATTGATTCAAGTTAGTGACATGTTTGAGTCCAATTTCAGTTGAGTGACCAACTTGATACATTAAGTTGACTTCAGTGACCAACTACATCATTAACCCTTTTAATTAAATGTTTTGTCTGTTTTAATGTGCTAAGTTACTCGTTAAATGATCAAATGTGTGTCCTATGAATGCTATGTGAATATTTGTGATAATTAGAAATTATTTTAAAATGGGTGTTTATATTGTTTCACTTATTTCTTTTTAAGTGTAATGCTAGGAAACCATAAAAGTTTCCTATAAAAATGACCATAATGATATGGCGTTTCTCATATGGCAAAATGAAAATTTTTAATTAGGGGGGGGGGGGTATTGTGAATGCAGCGGGGCCCATTTCATTTATTATTTTATACAACCAATCAAATGACGACATATGGATTATGGTAACTTTTATAGACATGTTTTTGTGGTCGCCTAGCATTTTTCTTTTTAATTATCGAAAGGAAAATTTAGTTCGTTTTATAATCATTCGGTTAATTGGTATATCGTTCGTACCAATATTTCATTTGTTAAAGTGGATAATATTCTTAAACATTCGTTATAAATACATTTTGGATTAATCGGTATGTTTTATTTGGATTAATAGTGATACTTTGGATCAATATCGATCCAAAAATGTTGATTGTGGTATTATTTTCCGTCTACTATAAATAGCTTATTCGTTAATTCATTTTTATCGAAAAATCCCTAAATTACTCGAAAATAATGAAAATATCCCGACCGTGTTCTTTGTGTTCTTCAAGATCAAAACAAGAATCAAAGGCGTTACTGAAATCCGTTTTCAACACTCTTATAGTAGAATCGAAGCTCTCAACATCCTCTATCTAAATCCATCAACATATTTTGTGTGGGCATGATTTTCAAATCTCTTGAATTTTTATCAAATTCGGTTTATATTTTAATTTTGCGGAAACTCAAAATTTTCATGATTCTTGTTAATTGATTACATGAATAGATTGTACATGTTATGAGGAGCATGTTTATAATTTGTTTTTGATTTTTGGAGTTGTAAATCGAGCTAATCGGAGTGTTGTTTGATGTCACCGGGTTTTCTTTAATTTTGGCCGGATTCTTAGTTTAATTAATCGAAGTTTGATTGTGGTTGCACCATTTGATAGATCGTAGGAAGGGGAGTCGATTCATGTTATTATCTTTGAGGTTGGAGTCGATTTGGGGCTCGTCGGAGGAGAAACCCGCCGCTGACGGTTTCTTTGTTTGGGGGTCGATTTCGACCGTTTTGTTGTGTATTGAAGCCGATTTAAGCTAGATATGTGATTGTTGTGTAGCCCCATGCATTTCCTGTGTAAAAACGAAGGTTTTGGTCGTGTTTGGTGGTCGCTGGCGGTGGCGGGTGGCCGGAACCGCCACTGGAGTCTGGTGGTGATCTTGGTGACCCGCCCATGTGCTTGGTGACCCGTTTTGTACCCAATCCTGACCCGATTTTGATCCAAAATTCCCTAATTCAATTTAAGAAAGTGTTATTGGGTTTTATTTTCCAAAAATTCCAAAAAAATTAGTTTAAGTTTCTAAAAATTTATTTCTTTGTTTAAATTAATTTTATAAATTTCATTTATGTTTATTTAATTTCAAATTTTAATTTAATTTAATTATTTAAATTATTTTTAATTAATAATTAATTTAATTGATAGATTAATTTATTAATCAATTAATTTTATTAGTTAATTATTAATTAAAATTAAATTAAATTATTTTTCATAATCAGTTTTATTCAAAAAAAATTAATTAATTAATTATAATTGGTCAATTAATTTTATATTAGTTGATTAATTTTAATTAATTAAATACCTTTATATTATGAAAAGCGATTTGACTTTCGATCTAAAAATGTTTTAAGGTTAATTTCTTTTAAAGCGAGAATCAAATATTATTTCTAAAATTATTTATTGCATTTAAATATCAATATGTGTTACATAAATTATGTGAATTATCTTGTTATAGAGTTGTAATTGCGAATAATTGTCTTGAGACTTGTTTAAATGTTTTAATCGTTTTTAATATCATCATGAAGGGTAGTTAAATTAGAAATCGGTCAGTATTATAGAAAAAGAGATTTACGAGACGTTGACTTTTATAGAACCGTTAGATGAGCGAAACCAAGCGGAATAGCTTATTGAGCAGTGTTGGACCTAAGGATCAGAAACTCCAAATAAGGCAAGTGTCTATACTTTTCACTTATTGTTCAAGTGATATTTTATTTAAGGGAAATTAAATTCTTTCGTCCTTAAACTATATGCTGTTTTTGGTTTAGCTCCTTAAACTATATGCTGTTTTTGGTTTAGCTCCTTGAACTATACAAAAAATATATTACGGTACCTAAATTTTCAAATTTTCTGATTCTCGTCCTTCCGTCCAAATTTGACTAACGGACATTAGTCAATGTTGAAGTGGCAATTACATGAAAATAAAAAAATTCTCGGAATGTAGTGAAATTTTGGCATGTTAATCAACGAATGATTACAAGAACATCGGTGGTGAAAGTTTTCGATTTCGAGTTCACTAACATATGGAAATCTGCAGATTTTAGTAAAAAAAATTCGTGTTCTTGAAATTAAAGTGCAGATTTATATACGTTAGTGAATGCGAAATTGAAAATTTTCACCACCCGGGTTCTTGTAAGAAGTAGTAAATTAACATATCAAAATTTCACTCAATTCCAGGAATTTTCGATTTTCACGTAATTGCCTCCAAGAATTTTCGATTTTTCACGTAATTGCCACGTCAGCGTTGACTAACGTCTGTTAGTCAAATTTGGACGGAAGGACGAGAATCAGAAAATTTGAAAGTTTAGGTACCGTAATATTTTTTGGTATAGTTCATGGACCTAAACCAAAAACAGCATATAGTTTAAGGACGAAATAATTTATTTTCCCTTTATTTAACTGTTATGTAAATGTTACCTTCTAGTCATATTGCAAGTGTTATTACCCTCTTGTAAATACGAAGTCCTATTCTCCTGTTCGTAAGTGTTTTAACCAATCTTGTAAGTACACGAATATTCGTTAATTTTCTTTTTGTATCAGATTCATATTTTCCTGTTATGATATCTCTACCATGTTTACTGTTACTGAATTATTAGGAAAAGTTGATTTATTAAAATGATTTGATTTAAAAGAAAGTTGCTAAACTTATACGAGTTTCCTTAAAAATGGTCTATTTTGAAAAAATGGGCCCGATAAAGGTAAAAGTGAGATTTTGAAAATGAGGGTTTTATTATAAACCCTAGGATAAATGGAATAGTGCGTAAGAGATCGAGACGTCGGTCCAACGTAATGAATTATAGGCCAATGGAAATAAGTGCCTTTGGGGGAAAGCGTGCCCCGGAATCCCTTAAATTGTGTAGAGCCTGTCGTGTACCACAATATAGGCGAGTTATGAGCGACTGATCATCGGCTTAGCTCGTATGCACCATGCACCAGAGTAATTCCAATTTATCTGAGATTGAGTCATTGAATGTTTTTGAAATGAATTGAAAAGGTTTTAATCCTACTGAGAATGTTTACTTCTAAATTGTTGTTGGTTATCATTAATCATAGTCCAATTTTTTTATTTCATTGTCGGTTCTAAAATTTACCTGCCTTGTTCTGTTTTATTTATACCGCATATTCTGTTTGAAGCCTATAATTTTGTTCTAATAATAACAATGAGGCTTCTAACATGAGAAAATCCGAAAATTGGTGAAAATACATTTAAAAACTTAAAATTTCACTTAAATTAAAACATTTTCTTTTCAAAATAAGTCATTCCTCACCCCGACTAATAAAATTTTGTCCAACGAAAACATGAATGTTGATAAGAGATACACCGGATACTCATATGATGTAGAAGAAAATATAGTTCATTATTTATGGGGTTGTCCCAAGCTCATGGCCACATTAAAATATATCAATTTTTGGTATGTTATCAAAAGTTGTTTAAATATTCATAACAGTTTGACATGCTAATACTTTCAATTGATAATATTTTAAAATTTTAAATAACAAAATATTCAAATATCAAATACTCCACTTGTAAATCGGAAAAAGATAGTACTACACTTCTTGCTTGGCTAAATATTTAAAGTCCTTATTCTCATTAATTTTGCTAAAAGAAGAATATTTTTCACCAACAACTATAAAAATAATCTAAAAAAGGACAAACATCCACACAAGAAAAAAGAAGAAGAGAAGAATGAAAAGGAAGCAAAAGAGAGGAAGACAGTGAACAGTGCCACGTAGCATAAGGAGCCACATGTCGCTTTCGCGACTTGTATCTCTCTTCACTTGAACTCACTCTACTCACCTCATACAAACACACATAAATAATCGTCATTTATTTATTTCTTATTTAATTTAATCATTTTATACTTTCTCTCTCTAGAATTATCCAGATCCTCTCTTCTATTCTCCTCTTCGTCTAGAGAGAGAGAAGCTGTATGTACTTTCACTCTTCTGCATCTGATTCGGATCCTGTATCGGGTCGGATCGGAGCTTGAACCGGTGCTTCTCAGACCGATCGCTGCAGTGTGTAATTGTATTTACTTTTGTACATTTATGTTATTAAATTTTATTAATTCAGTAATTATTTGTTTTTGATTATATAGTGCTTATTGAAGTTTGTACTAATTTTCATCGAAATGTGTGTTTTTGCAGTTGGCTGATCTAATAAGTGTCGAAGAGTGCGATCCTGTTTTGCTAATGTAAATTTCTGTTTTTTGACTATAAGTGTGTTGTTAACTGTAATTTAGTAAGTAGTTCAAATTATTATGTGATAGATTATCTGATAAAGTTTCGAGATGATGTTTCCGAAGTTCAAATGTAAACAAAGGGTATATCGTTTTTGTTTTTAGAACTATATATACTTGCAGTGCAGATGGCAAAGTCTCGTTTAATCTATTTAAAATAAGTGTAGTACTAGTACACTAAAACTCTAAAGTGAATACTGAGAAGAATTAGTTTTAAATAATTTCAGAAAGAAAAATGTAAACTTAAGCTGTTTGCAGTTGTCGGAGGTTGTTGGCTCTTTCTTAATAGAATTTGAGAGTAAATGACCAGAATGACTCGTTTAGGAAAGATGGCCAGTTTTAGCACCCGCATCACACTCAAAATACACACTTTTATTAAATTTCAACACATGTAAGGCATGACATATATGATGCATCACCCGCTTAACGCATGGCATTCATGCGTTACTAGTGTTTCTTTTTTATTTTTTTACAAAGGTAGTAAGGTTGGACAGAACCGGATTAATTGATGAAAATTGAGATTCACTTTTCTAGATGCAGGAAGAGAGATTGACATACATTTAAGTTCTTACTTTTTATTGATGAAGTTATTAATTGGTACATGCATTTACGTTAAGAATGTTACTAGAAATATTGCTGTTGCTATTACTGTTCAATGTTATTATGTCATGGGTTTAATAGTTGGTTTTATTATGGTGTATAACAGTACCAGCGTGCAAACTTGGGCTATAAAACGGAAGGTGGTGATATTAGATGGTATGCAGCATTTGCCTAAGGTCTGTGCTTCTTCAAATTGGGCATATATTGGCAGAACAATCAGGGAAAGAGCTCAACTTAGCTTCATTACAGGGAGTTTGATTAAAGCTAAAAGCCCAAAAGACTTGTGGAATTGCAAATTTACAACTTCCAGAAAGATGATGATGGAAACGAGTGAATCTTCTAGAAAGGGTCCAGTCTCTAACCCCTTGCCTGAAAAGGACGACAATGCTACCTGTGCTAGTGGAAGATTGAAGAGGTGATTGGATTTATGATTTTATAAATTATTATTAACTAAGATTATTAGTTTAGACTTTAGAGTTTAGATTTTAGGTTTGCCTGTCCTGTACTATGATGCAACCAATTAAATTAAAAAACAAAAGCACTTTGCCAAATCCTTTTACACTGTATACATTTTTAAAGAGTTGGCTGGATTTACAACACTCTTTGGGTATTGACTTGTATGGGTCTTTTCTTGGTGAGACTTGAGTCATCTATGTGCTGTGTGTTTCTTGTAGCCTGCATTTTATGTATGGGTTTCACAACAGAACTAAATCAATTAATATAATAGAAATATGTTACCACTGAAATGATGTGAGATTATTCCTACTATCCCTTTGTGAGTTTTTACCTTTTTACCACTGTATGTTTGAATCATCTCATCTCATTCATGATTTTAATGGATGAATAAAGGAATATGATCTGTTAACTGGAATCTTTAATGGATGAATAAAGGAATATGACCAAAGGGGTATCTCGCAAGAAGCTATAGCAAGGATAACAAGCTCAACTCCTGCTGACTGAAAACAAACAAATTTTTTTTAAAAAGAAGCACCAAGATTACGAAGAAATCTGTCATTTTCTGATTATACTAATCTACTAGCTATTAAGTTATATATCACTGATTATACAAAGCTATTTGCTGCATATGCTGATTATATATACTAATAACCAGTGTAAATATGTGATTAATATCCGAATTTGAGTGTGCTATATGAAGATGAGGATGGATATGAAGAATAGTAAATTAGCTCTGCATTTCTTTGTTACCTTGACTTTAAATTATAATTTATAATACTTTGAATTTATGTGCTGATTTTAGTTGTTTTATCAATAACCATAATTTGGTTTTGCTTAAAAATGTCTTATTATCTATATTGTCTAATATTTTACATTAGATGACATGATTTAGGTATATTTACTTGTCTTCGATGCACGCATTGCGCTTATGCTCCAGGAGGCCTTTGCACTTTGGCGCGCGTTGCGCGTTTAATAACACTGCTTGGGCTAATGTAATATTTTTAATATTAATAATGTCCGATTAGAGGTAGTAAACAAAGCATATTTGGGGTGTTTCTCTTTAGAGTATGGAGACATAAATTATAAAAATAAGGAGATACATATTTTTGAAATAACAGTTATGAATATGCAAGTGCTTTATGTGCTTAGTTATAATTTGCCACGTAATAAGCAAGTGACTTTTAGTTATTTGTATGTTTATATAATTTTTTTGAGGTCTCTGTTTTTGTAAGATTAGTACTTCTGTAGAATCAAACTGCTGTGGGAAAGGCGAAACGAAATCGTGAAGCTGATGTCCTTAGTTACCTCCAAGACGAGACACGTGGGGTTGAATTTTATTATATCGTATAGGGGTATACCTATATAGTAAAAGCAGAAATAGAAATTCTCTCTTTTTGTCTTGTTTCTGGATTCTGTCTTTACTAATTGTTCACATGCAGACCATACATTTATTATAGATGCATATTATTCTAACCCGCTTAAGTTGCATATATTCGATTGGATGTGTGAAGATACTTATTTTGATTTGATGGTTTCTGCTTTTTCGTTCTTTTTATTTTTGATAATTGTGTAGGTTTTCATGTTTAGTAGGAGTTTTACTTAATGTGCTGTGCTAATGACAGTGAAGACGGGAAACTGAGCTGCGGGTATTCAAGTTTCAGAGGGAAAAGGCCTAGCATGGAGGATTTCTACGATGTTAAGATTTCCAGAATTGATGGAACAACAGTTTGCCTCTTTGGGATATTTGATGGTTAGGTTCTCATGTTATGCGTCCCTTTAAATATGAGTTGTTTTAAAAATGAGCTGTGTGCTCAGGGCACTTCTATGCAATGTTTCTATCTTGAGTATAAACTTAACTAAAGACTTGTTGCTTGGAAGTTGCTGATTTTGTTGACATTAGTTCGGATATTTTCTGACATGGTGCAGGCCTATTATATATTGCAAATATAGAAATATAAATTTGTAATGCAAATGCAGAAATATTAGATTGCAAGGTGTCGATTCCAATTCGGCATGGCAGTATCAGACATATTGGCGTATGGAAGAGAAAAAGAAAATAATTAGAAGTACACCTATAGCATTATTATTAATTGTGATAACCATTGTATTGGAACAACTATACTTTGATCATACGCCTTTAGAAAGTAGCACTGCTCTTTGGGTTGCTTCCATTATTGGCTTAATCTTAAATACTTCAGCCCTACCGGCCTAGCGATTCAGTTTAGTGCTTGTGAGTATACTGGTGAAGTACGTGAGGGAACACCATTAATGGCTTAATGCTCAGTGCTACTGTGATCTCCAAAATTTATTCAAGCAGCATTGGACAATGTAAAATGCAGAACAGTGACCTTTTGTAGAAGAAACGACTTCTTTAAAACCAGAATCTTCTATTTCATGAGACTAGTGTTCTTCAGTATAATCTATTTTTTATTTCTTTACTGGAAGGGGGTTATAAATTAAGGAATAAAATTTAATCTTCCAACTTTAGGATATTTGGATGTCCCCTGTGTGAGTTATTAAAGTTTTATCTTAATAAAGTACGTAAAAAGGCACTTGCCACCTAGATTGGGATATATATATAGTCACTTACATGGTACTACTTCACTGTAGGATACAAAAGATCCACCATTGTAGATATCATCTCAGTCACTAGCAACATGTTTAAACTTGTGCCTTTCATTCATGGTTTTAATACTTGTAAAACAAATATTTTGCTTGGTTAATAATAAAAATAGTTAAATCTTGTTCATTTGGATTTTAGTAACGTCTCATGAACTACTTCATGTCCTGCTTCTAACGGTACTCCGCACGAATTGATTCCATATTTTTTAGTAAACCGAAATAGAAATTTCTCATTTTTCCCCTTTATATTAATATATGTTGACTGGCTGTACAGGTCATGGAGGCTCACGGGCAGCTGAGTTTCTGAAGAATCATCTCTTTGATAGTCTCGTGAAGCATCCGGAATTTTTCACGAACACAAGATTGGCCATAAGTAAGCTCAAGTTTATAATATTAACCTTGAACTAGTCCTGCAGATTGCTCTGTTTTTGTTATTCTGAGAGTATCTTTTCTAGCCAGTTGAGCTTATAGTTATTACTCCCTCCGTTTCTTTTTATATGACGTTTGACTTTTGCACACATTTCAAGGTGCTTTGACCGGAAACTTAAAATTATTATTTTTCAAATTTTTCTTTTTTGAATTAAACTATCTTTTATATACTTTTATTTAGAAAAAGAAAATTTTAAAAATATTAATTTAAGGTACCCGGTCAAAGCACCTTGAAGTATGTGCAAAAAGTCCAGCGTCATATAAAAAGAAACGGAGGGAGTAGTTAATAAAGTAACTTTGTCTTTATTTTCTATTGCAATGTCTTCTACCAACTTTTTTGCTTGTGTGCAAGTAGTTTACCTTACAATCTGTTATTTACAGGCCAAACATATCAACAGATTGACAAGGATTTCTTAGAATCAGAAAAGGATACTTTCCGGGATGATGGATCCACGGCTTCGACAGCTGTTCTAGTTGGAAATCATCTCTATGTTGCCAATGTTGGCGATTCACGGACCGTCATATCAAAGGCCGGGAAAGGTATATGAAATAACTTTATGTTTATATATTTAAAAATTCTTTGACAAATGCCTGGGAGTTTTTTGAGTTAAATATTGTTGTTTCCACTTATGATACTTAAAATTACAATTTTAAATGCTATAAAGATATTGACCTACATATTCTCCAGTGAGAAGAAGGGTGTAATCTAATTATTATAAATTATCAATCTCCTTATACATAAAATTATCATATGAAAAAGGATACATTCTGCTACTATATGTTTGGGAATAATATAATATGTGTTGGATTAAATTACAATTTCATACTATAAAGATTTGACCTGCATGTCCTCCTCCGAGAAGAAGGTTGTACTTTAAATATTATAAATTACTAATATACTTGCACACAAACCTTTGGCTGTGAACTGTGACCCTCGAGGGGAATTTTGAAAGCACTGAATGAACTGAAAGTGATTATAAACAAAAAGAGCTATACCTTAGGTCGGGATCGGTTAACCCTGGGAATTTTGACATTGATGAAGTGAAGGTCCAGACGTTGACATTTTGAGTTCTATTAAATCTTAGTGGTCTTCAGGTTTCCCTTTGATTGTTTTAATCTGATCCAAACCAAAAAGATATAGGTAGCATACTTGGCTCAGATTAGGTATTCTTAAAATGTGAAACTAGTGTTGCTTGTTTGTTCCTAATATTGGTGTCTCGGTGGACCTCATACTGGACATTTTTAATCTCACTAGTCAGCTCTGCTGTACCATTCTCGTAATGTAAGAGGATTGTGCAATGAAATGCAATGCTATTGTTACTCAGTTCGTAAAAATCCCTGATATACTTAAATAGAGAGACTCCTGTTTTACTTAATGTTTGTGAAGTAAATCAGATGTTTGAAATTTTCTCCTAAATTTGTGGTACTGACCCGCTCTACTTTGTTTACTGCTTTGTTGGTACTTGGACCTTGGTTGCATTATCTTGGTTTTGGGTAACTTAAAAAGAATAGAAGGTTACTTAGTCCCTCGATAACTGTGTTGGAATTATATATTTCATTTTATCTCTGCTCCAGCAATTCCCCTTTCTGAGGATCACAAGCCAAACAGAAGTGACGAGCGGAAGAGAATCGAGAATGCTGGTGGTGTTGTCATGTGGGCAGGTAAAACTTTTCTATGTTGGTCTTCTTCAGTCTTCACTAGCTTAAGTAAGACGCAGGGTTCCTTCGTCTTGTAAGTCCAACAGGCTGCAATTTTAAGAGCTGATGTTGTTTTTCTTTGAGAAGCGCTCTGTCATGAAGTCTTATTTGTGTAAAGTTGTTTTTCATGGACAAATGTTGGTTTTAAAATGATGTATTCGCACAAGCTAACAGAGGGTGTGCATTAATTGTACTCACTTGGTAGCTGTGCATTATTTTTGAGCTGTTGCCTTCTCTTTAATAAGTTTTTAGGGTTCGTAGAATTGTCTATACCGATTATGGCACATGTCTATATTTAATTTTACGTATCCAATATGACATTTGTCTTAGTTAAGAGGTCGTGCAACCTGTCAAAGTGCATTTTGATTTTCTTCTCTGGGCCTTTGGCAGCTGATGGTATGGTTATAAAGTTAGTCCTCATATCAATCTTATCATCATTCAATGTGGACAGAATAATGTTTTTCTGGGATAGTGTTATAGACATTTAAAAATAAAGTTCTTATTTATCCCTAAATAATAATTGGGACAAGGAGTCGTCTGTATCTTAGACGAGATGCACAATTTTCCAGACCTCTTCCGTACACTCAGGAGAACAAAGCACTGTATTGTTTGGGGGGGGGGGGGGGGGGGACTCTAAACCACACCCTCAGAAATCGGCTGTATAAGAGAAGTCCAGTATATGGGGGATCAAAAACGTGAAAGCGCATCATCAAGAGATTCCCCAGGGCTAATTGATATAAATAAGTCCAAATGAATTTTACATCTATATTTAGAGCTTAAGAAATAATTTTCCTGCTACCAGGAACGTGGAGAGTTGGTGGAGTCTTAGCAATGTCCCGTGCATTTGGAAATCGTATGCTGAAGCAGTTTGTAGTGGCAGAGCCGGACATTCAGGTAGACCATACATAGTGCTGGAACTTTAGCTTCTGCAACTTATTAGTTAATTAAATGCATTTTCCTGTTTGTGTTGGCTTCTTGTTTTTCATTTTTCCAGGTTTTTCTTTGCCTCTTTATAGTATACCACTGTAGAAGCTGGACATTGAGCATGCCTCTTTATGTTTCATTCAACATTAGTTATGTGTAGACATTTGACACCTGAAATAAATCCAAATTGCAAATTTATTATAGTTGTTGAAGAAATTACACGTTTAGATGTGTTTACACTTTACACAGAGTTGCACAGACACATGCACACACCTAAACGGCCATACATCTATTATGTATAAACTCATGAAACCGTATCAAGTACAACATTCTGAATCTGCCAGAAACATACACCAGGGCATACCAACAAAGGTTGTTTATCAATCTTTGATATTAGCATTACACTTTATTGTATATTCGTCGTCTACAGCTTTTTTCTAGCGCTTCATTGATTTGTCAATTTCCACAGCTCACAAGTCCCCCAAGAAATTATCTGGGCTATTATGATAGTAGTTGTATTCAAGCAAATTTACAGATCCTTTACTTCTCAGCAAACCCATCTATATGCTACTACTGTAATTTGACATCCCAATTTTTTTAATGGAATCTTACGCATCTCCGAGACTCAACAATTGGACAAGGGCATATGTGTTGGACACTAGTGAACTCTGGTGGTAGTGGAAGTCACCTGAATTCAATGTAGTTTTCACATCTGAGATTCTGAGCCAAGTCTTGACAGAGAATTTATATTAAAATGTGAATATGGTATATTTTAAGCCTCAAAGTACTGCCCCCCTTATAAAATTTTATGCATTGTTATTTGGTAAATGTCATTTTCATTGTTTTAAAATCACTAGTTGTGAGTAGGCTCTGGACGCCTGCTCGCATAAATTCTGGAGAAAACCTATTGCTCATTAAAGCAGTTACCCTGCACTAAATGGCAGTTCGGGCTTTTCTGATCTCATTCTGCCCCCCCCCCCCCCCCCCCCCCCACCTCCATCACTTCATTTGTCATCTATTTACAAATTATGTTTTCCCTGTTCCCCACTATGATTAATTACTCTAACAAGATTTTTTTTCTTTTTAAAATTAATATATGTTTCTATATGTTCTATGTATTTTAAGAAAAAATTGAATTTGCTGCTCGGCACCTCTCCTTTTCTGTATATCACTGAATAGTGGAAATGGTTAGATGTGTTTTTCAGTATGATTATTAAGAAAGCTATATCTCAGGTAAAAAAAATTTTGTTTGCTTACCTATTGAATTTGATATGTTATAGTTGACCAGATTGACAATTGGCATTCTTTACCTGGAACCTTTTGTTGATGTCCAAACTTTCCATTATCGAATTAAGTTCTCCAGTGAACTTATCTAATGCTTTGAACCAAATTTCTTCTAGGATCAGGAGATTGATGAAGAATTTGAGCTGCTTGTCCTTGCAAGTGATGGACTTTGGGATGTTGTACCTAATGAGGTATATATCTTTATAAATGAAAACAAATATTTTTTGCTAATTAGTTAGACTACATTAGATATCTAGAAGGCCTACAGGCTACAGCCTAGAGTATTGGA
This sequence comes from Heracleum sosnowskyi, assembly GCA_030848705.1. Lineage (NCBI taxonomy): Eukaryota > Viridiplantae > Streptophyta > Magnoliopsida > Apiales > Apiaceae > Heracleum > Heracleum sosnowskyi. The sequence continues at coordinate 109,157,562 of CM061243.1, read as the reverse complement.
AATTAGATGTTTGGATAGACATGCAGAGCGGTCTTCTTGTCATGTGAGAACAAAATAAATGGAGTTCAAAATGTCTTGATATTGAGCCTTCTTGTCTTACATATGGCTCAGACTCTGATCAGCATATAAGTGATGTTCGGACCTCAGTTTGAGGTTCACTATGGGTGTGTTAATAGCTGTCACCCTCATGAACTTCACTTCACCCTTGGCCACTTGGGTTTGATCTCATTTGCCCTGTTTTTATTGGATAGGCTTTGTTGTTTTTTCTTTATTCTAGGATAGTAGGATCCCTAAGATAGGATAACATAGAAATTTCTTTGCAACTCCTACATTGTCAAATGTGTTGCGTAATGTTCGTTTTCCCAAGGTAAAACTGTTAAAATGAACTTAAATAAACATATAGAAGCATATGAAAGTTTTTGAAGCAAAGCTTTGAGTTCTACTGAACCTCGTGCTGCAGCAGATTATATATATAACTATATTGCTGTTGCTATTAATTGCTCATTAGTGAAGGCCGAGGTGGATCATCAATTGTTGATACTGTGGTCTGGAATGTCGCTAAAGAAAAAACCACCTCTTCCTGTAAAGACAATGTAAGGTGTATTACTGACCTTTATCACCTAAAGAACATTAAGCTGCATAATTAGTTGTGTATAAATACAAATTAATTTTTGGAATAGTTTTGTTACTAGGAGGTGAAATAGGTTTAAGCTGCATAATTTAGTTGTGTATTAGATACAAATAAGTTTTTGGAATGGTTTTGGTGAAGTTTAATAGCAAAACTCTAAATCTATGCCGTTGCCATGATTTTCATAGTTAATGCAGTGTGAGAGAAACTAAATCTAATTCTTGTTAATGCTAAACTGATGTCACCTCATGTTGTCAGGATGCTGTTTCACTCGCTACTACTGAAGAAGAACCTGAAGCCGCAGCGCGGAAATTGATAGACACTGCTTTTACTCGCGGCAGTGCTGATAATATCACATGCATTGTCGTGAAGTTTTACCATGAGAAATCAGAGCCTGTTGACCACAAGTGATTTAAAACTAGGTCATCTTAAATCTATACCTTTTCAAACTGATGTCCATCTGCAGTTGCACAACACCCAATAATGCATTCCGTGAAAAAAGCTGGGGTCTGTTGCAGTTTTTTTCTTTTTTGCTTTTATACCGAAGGAACAAAGAACCTATGTACATGTTCTTCCCCCTGTAGCATTTCCTGGATCATTAGCTTTTAATTTATGAAGATTAAATGGTTTTACTTGTATCAGTTGCGCTGTGACCTGCAGACTTGAGTTGTATCAGTTTCTTACATTCTCTTAGGATTTCTCCATATGCATATTATATCGCCCAACCTTTTAGTCTTAAGTCTCGACAGAGTTATGCTTATCTTCCAGTGCTTTCTGTTCCATCATGGAGTACCAAAGTAGTATAAAAATTGTACATGACATGATTTTGTAGTTCTTTTGAGTTTCATGATCTGGGTTTTGGTTAAACTTTGTTTACCAATATGCTAAATTTTTGTATTTAACTCTTAATTGTAGTATTAAGATGCAAGTATTTAATATAAAATGGCTGCCATTTAGCCCAAAACTAAACAACTTAGGCAGTCTTAAGACTAAACCTCACCGTCATAAGCGTGACAAACTTATAATGGAATCGACCAACTGTATGGGTGGGTGCACAACAGGAAGAACATAAGCTCCTTTTTTATTGATGATAGCACAAGAGCTGAGTAACTAACTTCCATTTGCAGATGAAAGTAGTAACTTACCCAGAGTTGTTGCATCTAGATGAATTTGAAGAAGTTCAGAGAATAGGAGCTGCAGTATCTAATAATCAAATTTTGTATATAGATGATGAGCACTATTTATTTTTTAAGTGTTCATACTTCATAAACACACGTGCTCTGTTTTAAATGTTATGTTACCTGGCCTTCAAGATTCTGGGGTTGTGTACTGCCGATAAACATCCATTTTTCAGGACACAGGAATCAGGACTATAATGATGGGAGAGACTGTTTGTCCATTTGTATCAAAAAAAAAAAATACTATCTCGTATTTTTTGAAAGTTAATAAATTTCTGAGTATCATCATATTACAATAAATAATATGAATCAATACTATCAATCAATATATACACTTATATAAATAAAGGAGAATACCGGGGCGGTGAGGTGGCACTCTAGAATCGCTCCGTTTTATTTTTTTAATTTTCTCAATTTTTCACAATTTTTAATTTTAATAATTACAACTTCCTTTATTATTTTCGATTTTGTAGGAAGGAAATTGAAAATTACACTTTATTATTTTCAAACTTGATAGAACTTTCTTTTATTATTTTCAAAGTTGATAGAACTTTCTTTGATTTAGAAAATTACAACTTCCTTATTATTTTCGAATTTGTAGGACTTGATAGAACTTTCTTTGATTTAAAAAATTACAACTTCCTTATTATTTTCGAATTTGTAGGCTTGATAAAACTTTATTTTATTATTTTCAAAGTTGATAGAACTTTCTTTGATTTAGAAAATTACAACTTCCTTATTATTTTCGAATTTGTAGGACTTGATAAAACTTTCTTTGATTTAGAAAATTACAACTTCCTTACTATTTTCGAATTTGTAGGACTTGATAGAACTTTCTTTGATTTAAATATCTTTTATCTTTGAATACTTAAATAAAAAACCCTAATGAGAGTCGTCTGAGCCGCCTCCCCCTCCCCCCATTCGCCTCTCTCCTCTCTCTTCCCTCCGCCTCTCTCCTCCTTCCTCCCTCATTTTCTTCCGATCTTGTTTTTCCAGATTCAATAAAATCGATTAGCTTTGCTTTTGTCTCGCTTTATGCGTGTTTTGTTTTTTGTCTCACTTTATGTGTGTTTTGTTTTCGTCTCGCTTTATGCGTGTTTTCTCGCTTTATGCGAGTTTGTGTGTTATGATTTGGATGGGGTTTTGGGAGATCTGGATTACCACATCAGTTATACTTTCGGCATGTCTATAGCTGGATTCTGGCACGTAGATAGCTGGGGTATGCTTGGAACTTTCGGCATGTCTATAGCTGGATCCCGGCATGTAGATAGCTGGGGTATGCTTGGAATGGTTGTGACCGCATGTGCTCACCTTTCACAAATTATAGTTGTTCATTATTCGAGGACTATTGTTCCTCATTGCTTAGTTTTTGTAACTGAGTCGCCTGAACACCGCAACAACCATGGAACTATTGTGAAGGTCAATTGTGAAGCTACCATTTTCGGGACCGATGCTGGCTGGATTACTCGAGAAGCCTTTGTATTCATTTTCAATTTCAAGAATCCATGGATTCAGTGTGTTAAGCAGTCTGGAAACAATGCGACTATTTGTTTAGCTCGCTTTATTGTTTATCAACCTGATTGCATTGTCAGTTGGGGATTTGTCCCGGCTAGACTTGTTTTAATTTAATGATATGAATTTGCATTTTGTCAAAAAAAAAAAAAAAAATATCTTTTATCTTTTATTATATATATAAAGGAAAACCCCAGGAGCTCTAGAATCGCTCGATTCATATTTATCTAATTTTCTAGAGCTCCTTAATTTTAAATACTTAAAATTAAACTTCCTTCTTTAAGTCCTATTTTTTAGAAAAGAAAGTCAAAACTTTTTTTAAGTTGTATAAAAGAAAGTATTGTATGAAAGGTAAGTACAACCTTTAATTTATATTCGATCATATTTTACAACATGTAGAAATTTAAATTTTCTTTTATTACTCCTAATATTAAAAAAAGCAATGCTTATAATTAAGTCGTTTGAGAAATTATCCTATAAATTTCAATTTCCTTTTATAACTCCAAATATATAGAAAAAATAATACTTATAAAAGATAAGTCATCGAAAAATTATATATCTAATCAAATTTTATAAAAGTAAAATTAGAAACCTTCTTCTGTCTTTTATTTATATATTCCAAATTTTATTATAGATATAATCAGATTTTAAAAAGTTTGAATAATCTTCGATACAAGCAAATTAGCATAGTATAAATAATCCAACATAAGCGAATGGGAGAGCCAACCTGATCTTCTTCTTCTTTTTTTTTGCAGTGTCTTGGCACGGCTCTTTTCAGGTAATCTTCATGTCGTGGTGGATATTTTTAATTTTTACCAAAATCTTTTTTACAGGTTTTATCATATCCTTACGTTTTCTATGCTCTGATTTTGTGCTTTAGTAATTTTATGATCTTTTTAGGTTTAATAGATTTTTATCTTAATGTTTAACAACATATTTAGTGCTAACGATAATGTAAAAGTTCCTGAGGATCCTATTTATGTCCCTGACTTTGTTGTACTTTTTGTATATAGGAAAAACTCAGGAATCATGGCTAACTGATCAAGCGAAACATCTGATGTACTGTACATGTGTAAGTTACTTTTGTTTAAATTCTGTATGTGTACATATTTTTACCCGTTTGGCTGACGGACTTATGGCTTATAAACCCATAAGATCTTATGGGATGTTTGTTAACCCAATTTATGACCTCAACTTATAATTTATATGTTCATAAGTTGAATAATTTATATTTTTACATTTGTGTTTTAAAATATTTTTTTAATTTAAAATGCATGTGTTGAAATCATTGTATTTAAAAGTTATTTTTTCAAATTTAATTTAGCAAATTCTTCACTAACTTATAAGTAAATTTATCCAAACACACGTATAATTTATAAGAATTCATCAACTTATCACACACTTACTCATTTTAAGCTATAAATCAATTTTTTTGTAATACCTCAAACACATACGTGTAGATAGATGCAAGTATTATATATATGGTTTTTTTTCTTCTAATTATTTGATTTTATCGTCTAGGATTATCTTTGTACATAGCATTCCAGGTTATTATGTCTTTTTGGCAGAAACTCAAAAGCTGAGACAACGTCAAAGAAAAGAAATAGGAGACAAACAACATGTTCGTCTACAAAGGGGACAGTCAAATTATCGAGCATACAAATAGTTTAAATATTTGTTTGTTTTGTAAGTGTTCTTAATTATCTCATCTTTTCTTTAAAAAATAATGAGTAATATTGGCATATAAATAATTTACTAAAGTTTCTTTTCAGAATGTTTTTTTTACTATTCTCTTAAATTTATTATTTATTAATATACTTGCTAATCAATATTATTATCTTTATTAATATCTTTATTATTTTATCTTTTTTATCTTTATATATAAAGGAAAAACTCAGGAGCTCTAGAATTGCACGATTCATATTTTTCTAATTTTCTAGAGCTTCTCAATTAGATACTCAAAATTAAATTTCCTTCTTTAAGTCCTATTTTTTTTCAAAGAAAGTCAAAACTTTTTTAAGTTGTGTAAAAAAAGGTATTGTATAAAATTAAGTATAACCTCTAATTTATATTGAATTATATTTTTCTATTTTTCTAGAAATGCTCTATTTTTAATCTGAATTTTAAATTTTCTTTTATAACATCTAGAAATTTAAATTTTCTTTTATAATTCCTAATATTTTAAAAAATAATACTTATAAAAGATAAGTAGTCGAGAAATTATATTAAAAATTTGAATTTCCCTTTATAACTCCAAATATTTCGAAAAAGTAATACTTATAAAAGATAAGTTATCGAAAAATTAAATATCTAATCAAATTTTATAGAACTATTAATTTGTAAAAAGACAAATGCTCTAAAATTAGAAATCTTCTTTTCTTTTTATATATATTTATTTAATTTTCTAAGGCTCTCCTATTTATAAAACTTAAAATTAGATCTTCCTTATTTAACTCCTATTTTTAGAAGAAAATCGAAAACTTTTGAAAATTGTATAATAGAAATATTTGTATAAAAGGTAAGTCTGCCTCTAATTATCGAAACCTTTTTTAAATTGTATAAAAGGAAAAAAAAATTGAAACATTTTTAAAATCTTCTTCTTCTTCTTAATCTTCTTTCTTTTATATATATAACGGAAAATCCCCGAAAGCTCTCAAATTATCTTTAAAAAATATTCTTTTTCCTAAAACTCCTGAATTTCAATTTAATAAAATTAAATTTCTTTATTGAAATTCAAATTTATAGGGAATAAGTATGTATACATAGAGGTATAAAAAAATTATAAACACATGCACTTTTATAATTGTAAATAGGATTATAATATAACGATATAATAAAAATCCAAATCTAAATAAATAATCGAATTTAAATAAGAAAATGTAATTTTACAGCAAATAGATAAGCTCTATCCAAAGTTTACTACATGATTAATGATCAAAAATATAATTTTCTACATCAATACTATTATATAATAGACGAAATATTAAAAGTTTGAGTGTGGTGGCTCTTATATATGGATATTTAAGAAATTTACAATTTTTGTGATAATACTAATGATTGAAGTTTGAAGCGGTATTTAATACTTAAATTTTTATTATTGCGTATTTTTAGTATTTTTTATTTATATATATGTATTAAGTACAACGGGAGTCGGCTAAATAAAATATGACACAAAATTCACATCTAAGAAATTTTTAAGTTTTGTAATAACATGAATGGTCAAAATTTGAAGCGGTTGTTAATACTTAAATTTTTATTATTGCATATTTTTAATATTTGTTTTATATGTATTTATTGTAACGGGTGTCGGCTAAGAAAATGACACAAAATTGGCATAAAAATATGTAAATAGTTTATTTTATTGTCCATGCATGTTACTTTGTAAAATATTTGTTCACTATATATATTATATATTTTTTCTTAATTTTTTCTTAAATAGTTAATATTTAAAATTTTAACAAAAATGTTATAGGGCCGCTGCGAAGCGCGGCTTAGTCGACTAGTACTATTATATTAGCTTAAAACCCCGTGCGATGCACGGATTATTATTAATAATTATTATTTTTATTATTTATGTTTTAATATTCTATTAATCTGCATTTGCTAAAAAAAATAAGTAGGCGTATTAAACTTTTTTAAATAATTAAAAATATTAAAATAGATTTTAAAATAAATTAATAATTGTTTGCCCGTGATATTTTTGGAAAAAGAGGGGTCTTAGTAAGGAAAAATAGAAAAAAAACATGTTTTAGCTGAAAAGGTAAGTACCCGTAATTAAAAGTATTTAAATATGCTTCACAATAAATAAGTAAGGATTTGTCCGGAATATTTTTGGAAAATGAGGGGTTTAGTAAAGAAAAATCAGAAAGAGTAACATGTTTTAGTTGAAAAAGGTAATTGTCCGTGATTTTTTTAGAAAAAGAGAAGATTTTGTTAGAAAAGATAATGTATTTTAGGCTTTTAGCTAAAAAGGTAGTTGGTTATAAAAATGTTATTATTTAATAATAATTTTTTTAGAAAATGAAAAAAATAGAAAAAGTAACATAATTAAAAGTATTAAAATAGATTTTAAAATAAATAAGTAAGGGTTTGCCCGTGATATTTTTGGAAAATGAGGGGTTTTAGTAAGGAAAAATAGAAAGATTAGCATGTTTTTGTTAAAAAAGATAATCGCCGGTGTTTTTTTTTTTAAAAAGAGAGGATTTCGTAAGAAAATAAAAATAAAAAAAGGTAATGTATTTTAGCTGAAAAGGTAATTGGTTATAAATAATGTTATTATTTAGTGATAGTTTTTATATAAAAAAAGTAAGGGTAATTAAGTAAAATCACTAAGTACCGACCGTCCGTCTATCCGACTACCAAACTTTTAATGTTTCTTCTTTAATAATATAGCTTAAAACTCGTATGATGCACGGGTTGTTTTTAATAATTGTTAATTTTATTATTTATATTTTATATTTTATTAATTGCATTTATTAAAAAAAATAAGTAGGCGTGTTAAACATTTTAAAATAATTAAAAGTATTAAAATGAATTTTAAAATAAATAAGTAACTGTTTGTCCGTGATATTTTGGAAAAAGAGGGGTTTTAGTAATAAAAATAGAAAGTAACATGTTTTCGTTGAATTTTAAAATATAAAAGTAACGATTTGCCCGTGATATTTTTGAAAAAAGAGGGGGTTTAGTAAGAAAAATAGAAAATGTGACATGTTTTAGTTGAAAAAGATAATTGTCAATTAAAAGTATTAAAATAGATTTTAAAGTAAATATGTAAGGGTTTACTCGTGATATATTTGAAAAATAAAGGATTTTAGCAAAGGAAATAGAAAAAGTAACATGTTTTAGCTGAGAAGGAAACTGCCCCTGATTTTTTAAGAAAAAAATTGTAATATAATTTAATTGAAAGGATAACTGATTATAATAATTAAATAAACAATTAAATAAGACAAATATTGTATCAAAAAACAGGTAAAAAAAACACGTACCAAAACTTTCCATGTTTCGTCTTTGATAATATAGTATAGATAGAGAGAGATATTCATAGTATTAGTATTTTATGCTACTAAATGGAATAACCCGTGACATTTTTGAGGTTTTAGTTAACAGAAATATTAGTTAAAAAATATAAAAAAGAATATACGTTTTGGAAAAAAAACTAATCAGTTAGTCATTAATAATTATAATATTATTATTTTATTTTATTAAATAGAGTTATTTGTGATATTTTTGGAAAATTAGAGGTTTTATTTAGGAAAAATAGAAAAGTAGAAATTTTAGTTAGAAAATATAAAAAAGAATATACACTTTGGCTAAAAATGGTAATGAGTTATTTATTAGCAATTATAACCTTTTTATGTTATTTTATTAAATGAAAATGCCTGTGATATTTTTGGAAAATGAGATGTTTTAGTTAGGAAAAATAGAAAAGATATTCTATATACTAATTTTAATATTTTATCTAACGGTTCTCAATGATTTGATCAAAAATATCTAACGGTTATGAATGGAGTGACCAGACTACAAAAACTTTCATGACCAGACTACAAAACTTTCAATGTTTCGTCTTTAATATAATAGTATAGATAATAGACGAAACATTAAAAGTTTGGTCGGTCGGTATGGTACGTTGTGATTTTACTTAATTGTCCTTTCTTAAATTCGTGTTTTTACTTAATTAACCTTACTTATTTATAGAAATATATTATTAAATAATAATATTACCTATTTATAATCCATTACCCTTTTTCACCTAAAATAAATTATTTTTTTAACAAATTCTCCTACTTTTTCAAATATATCATGGACAATTACATTTTTTAACTAAAACATGTTGGTTTTTCTATTTTATCATTACTAAAACCCCCTCATTTTCCAAAAATATTACGGACAAACCTTTAGTTATTTATTTTAAACCTAATATTATAATTGTTTTTTTAAAAGTTTACCTATTTTAACATGTCTACTTATTGTTTTTAACAAATGCAATTACTAAAAATATTAAAATATAAATAATCAAATATCTATTTATAACCAATTACCTTTTCACCTAAAACAAATTATAGATTTTTTCTAACAAAGTCCCTCATTTTCTAAATATATCACGGGAAATTGCCTTTTTCAATTTACTTTTTCTATTTTTCTCACTAAAATCCATTCTTTTTCTAAAAATATCATGGACAAACCATTTACCTATTTATTTTAAACGTATTTAAATAATTTAAATTATTAAATTGTAAAACCTCATTTCCCAAAAATATCACGGACATTTACCTTTTTAAACTAAATATATGTTACATTTTTTTATTTTTTTCATACTAAAACCCCTCATTTTCCAAAAATATAACAAGGAAACCCTTACTTATTTATTTTAAAATATGTTTTAATGTTTTTAATTAATTAAAAGTGTTTAGCTATTTTAACATGCCTACTTATTTTTTTTTTAACAAATATAATTAAAATAATAATAATAAAATAACAATTAACAATCCGTGGATCGCACGGGTTTTAAGCTAGTATTAATAAAATTCGAAGATTTATAAAATCATAGTTATTCCTCAACAACAGTTTTACAAATTTAAAACTTCAATAAATACCAACAAAATTTCAAACAATTTTAGAAATTCTTTCCAATTAGAAAAAACAAAAAAGACAACCAAAATGAGAGTTAAACTTTAACCATGGTTAAGTTTAAGGAAAGGGCCTTGAGTTAAAAATATATACACACACAGACACAATACTTTATTATTATACCAGCCCCATCCCCATCCCCATTTTCTTATTACAATCCTTCTCTCTTAGGTCAGTGTCTCTAAAAAAGAGGGTTTTATATTTTCACCCCCAAAACAATTAAAAATTTGATCTTTCATCTTCTTCTTTGATTTGGTGGCAAACAAAGCTCAGCAACTAGCTCAACAAGCCGATTTAATCTTTCTTTTTCCAAGGTTTGTAATTTATTTTAATTTTGTATGCATTCATTTTCTGCAATGCTTGTGCCGGTAAATCTAGGGTTTCAATTTTCAAACTTGAATTTTGGTGCTTTTTACATGAATTCTTGAAGACCCATTTCATGTTTTGCTGTATCTCTGTTTTTCATTTATTTCATGGCCTTGAATTTGTTGATATAGTTGTTTTTATTGTTGTGCAACATCTTTGTAGCTCCTTTGACTTCCTGTGTTTGTGTGAGAGAGAGAGATAGAGAGGGAGAGAGATAGAGAGAGAGAGAGAGAGAGAGAGAGAGAGAGAGAGAGAGAGAGAGGGAGAGATAACTTAGTTCTGCTTTGATATGCAAGTTATTAAATGAATGTATGTTACCTTTCTTGTGATGTACTGATAATATTGAGGGCTTTAATATTATATCTAAGATTTGAACTTGGGTTTAAATTATTAATGCTAAATGATTTTTTAGTGGGTGGAGGTTTAATTCCACCTTCCATGTTTAGATGGATATCAAACAATTAGCATTTAGTGTATATGATAGTTTTTAAGAGTGTAAAAGAAAATTTAGGGCTTATAGATTTGAATCAAATATTGAATGTTGTGATGTGGTAATTGAATTTTGTTTCAGTTTATGTTGGATATATAAGATATGGAGGAATTTCGATAGATTAGTGTTTTATTTTGTTGAGGCAGGGCGTAATATAGTTCCATGCGTTAAGCCATAGCACATATCAGTGTGTGGAACTTAACTAGCACCTTAACTTGCTGTTAATGCCGAGACAATCATGAAAATAAAGTGAAATACTGTCTTCTTGGGTTTCCAAACTTGATTTCAATTCAATAAGTTTGCATTGTGATTAAAGATATTAGAGTTTGTTTGCTTAAATATCGTATTATCTAAACGAAACCAGCTGACATTTTACAATTCACAGAGCAAGCTTAAGCTACTGTAACTTAAATGATATTGTGTTGCTCACATGTGACTTTGTTCTTGTTTATTAAATTGTTATTCTTTGGATATCATGCATTCATCCATATCTTTACTGTTTACCAATCATTTGATTTTTTAAAGCAATTGTAATAATTTGGTTATCTTTTGGGGTTGTTCTGAATCAGGTAATCAACGATTGTTAGGTATTTGGTCTGACAAATGGGCGGTCCTTAGCTTTTACCTTCCGATACCTTTGGCGTGTTTGTAGCTGATTTTTTTGTCTCTTTATAGCAAGCTGAAAAGAAAGAGATTTAGGTCTACGTTGATAATCAGTTCTGGAAATTATGGAATGCAACAAAGATGAGGCTATACGGGCACAAACAATTGCTGAGAAAAAATTTAAGGACAGGGACTTTGCCGGTGCAAAAAAATTTGCCTTAAAGGCCCAAGCTCTGTATCCTCCTCTTGAGGGTATTTCCCAAATGTTAAGCATATTTGATGTTCATATTGCAGCAGAGAACAGAGTAAGTGGTGAAGTGGACTGGTATGCAGTACTAGGTATAACTCCAACAGCTGATGATGATACAGTACGGAAACAGTATCGGAAGTTGGCCCTCTTGCTACACCCTGATAAAAACAAGTCTGTTGGTGCAGACGGTGCATTTAAGTTTATCTCAGAGGCCTGGAGTTTGTTATCTGACAAGGGGAAGAGGTTAGCTTATAACCAAAGGAGGAGCACAATAGGATTACAACCGAGAGTGCAGACACAACCTCAAAGGCCATATTCAGCTTCAAATTCGAATGGAGTTGGTAATTCTACAAATAGGGTACCTTTACAGCCAACAACACAGAGGAATTATGTTCCCCCTCCGCCCTTTCGAAGACCTGATGCCTTTTGGACTATCTGCAATCACTGCAAGATGCACTACGAGTACTTGAGATTATATCTCGACTCCCCCCTCCGTTGCCCCAGTTGTCGTAGTGTTTTTAAGGCTGTAGAGGTTGTGCCACCAGTTCAGTCTTCTTACTCACCTTCTCAGCAATCTGATCAAAATGTGAGGAATCATACCCCTATTAGCAATACTGGAAGAAGCAGTGTAGCCACAGAAAATATAAGGCAAGGAGGGTCTACAGGTCCTAATTCATCCAAGCATACAGATTTTCATTGGAGTGCTAATCCTACTATGGCTGGAAATGTTAAGGCTGACCCTTTCGTTGCAGCAAAGACATCAAACGTTTATCAGCAGGCAAAGTCTACATTGAAGAGGGAATATGAAGACTCACAGTGTTGTACTTCAAAGGAAGAAGCCTCCTCTAAAAGAAGAGTTCTAAATGGTGATTATCTCCATTTTGGAGACAAGTCTTCATTTCAAATGCACACGGAAAATAGTAAAAATAGCAAGGGGAATATACCTGGACTGCAGGGGTTTGTAGGTTCCAATAGTAGGCCCAAAAGCACTAGAGAATTGACTCCTCTCGAAAACCGAAAAATGCTGACAGAGAAAGCTTTGACTGAGATCCGTAAGAAGCAGAGTGAATGGAAGTCGGAGGCTCTTAATATGGCTGCAGCAAAGAAGAAGGTGGGAGAAAGGAGAGAAGAAGAAATGAAATCTGCCACGAAGTTTTGTGCACTGTCGAGTGCACAGTCAAATGGTATGGGCAAGTCTTCCACGACCAAGAGAGATGAGAATACGAAGAATCTCAATGGCAATTCTGCTGATGATGGAAAGAGTGAGGACCCTGAACTGTCGATGAATGTTCCAGATCCCGATTTTCATGATTTTGACCAGGATAGGACCGAAATGTCATTTGAAGATAATCAAATCTGGGCTGCATATGACGACGATGATGGCATGCCTCGGTTTTATGCTTTTGTTCAAAAGGTTATCTCCAGAAATCCATTTAAATTGAGGTTTAGTTGGCTTGCCTCAAAATACAACAGCGAGTTTGGGTCAATGGAGTGGGTGAGTTCTGGTTTTGCCAAAAGCTGTGGGGAACTTCGAATTGGGAAATACGAGGTCATCAAGTCTTTAAATTCATTCTCACACAAGGTTAAGTGGACAAAGGGTGCTCGCGGGGTAATTCAAATAGTTCCACAGAAAGGGGACATTTGGGCTCTCTATAGAAATTGGTCCAGCGACTGGAATGAGCATACACCTGATGAAGTAATACACAAGTACGACATGGTGGAGGTGCTTGATGACTACAATGAGGAAAAAGGTGTTCCTGTCACCCCTCTGGTCAAAGTTCCGGGCTTCAGGACAGTATTTCGTCCACATCACAGCAAGATAATGACAATACCAAAAGAAGAGATGTTCCGATTCTCCCATCAGGTTCCAAACTATGTGCTTACAGGACAAGAAGGACAAAATGCTCCTAAAGGTTGCCAGGAGCTAGATCCAGCAGCTACTCCTTTAGAGCTTCTTCAGGTGATCAGTGAAGTTCCTGCAGCGGAGACCCATGAGCACGTGGATAAAGAGATTTTGCTGAATGCTTCAGGGATCAGTGTGATATGAAAACACTGAGGGTGCCCTGAAATATGTTTTGTCAAAACTAAAGGGACCTAAAGTGAGCCTTTATACAGAATTAACCAGGAGACATAGTCAAATCAGCTTTGCTATATATTCTATTAGAAGATTATGAACAATACATATACTCGATGTTTTTTGGTTTTACCTTTCAATCTAGGACTTGTTATGGCTAAAAATATTCAATACTCCTGTTCATGCTTTTTGATGGGCAAGTGGATGAAACTTAAAAGTTAAATTCTTGGCCAGGCATATGTTTTGCAGTTGTACAGGGAATTGAAATATTACATGCATTCCAGTCATTTTCCTCTTTTGATAGCTATGTAGCTAATTCATGAAGTTGAATACAATTTCCTTTGTCCTGGAATTTGAAATGCATTTGTTGATTTTAAAGTATCCCAGTCAGGGATGTGTTTGTTTAGCAACATGGCAATGCTTCGAGGCCGTGTGTTCTATCTGAGATGGGTGACAAACATCGTGACGATCATAACTTTTTGTGACATGCAAGCGTGAATGAAACAAGCTCTGATAATCTACTACTAACCGGAATGAGTATAAATTTTATCGGAAAAATTTGTTTACAAGATTATCAAGATTGGAGGGAAATGAAGTCAAAATGACGAAAATATACGGTCCTTATTATGAGTATAAATATTGGATAATTTGGGGTTGTGGTGGATCAAATATTTGTTTGAGAATCATTAAACTTATATATTTATTCATAAAATGAAATTTTTTAGAAAAATATTAAAAATTTTAAAGTACGTGCCAAAAATAAAATTCAAACTGAGGTAGTAATTCATATTTAAGTTTGTAGAAAATGTATTTATTGGACAAATATGTGATTGCATATTTGCATCACATATTTTATCAGAATTTTCAATTATTAAATGACTTGATATTAATTTCACATTCATCAATCTGTACATAAAAATCAGGTCTTTAGTTGTTGTGCATTGTTGTTCAATTATAAACTTGTATGGTATTCTCACTTTCTGATCAGGGTCTTGAATTGAATTGCTGATAAACAAGAAGAATGTTAACTTTTTCTACCAATATTTGTTGGACAATTGCTTCTTCAGTTCTTCTACCAATATTTATTTTATTTGAAATTGTGAATAAAGACTGGAATCTTTAACTTCTTTTACCTGAGTAGAATTTCCATTCAATTTGCAGTGCTCTTTTGTCGATGATCAGGATCAGAACCCTGAGAATCCTGGTTTCAGTTTCAAGTGTCTGAAATTTATTTGTAGCCCGAATGTAATTGATTAGTGCTCTCTATGTGTCCAATGTTATATATCAATCTTAATTTCGGGTCAATCAAGTTATTTTCCATTTTTGCGAATTAGCGGCATTTTTCTCTTGGAAGTTGGAACCAACCAAAGTCAAGTATTCTGTTTTCCAACCCGTAATTTTTTTTGGTCAGTATGGTTTTAGAAAATTACTGGATCCTGCTGTTGAACATTAAATTTGTGTATGGTTTTAGAAAATTACTGGATCCTGCTGTTGAACATTAAATTTGTATTGAACGAGCTTATATTGGGTCTGTTTGGCTGCAACTTAAAATTGCAGCTTATGGCTTATAAACCCAAAAATGCTTATTGGGGATGTTTGCCAAAATAAGTGAAACCAACTTATGGCTACTTAAAATGGATAAGTTGAATGTTAAGAATCCTTAACATTCAACTTATAACTTATTCTCGATACACGCAATATATAATATCCTTCAAATCTTCAAAACCATATATCTTTTGATCCGTTCATTAAAAAATTGATATGTATATATCAAATTTCTCTACTCATCGAGATCTATCCATTGATATCCATTTATATATATTAAAAATAAATATTTTAAAAATAATAAAAAAAAGTTAACTTATAAGTTCTGATTTACCCAAACACTCTACTGCTTATAAGTTCTGATTTACCAAACACTCTAGGACTTATAAGCTCAGCTCTACTTATCACTTATAAAGCACTTACTCATTTTAAGCTATAAGTCAACTTTTGCTTGATACCCCAAACGTCCACATTATCTTGGCCAAGTTGAACATTAAATCCATAGATTTATTGTACAAATTCAAACAATGATGATTCTATTGTCTATTACTTTTTGGCTCACTTCGCTGCTTAGTTGAAAACTTCATGCAAATAAAGATGCATAATCAGTTTAGGGTCCTCGTCCCTGATAATTGATTGTCAAGAACCAATTAAACAACAATTCATTTCGTAGTCATTGGATCAACATTTCAACGGCCAATCTTAAAAAAAAAATCCACCCGTTCCGCGCTTATTTTTCGCGGAATGTCTTTTTTCTGCGCTTTTTTATCGCGGAGTGCTCCACTGTTCCGCGCTTTTTTTACGCGGAGCGCCTGACTCCCCTTTTCCCTCCGCGCTTTTTAACCGTAATTCACTTTATTTGATCAATGTAGCCACCATTTGCAATTTAGGTTATAAACTTTATTTGATCAATGTAGCCACCATTTGCAATTTAGGTTAGAAAAGAGGGAGAAAAGAAGATCTTGAAGAGCTTGAAGACCTTGGAGAAGTATTTGTTCATTTGTTGAATTGTGTAAGTCTTTATTTTTGTATTTGTTTGATTATTATGACGGATAAAATGTTTGCAAAGTTTGAGCCAAGGAAAAAATAAATTTTTTTTTGAAAGTAATGATCTTTATGATGATGATCTTGATGTTGGTAATATTAGTACTAAATCCATACTTGATGATGATGTAGAGTATGTTAATATAGTTGATGATGATGATGAAGATGATAATTTGCATGAAAAAAATGTACCTAATATTGATGAAAATGTTGATAATGTTGTGCCTTATTTGCATCAAAGGTTTGATAGTTTAGTAGACGCAGAGAATTTATTTAGAGTTTCAACAATATGTGATTAATGATTCTGCATAACTTACTATTGTAACAATCAAAATTGATATTTGTAACATAATTCTAAAATTCTAATTAATTATATCAAAAATTTATCCAATTTTGATCCGAAATTGACCCGAACCGAATCAAATCCGATTTGAGCTATATTTTAAATATATTTTATAGCCGAAAGTTGATCCGATCCAAACCAAAATAGACCCGTTTACCCAAATTACCAGGTCCACAAGGATCAATAAAGCAGATTGTAGATATTGTAAAAAATAAATAGATAATACAACAAATAAGAAGGTTCGGGACCAAGATGGTACATACGTTTAGTCTTTTTTTTCTTTCTTCTTTGAAACTACGTCTGACCTTTCGAAAATTTTAGTGTTGAAAAAAAAGAATATTCAATTTTGAGGGATTATTGATAATATTGGATCCTCATATTAATTGTTTTTATCAACTGGAGGTGTATTTGTAAAAAATAATATGATTTAGTCAAAAGGTGGTATAAGGTATTTTTGAGTGTATATTATTAAGTTTTATATATCTTATTCATTATTAATGATTAAAAAATACAGTGTATGATATTTTCGATGTGTATTAATAATCGGAAGATAATTAGTATTTTCATGTGTGTTTGTAATTTTAATTCCTAAAAATACCATTTATATTATATATTCCGATCATTGATGAACCCCCTACTATATCTTCCAACCAATAATACATCCCATAAGATATTATACGTTATATCTTTCAATAATTAATAAAATATATAAAACCTACTAATGCCACCCAAAAATGGCATAAATTATATATTTCAATTATAACATTTTAATTTAATTTCTCAACTGAAAAAAATTCATCAGTCAAACTGAAATAAAAGAATACGATATTTATTTTATTCACAAATCTAAGTTGTTGTTTTTTTTTTACAAAATCTATGTTGGATGATGCTTGCAAAGTTTATTCTTAAAATTCTTATACTGCAATTAAATCCTTTTATATAATAAGCGTAACGGAGATCTTATCCAAAACTTTGGTCGGTCCTCAGTACTGCCAAAACAATCTCAACTGTTGGATCTGATATTTTTAAAAATAGACGATCAAGATTATATCATATAAAAATAGTGTTGGGATTTATGGGTTGTTAACGGAGGAATTTGGTATTAACAAAGTTTCGGGTTTGTCGCCGGAATCAAGATCTACAACGGTGGTCCTTAGGTGATGAATTCGTCGGAGTATGGTGGTTGTGTTTAATTGGTGGCTGAGATTGCTTAGGGTTTATGTTGGTTGTCTCAGAGTTCTCAACATTCGACCCCTTACAATTTGCCTACGTATCCCTTTTATAGGGAATCAAGCCAACGTAGTTCTTGGGGAGGAAGTTTCCTCCATGGGCTTGGTCTTTGATCTTCGGAGCCCATCCGAAGTCTTCTACTGCCTTTCCATGCTTAGACGTAAGACTCTTCCACCGCCTTCCATGTATAGGATTCTTTCCATACTTAAACATATGTCTTCCTTATCTTTCCTTACTTGAACGTAGAACTTCCATCTGTTTCCTTACTTAGAGTTTCAGCTCACTTTAGGAATGTCTAACGATAAGGCCTAGCCACAAAGGCCCAAGGCTCGTCTATGACGTCAGGACTTCATGGATAAGGAAACTTCCCCCGTCGAGGACTAGTCCTATCCATTATCAGCTATTTCCTTAATTCATAGACGCAGGTATATCCATGACTTACCTTAAATGCTAGACGCATCCTTGTCCCCCGAATGAGAAGCACCCACCAGATAGCAGGACAAGTGATCCCAAGTGTTTGGGTGCAAAGTGCAGGATTACTCCAAAGTTCCCCAATGAGGACGCGCCCATTGAGTACAGGAACAGAGCTCCCAAAGCACACACCAGGATTAACCCCACATCCCCAATGAGGGCGCGCCCATTGAATACAGGAGGAGGCCTTCAGCCACGAACATCCCCCTCCTAGGGCACATCCTAGGAGGGAATTCTTCAATATTTTGCTAATACCAAGCCAAGGGAACCATATTTCATCATCAAGTTGCCGCTTCAAACCAAGAGGACGCGCCCTCAAGGGGTGGACGGCCTAAAGGGCGCGTCCTTATCCCCATGAGGACAAGCCCTAAGTCTTCCTTGTGTCAAATGAAGTTATTATTCTCCATCAAGTCTTCCATTCATGTAGAGTTGTCAGTTCACACCGAGAGGACGCGCCCTTAGGGGTTAGGTGGCCAAAGGGGCACACCTACTCCCCTAAGAGGACCAATCCTGAATCTTCCTCATGTCATGCCATGTCAATATAGTGATTATCCTTTGTCAATCCATCCATCAAGCTGTCATTGCCATGAGGGCGCACCCTCAAGGGGCGGACGGCCCAAAAGGACACGCCATTACCCTTATGAGGGCAAGTCCTATCTATCTCTTACATTAGACCTAGCCTTAATTACAACTTAAATATCCTAATTGAATCCATACTCGACCCGATCCTAACCTAAAAACCCGTTATCGAATTTTGGCTATAACAACTACCCCCCAATTCAATGTGAAGTTAAAAACAACACACTGAATTGCTTACAGCTTTTCCCAAAATTTCACAGTTCCTTAACGAATAGGGCGCGTCCTGCACGAGCATGCGTTCTTCCTTGATCATAATATCGTACGTGTTTGACAGCTGTCTCCCATTAGGCGTGGCTGTGTCTATAAATACCTAAAATCGTTTTCTTTTCTCTTTTTACTTTACTCTTTTTCCAGAAAAAACCCTAGTCGCCGCACTTCATCTTTTTGAGCAAAAATCCGGCCAAATCGTTGCTTTTTAACGTTTCTCTTCTCAGATCTTTACTCAACAACTTACAAGGTATGATTTCAGACCTTCATTTCTTGTTTTTACCATGTATTTCCCCTGAACGAGCAATATGACCGTTGAACTTTTTATGTGTTCTTGAATTTTGAGATGTGTATATATATGTATCTATCTGTGTTTGATCTGTATTTTGTATAAGCTTGATTTTGAATTTTGTTTTTGTGCCATGAATAACTTACATGAAAATAAGGGCACGCCATCTCTTGAATACACATCTTTTATGATATTTGCCTTGTAATTTTTTTTTTTACAACTCTCAATTTGAGGCGTAACCGATAATTAGGACGCGTTCTTAGCATGGTACTACCAGGAATTTGCCGTTAGATTTCCCTTAGGTGATGATTAGGTTATATTTCAACCAGAACCCGTTTCCTTGCAATATTTCCTTCAACTTGACTTTCCGTTCAGGACGCGTCCTTACCATTTTTCTTTCTCTTTTCAGCTGGAGGGTAAGGGCGCATCTTCCCCATTTCATCCTTTTAAGGACTTCAACAAACGTTTGGGGATTTACTCCCCACCTTCACTTTCCTTTCCAGCACAAAGCTCTTCTTCAATTAAATCATTCCATACTCAAGCAATAGAAAATCTTCAAGGGACTTCCCCGTTCAAGAATACCACTGAAATAATGTCTTCACCAATTCTCTCGAACTCATCCCTTCCTCAAATTAAAGATCTTAATCCTGAGGTGACAAGCCAACGCAATAGGGCGCGTCCTCAAGAATTCAGACCAGTCACGGATATAGAAGAAAATATTATGGAAGATACAGAAGCTAATATTTCTCGGAAAAGGACAAGAAAACGAGTAGAATCTTCAGATTCTGAAGGCGCGTCCAATTCTGATATCGAAGAATCTGACGCAGAGGACGCGTCTCCAGTCAATCCATATCACGAAGTTGATGAAGATGACCGCCTTCCTCCTCCTGAACCTTCACCTAATCCATACATTCATCCAGAAATTTCTGAAGAAGAAACCGACTTCGATTGGGGACAATATCAAGACATGATCACAGAAGCAGAAAAAAGAAGGATGAGAAAGCAACACAAAAAACTCTTCTGTGTCGGTATGTCATCAACAGTATCTGCGGCTTAGATAACTTGGTGCATGACATATTATGGCATGGAGGGTCAATGGGCGCGTCCTCCCTCCATGATGAGACCCCATGTCTTCAAGTGGCCAAAACCTTTCAAGGTACCAAGAATGGTTACCTCTCCAAAACTAATGTCTCTAGGAGTGGGCGCGCCTTTACACCCTTTCCTCAGAACTGTACTAGAATGGTATGACATAGCTCCCATCCAACTCTCTCCAAATTCATACAAGCTAGCTCTTGCCTTGTTTATACTTTACCAGGATGAAGGAATATCAACTTCTCCAACGATGGAAGAGTTTAACTATTTCTTTGCAATCAGGAAATCCTCCAAAGGATATTACTTCTTGACTCCCCAACATAAGCATAACAAAATGGGCTTCTCTAGCGGTAAAATAAGCAACGAGAAGAATTGGAAAGAACCATTCTTTTACCTTTGGAATGTTGATAGGATCAGAGTTGTTTTCAACTGCAATTATAGTAAGCACGCGTCCTTTCTTTCTTTTTTTATTTCTTTAGGGCGCGTCTTGAGAAGTCTCTATTATTAATCCTTGCATTATAAATTTTCAATTTTAGATAACAGAAACATAAAAGAGCTGTTTGGGGAAGCCAAAAAACGGGCTGATAAAATCATATCCCTCCCACCTTCAAGGTTCAATCTGAAAACTTTAATCACAGAAGACAACCTAAAAAGGGTTGGAATTTTTAGGAAGGAAGTGGGATCCATTATTCCCTTCCAACGATTTAGAAAAGGTATTCCCATCAAAGGTTCCAAAGATTGTGATTCCGATGATGAGGAAGAAGCTGAGAATGAAGAGAATTCTCATGTTGAAAAGGGCGCGTCCTCTCAACCTGGTATATAGTCACATTAGCGTTCATATTTTTTGCTTTACTTATCATTTGTTAGTATAATCGTACTTAATTTTTAAGGACGCGTTCTAACATTTTATTAATTTTAACCAGGTATGGACGGTCTACCATCAGGCTGGGGTCTTGAGATGGGCGTTGCCCCCTCTGTACAAACTGGAAAAAATCCAAGGGCGCGTCCTCAAAGAAAAGATGCAAAGAAAAAACAAGCTGAGGTGAAGAAAACTCAAGTCATAATTGACTTAGAGAAGAATAAAGAGAGGAAGAGGAAAGAAGTTCCTGAAGCTGTTGATACCTTGGAGGACGCGTCCTCTAAGAAAAATAAATCTACCTCATTCTCCCTGGTCTCAGCTGCCTTGAGTCCATTGGCAATTCCCTATGTCAACGATGAAGATATAATAAAGTGGAGAAATAGGGACCCTTCTGCTGAAAACGAAGCCATAATTAGGGCGTCCTCTGAAATTCTGATTTCTGCCCTTCACATGCAATCAGTCTTACAAAAAGAAGAGACGCGCCTTGAGGCTCTGGAAAAAGATAGAAGAAGACTATCCAAGAAGGTCGAAGACCATGATAGAGTAATTGACAAACTTCAAAAGGAACTTAATCAACAAAAGAGTTTCTATGAGAGCAATCTTAAAACCCAAGAGGAGGTGTCCTATGAGTTAAACTCTGCTGTTAACACTTTGAAAGATGAAAAACGTGAGCTATTGGAGCAAGTTGCTGACCTGAAGAATGACCAGCAGGATGGTTGGGCCAAGGAAAAGAAAAAGATTGAGGGCACGTCCTTTATGAAGGGTTTTAGAAACTACGCCTCAGGCTTCTTGGCTCAAGACCCCAATTATGATTTCTCAAAGTTTGGTGATGAAACCGTGCAGTGGATCTCCAAATTTAAAATTGACGAAGCTGCCGAGATTAAAGCAAAAAGGGTGTTCCTTGGTCTTGAGAAGGCGTCGCCTGTGCTAGGTGAGGAAGGAGAGGACGCGTCCTCTGATGGTGTGTCTCCTGAAAAGGAGCAAGAAAAAATGTCTCAAAACCCAGGGGATGATAACTCAAAGGCTGATGATGCTGTAGAGAACACCCATTCTCCTGTCCCTGATCAAGCTCATGACGCGTCTTGAAACTTATGTAATCTTTATATTAACTGCTTTGCAAGTTGTAAGCTAACTTAGGCTCTCTGTTGTTAACAATGGTTTGTTCCCAACTTTTATTATGCTTGCTTTACTTAACTACCTTGATTGTTTACATTACTGTTAATTTGTTGAAGATATATCCTGTACCCACAAAACCCATTCCATAATGTTGAATGTTATTCTTGCAAACATAAAAGACGTGTTTAGAATTTTTAAAGAATCATTTAAGACGCGTCCCTTCCGCATATTTCCACGACGTTCTTTAACTGTATCAATCATCATAGGGCGCGTCTTAACATTATACATCTCAGGGCGCGTCCTTATTAAACAGTCAAAATATTCCTTAAACAAACATAACAAACTTAATATTCTGAAAATTCTTGATGAGATCTTTATAAATAATGCGCTCCGGTGTGAAAGCCACACTGGTCCCAAGGCTAATGCTTTTTGGGGAAATAAAAACTTGAAAATCTCAACTATTCAAGGTGGGATGTACATGCACTACCCCCTAGACTAGGAGGAAATTTATTTCTTCTAGTTTATTTAGATAGATAACATAGGGGGTACCAAACCACTCCCTATTGGTAGTATTTCTTCAAATGTTCCACGTTCCAAGCTCTTGGTATAGGATTACCACCCAAATCTTCCAAGTGAAAAGTTCCTTCCCAAAGCACATACTTGATCTTGTAAGGTCCTTCCCAATTGGCACCAAAAACCCCATGACTGGCAATTCTGGTATGAGGCATCACCCTTCGTAGCACCAAATCACCAACCTTGAGACGACGTACCCTTACTCTTCGATCATAAAACCTTGCCACTCTTTTCTGATATACAGCTAATCTTAGTGATGATATTGCACGTGTTTCTTCCAGAAAATCAAGATGAAGCCGTTGGTTGACCTCATTAGATTCATTGTCATAGTGATCCCTCCTGAATGATCCAGATCCAACCTCCACAGGAACCATTGCTTCAAAGCCATAAGACAACATGAATGGAGACTCTCCAGTAGTAGATCTTGGTGTGGTATTGTAGGACCATAGTACCATAGGTAACTCCTCAGGCCAGTTACCTTTACTTTCTTCCAACTTGGTCTTCAGTGTGTGCTTGATTATCTTGTTGATAGCTTCAGTCTGCCCATTGCTCTGAGGATGATAGACTGCTGCAAAATCTTTCTTGATTTTCAAATCTTCACACAACTTCTTTAATTCCTTGCTGTCAAATTGCTTTCCATTGTCAGATATGAGCTTGTAGGGAATCCCAAACCTGCACACGAGGGAATTAAAAACGAAATCTTTGATTTTCTTGGCCGTTATCTTTGCCAAGGGCATAGCCTCTGCCCACTTGGTAAAATAATCCACAGCAACAACGGCATACTTGACACCCCCCTTGGCCATAGGGAGCTCTCCAATAAGATCAATTCCCCACATAGCAAAAGGCCAAGGACTCACCATTGAGGTCAATGTTGTAGCAGGAATGGATGAATAATTTGCAAAGCGTTGACACTGGTCACATGCCCTTGTAAACTTCATAGCATCGTCTCTCAAGGTCGGCCAGTAATATCCTTGTCGTAACACCTTCATAGCAAGAGAACTACCCCCCGAGTGATTGCCACATATTCCTTCATGAACCTCTCTCAAGACATAGTTGTACTCGTCTCCATCAACACACCTTAGTAAGGGTTGATTAAAACCCCTTCGGTACAAAACCGCATCATATTCCACATACCTTGCTGCTTGGTATTTCAAACGTCTGGCCTCCCCCTTATCATCGGGTAAAATTCCTTTTTGTACATACTCTTGGATAGGAGTCATCCAAGTCTTCATTGGTACTTCATCTACAACCATTAGCTCCATCTCGGGGATACTAGGAATTTCTTGAATTTCCAATGGAATGTCTCCCATCAACACCGTGTCTCTTTGGGAACCCAACCTGGCCAGAGTATCGGCCTTGGAATTTTCTTCACGAGGAACTCCTTCAAGTCTGACTATGTTGAACTGTTGAATCAAGCGACGTACACTCATCATGTATGCCTCTGTCTTTGGTCCTCTAGTCTGGAACCCTCCTTCAACCTGCTGAACAACTAATTTCGAATCACTGAACACCACCAAATTCTTCACATTCATTTCCAAAGCCAACTTCAAGCCATTAATCAATGTCTCGTACTCAGCTTCATTATTAGTTACCGCAAATTTGAAATTGATAGCACTCATAAGAAGGTGACCTTCAGGAGAAGTCAAGACAACTCCAACACCTGCCCAATCATTGTTAACTGCTCCATCCACATACATGGTCCACCAAGGAAAAGGATACTCTTCTCTCAAAGGGCTTGCCTCCTGAGCAAGAGGGCTAGGGTTCACCAGAATGATTTCTCGTCCCACACTCTCGTCATCAAATTCCAGGATAAAGTCAGCTAAGGCTTGTCCCTTAATTGCCGTCCGAGAAACATATTCCAAATCATACTGTCCCAACTCAATTGCCCACTTCAACATCCTTCCTGAAGCTTCAGGCTTGTGTAGAATGTGTCTCATGGGATAAGAAGTTCGCACTTCGATTTTATGAGCTTGAAAGTAGGGACGTAGCTTTCGTGCAGCCAGCACCAAGGCATATACCAACTTCTCCATGCTAGAATATCGGGTTTCTGCATCCAACAACCTCTTACTTACATAGTAAACTGGTGACTGCAAACTATCCTCTTCTCGAACTAACACATCACTAATGGAGTAAATAGAGATGGCCAAGTAAAGAATCAATACTTCACCATCCACAGGCTTAGCCAAGAGTGGGGGCTTACCTAACTGCTCCTTGATTTTCTGAAAAGCATCTTCACAAGCAGGAGTCCACACAAAATCCTTATCAACCCCCCTAATGGCTTTGAAAAATTCTTTGCAACGGTCAGAAGACTTTGAGACAAAACGATTTAAAGCCGCAATCCGTCCACAAAGGCTTTGAACCTGCTTCACACTAGTAGGGGACTTCATTTCAAGGAGTGCTTTAATCTTTTCCGGGTTAGCCTCAATCCCTCTATAATTCACAATAAAACCTAAAAACTTTCCCGACTCAACCCCAAAGACACACTTTTGAGGATTTAACTTCATCATGTACTTGCGTAGAATTCCAAACATTTCTTCCAAGTGCCTCATGTGGTCTACTGCTTCCTTGGACTTGACAAGCATATCGTCTACATATACCTCCATGGTTTTGCCAATCTGCTCTTTGAACATCATATTCACCAATCTCTGATATGTTGCCCCTGCATTGATAAGACCAAAGGGCATTCCAATATAGCAATACAAACCTCTGTCAGTGATAAAGGATGTATGTTCTTGATCGGGTCCATACATGGGAATTTGATTATACCCTGAGTAAGCATCCATGAAACTCAAGAGAGCATGTCCGGCCGTAGCATCCACCAACTGATCAATCCGGGGGAGTGGGAAACTATCCTTTGGGCAAGCTTTGTTCAAATCTGTGAAGTCCACGCAAGTTCTCCATTTCCCATTAGGCTTTTTCACCAACACTGGGTTTGCCAACCACTCGGGATAGAAGGATTCTTTGATCAAACCCACATCCAAGAGTCTGTCGACCTCTTCCTTTAAAGCCACTGCCCTTTCTCCACTGATTGCCCGCCGCTTCTGACGCATTCCCTTCTTATTAGGATATATGTTTAGGTGATGTCACATGATATTAGGATAAATACCTATCATATCGGCATGACTCCAAGCGAACACATCCAGGTTGGTCATAAGAAAATTAGTCAAGCCTGTTCTCAACTCGTTGCTCAGCTGTGATCCAATTTTTAGGACCTTGCTGAGATCTGCTGCGTCTACCGGGATCGAGATCGTGTCTTCCGCCGGACCTGTCTTCTCATGTGGGATAGGGATTCTTGGATCAAGATCAAGGTCAAAAAGGCGAGGATCTTCAACAGGCATCTCATTCCTTGAGGGCGCGTCCTCCACAAATTCATCCTCTCTTGAGGGCGCGTCCTCCACATACCTTTCTTCCCTTGGGAAGATATCAGCAAATTCTTCCCTCATCGAGGGTGCATCTTCAACAAGCTCTTCCTTCTTTGAGGGCGCGCCCTGTAGGATATAGGTATTTTCGAAAAGCTGCTGCCGCTTTCCTTGTATAAAAATTGAATCTTCTCCATCATATGTGGACATCTCCTCAACAATTCCTTCTTGATGTTCATCAATTAGAGGGGGCGCCTCCAATAGTAACATCTTAGGGCGCGCCTTCGGCTGAGGGACATCATCTTCTGGCTCTTGAACTGTGTAATGAACATGAATCTCTCCCTTAGAATTTTTGAGAAATCCCTGAACATCTTCTTGGGGAAGGGCGCGTCCTCCTAGTCCATTACGACGAAAACCCTTGACAGTTCTATGGTAGCATTCCCTCGAATCATATTGTGACCCTCGAACTGAACCAACCCCATTTGGAGTAGGGAACTTCATTATCAAATGATAAATGGACGTAACTACTTTCATTTCTTTCAGCAAAGGTCTTCCTACCAAGGCATTGTGGGCAGATTCTTGATCCAATACCATAAATTCTATCATTTGAGTCACAAATAGAGGACCTTCACCAAGTGTAACCGGAAGCTTAATTGCGCCCATAACTCTGACAGCTTCTCCCGTGAAACCATAAATCCAAGCATCCTCTCTGACAATGTCTTTATCAGGCAAACCCAACTTCTTATAAGTGTTGTAGTAGAGAATATTCACCGATCTTCCATTGTCTACAAACACTCGGTGTACGTTCATAGGACCAATCTGTATGGCAACAACTAGGGTGTCACTGTGAGGGTGATGCACCCATCTTGCTTCTTCCTCGGTGAATGTAATGTCTACTGATTCCCCCCTGAACAACTTGGGAGGTTTAAGTTCCAAGCTGTTCACATTAGTTAAGGGCTTACGTCGTGCTTCCCTGGCATACCTTTCCAGTGCGTTGTTACTGTCACCACCAAAATGGCGTCCTCCAAAGATAGTATGGATGCTTCCAGCCCGGGAAAACTGAACGTCCTTAGATCTGTCATCATCCCTTTCAGGAGCATGTTCTCTTTCCATCCTCCTGTCATTTTCGTCTTTATGCTTCTTCACTTCTCTGACAATCCAGTCAGTTAGGTATCCGGCCTTGATCAATTCTTCAATTTCTTCCTTTAGCTGCCGACACTCGTGGGTGTTATGTCCAGTAGATTCATGATATGAGCAATACCTCTTTTTGTCCTTGCTCTGCCATGAGGATAATGGTGCTGGCTTCTTGAATAAACCCTTGTCCTTATTTACTTCAAAGATATGCTCGATCGAGGCGGCTAGTGTATAACTTCCTGTTTGATACCTATTCAATCTGTCATAGTCTGGTGGAGTCCAACCTCTCCTTGCATTAGTGACATTCACCCTGTTCGGACTATACCCTCTCCTCCGGTAGTCAGGGCTTGGAGACCTATCCTTCCTCTTAGAACCTTTCCCCTTCCCTTGGGAGTCGGACTTTTTATTGTCAGCAAGAGATTGCTCAACGATCTTAAAGTATTAAGCTTGGGCAAAGAGGTCTGCTAAGGTTGTTGGGTCCTTCCCCTGCAAGTGCTTCCAGAAGTCAGTTCCGACTTGGAGTCCCGCAATCAAGAAACTTTTTAGTGACTCATCGGTTGCCCCTCTGACCATTGTAGACTCAGCATTGAACCTTTTGAAGTATGACTGCAAGCTTTCTCCTTCCTTCTGTTTGATGTTGGCCAAAGTAGTCACTGGGGGGGCATACTTCACAGTAGCTTGGAATTTTGTCAGGAACAAAGTTTTCATAACTTCCCATGAAGTAATCACACCTGGTCCAAGCTTTTGAAACCACTGTTGCGCACTCTCTCTAAAAGTTGCTGCCAGAAGACGACATCTAGCCAAGTCAGGCACTTGATATACATCCATCTCTATATTGAATCTTCCCAAGAACTCAACAGGGTCGGCATTCCCATGGAAGCGTAAGTCATTGGTTGTATTTCTGTACCCTGTTGGAAGTTGTGCCTCCCTTACTGCTGCAGAGAATGGAGAAGGAGCTTGAGCCGTTGAAGTGACTCTTCCTCCCTCAAGATGTGTGAGGAGTTTTTTCAGGTTATCCACATTGAAGCTTCCCACACCTGGGATAGTTTGGACATTAGTCTGAGCATTACCAGTAGACGGAGGTTGAGGTGGTGGTTGAGGAGGCTGGGTCTCTCCTGGGGTTGCGGGAGTCTCTTGCATCCTTGGATTGGGACTTGGAGCGTGCGTCCTTCCCTCATGACTATTAGGGCGCGTCCTCTCCTCCTGACTGTGAAGGCGAGTCCTTGGCTCTCCCTGCCTTCCTCCTAATCTACTTTGGGACAAGACAAATGTTATGTGCGGATCCCTACCTCCAGAGGGTCCTCCACGATAAGGAGCATCATACCTATTCCTTCGATCGTTATCCCTACTCCTATAATCCAGCTCCATATCCCTTCTCCTTCCTGACCCTTCTGATTGGGGGGCTCGCTCATGATCACGGGGCCTCAACCTGAGATCAGGGGGCGCTCGCTGTGAATCACGGGGCCTCGCATCTCGATCATTACGTGGGTCATCTCGAGAAGGTGCTCGCTCATGTCCATGGGGCCTCGACCTGTTTACAGGGGGCTCTCGCTGTGGATTATGAGGTTGCACTTCTAAGTTACGTCTTGAATTATTGCGAGGTTGAGTATGATCTTGTCCATGGGGCCTCGACCTGTAAACAAGGGGCTCACGCTGTGGATCAAGAGGTTGCTCTCCTCTTACTTCTCTGTCCCTTTGCCATTCGACCAACAACAACCGGAGATCATCGTTGTTAAGCCTTATACCAAGACGATCCTTCAACCTGTTCAATCGTCGTTCTTGATCTCGGTGGAGTTCATCAGCCCTTCGAATCTCACTCTCAGATCGCCCTGACCTATGAGGGTGTGGGGATGGACGTTGGTCTCCCCTGGGTCGATCCTGACTGTCTGTCTCATCATCAGGAAGTTCAACGATAGGAACTCCATCTTCTTGATACTCTAACCTTCTTGGGGTAACATTCTGAAATCTCCCCTGACCTGTGGTGCCTCTACCTGTACGATGGTGATTATGGGGTTGTCGCATAACCCTTCCCCTTCCTTCGCTTCTCTCGACCGTATCCAGCCTTGCCTCGAAACCATTCAAGGCATCACCCATGCGATAGAGTTGTTCCATCAAGTCTGAATTACTTATGAGTACTGGTGGTTGTCCCCCTACGATAGGCGTTCCATAAGATGGATTTGGGACGCTACGAGGAACATACTCCTCATGCCCTTCACTGTCGTCTGAAACGACCTCATCCCTAGGACGTTCGTTGTGATGGTGTGACATCTTTTCCTCCAAAGACTTAGATCTTAATTAGCACCCCTCCTTCTAGCGCCAATTTGTTAACGGAGGAATTTGGTATTAACAAAGTTTCGGGTTTGTCGCCGGAATCAAGATCTACAACGGTGGTCCTTAGGTGATGAATTCGTTGGAGTATGGTGGTTGTGTTTAATTGGTGGCTGAGATTGCTTAGGGTTTATGTTGGTTGCCTCAGAGTTCTCAACATACGACCCCTTACAATTTGCCTACGTATCCCTTTTATAGGGAATCAAGCCAACGTAGTTCTTGGGGAGGAAGTTTCCTCCATGGGCTTGGTCTTTGATCTTCGGAGCCCATCCGAAGTCTTCTACTGCCTTTCCATGCTTAGACGTAAGACTCTTCCACCGCCTTCCATGTATAGGATTCTTTCCATACTTAAACATATGTCTTCCTTATCTTTCCTTACTTGAACGTAGGACTTCCATCTGTTTCCTTACTTAGAGTTTCAGCTCACTTTAGGAATGTCTAACGATAAGGCCTAGACACAAAGGCCCAAGGCTCGTCTATGACGTCAGGACTTCATGGATAAGGAAACTTCCCCCGTCGAGGACTAGTCCTATCCATTACCAGCTATTTCCTTAATTCATAGACGCAGGTATATCCATGACTTACCTTAAATGCTAGACGCATCCTTGTCCCCCGAATGAGAAGCACCCACCAGATAGCAGGACAAGTGATCCCAAGTGTTTGGGTGCAAAGTGCAGGATTACTCCAAAGTTCCCCAATGAGGACGCGCCCATTGAGTACAGGAACAGAGCTCCCAAAGCACACAACAGGATTAACCCCACATCCCCAATGAGTGCGCGCCCATTGAATACAGGAGGAGGCCTTCAGCCACGAACATCCCCCTCTTAGGGCACATCCTAGGAGGGAATTCTTCAATATTTTGCTAATACCAAGCCAAGGGAACCATCTTTCATCATCAAGTTGCCGCTTCAAACCAAGAGGCCGCGCCCTCAAGGGGTGGACGGCCTAAAGGGCGCGTCCTTATCCCCATGAGGACAAGCCCTAAGTCTTCCTTGTGTCAAATGAAGTTATTATTCTCCATCAAGTCTTCCATTCATGTAGAGTTGTCAGTTCACACCGAGAGGCCGCGCCCTTAGGGGTTAGGTGGCCAAAGGGGCACACCTACTCCCCTAAGAGGACCAATCCTGAATCTTCCTCATGTCATGCCATGTCAATATAGTGATTATCCTTTGTCAATCCATCCATCAAGCTGTCATTACCATGAGGGCGCGCCCTCAAGGGGCGGACATCCCAAAAGGACACGCCCTTACCCTTATGAGGGCAAGTCCTATCTATCTCTTACATTAGACCTAGCCTTAATTACAACTTAAATATTATAATTGAATCCATACTCGACCCGATCCTAACCTAAAAACCTGTTGTCGAATTTTGGCTATAACATGGGTGATAGCATAGAAACAACTTAACTTTGTATGTACTTAATTTTTAAATAAGTAGAACATATTGTCACAGTCAAAGTATGTTCTTGTAATCATTATGCAATGTCAATTTAATTGTGTAATTTGGAAGAAGTTCACTTGCTGTGTTCAAGCCTCAAAGAATGCATTTTAGATGACAGTATGAATAAAGGTTACTGTCATAAGCATTGACAGTAAGATTACAAGAAGACAGAATGTTGCAAGTCACGACAACATTTCACTCTGACAGCATCATTGGCGGAAGACTACGCGACAGCAACTTTAGCCCTCGATAGCAAGTTTGGAAACCTCGACAGCACTCTATGCGGGGAACTCATACTGTTACCAAAAGAACATCCCTGTGACAGCAAGCTTTGCGGCAAAAGTAACTGTCTCGAGAATGATCCTTGTTCTAGGTATCTTTCTCAGTCAAATCCCGTGACAGTTTCAATGTTCAAGAAACAGGCGTGTTGCAGCATCCCTAAGCTGCACCAAGTCTGCAAGACTACGACAGAAGCTTCAAGCACTACAAAACAAAAGCGAATCAATTCAAGAGCAAGGTCAAGTCTCTATTTGCTGAATTGTTTTAGCTGGAAATAGAATGAATCTAGGTTGCTTTCTTTGTAATGTTTATCTGACATGTTAGCAATTTAGGAAAGTCACATGGGTAGACACTTTGTAAGAAGCTGCCAATTGATAATGACAGCAGCTTCACAAACCCGTGTTGACAGTGATAGGATTAGTTTATACTTAGACTATCAATTCATTCAAGGAAAGTAACGAAGCAAGTAAGTGTCTTGAAGAAAACTGAAGCTCAAGAATTCTCTCTTGAGGTTGTAGCAACACTTTGCAAAATAAATAAAACATTTATTTTGTGAAACTTGTCTTTAGATCATACTGTTTGTGAATGCATACATAAATACTGATAACGTTAAATCTTAGTTTTGGTTGTTGAAATTGAGATTGAATTTTATCAGTATTGCATTCATCCCTCCCCCCCCCCCCCCCCCTCTGCAATACACAAGGACCAACAAATAGAAACTATTATCTAAAAAGGATATAAATCAAAGTGGGAGTATTAGTATTAGAATTGGATTAGAAGTAATTAAAACTTAATAAAAATATCAGTTCCATTAATACTAATATTCAATTCATATTACATTAAATTAAATTAAATCTTTATATATAATAAGCGTAAGAGAGATCTTATCCAAAACTTTGGTACTGTACCGCCAAATCAATAAGGACCGTTGATCTTAAAATAGATGAATCAGAACCCTTAGATTTAATATTAAAAAGATTTATTTTAATTTAATGTAATATGAATTGAATATTAGTATTAATGGAACTAATATTTTTATTAAGTTTTAATTACTTCTAATCCAATTCTAATACTAATACTCCCACTTTGATTTATATCCTTTTTAGATAATAGTTTCTATTTGTATATGATATAATCTTGATCGCCTATTTTTAAAAATATCATATCCAACGGTTGAGATTGTTTTGGCGGTACTGAGGACCGACCAAAGTTTTGGATAAAATCTCCCTTACGCTTATTATATATAAGGATTTAATATATAATAAGCGTAAGAGAGATCTTATCCAAAACTTTGGTCCTGTACCGCCAAATCAATAAGGACCGTTGATCTTAAAATAGATGAATCAGACCCCTTAGATTTAATATTAAAAAGATTTATTTTAATAATATGAACCAAATATGAGTAGGTTTTCTAAGTTGACTAGAATTCTCAATGTAAAACTTCATAACTTCAAATTCTAAGTTGAGTAGGTTCATTTGATTCTTGGTCTATACTTTAATCGTAAGTTGAGTTGGTTTTTTTATTTTAATTCTATTCCTAAGTTGAATAGAACTAATGTAAAAAATCGTTATTTTTATTCTTCTTCAGTTTCAGGGTAGTTTTAATTGGAAAAGAATTTGTTAAACTATCACTAAATTAAAGATTATTTTGTGAATTTTATATGAGCCGTAAATTTGTTTTTAAATCTGATTTTTAGAACTCAAGATAGAACATAAATAATGTATTGAGCGTATAAAACGTAATAAATAAAATCTTAAAAATAATAACATAAAATTAATATAAATATAAATATTAAAAAAAGAGCCGTGCATTGCACTGGTAATAAGCTAGTACAAATAAGATTAATGCTAAATTGCTAATATGCTAATGACGTGGTCCAAATTTCAAACAGCCATTTTAACATAGGTCTTGGTCTTTAAGGTGGACTGATCAGTGATCCACTGATTTTGGGCTTTCTCGCCTGGATTTTGTGGCCATGTATGCAGGTTTATTCTATTACTGGGCCACCCGTAAACTCTGGGTTTGGAATTATTAATTCAAGTTTTAAATTCATTTAAAGATGTTAAAACATTTATTCACAAGAGTTATTAATTTTTCTGGCGGTAACTGCTACAAGATCAGAACAGTACCTGCCAAGTGCCAATAATTAACTTCAAGACATTAATTTTAATTTTAATTTTAATATTAAAAAAATATTGGTTGTTAAATATCAGTTTAATTAATAACTAGTTTACTAAGCCGCGCTTCGCAGCGGCCTTATAATAATTTTTCTAATTTGTTTTAAAAAAATATTTTACAAAAAATATTTTTAAATGGAACAAATAATTATATTTCTAACATAAGGGTTCTTTTGTATATTTCGTGATCATTCACGAAAATTCTGAATAAATATAGAAAATAACAATTATTTAATATATTCATTATTTTAATATTATGTTGAATATTATTATGTTGATTACGAATTATATTTTTTTCAAAATTTTAATTCCAACTTATATTTTAAAATACATAATAGAATATTAATATTTAATTCTAGCATATAATACGCTGCTCATAATGAACCGCACTCCTCTTAGAGATTTTTCCTCCCAATAAGCCGCTCTCTGGTTACCGGCATTCCAATCCAAATTTTGCATTTACTAACTGCACTATCTTTCTTGATTCGATATCTCGTTATGATCAAATTTAACATATAACACATTAATATACTAAATAAATTACATGATTTTCAAATTTATTTTGTATTTTTGACATATAATACAATAGGTACAAAAGCTTACATTTATAAACTTGAAGATATGTTTTTTATTTTTATTTTTTTTGAGAAATTTTGGATCATAACCTACATTAAATAACGATGAGATGTACTATATTGAAAAATATATTGAAAAATTCGAATTAAAAAAATCAAAATATATATTCAAACTTGGTGGAAAATCACACGTAATGTAACGAATTAATATATAACCTTGAAAATTAGTTAAAATCTAGATCATGTTCAAAATTTGTTAATCACTATAATAAACATTGATTTGCTTGTAAAATAAAGATACCTATCAAATATAATCACTGCATTGATTGGTGTTCTTAGCATGTGGCTGCAATAGAAAGAACGCAAGTCTTTTTCATGAATTAAACATAACTTTAAAAAAAAAGTATAACAACATAAAAATATAATGCTTTGGTTCAAAATCGATTAAACCCTAAAACAACATTAATTGGCTAGTTGAAAAAAGAAATAAATAAAATTCCTTACAATCTCATTTTCATCAAAGAACCTAGATGGCTACTACCGGAGTCATCAAAGAAGGCGAGTTTAAGTCATCAACTCATGATCTCATAACTTATCATAACATACACAAAAAAAATATGTATGGCCTAACCCTGTTTATATAGATTTACCATTTCTTAGAGAGAAAGTTATTGATATAATACAGTTAAGAACAAAATATTAAAATTTTATATTTAAGTTTCTCATTACTAAAAATTTAAAAGATAAGAATTAATTTCTAGTCAAAAATTTAGTAGCATATTTAAATTGTTTAGTTACTTTCCTTTATTAGTAAAATTTTAATGGCAGAATTATTTTTTATAAAATTTGATTGGATATATAATTTTTCGATAACTTATCTTTTATAAGTATTGTTTTTTCTATATATTTGGAGTTATAAAAGGAAATTCAAATTTCTATTATAATTTTTCGATAACTTATCTTTTATAAGTATTACTTTTTTTAAATATTAGGAGTAATAAAAGGAAATTTAAATTTCTAGATGATGTAAAATATGATCTAATATAAATTAGAGGTTATACTTACCTTTTATATAATACTTTCTTTTATACAACTTAAAAATGGTTTTGACTTTCTTTTCTAAAAAATAGGACTTAAAGAAGGAAATTTAATTTTAAGTATAAAAAATTGAGGAGCTCTAAAAAATTAGAAAAATATAAATCGAGAGAGCTCCCGAGGGGTTTCCTTTATATATATAATAAAAGATATTTAAATCAAAGAAAGTTCTATCAATTCCTAAAAATTCGAAAATAGTAAGGAAATTGTAATTTTCTAAATCAAATAAAGTTTTATCAAGTCCTACAAATTCGAAAATAATAAGGAAGTTGTAATTTTCTAAATCAAATAAAGTTTTATCAACTTTGAAAATAATAAGGAAGTTGTAATTTTCTAAATGAAAGAAAGTTCTATCAAGTCCTACAAATTTGAAAATAATAAGGAAGTTGTAATTTTTTGAATCAAAGAAAGTTCTATCAACTTTGAAAATAATAAAAGAAAGTTCTATCAATTTTGAAAATAATAAACTGTAATTTTCAATATCCTTCCTACAAAATCGAAAATAATAAAGGAAGTTGTAATTATTAAAATTAAAAATTGTGAAAAATTGAGAAAATTAAAAAAATAGAACGGAGCGATTCTAGAGCGCGAAAATTAAAAAAATAGAACGGAGCGATTCTAGAGCGCCACCTCACCGCCCTCGTCTTCTCCTTTATATAAGTATATTGATATATTGATTTTTAATATTTTAAAGTACACAATGAAGACAAGGAAATGGAATATGATGGGTAATTTACTTGTATAATCCAAGGGCTAGTTCGTTAAATAAAGGATTAGTAAACGATGAGATGATTTGACGAAGTCAACGTATTTATTTTTTCTTTTCTTATGAGTTAATATGGCCTATGCGGAAGTATACAAGGGAATAAATAAATAATAAAATTAGAAATAAAATGCAAATAATATAGCTGTAAAATGAATAACGTGGAAGCATTGTATAATTCAACTGCTGATGATTGGATAATAGTTCACAGGGTGAGCTGGAAAAGGCTATGGGAAATGGATTATCTCGACAACTCATTTGAGCTTTTGACAAAGATTAATTTCATACATTTCCTGTGGTGCGTCAATGTGCAACAATTTTAAAAGGAAAATTCTCAATGGTACAGTTATAGAATTGGCTTTTTCAAATGATACACAATATAAAATTGACTTTCAGATGGTACTTTTGTACAAATAAACAATTCTCTCATACACCTCCCGTTAATTAAACGTTTAATCACCCCATAAATAAATAGTATAAAAACACAAATAACTATCATCTATCTATTATATATATAGGCAAGTGCTCAAATGAGACCCTCTCTTAAAATGAGAACTGAGAACTAATCTCAGCGCTCCATTTTATGTTAAAATTTTTAATCTCGACCATTTATATTTTCCTCCATGACCAGTTTTCTACAGCCGCCTTCTCTTCGCCCATTCTTTTCCAAGCTTAATTCTGATCATGATTTCGGTCACGACCCCTCACAAATGTACAGACATATGAATATATCTCTCATCCCTCTCTCATCCCCCTCTCATCCCCCTCTCTCTCTATCTTCTAATTTCCATATCGTCTTCTCAACGCTCCTTCAGATCTCAAAATTGATCATCGATGTTGTGCGATGATATTGCTGTTGATGTTCCCGTTTTCTTTTATATAGATCTGAAATCTCCAACGACGTGTTGCCCGAAATGATGATTTTTTCGGTGAATATGCTTCAATAAATTATTTAGTTTGCAATGCAGGGTTTAGTGACAATGACATCATATTTTAATCTTGGATCTAACTGTCTCGATTATGTAGATGAGATCGATGATTAGGATGGAGGAGGTGGTGGTGGTTGTAAGGTTTGTGAATGTGTTTGGAGTCGAAGATGATGTACAGAGGAGGTCGAGGTGGAGATATGTGAGGTTGATCAAAGACAGATTGATAAGAAACACCATCTTTTTTTTTTCTTCTATTATTTCTTAATTTTTTTTAGTGATTTGCATTTATCTTTTTGGTGATTCGAGATAAATTTTGGTGATTCTGTGGCGATGATGTGGTGCTGGTGTGTGACAATATAGTGAATTTTCTTGAAGTATTTTTCTGGTCGGTCACTATTTTTCTTTAGGTCGATTGTTTTGAGTTTTGGTTGTTTTTCGGTTGATGCTACAAAAACAAAAAAGTAATTGGTGAAAGATGATTAAAAAATTTAAAACTAAAGAAAAGAGGGATTTGGACTAACTGGGCAAACTTAAATCTGTATCCACATGATTAGTTTAAGTAATATACTCATTACGATCTCGTCCAATTACCATAAGAGTATAAGGAGTCTGAGTTAGGCCATGAAAACATTCATGTTGCCATTAGAAGTTGAAACTAGGAAGTTGTGATTGTTGACAAAAGCGATTTCTATGGCTCAAGTGACAAACTCTGATGTAGCCTGCATGACTCTGCCCTCTGCTTGGGCATGTCTTAAGATCATTTTGGCCTATAAAATAAATAACTAAGACTGTTAGAGATGACAGAGTATAAATGTACTAAGTGATCGAGAACTAAATAGTTTACTTTAATTTAACGAGACAAATTAAATGTTTCTTGCAAGAAATGGAAATGACACACATACTTTGCTTAACTTAAATGGTACTATCGACTAAAGAATGTATGAACACTTTCACTATATTAGAAAAACCACATTACATGGAATGAAGGTGTGCCCAAGTACTATTTCTTACAATTATGAAATGAAAAATTGCAAAAAGGATTAAAAAGAAGTAAAACATGTAATACAATAATTGTATACACGTGACTTTTCTCTAAAGGTGATTTTTGTATATTTTTGGTTTATGTATGTGTATATTATTATGATATACAATATAAATAGGAATATTGTTTTTTATAAATGATCAACTCCTGAAGTACAAAATGGATAATTTGTGTGTATTTATTATAAATATGCAATATTTAATATAAATAATATGCATTCTTTTTAAAATGCTCACCACTTTTAAGTACAAAAGAGATACTTAATGTGTATTTTTGGTGATTTATGTGTTATTTTTTTATATATTAAACTTTAATATTAAATATTACATAATATATTCTCACCTCCTTGAGTACGAAAAAGGTGATTTATATGTTATTTTTGGAGATTCAAACGTTTTGTTTTTATAATCATTCAATATAATATTTTTGGAAATGTTCAATTTTGAACGCAAAAACCTTATTTGTTGTATTTTGAGTGATTTTGGACAATCAAGTAAAAACCGGGTCTAAATAAAGTGAACTAAAATGAAAACACTAAAGTAAATTTATGAATCCAAAGAACTACTCAAGACAACAATATTGCTTTCAATTAAATGATTAATCACTGAAAGGCATATGCTATAGCCTATTTGTAATTCGAGGATTCTACTCAACTTAAACAAGAATGTTATAAGTAAATATTAGATTAAAGGTCACAGGAATCTCAGAGAGTTTTATCTGTCAAGAGATTGAAGATTAAAGTCATCTACAGACTTGAAGTTATTCTACATTGAAAGAAGTTCAATTTATTGTTCAAGCCTCAGTGAAGTATTCAAGAAAGTGGATTTACTACAGTGACAGAGATTTCCAGTTGGTGACAGAAGAAGTTGTAACAGCCCGACTTTTCGGACTATTAATTCTAAATACAAAACTAAAATAAAATACATTTTCTTACTCAATAAATACCAAATTTCACAAAAGTCAAAGCAGCGGTCAAACTCAATAATTCGAAAACACAAAATCGGAGACGCAGCTCCACAATTCAACAATAAATTCTAACATATAAGCAATTTATTTCCATAAGTCTTTAAACAAATTCACATAGCAGCACAAAATTGCAAAAGTCCACAGTCTTATTCTTACTTGCTTCCACAACGAATGAACCTGAAATGTTAGGAAAATGGTGAGCTACACAGCTCAGCAAGTAACTGATTGACTTATCGATATTCTCGAAAATCAATGGGCGTTTTAATAAAACAGATTTCTCAAAACAATACTAATTTTGTAACACATTTGCGAAAACAAATCCAGCCCAAAGTTTATATTTTAAAATCTAGAACAAAAACAGAATTTAAAACAGAAGCAGAATATAAAACAGAAACGAAATTCTTATAATACCACAGTCTTGCTCTACGGCCACACTTTCCCAGTAGCCGGGATCTTATTCTTATTCTTATACTTTCGTCACACTTTGCCAGTGACCGGCATCTAAAGTTCAATAATTACGCGCCCTTAATAGGTATCTAAAGTTGCACACTTGTGCGCCTACTAAGGGTATCTAAGGCTAGTTCCGGAACTATAGCGTAAATTACGAACGGGTTCGATAACGTAGAGACTGAGGGATTCAAAAGATTCTCAATTCTTATATCTTATACAGTTCGAAACAATATTCTTATATCTTATACGAAATTCAAAGCAGAATCAAAATATTTTTTTCCGAAAATAAAAGTAAGTCAAAAAGTACTTACCTCGAAGTCGACCTAAGACCGAAAATTAATACACGATCAAATCCTAAAATAATATTTTAACAAACACAAAATCAGTTAATCATTTATTTGACACATGCTTGTACAAATGCACTGCAATTAAGTTCTCGTTTAATATTATATCACAGCTGTCAGAAACTAACAAACATACTTACTGAATTAAACTAAAACAAATTATTCATATACATATAGAAACAAATGGCTAGGAATTATAACCAAATAAATCACGTAAAGAAAACACAAATGGGCCTTTAATTGCATTTAACAAATATTAGCAATTAAACACTTTAATATTATACAAACACAATTCGAATTAAATCATGCAATCTAAAAGGAACTCAAGGCCTAGTCCAAACTTCAGATTCATGACAAATAAATTAATGGAAAAGGACCATCAATGTCCATAGTTTTAACATATAATCCTTATATTAATTAAACACACTTTGCATCTAAGCAGATAGGTCACATGCATGCATAGCTACACTATTGAACCCACAAATCAAATATGCAGCAGATCCGACCATTAATTAATTGATAGAAGAAAATATATATTGAACTTAGAAAATGGTCACGAATAAAATCAAAAAAATTTAAATTACCCTTCGTCAAAAGCTAACATATTTAATAATTTAAATATCAAAGTCACACAACATATTTCACAAAACTATTAAACAAAAATAATATTTAAATTCTACAAAAATATCATTTTATACACAATGCATTAAGGAGCACCAAACTAGTACAGTGGCTATCAAATTGTCGTACATAACAATATAAATGATAATTAAAATCAAACTGCTCCTTTTAGAATATTACTATTATTAAAACTCGTATAGATGAAACATAATATATTTAATAAAAATCATGGCAAATTTATGAGATTAACTAGGAGAGCAGGAGATTACATGAGTTTGACTTGATGTTCCATAAAAATTCTAATTAAACCAACGGTACAAGAATAACCTTACAAATTATACAAGTATGCACAGACAATCACACATATAAATTACATAGAATCCATGTTAAGCATACGGAGAAAGAGAGCACAGAGAACTTTGCAAATGTTCGAAGAGAGGCGCATACCTGGTGAGATTGATAGATCTGTACGAGCTCTCTCGTAATGCTAAGTATTTTTTTTATATATAGGTTCATTAAAAACCTAAATTTATTTAAATAATTTTAAAACATTACATTAATACTTCTACTACCTCTCCAAGTAATACTTAAATTAAATTATTCTAAATCGCACAAATACTCAAAATAAAAAGATATCGATTCATCAAAATATTTTCACGCTTCTTTCCATTATTAACGAATCTTATCCTAAATCAAATAACTTGTACAAAAGATTAAAAATTTCTAATCAAAATAATTATCTAAATAAAAATACTTTAATATCTAACTATCTAATACTAAAACAAAAAAAATTATGGGGTTTTACAGAAGTACAGGATTCAGAGTTTAATCAGAGCTAAAGAAAAGAAGCCACAACTTTAAATGTTTTAAAGATGAAGAATTATCATTGAAGTCAGTTATTCATGAACCAGACAGTGCATCGAATGACGACATCAATCAGTGGAATTAAATCATCTATATTCAGTGGTTTTCAGAAGATAAAGGAATGCAATGATTTTAAGTTATCTTCTTTT
The DNA here is from genome assembly GCA_030848705.1 of Heracleum sosnowskyi. Classification (NCBI taxonomy): domain Eukaryota; kingdom Viridiplantae; phylum Streptophyta; class Magnoliopsida; order Apiales; family Apiaceae; genus Heracleum; species Heracleum sosnowskyi. Next base: position 109,115,910 of record CM061243.1, on the reverse strand, counting down.
AATTAATTAAATTATTAATCAATTTAATTAATAAATTAATTCTTTCAGAATTAATTAATTTAGTTGTTTAAATTATTTATTAATTTAATTCTAGAAAAGAATTAATTTAATTAAGAATTTAAATTAACTAATTTGATTAAAGGAATTTAATTTATTACTCTGTATGACCTGACCTGAAGAAATACTCTGTATGACCTGACCTGAAGAAATACTCTGTATGACCTAATACTCTGTATGACCTCTGCTAGGTCATACCGAGCTCTGTTAGGTATGACCTCTGCTAGGTCATACCGAGAGTTGGTAGAAGTACCTCAGGTCATACCGTGTTTTATATAGGTCATACCGAGTTCTGTTGCTAGGTCATACAAGTGTATTATTGTTTTATTAAATCATTTTGATTTAATTAAGGAGGTCATACAAGGCAATTGTATTATAAATCAAGGCGGCTGGACAGAAAAGAAAAGAACAGATATATCAAACATACAGAAGCCTTTTCTCTCTCAAGCAAGAAACGAAGAAGCCATTTGATATCATTTCTTCTCAAGCAATTAATTCTAGTTTGTATTGTTAAATCCAAACCACTAGAAGTTGATTACTTGTATTGCTTTGATTATCTAGCGGATTTTTATCCCTAGAATTTATCTCGAACTTGCTTTTAGCATTCGATCTTTTTATTACAAATATTAGAAGAGTTCATGTCGAATTTATTCTAAATTTGTATTAATTAGTTTGAGATAAATACTTTGTAATCCTTATTGTATTTGCAACACCCTTCAAGTTTAATATAGTTTATATTTAACTTGAATCTTGTTTCATTTATATTCCGCATTAATTTGTTCTTAATTGTTAAATTATTCAAAGAACAAATTTCGATAAAACGGTATAGTTTGTATTCAACCCCCCTTCTACAAACTTATCAGGACCTAACAATCACCACAAAGTGCTGATAAGAATTTGGTCTTAGAAAAAATTGACTATATAGAGATATTACATTTACAATATGGTCGTATTACATGTTACAACTAAAGGAAATAAAATGTAAACATTTTAAGTGGCAAAACTTGATGGCAGCCAACCAACTCTTTACATCACTTCAATCATACTAAGGTTGTTCTTAAAAGTGTTTATACTTCTAGCAACCAAGATAGATTCATGAATCTAGATCCAACGCATATTAGGTTGACTGTTTCGACTGATGGATCTGGTCTGATCTTAAACTAAAATCCTGAAACTTTTCTAATTTGTCTGAGTTATTCCTTCCATAGGGTGAGTGCTTCCTCACGCGAACCTTTGAAACATAACGCGGATACAAGGCACAAAGAATAAACAACAACAGTATCACATAAATTAAAGCAATGAGAATATAATCACTAGTGTAAAATTTTAGAATCGAAAGTAAAAAAAAAATACAGGATAAGCAACAAACAAACAAGAACCATTGATATATTTATGAAATATGTTTTAAAAACAAACGGGCATGAAGGCTAGTTTGTTTGGGTCCACAATTTTCGTATTCTACATGATATGTTTGTATAAATTGTTCATCTTAGAGGTTACCAACATGATATTTAGCTTATCACTAATGCAAGGCACCACCTAACAAGAACTATAGTGTACAATTAGAAATAAAAAAATATAGTAAAAAAATGTAGTATACGTTGGTTCTTACAAATTGGATGGATCTCCAAATGTTAACAGCGTGCTTCTGGCCTCCCTAAAAAACTAACAATTCCTCACTAAATTCGCCCGTACATTTCAAAATAAGCACCGTCGAACTACATCAACCCATTAGAAGCACTAATAAGCACCAATTTATGAGCATAAAGCACCTAAAAGCAATCTTTTAAAACACACCCCCTTCCCTCACAAAAAAAAGGTAGCTTCTGGCTTATTATGATTATCATAAGCAAATAATAGTGAAATTCACTTTTTGATAACTGCAACATGTTTGTATACATAAAATTTCCCTTGTCTATTAGTGCTCCAAATTGGTATACCATAAAATGTTCATAACACTTGATAAGGTCTAATTTACAACTAAAGTCAAAAGATGGCTATGTCAAGCAAAAGACGTATGACACTTACGCGAGGCACATTAGCGTAAAATTTTAAATTATTGTGATACTAAAAAAGCAAACGGAAGTCGTCTTTAAACTTTTTTCTTCGCTATATGAGTAGACAATAACATCAAAAAGATTCCACAAGAGGACATTACAAGGATTATAAATATCATGTCCAAATAATATAGTTAAGAAGCCTGATTATACCCATTTAAGTAATATTGTAAATTATAGTAAGCTTCTTGTGATAATAGTTACAACACAACACTGTGTAATCACTCATAAAAACAAATCACCATTTATATTTTACACAACTCAATCACTAAAATGTATTTGGAATCACTAAAAAAATGAACTAAATCACCAGTTATACAACTCAAATCACTAAAAAGTTATAATTTAGCTCACCATTTACACAACTCTATCACAAAAAAAGTATCTCAAATCACTTTTTTACAACTTTAATTCACCAAAATCTTTAGCCAACACCTTAGAAACTCCAAAATAATAAGAATAAAACCCTTAAATCAACATTTATACCACTCATTCACTAAAAACTCTCAAATCACTAAAACACGTCTCAAATTATCGTTTATACAACTCATTTCACTAAAAAAATATAATTTAAATCACTATATTTATATAACTCAATCACTAAAAAGGTATCTCAAATCACTTTTTTATAACTACAATCATCAAACATAACATGTAGAACAAAAAAAACATTTTTTATAGCTTATGTCAAAAAAACATCTCAAATCATAAATAAAAGTTAATATCACATGAAATTCAGTGAATTCTTGCTCAGACAAACAGAAAAAAATAACTAGAATCACTTTATCTCCAATTAAAGTAACCAAAATATGAAGAAAACCCTAGAAAGACATCTGTATAGGTGATTTGAAGTTTTAAAACATCAAAATAACACATATTAGTATAAAAAATCCTATAAATCCACAAGAGAATGTTTGCGGTCGTGTAGATACATCTATTTCGCATACGATTTAGTAAAGGTACTATGCAGATTCAACTTGCAAAGATAATCACTATGCATACCTGAACACGATTTCAATCTTTGCAAGTTTCTTCAATATTGAAAGATCTTACTAGCAAATGGTGATGTATTCAAAGTTTACAGAGGTTTTTGAAGGTGTTTTCAGCTATTTAGCGATTTTGGATGGTGAATTTGTTTATGATGTAACATCAAAGAGGGGGTAATGTTTTTGAGTGGGTTTGTTCGGGAATTGTGCAAAATTAACCAGGGGTTATGTTTTTATTCCCTGTTGCTACGTACCCTTAGTTTTCTGACTAATTGCAAAATTGCCACCGGGTGGTTTGCAGTTCTCACCATAATAAGTTCTCATTGCAGTAGCTCCCTATATATATAATAGAGCAACTAGGGGGTCCATTGAGCCAATTTATTCACCGTTAAAAGATAATTATACCCTTCAAAGTGTTAAATTACTTTTCAACCCCTATTCTATTTGCTTCATATTAATATCTCCATTATTAATACATCTTAATATCTGTAATCATTAATAACTAATCTTCATTAAGCACACTAATTATTTTGTAATTCATACTTGCATATAATGTACATATGTTATTTTATGTAATATATAAATTAAAATATTAATAAAATATAATTAAAAAGATAGTGATATTAATAAAATTATAATTATGACATGAATTTGTAATATCAAATTTTTAGTAACATAACATGATTTCATATAATGTTAATTGTTTTTAAATGATTGACGAAATAGAGTTATTTATCACCAACTAAATTAGAGTACGCGTGCAAAATCATATCGAGTAATATTTTTATAAGTTTGATACCATGTAACCTGATCATTCATGTATTTAAAAAAAACATAATATGCAGCATCAAATACTTATACAAAATTAAGAGAAAAAAAATTACATATTAGATATTACATGAAAGAGAAATCAATCCACAGTACTGGGATATAACATGGAATATAACAATAGAAAGTATTAGACCATATGGGAATTCAAAAAAATATCGAACCGAAGAGATTAATTACCAAAACGTAAGTGAGGTAAACAATGCAGTGATATCGATTTTCAATCGATAATTTTTTAGAAAATAGAAATCTAGGTTAGTGCACGCAAGAACTAAGAACACTAACTACTAGGGAAACTAACAAAATCTAAACTAGATCTAAAACAATTCTACAGTCGTGACATGTCTTGAAATTCGTCTTCGGGCATGAAAAGTACGAGTGATCTGTCACAACGTCCTGGAACGAACATCAACTAGAGAAGACACATAGTTAGAATGAACCGATAAAAATATAGACCCAAAACAAAAGTTGAGAAGAAAAGGTAGAGGAGACGGGGAGGAAAGAGAAAGGGCGGAGGCAGGAGGAAAGAAAGAAAAGCTAAAGAGACGGTAAAAGAAGGATAAGAGGGATCTCCGGGCAGTGGCACCAATAAGAGAAGGCAGGTGAAATCTAACTGAATGGCTGAGATTTAATGTAATAATAATACGGTAGAAATACAATATACGTTATGATACAGTACACATCAAAACATATATAATTAAAATGTTAGTGATGTTGGAATAGTTATAAATATGATATAATTTTGTGACATCGAATTCTCATTAATATTACATGAAACATGTTACTTGTTTTTTAAGTGAGTGATGAAAGATAGTTATTAATCACCAATTAATTTTAAATATGCATGCAAAATCATATCGAGTACTAATTTTATAATTTCATAATTTTATTAACATGTAATATGGTCATTCATGTTGTTAAAAAACATACTATGCAACAACAAATTATTGTCAAATCGACAACAATTTACTCATATCTAAATTATACCCCGTAAGCACAAACTTTCTACTAAACAAATACAACATATATAAAATAAGGGATTTAGTCTCGCAACAAATACTGCTAATTTAAATTTTCAAATAATTCATAATATACGTCAAAATTAATAAAAACTTACACAATATTTTAGAGTATGCCCGTGCCTCGCACGGGTTATAAAGCTAGTTAGAACAAGTAAAACAAGGGATACCAGCAGCATGATAACAAGTGAAAAAAGACAGCATAAATCATCCAAAATATCCATCCGTAGTCATTAAAAAGGTCCAACAACATAAATATTCAAAAGAACCAACCACATTTCAGAATCATTCAAATATGGTTATCCAAAAGAAACAGTCTAAACAACAATCATATGTCCAAACACAGAACCACACATGTTCTTAAATATGAGATGAACCAGGCTGAGAAATGTTCATTTCAGTAGCTTGTGATGCAATACCCTTTTGTGATGCAGTACCCTTTTGCGATGCTTTTTTTTCTGTTGTTTTAGCTGCCCTTGCTGCTGCTTTAGCTGCCTTTGCTACATTGGATTGATCCCTCACTCTTGGATTCCTTATAACCACAGGTCCACCATTTGCCTTTTTTTCTTTTGCAGTTTGGCCTCCCTTGCAGGTCCTTGAGTTGTGCCCATAACAGTCACACTTAGTACATTTAACTGTTTTTGCTCTCTTTCCTTTATGGTCTTCTCCTTCCTCTCTCTTTCTGTTCCTACAGGGTCTACCAACCCCTCTTTTGAGTGTAGGTGGTTTGATCATGGGAATGTCTTCATATGATGCCCATTGATCCTTGTCAGGAATAAGATTGATGCCAAAACTGTATGCTTGCTTATATGTCTTTACTGAATACCATGAGCTAACTACTTTGTGTGGATCAAGTTTAGCATGCAACATTGCCCTAATTGCATGCCTACATGGGACTCCAGACAATTGCCAAGCACCACAAGAACATATCTTATTATTCAGAGATAAAGGGAATTGAGATTTACCCTCATGGATCTCATATTCTCCTAGCTTTGACATGTAGGCTCTGCAACTGATAGTCTCCTTGCTTATGGCTTTCAACATTTTGATAATTTTGGGACATAAATCATCATCATTCCAAGTACTTGCAACTTGCTGTCTTGTTGCCATTCTTACCATACAAACCCTCCTAATCCCTGAACAAAATAAGAAAAAGGCAGAAAACATATTAATTACTGATCTAAAGTAAAAGTGTAGAAAGAAAGATAGTTACTTGTGTATACCTTCAAGTAGGCTCAAAACATGTCTGCATCTGTCAACTCCTAGAGTTGAGTTGAAACTCTCAACAAAGTTGCTGGTGTTTGAGTCATTGCAGACATTTGGATCAAATTTATGTTTGCTCCAAGTAGATGCATCACCTAAGTTTGCAAACCATGTCATAACTCTTTCACCCCCTGTCTATTTGAGTCTTTCCATAGCTTTCCTAAAAGTAAACTGAGAAGTGGCATTGCAAGCCCTACAGAACAGAATGTACATGAGTGGACCAGAGAACTGTTTTTTGTAATTTCTACTTAAATGCCTACAACAATATCTCCTTTTAGCAGCTGGCCACACATTTTCTAAGGCAAGATCAATGCCCTGGGACAAAATGATACATACATGAGATATGACAGAATGATAACATTATAAAGATATGAAATTAAAAAAGTAAGATAAATACCTTTTGCCTATCAGAGATAATGGTCCAATCTGACCTCTTTGAGTCTTTCACTATATGGTATAAGTTCCACAAGAAAAATGACCAATTTTCTTTGTCCTCAATACTAACCACAACATAAGCTAAATGAAAGATTTCATTATTACCATCCATTGCCACTGCTGAGAGCATAACTCCTCCATAGTTACCTTTGAGATGAGTCCCATCAACTCCAATCAAAGGCCAACAACCTTGCAGAAAACCCTTCCACATTGCAGAGAAGGAGATGAAAATGTTGTTGAAAAGTAACTGTTTAGGGCTGCTTTCACTCTCAACAGAAGAGTAATGTGCCTTTGACTCTGGATTAGTGGCAGCAATCATTTTTGTATATGCAGGAAGGTGGCTGTAGGATTCATCATGTCCTCTAAAAAGTTTTTCAAGTGCATATTTTTTCATTGCATACAAGGTGGATTGTTTCATGTTCAAACCAAATCTTTGAAACAATAATTCATTCAGTGCCTTGCCAGGAATGTCTGGATTTGCTCTTATGTCTTCCATCACCTTTTGAGCTGTCCATTGAACATTGCAGAGAGGGTTATATGTCTCTAATCCCCTACATGTATGAGTATCTGGCTCTATCTTTTTGATGGCCCAAGTGATTCCATCAGGCAGCCTGCTTGCATGAATCGTCCAATCACATGAAGATGATAGACATGTACTTGTGTGCCTTGTGCTGTCAGCTGCAATAACTGTAGTAGCAAACCCCTCTTGTATGCAATAGTCCTTCAAAGTATTTTTATAGTGATTCTTGCCTAAAAAAATCATCCATGGTCTCAATTGAATTTTCCCAAATTCAATCTCTTCATATAACTCCCCATTCTTGTACAATCTTTGATAGTAATCATCATCATTTTCATCATCAATGAACTCATGCTAGTTTCCTGCTTTCCAGTTTTCTTTAACTTTTGGAATTTTGACAATATCTTCTAGCTCATCTACAGGCAAAGTGCCTTTAGCCACAACCTCCCCATCAGAATCATCAGAATCATAACCTTCATAATTATAAACAGACTCCTCAGCAATGTTTTCCTCATTTGCAATCTCTTCAGCATTTGCATCCCCACCCACATTGGCCAGTATCACCACCAAAATCCACCTTTCTCCTAGCACTTCTACCACTGCTGCCACTATCCACTGAAAGCCCTTTTCTTATGGAAGTTGTTTTTGAAACTTTTCGACCAAATAAAGTCTGATCACTAGCATTTGCATTACCAGAAGCATTAGCTGAAGCACTATCAAGGTTTATGTTTTGTGGAGGTGAGAATCTAGGACTCCTCCTGATTGTCAAATTTTTGAAGGCTGTATTGGGTGAGATTGGAGGTGGGGGAAGGCTGGTTCTGATTTTGATTTTAGTTTTGGGTTTAGTTTTGGGTTTGGGTATAGGTTTAGCTTTACTTGCGGTAGGTTGCACTGAAGTGTCCTCAAGATCATCCAAAGAAGGCAAATCATCACATTCATTTACAGTTTCATGAATCCCAGTAGTTTTTTTAGCCTCATTTCTTCTTCTCAGATTCATAACCAACTTATACAGGGGACTGGGTTTCATAGTGTTCCCAACCCAGATGACAATACAATTTTTTCCTTCCAATCTACTGAACATTGTAATCAAATCTGCATCTTTCTCTAATTTACTGTAATCCATATTATAAACATAGCCAAAAGTTGGATAACTGTAGTTTAACCTAAAACCCCTTTTTTTAGCCTCGTCTTCAAAATCCACAACCACATCCAACAATGTGCATTTATCCATATCCACCTTAATATCTATACTTACATCCCTCCACTCAAACTGTAAAATCTTATGATCCCCCATTCTGCAGTACAAGTCAATGACAAACATATATACATACACATATCAATACACATATATATATATATATATATATATATATATATATATATATATATATATATATATATATATGTCCAAGAAAATTGAAATCGAAGGGAATGTAGGACTGATATATACAACTAAGGACAGTGAAATCAATAAAATACATATATACATATGACAGTACACACGAAAATTGAACATAATTGAGAAACACATACAAGCATGCATATGGTAAACACATACACACATATACATACATATGTATACGACTAACGAAAGTGAAATAGAAGATGGAGAATACATACCTAAATTGAAGACGAAGGGAAGATTGAGAAAATCTTGATTGTCAGACTCTTCGTTTACCCCGTGTTATACTTTGTTTTGTATGTGTTTTGTGTTGTAGATATTTGTTTTGTGTTGTAGAACAATTTTTTATTTTTATTTTGAGGATAATTCAAGTTAATAATGACTGTTAAGATTTTTTTAAGGGGTGATTAAACGTTTAATTAACGGGAGGGTAAGGCAGAGAATTGTATATTTGTACAAGGGTACCATTTGGAAGCCAATTTTATATTGTGTATCATTTGGAAAAGCCAATTCTATAAGTGTACCATTGAGAATTTCCAATTTAAAATAGGGCTTTTTTCATAAATACCCAACCCAAAAATATTTTTTGCAAAAATACTATGTGTTTTTTAATTTTTTTGCGAAAATACCAAAATATTTACAAAAATACGATCTGCAACTACTTTCAACCATATTTGCAACTGCAATCAAAATCAACCTCACATGCAATATACAGTATACTCTCTATATTAAATAAGATTATGTATTTTTTAATATATTACCATCTTTCCTATATTATTATCATTTTCTGTGAAATTACAATAATCAACCCGAAAATAAAAAAAATTGCAACCTCAATAAAGAAAAAGAGAATCAACAAAGTGCAGTGCAACCTAAATACAGGGCTAAAATACAGGGGGCCTGCAGTTACTTTACAAAAACTGTAGATCTAGACAGGTTTTCATCTCTTTCTTTTATGGCTGGTACTGTGGTGCTTCGTGTTTATAAATACGAACAGTAAAGAATGTTTTAAGAAAATTATATTCAAAATATACCGAAAGACAACAAAACCAAATTACTCTGCCCTAGAAATTTCTTTCAACTTTCCTTCTCTCTCTCTCTCTCTCTCTCTCTCTCTCTCTCTCTCTCTCGCTGTGTCTAACAATTCCGAGTCAAATTAATTTAGTTACTTGTATTTATCGCCTTAGTCGCTGCAGCAACATCTATTAACTTCAGTTTTGTCATTACTTCGATACTCCTCGATTTGGTAATTTTTACTTATTTCTTTTAATTTCAATTGATGTGTGTTTTTTATATCTGTGGTTTAATTAGTGTATGTAACTGTATTTATGTACATATTGTGATGTTTTTTTCATTTCTGATTCAGATTGCATAATTTTAATTAATTAGAGTTTTCTGTTTCTTTACTTGCTTTGATTTTGTCGTTTAGTTTTCGATTGCTGTTTTTGTTATTGGAAGTTAATTATTGTAGGATTATTCGAGGATCGAGAGTGAGTAGAATCTCGGATTATGAGTGCCGGTTTGGCTAGTCTTTGTTGTGTTAATTACTTAATTATTTGGAATGTTGAAGTGACCGGAATGCGAGAAGTGGCAATACTTCTGTGTTACTGGATTATAAATTTTGTATTTTGCTTTTAGTGTTTGCTTAGATGATTGGGCTTGGATGAATATAAATTACTTGCTCTGTCTTGAGATGAATTCTCGTTCTCTTTTTTTGTAAGTTACTTCTACGAATGCTAGAGACCTAAATTTCCAATATGTGATTCTTGCAAGGTTAGAATTTGGAATGTTGTTACGTTTCTATCTTCCTAATTAGTGTCATTTGTTTTCTTATATATTGCAAAACTTGTATTATTCTATGACTTATACTTGAAGGCCATCAGTTTATATGAATTTTAGGTTTTCTGTTTTTCAAGTACGACTTTCATAATTCAGAGTAAGTATGATTTTATACTTTTTTAAGGATATCGATTATTGCTGTAACTCAAATGAGTTGTTTGCTAACACCTAACAAGCTTGAGCTTGAGCATGACAAGCCAAACTCTTTTTTATTTGTTAAGAAAACAAGCTCAAGTTTGATAATAGTTTTTGTATGATATTATAATGAACTGGGACCAACTTTTGTCATGTACATTCAAGAAATGACTCCAGCTCAGGCAGTTTTAAATGTTTGCTATAAATTTTTTGTCCAATTAGATAAATTAGCTCGACTCTATTTGTTAAGTAGTGTCCTAACTTTAAATTTGAAAAAGACAAACTAGGCTTGATCTACTTTATCTGCAGCCCTAAGTAATTATCAATGTATGCTCTTGTAATTATGTAACTAATTGATCATGTGTTTTTCTTTTTTGGATCTCCAGGAGTGGATGTTCAATGCTTTGTGTTTCTACTTGGAAGCAGCTCTCTGTACAATTAACTTTTTTGCTTTGATTGAAGCCAGAGTTTGTTTCTAGACAGTGCGTCACACCAAAAGCATACTAATGAATTACAAGAAGGAGAAATTTGTACAGTAAGTTCTTTCACTTCTCAATTCTAATATTTTTATTTGGCTTTTTTAATTTGTAGAACTGTAGCGCAGCAGTGAGTACCACCGTAGAAGACCTGTTTTCATGCCTTTACAGCTTAGACTTAGTTGTATTAGTGTACTTTTTTTTTGTATGGCATGATCACCACAAATTCATCTGCTATGTAGCCAGCAGACTCTTGTTCATTGTCTTTGAAACCACTACGACCATTTTGCGTCAGAATGTATCCCGTTAACCCGAGTATAAATGGAGGCTGATAATCCTATTAGGTTTAACATACAACACAATGAAGAATTTTGTCAAGGCAAAAAAGTTTTAATTTGTAACTTGTACAGCTATACCTGCTGTCTTGGTTCAACCCAAATCTAATATGTACCTTCACAAAGTGAAATGGTTTATTGACATATCAATGCTGAGTTGGCACAGGCAGTTTCAGTGATAAAAATCTTTTAAGAAAGTTGTTAATAGAAGAAAGTAAATATTTTGGTTGGAGGAAGTGGTTTTTAACTTTGTATAGGCAATTGAATGCAATTTAGCTAGTTATATAGAAGTAGAATGACAAAATTTTGTAAAATCATAACATCTGTGAACAAGTTAGCTACAATTTATATATTAGGCTGAAATACCAAACATATTAATATATTATTTGTTCAGACTTACTTTTATCCACATTCACCCACTAAGCAGTTTCATGTACTAATAGACGTAAAAGTGGAAGAGCAGTTACACTTCATAATTACAATACTTGCTCATAGTAACCTTAATGAACCTACTGATGGTTCAGTGACATATATTTTGAATTTGACCGTATTGCTACATTTACCTGTGAAATGAAGTGAAATTTTTATATCTGATTATTTGTTCTATACTTAGATTTCAGGATTGGAGATCGGAGAGAAGTTCTGAAGGTCAAGATTTCTCAAGTGAAGGGTTTTCCTTGGGGAATTTGAAATCAACAATTTCAGATAAGTTCCAGAGAGGCTATGAGAAAAGTTCCGAGGGGATCAGAAATTTCCGAAGATCATTGAGATCTCGTTCTTTCAGCAGCATTCTAGAAAAAGGCTTGGGGTCGAGCAAGAAAATTCTTGATCCACAAGGATCCTTCCTGCAGAAATGGAATAAGATATTTGTATTGTCATGCATGCTTGCTATCTCATTGGATCCTTTGTTCTTTTACATTCCGGTGATTGATGATGACAGGAAGTGTTTAGTGCTAGACAAAAAATTGGAGAAAACTGCTAGTGTGCTACGCTCGTTTACTGATATATTTTACATAATACATATAATCTTCCAGTTTCGTACTGGTTTTATTGCTCCTTATTCTCGAGTATTCGGAAGAGGTGTTTTGGTTGAAGATGGTTGGGAAATAGCAAAGCGATATATGTCCTCGTATTTCTTAATTGATATTCTTGCAGTTCTTCCTCTGCCACAGGTAAGTAATACAGTACTTCGATACACTGCCTGTCCGTAATTCTTTTTAGTTGCAGTTTGGTAGGGCCAGGAAGGGGCGGTTCTTCCAGTGATATAAAATCTATCAAAGTATAGTGACAAAAATAAGCCTAATGCTTGTTTTCCTCCTAATGAACTTGTTAGTGTATGCACTTCGACTTTGGTCCTAAATGTTTGTGGAATACATACATACATACATACATACATACATACATACATACATATATACACACATACATACATACATATATATATATATATACATACATACATACATACATACATATATATATATATATATACATATACATATACTAGCTTATATCCCGTGCGATGCACGGTCTTCTTTAATATTTTCTTATTTTTTATTTAGATTTTAGTTATTATATATAATTTGATAAAATTTTAATATATATATATATATTGGATTTATAAATCTAACAATATAATATTTAAATTTAATATATTATTGACGTAATCAATATTAGTATTTTAGATATTAAAATATAAAATATTTTAAAATAACATATCTAATGATTCATATTTTTTTACTCTTAAAAATCTAAAAAGGGACTCAAGTGCAAATATCAAAATATGTGCTTGTTCAATATACCGAGTTTATTTGAATATACTGTTACTTTTATTTTCATTAATTATCTCGTTTAAATTGAATGTTAAAAAAATTATAATAAACATGAATTTCATAAGTTTAATATAATAATATTATCAATATATCTATCTTTTGCCCGTGTTATTTTTAATTTGAACATGAGTTGTTTCAGTTAAAAAATATAAACAGGTAATATCCTTAAAAAGACAATTAATTACTTATTAACAATTATATAAAATTATATTAATTTTTTTATATATACGTCTGCATTACTTTTAGAAAATTAGTTGTTTAAGTTAGAAAATATAAAAGAGGTAATTTGTTTTAGCTGAAAAGAATAACTTGTTATTTATTAATATTTATATAAAACAATATTACCATTGTATATTTATTTTGCATGTATTATATTTAGAAGATAAGTTGTTTTAGTTAGAAAATATAAAACACATAATGTGTTTTAGCTGTCGGTTATAAATATATAATAATATTACCATTATATATATATATTGTCCGTCTTATTTTTAGAAAATGATTTGTTTTAGTTAAATAGATATATGAAATAGGTAATATGTTTTAGCTGAAAAAGGTAATTGGTTATCAATAACTTGGTTTCCATATATGTGTCCTATTTATAAGATGAGTTGTTTTAGGTAAAAAACATATAAAAATAATGTGTTTTAGCTGAAAAAGTTAATCGGTTATAAATATATAATAATATTACCATATTATATATATGTTGCCCGTTTTATTTTTAGAAGATGAGTTGGTTTGGTTTTAAAAAAATATAAAATAGGTAATGTAGTGAAAAAGGTAATTGATTATTAATAAATTGATTATAGATAGGCCCGTGAATCGGCCCAAATACCGACCGACCGACCGACCAAAACTTTTAATGTTTCGTCTTTAATAATATAGTATAGATATATATATATATATATATATATATATATATATATATACCTTTGCTTGATCTCTTGAATATTATTCATATCACTGTTGCTCAAATCCAGGCACATTTATAATAATCACGTCGCTGCAAGCATTTCTTAAATGTGTTTGCATGTTTTTTTTCTAATTGCCAAGTAGTTCTAAATTTCTGTTGTCCTAATGTGTACCAAGTCAATGACTAGTGTGTCCTCTCATCTGTTGTGATTTTTAACAGGTGGTAATTTTGATCATAATTCCTGAATTACATGGCTCAAAATCTCTCAATACAAAGAACTTGTTAAAGTTTGTTGTTCTATTTCAATACATACCAAGGTTTCTTCGAGTTTATCCACTCTATAAGGAAGTCACAAGAACTTCTGGCATACTTACTCAAACTGCATGGGCTGGAGCTGCAGTCAACCTCTTTCTTTACATGCTTGCTAGTCATGTAAGTAGTTATGAAATATGTCAGGTTTTTTTTTCTTCTGATGGAAATTTTCAGTCGTTTTAGTAGTTAATACGTACTTTTTGTAAGCTAGGTTAGAATATGATTGATCTCTGCTATAGGAGATGAACAAAATATGATGAGTTTTAGTGTATTCTAATTACTATTGGTACTTTTCTAATTTTTGGTAATTCTCTAAGAGCCAACATTTTGCTGTTCTTAGGTCCTTGGAGCTTTTTGGTACTTGTTCTCGATAGAACGCGAAACAACATGTTGGCGAAATGCTTGTCGTAACGTGTCCGATTGCATTCACTCGACGTTTTTTTGTGACAATATTGGGCAATATAAGATTGACTTGAGTGAAGCATGCCCAGTAAAGTCACCAAATACAACACGCTTTGATTTTGGAATATTTCTTGATGCTCTTGATTCTGGTGTAGTGAATTCAATGGATTTTCCAAAGAAAATTTTCTATTGTCTATGGTGGGGATTGCGGAACTTGAGGTAAGAACATGATAAATTTAAAGTCGTATAATTAGTGAATGCCTGATATTAAATAACTGCTGTTGTTTTTAATGTCGCAATTATTATATTCAATACCAAGGTGAGACCACAGGTGTAGGGGTGTTGTGAATACAACATATTTTTCAAATTATAGTTAAAAAATATATATTTTTAGAAAATTCATATTAGAACTTCTTGCGTCTTAACTATGAATTTGTTTGTAGATGATTTTGAAATTGCGTCTAATTTTTAAATACTATATATATATATATATATATATATATATATATATATATATATATATATATAGTGCTTGAATGTCAAATACCCGCTTTTACATATTTTTGTACTCACAAACTAATGAATTTTTTTTAATCTAATCAATAACAAATATTTATTACAATTCTTAGTAAAATAAATAAAAATATTAATATTTGTTACACAGTTAGTAAAATCACTCTAAAGTGATATCCTTAGGACCTAGGAAAATTATCACTTTTAAGTGTTTTGTGTATTTTTGCTTCTAAAATAATTAAGTTGTGTTTTTAGCCAATAACACATATAGTATACGTAGTTTCTTGGATTTCTAAATGATATATGACATTTATGTACGTTACACTTTCAGCCCAAATTATTACTCATAAATTCGATAAGATTCTTTAAATATGTGAACATTTTCCACAAATGAAACACGAGTACATGACACAAATCACAATAATGAATTGAAGACAGTTCAGATGATGTAAAAACATGCATCTAATTGAAAATATCAATTTATGCGAAAGTTGAGACTTAGATTTAACACTACACTTTTCTAAATTATTTTTAATAATCACGCTGAAGGGTTTATTAAAATATTATATTTGTCCTGACTTGGGACCGGAACTTTTTAGTAGTGTAGAGATGATCAATTTATAGGGGTTTTACTGTAATGCAAGTAAGTTAAATGTACAATTTTTTTCTTGTAAGAAACTAAGTATTTAAATGTCTATTTTATCAATTAAATTAAAATTTTATATTTTTTGATAGGTTATGTACATTTATGTAATGTTTTTTGAAGTTTGAAGTTCCTTGAACGAACACGTCTTAGGATTTACCGACTTTTGAACTGCCAAAACAATGTATTGTTTAATAATTGAACCTTTAATAGAGAAAGGGGAAGTTTTAGGATGTCTTCTTAGAAGATAGAAAATTCTCCTTATACTTTTTTAATTATAAAATGATTTTTAAATTGGTAAGAATAAAATTGGCTATCTGATATCAACTTCCTTGTCTTTTTTATCCCTCCTCCCTCTTCTACTTTGTGATTTATGTGGTAACTTGTTCACATATTTATTCATACGACTTCTTCATGTATCTTATTATAATTTGTTGTTTGAATAGTTTGACTACCAAGATTATACTTTGTAATAGAAAATCAACTTTCCACAATTTAATATATTAACTCACTTTTGTGATAATATTCTTAGAACCAGAGTATATGATAAATATATGAATTTTGCCATTTTCATTGATCAAGCCACTAGTTGAAACTATTATCCTTCTCATTTTGCAGTGCCTTGGGCCAAGACCTTGAAACAAGCACATACGTGTGGGAGATTTGTTTTGCTGTTTCTGTTTCCATCTCTGGATTGGTTCTATTTTCCTTTCTCATCGGAAATATGCAGGTATGGCTCTATGTATTACTTATTCTTCAGTATTATAGTATTAGATAATGCTATGTATGACAGTTTTTAGATTGATAGAGATGTAGCTACTGACGTGTTGAATAGGTATCTGTATATGGATAGACCCTAGTACCCTACCATGTAATGATTATTCTCTCATATATTAAAACTCAATCTCAATCCAAATTACTCATGCTTAGTTGGCTTGTTAAAATCATACATAGACAACAGTCAATAATATTTACTCACCAACTAGTGCAACATTATCCTGATATTTTGTGAACAGAGTTATAGCCCCTTTGTGTTTTATATAAGACTTAACAGAAAGTACCCATACATGATTTTGGTATATTAACAAAAAGACGAGGCTGTGTAGATGGTTCCGAGAGTTTGCTAATGATAAAGTATATTTTACTTCATACGAGGCTGATCATTGTAAATACTGTGTACAGTAAGAGAGGCACTACAAGACACACACACGCACATATTTTGTTGAAGTGAAATTGAGATTGATTTTCTGCTGAATCTCTTTCCCTGCTCTATATGTATATATTGCCGCCTTATACTCCCTTGCTCTTCCAACACTACTGTGGTGTTTTTGAGATCAAGTTGAGTGTTAAGGGTTCAGAATGCTATCTTATCTTTCTGTATTATTGATTTATCAAAAAACAATTTCTTTTATGATAGACCTATCTGCAATCCACAACGATAAGATTGGAGGAGATGAGAGTGAAAAGGCGAGATGCAGAGCAGTGGATGTCCCACCGTTTGCTCCCTGAGAATCTGAGAGAGCGAATAAGGCGGTATGAGCAGTATAAATGGCAAGAAACTAGAGGTGTTGATGAAGAGAATTTAATCCATAACCTTCCTAAGGACCTTAGAAGGGATATCAAACGTCATCTATGTTTGGCATTGCTTACTAGGGTGAGTAAGCGAACAACTTCTATATGGTATTAGCTTTATTATACTCTGGAATATCAACTGTCATATTATTAATGTCTTCTTTTTCCTTTCCCTATTTTTGTGCTATGTACTTTGTCTGGTAGAGTTCCATGCAAAATTAACTATGAAGGTTTAAATTATATAAGAATCTATAATATACATAAATCTAGATCGGCTAATTGTTCTCGGATTGCACCTGCTCCAGTCTAGCTCTCTCGATTTCGAAATGTATCGAAGCCTTGGGTAGTAAAAAAAAGTGGGATGCTGTATTCCAGGATTGGATTTCATATTCGAACAAACCTCGTAATCATAAGAAAGTGGGTTTTTTTAGCTATGGGCCTAGCAAAAGAAAAATTGGGATATGATCCTCTATAGGATATCCCCCCTCAAAACCTAATTTATCTACAAGGTGATGCACCTGTACTGATTTTTTGAATCAGAGATTGTGGTGAAATAGGAATTAAAAAAGGTTAGACCATTTAAAGTCTATAAGACGTCCTTGCTATAAAGTATGAAACTTAATTTACAAGTATGCTACAAGACACGAAGGCATTTTTAATATTAAATGAAAATCTTACATTCTAACCGATTCATATTATGATGTTAATTTGAATACCCTATAAGACGTATAACATGGGCAGAACTGTATGATTGCCCTTTGTGTAAGCAACTTATTGAGGGCTTCTGATGTGTAATGGTGTTGAGATTCCCGCAGCCCCTAGGATGGTAAATATATCTTGACTCTTGAACTTTCCCTCTACATGCACGGTTGTCCAGGCTTCCTAAATTTCTCATGTACTTTCTGTGGGAGCCATTGTTGTTTTATTTGCAGGATTGCAATTTACAAATGAGGACAATTGTAATGCAAGGAACACACCAAGTTGAATCTTACTCATCTTTAAGAACATGCGTTTTCTTTTTAATGGGTTCAACAAATACGCTTGGTCCACACCAAACCTTTAGGGGATTCGGGAAATAGTATTAGGTTTTGCAAAGCTTTCTGCTCCTAAAGTCCTTGTATTAGTCGAGAATAATAAGACCGTTGCATTCTCCATAGAACTGGTTATAAGCTTGCACCTCCTGGAGTCTGGGAGTTAGAAATAAGGTTGAGGTTGAGACAGCTTGCAGAAATTCATGCTTATATATTAATAGTGGTTTCATGTGTGCATAGCAGTGGTAAATAATTTGTAAAATCATATAGTTGGTGTATATATATAATTTATAGTTTTACTTGGTCGAGGATGAGGCCGCTCACAGTGGTTCGTGTTTATACAATGATTAAGTTGTGTGCATGATGGTAGTATATAATTTATATAACCATGTATTTAATAATATATATATATATATATATATATATATATATATATATATATATATATAGTGTTTTTACTGTGAATTTGTTATTTACCTTTAGTCCTAACAATCACCTAGGCAGGTGTCTAGGCTCTCCTCGCATTTCTCGTCTGACACATCTTTTCTGCCTCTAGTACCTGTCTTGTTGATCTAAATTAGCTTCATCCACGATGGAGAGTTGATACTCGCCAAACAGCTCTATCAATTCCATATTGTACGCTACCTAATAAATCACTTTTTTAGTATATTGGTGTTCTGTTGTGACCCTTTTACCACTAATGTCTGCTCTGAATACCCCTTTGTTTTGGCCAAGTAATTCTGCGGGTCTATACCACAGCTTTTTTTCTATGTAAAAAAGTATGCCTGTTCTTGCACATGATAATTTACATGACATCTGCTGTAATCACACCTCTGTAGCCGGTATTTCTTTATTAGATACTTGTTTTGCATGAGTAAGTTATTATGGTACTTGATTTTAAACTCAAACGCGTTTCAATTGCATTGTAAGTTGCCATCTTGTGTTTGTATCCACATATTAATATTCAGTGTTTTTCTATTTCTTCCCTTCTCAAGGTGCCAATGTTTGAGAAAATGGATGAACAACTGTTGGATGCTCTGTGTGACCGTCTTAAGCCAGTGCTCTATACAGAGGACAGCTATATTGTGCGTGAGGGAGACCCAGTTGATGAAATGTTGTTTGTAATGCGAGGGAAGCTATTGACTGTAACCACAAATGGAGGTCGCACAGGCTTTTTTAACTCGGATTATTTAAAAGCCGGCGACTTCTGTGGAGAGGAGCTACTCACATGGGCTCTCGATCCCCATTCCTCGTCTAACCTCCCAATTTCTACTAGAACTGTACAAGCTCTCTCAGAAGTTGAAGCATTTGCACTTATGGCTGATGATTTGAAGTTTGTTGCATCTCAATTTCGGCGGCTCCATAGCAAGCAGCTCCGTCATACATTTAGGTTCTACTCACAGCAGTGGAGGACTTGGGCTGCTTGCTTTATACAGGCTGCATGGCGACGGTACCGTAGGAAGAAGCTGGAGGAATCGCTACGTGAGGAGGAAGATCGGTTACAAAATGCATTGGCCAAAGGTGATGGAAGCTCACCAAGTTTAGGTGCTACCATCTATGCATCACGATTTGCTGCTAATGCACTTCGTGCTTTGCGGCGCAATAGTACAAAGAAAGCAAGGATCCCAGATAGAATGCCTGCAATAATGCTCCAGAAGCCATCAGAACCTGATTTTACTGCTGAAGATAAATAGATAGTGTATAATTTATTTTCTTGTAGTGTTAAAACATGAAAACGTAATTATATAGCTCATGGTTGTTTATCTTAGTGTCCTGGGACGTGTGAATATAATTGTGTACGACTCTCCGTTGATTTATATTATATATAATCTGACCATGTAACTGATAGTATGATACTAGAAAAACAAACAAGAGTATTTCTTGTTATATGACGATTGACGAGTAGATGTTTTTTTGCGTAGTAAGAAGAACGATTAGGACCTCTCGTAGCTAGACACTTTGTATTTTTGTCCGTGGCCTAGGTTCTTGTTGGACCGAAGCTGTTTGTGCTAGTATAAATAATTGTTAACATTTCTTAATTTTCAGAAATAAGTAATTTATCACAATCAATGTTAAATTAACATGCAAATTAATTTTTTTTTATAGTTAATCGATATTCAAACGTTTATTAGTTTTTTCCTCGTCACGTATCTAGCTAACCATGCCAAAATGTCTGGTGGAATTTTATCGAACCCCGAAAGCTAGCTAGGGCTCAGAGAGCCGAAGAAGCTATTGGTGGAAGTGGAATTGATTTATTTATGTTATGATTTTAAAATGAGTCAAGTAGGAAGGAGTCTATATATTACTAATTTTTAGTTTTTTTTAATTAAATTCAATACTATTTTGGGGATATATTTATATGTAGTTTTAATATTTGTTTGGTTATGTTAAACCTGTAAAATATAGTATTTATCAAATTACGTAAAATATAATACCTTTAAATAATTAAATTATTCTTCATTTTCAAAAGAATCAGATCAATAATCTTTTTATACATCGTTCGAGGTACCTTTTCCCCACCACAGATTGTGTCTCCCGATCTTTCTATGTTCGATTTTCAGGGAAAATTTTGACCGATCTTAGCTTTAGCTGCTTGTAAATATTTATTTTAGCTAGGCTCGAGCTTTTTAGTTTGATTTTCAATTAATACAATGTAAACAATGAATGGAGACACAATCTGTGGTGGGGAAAATATTGTTACAACAAAGAAAAATATAGTACATAAATAAAATTGCAGATATACCAGGCATCTACTTATTCGACATTATTGCGCGCTCTTATTGTAATACAAAACTCTGAGCTGAGTATGTAAACCATATTCTATAAAATTCTTAAGGACAGAATGTGATCTGGTAGTTAGGTCCAGTAGGGCAGGTGAAGGTGCTACTTCTATCATCGTAGGCATAGCTATAAGCCTGTGGACACTTTGTTTTGAAGTATGTGGAAGAGGCTGATGGTCTGCATTTATCCGGACTGTTAAATGCACCAGTGCAACAATCTTCTGGTCTACGGAAGGCCTCGCATGCGCTCCTGCATCCGACTGTAGCACCATTTGGACCTCTTACCTCCTGTCCTGCTGGACATCCGTTATTTATATCGCCAGGGCAGCTTATTGTTGGACATCCTGAGTTTTGTGGCGCTACACGAACACGTAAGTTAAAACCGTCAACATTACTAATGTCGTAGAAATCTTTTCCACCATCACCATTCAATGTGAATTCAATTAGGGTTGCTGGTGGAACACCGCCAGCTCCACTGCATTGTCCTGCGCCTTTGCCACAGTCCCCGGTAATGCACCTGTCTGTGCAGGATGTTCTAGCCCAGATTCTTCCCGACCACGGAGCTGGAATGTTGATGGTATTTGTGGCACGTGATGGGAGTGTAAAACCTGTGGTCGATGGCTGTGATCCAGAACCAGTTAGTGCAGCTGGCCAGATTGTGGTTGGACAATTGTTTGTGATTATGAATGTTGCCGATTCACCACCTGTAGACAAGAAGGTACCTTATGATTAGTTAACAAATTAAAAAATAGTCTGTGCATCAAATATCAAAATGGACGTGCAGGTATGAATTTTTAGGAATGCAAATCTTACCAATCAACAGAAGTGCAGCGAATGAAAGAGCGAAGAGAGTTTGCAGAGCCATAATGAACTGCTATATATATAAGCTATGTAATAGAAAGGCGATGATGAATGGTGTGGTATGAGAGGAGTACAAGGAAGGGTTTATATAGCCCTGAAAGTTAATGACATCTCTCCAACCATTTGTACTAATTTCTGCATGTAATTCATTACTTGGTAGATTGCGGAAATTGCAGTTGGATCACCAAGACTAAGGGCCCTAGCGAAGAGCCGAAGACCATAAGAGTCCAGTCTTTTGAACAAAATTCCACAGAATAATAAATTATAAATTGACAAAGTCCAGCATCTACCCTAGTCGGCAGTGACAAAAACAGTAGTTTAAAATTTAAATGAAATTACTCTTAAAAACATAAAACTGGAATTGCTTCCGTTAACACATTACAAATATGAAATATCCAAGTGGGAAATAAATTATAAATTAAACTATCCCAATAAATTAATCCAATTAATAATGTAGTCTATATTATTATCCTTTATTCCACGCCAACTACAGTACTCATGTTTTTGGAGGAGTGCGGAATTTTCACCAAAAATACATAATTAATTAAGTAGCACATCTGTCATTTATATTGGATAAAATTTTATTTCTCCATTCCCTGTCCCATTCCTCGTTTAAACAAGTACACAGTCCTTATTTTTATGCCCCATTTAATAACCCGCTTTCTTGTTTTTTTTTTTAAACTTTCTTTTACCTGTTACTCCTTCCGTTTCATTTTTATTGTCCACCATAAAAAATTTACGTTTTATTAAATCATGTAAAATAAAGAAATAGTTACCAAATAATTGTATAATTTTTCATAAAAAATTAACATAATTAATATATAATTTACTATATTAATCAATTTTGAACAATTATTTTGGAACAAGCTAAAAAGAAAATAATGAATAATAAAAATGGGACGGAGGGAGTATTCTTTTTACTCCAAATGATAACTTCGTCAACTCAAATCATGTAACAGAACATGTTGCCAGAAGTAACAGAAATGTCAAAATAAATGCAATCAGCAGTTGAAGTATTAGAAGCTAGAGCTAGGACGTGAGCTACTCTATTCACCAATCTAAGCACAATTAAGATTATCCTCACGTTAGAAAGTTGAATTATATATTATCGTACGTAGTATCGAGAACCATATGTTGTCTTGACTTCTTCATATTAGGAGCCAAGTAACGTAGGTGTGCATCAAATATGACTGTATGCATGCGTTATTTATTTAGGAAGTCTTTGAATAAAATGTTCATGACATGTCTTGAGTTGCAAAAAATCAATACACAGTCCTTTGAACGTATTTAGAGACTTGATATGGGTTAAAAATAAATCTAAATACATAATTAATATTGCATTAATTAAATCTAGTTGATCTATAAATAAGGCCCATTAATAAGGCCCGAAACTCTAATTAAATATTAATTTCGTAATTAATATTTGGGCTAGAAGTACAACCTGTATTAGGCGACGTCCAATACAGGCTTATTCTAATATAATTGGGCTTGTTTCAATACAAGTCCGTTATGATATGAAAACAACTCCTACAAGGAATGATCTAGAATTAATCCTTATCCACCGTCAAGGATAAGACTTATCCTTCAAAAAAGTGATAATATTTATCCACCGTCAAGGATAAGACTTATCATTCAAGAAAGTGATAATACTTATCTACCGTCAAGGATAAGATTTATCCTTCAAGAAAATCAATACTTATCCACTAGGCTTCTAAATGCCTCTCAGAACTACGTTTTAGACTTCATCCTCGAATAAGGACATACAAGTCACTACGTCCTTAGTGTGCCCCTGCCGCCATAGCCTCGAGGGCAACATCAAGAACTACGTTTTTATTGGCTTGATTCTCTAAACACTAGAGATACGTAGGCATCTTGTTAGGACCGAGTTAGTCCACGATAACAAGAGAAGCCATTAAAGCTTGAAGCTCACAAACCCTAGCATTAATTATACCCTAGTTTTTATTCCATAACATTTGGCGCCGTCTGTGGGAAAAGAACATCAACCATGGAAAACACACGAAGAACTTCACGTGATCCACCATCGACTTTTGGTGTTCAAACGGCAGGAAGTCAGCCACCACGAACTACTGGTACTCAAGAGACGAATATCCCCCTCACCACTACTCAAGGACCAGAGATCCCAATCTCAGTTGAAGGGACGAATCCCATGTAGATGGTGGTTCATGGAGCCAACTCCCAAACTCAAGAGATGACTCATCATCAACTAATCACATCCTCTCAAGTGATTTTGAATGCGCCCCGAGGCCTTCAACTTCATACTACTGATCTTCCCCAATACACGAATCAAACTTTGGGTATGCCACCTTATGGAATGCCTCCACGACCCCCTGTTAGGAGCAGTGGTCACAATCCACTATATCATGAATCATATGTGCCTCCTTATGTTCGAGGCCTGGAGCCCATTAATCAACAAACTCAGACTCAACAAGTCCCTCTGATTCGAGACTTTTCTGGTCCCTATACCGAAGATGAAGATTACTCATCTGATGATGAAAGGGACGTTCCCCGAAGGAGAAGACGTCCTACCCGAACAAATCGGGAACCCCAAACTACTAAAGACAAGATTGCAACATATGAAGCCGAGTCTGCAAGGCTTAAGAAGGTATTAGCAGAGGAAGAGGCAGCTAGAGCCAAAGGCAAATCAACCGAGAGGGTTCCTGTAATTAACTTAGATCCTACACCGAGAAAGTCAAGGAGGGCTGAAGCCCCAAAGGGTGATCCCACTGAGTTGTTGCCCTTAGGAGATCCGAATGATCCTACACCCCCTTTTTACTCAGGATATCATGAAAATTCATATATCAGAAAGTTCAAGATGCCAACCATTAAGGCCTACGATGGAACAGAAGACCCTACTAATCATGTGAGAACCTTCTCTAACGCACTATTATTGTAACCTACCAATGATGTAGTCAAGTGCAGAGCGTTTCCACAAACCCTTGCGGGCATGGCTCAACGTTGGTACAGTTGTCTCCCTCCTAACTCTATTGGGTCTTTTAAGGAGTTGAGCAAGGCGTTCATCAACCAGTTTGTTAGTGGGAGAGTGCATGAGATAAGTTCAGCATCTCTCATGGGAATTCAACAAGGCAAGAATGAATCCTTGAGGAACTACATAAATCGATTTACCAGGGAGTCTCTTAAAGTCCCGGATCTGGAAGACAAAGTGTCCATGATAGCCCTGCAACACGGAACCACCGACGACCACTTTAAAAGGTCTTTGGCAAAACACCCCCTTGAAAGCATGTTGAAGCTACAAGACAGGGCTGAAAAGTACATTAAAGCTGAGGAGAGCATGAGGAAATATGAACTAAATACTGGGGGTAATGGAAACAGAAAGAAGAGGAAGGAGACTCAAGAGTATGATGCAGGGGACAAGTACCCCAAAACAATAGAGGATTCTAATCCTGCACCAAAGAAGGGTAATCCCGGACAAAGATTCACGGAGTATGAAAGATTTAATGCTCCTATAAGTCAAATCCTGATGGACATTGAGAAAGATGCTGATCTCCGATGGCCGAAGCCACTGAGGACTGATATGGAGAAAAGAAACAAGAACCAATTTTGCCGGTTCCATAAAGAAGTTGGTCATGACACCGACGATTGTAGACAACTGAAGGACGAAATTGAATTCTTGATCCGAAGGGGAAAACTGGATAAGTTCACCAAGGATGGGAATCGAGGAAACTATGAGAAGAAAGACTATGACAGAAAGGATAATGATCAAGATCGTAATCCTATACCCCGAGGTCCAGTTATCAACATGATATTTGGAGGACCGACTGCGGCTGGCTCTTCCAGGAATTCACGAAAAACTTATGCTAGAGAGGTAATGACTGTTGTTGGAGAAGCACCGAAGCGTGCCAAAACAGAAGTTTCCATTAGATTCGAGTAACATTTCCTCATGATGACCAATTGGCCATCACGCATGTGATAGGCAATTCTGAAACCAAGAGAGTTCTGGTTGACCATGGAGCTTCTGTGGATATCTTATTCCACGATGCTTTCATCAAGATGGGATATACTGACTCACAGTTGACACCCTCAAACATGCCTATCTACTAATTCAATGGAGTCGAATCAAAGGTAGAAGGCACAATCCAGCTCCCCATGACTATAGGGCAAGGCTCGAAGACAACGACTCAAATGCTGAACTTCTTGGTTATAAAGACAACCTCTACTTATAACGCAATCCTTGGAAGGACCGGCCTTCATGCTTTTAAGGCTGTTGCCTCAACATACCACTTGAAAATAAAGTTTCCTACAAGGAACGGGGTTGGTGAAGAGCGAGGAGATCAGAAAATGGCTAGAAGTTGCTATGTAGCCGCACTAAGATGTGATGAGTCGGGGGGCATGTTCTCCCAATTGAGGACATGGATTCAAGGGATGATGAAGATAGAAAGGGAAAGCCAACTGAGGATTTGATCCCTATCCCCTTAGTTCCAGGAGAACCAGATAAAGTCACTTACATTGGAGCACTGTTGCCTGAACCCTGGAAGGGCAAGATTATATCTTACCTCCAAGAGAATGAAGATGTTTTTGCTTGGACATCAGCTGATATGCTAGGGATTGATCCCCAATTGATAACTCACAAGTTGAACGTATATCCCGAAAGGAAGACGGTGAAGCAAAAGAAGAGGAACTTTGCTCCAGAAAGGCAAGAGGCTATAAAGCGAGAGGTAGATAAGCTCTTGGAAGCAGGATTCATTGAAGAGATTCAATTCCCTGAATGGTTGGCTAACCTGGTAATGGTCAAGAAAGCCAATGGAAAGTGGAGAATGTGCGTAGACTTTACGGACTTGAACAATGTATGTCCTAAGGACTGTTTTCCCCTACCAAGGATCGACACTTTAATAGATGCCATTACAGGGCACGAAATGCTAAGCTTCATGGATGGCTTCAGCGGATATAACCAAATCAAGATGCATAAGGATGACATTCGTAAGGTATAATTCATTACTGATTTTGGTGTTTACTGCTACTTAGTTATGGCCTTTGGACTCAAGAATGCAGGTGCCACATACCAAAGGTTAGTGAACAAAATTTTCAAACATCTCATTGGCAAGACCATGGAGGTTTACGTGGATGACATGTTAGTCAAAAGCCACGATAAGGCCGATCACATAAAGCACCTCCGAGAGGCATTTGAAGTGCTGAGACACCATAAAATGATGTTGAATCCTGCCAAGTGCGCCTTTGGCATAGGTTCATGCAAGTTTTTGGGTCTGATGGTCTCTAAACGAGGAATTGAAGCCAACCCCGACAAAATTAAAGCAATTGTGGATATGGAACCACCACACTCTGTTAAAGATATTCAGAAACTCACCGGGAGAGTGGCAGCATTGGGAAGGTTCATCTCCAAGTCAGGGGAAAAGTGTCTACCCTTCTTCAAAGAATTGAAGAACATGAAATTTTTTGAGTGGACAGCAGAAATCCAAGAAGCCTTTGAGGCCTTGAAAAAATACATGAATGAAGCACCATTGTTGGAAAAACCAAAACCTGGAGAAACGCTCTATCTATACTTGGCAGTTTCAAACACCGCTTTGGGAGCTGTTTTGGTGAAGGAAAAATCAAAGGTTTAAAAACCCATCTACTATGTGTGTAAAATTCTGCACGGAGCAGAAGTAAACTACTCTCTGATAGAAAAGTTTGATTTAGCCTTGATCATGGCCTCAAGAAAATTACACCCGTACTTTCAGGCGCATAAGATAAAAGTCTTGACTGACCAACCGTTAAGAAACATCCTGCATAGTCCTAAGGTCAGCGGAAGACTGATCAAATGGGCGATTGAGTTGGGAGAGTTCGACATCAAGTATAAGCCTCGAACGGCCATTAAAGCACAGACACTTGTTGACTTCATGGTTGAATGTACCATCAACAAACAAGAAGTCGGGGGGCAGGAAGTAGTACCCTTGGAGGGCAAAGAAGTTGAAAAAAAAGATAAAAAGATGGTATTTAAGGTGCTCTATTTTGATGGGGCATCAAAAACAAAATTAAGAGGATCATGTTTAGTGCTACAAAGTCCCGATGGATTTCTCATTGAGTATGCACTAAAGTTGGACTTCCGACAACAAACAATGAAGCTGAGTATGAAGCCCTGATAGCCGGCTTAGGTTTGACTGGAGCCTTAAGAGTTAATACTCTCAAAGTCTGCGGTGACTCGAGACTGGTAGTCTCACAAGTAAATGGAGAATTTGAGGCTAAGGATGAAACCATGGCAAATATCTGAAGCTTGTGAAAGCCTGTTAGGTCCAAAGTATCGTAGAGGGGGGGGGGGGTTGAATACGATACTCACAAATTATTTAATTTCGTTTGCGGATAATTCTTTCAGTTCTAATACGAAATCAAATGCACCAAATCAAAACACGAGTCGGGGAATATATCATTTTATAAATATAAACCGCAAAGGGTGCTACAATTCTAATACGTATGATTAGCTTCAATGAGTTTAGGTTACACAAAATCAATACAATGATAGAATTCAAAGCACTATTAATTTCTCTGTCAATTTCAAGCTCAAAACTCTCTCTTCGTAAATGATGTTCTGTGAAAACACTAACTGAAGAAGACACTGTCTTCACTCTGTAATTGTAGACTTAGTTTGAAAAACTATCGAACCAAAATTGAAACAATCCTGGCCGTCCAATTCTTCAATCAACCTGACAAAGTCATACAAATTTCACATGCTCCTTCTTTTGAAAACTATCGAAGGAATTAATTAATTCTTCCTTCGATAGATTTTAAATAAAATCTATCGAATGAAGAATTACTTCTTCGATGTTTTTTCATCCAAATCCACTTGATCAATT
This sequence comes from Heracleum sosnowskyi, assembly GCA_030848705.1. NCBI lineage: Eukaryota > Viridiplantae > Streptophyta > Magnoliopsida > Apiales > Apiaceae > Heracleum > Heracleum sosnowskyi. The sequence continues at coordinate 109,086,881 of CM061243.1, read as the reverse complement.
TCGATAGTTTTTCTTAAAAGAAAACTATCGAATGTTTTCCTTATTGTAACACCCCAATCCCACATCGAGTAGATTTGGGACTTCTGTTCAGTTTATAGTGCAAAGCACTACTACTAATTAGCACCAACAAAATCATGATATTTTGGGGGCCTGTTGATTAGTGCATATTTTTGCATTCTCTTGTACCTATTTTATTGTTAGTTTTCGTATTTTTAAATAAATTAATTAGTTGTTTTTCATATTTTGTAGATATTTGGAAAAATAAAGAAAAAAAGAAAAAAAGAAGAAAAAGGGACAAGGAAGGGCAAAAGTGGAAAAGAAGAATTCAAGAAAAGAAGAAAAAGACAAAGGAATGAGTTGGTTGTTTAAAAATCAAGATGAAGGGCCAAGATTAACCCAACTATTCCCCAAAACCCTAATTTTCCCCTATAAATACCCCCCTCCTTCCCCTTTGTAAATAACCCTAGTTTTAGCCTAGCCTAAATTTTTAGTTAGCCTCTCTTTTATTTTTCTAGATCTAGTTTTTTCTCTTTCTTTGTAATAGCTTAAATTTTGTAAACTCTCTTTCATTTTAATGTTAATTCAAGCATTTACTTTAATTTCCATCTTGTTCTTGTTTCATGGCTATGAACTTTCTTAAATCCAAAATAGTGGATCCATGGCTTTTGTGCCACCACTTGAGGTGAAAGGAGCCTTCTTTAGCTTTTAATCCTTGTTATTTAGCTTAGATTTACATTCCCTAGTTGTTCTTGAAGTCAAACCCATCTAAAAATTTAATTTTTGAGTGGGGTTTTGACGGATAAGAGCTAGTTTACATTTCTTGCATTAAAAGGTTGTTCTTCTTGTTAAGTAGCTCAAGAAATTATTAAATCCATTTAAAAGAGTAATTTTTAAGTGGGTTTGGTGATTTCACCGTTAGATTTATTCTCCTTGTTAATTTAGTCTTAATTTTGTAGTGGGTGTTGATTTTGAAGATTGGAGGTTGAAGGAGGTGGTTTGGTGTTGTTCTTGTAGATGGTAAAATGGGTGTCTTGAGTTGTTAAGTTTGTAGATTTAACTTTTGGTATTGGATTTGGTGTTTAGATGTAATGGGTTTGATATTTTAGAGTTTATTTGGTGTTGTTAGTGTTAAAATTGGGGTCTTTAATCTTTAGATTTAGTGTTAGATTTAATGTTAAAGTAAGTTTTTTTATTTTGTTTGGGGACTAATCTTGATGTTTGGTGGTGTAATTTCTCCGTTTAGAGGTCATTTTCCGATCAGTTTTTAAGCTTTTCTGTTAAATTCCGGCCTGAATTCTGAACAGCCGCGCCTCCTTCTTTTCTTTTATTCTTCTGTCACGCGCGTGACAGACACGCGCCTTACCTCTTCCTCCTCTTTCTTGTTTCCAGCCAGCCCATTTCTTTTCCTGGCCTATGTTAATTAGGTGACCATTTTTAGTTTAAGTCCGTTAATTGACTTGCCATTTCCCCTGGTTTGTTATTTTTGTTTTCTGTTTAGCCACAATTCGCTTGCCATTTATTTCTTCTGTTTTTTTTGTTATTCAATTTTAGTAAGTTTGTTAACAAGCCCACTAGTTGATCCAGGCCCAAAAATTAGTTTAAGATGTTTCCATCTCAATTTTTTTTTTTGTTTTCTTATTTGCGTTAACTAGCCTTCATCATTGGTTAATTTGATTTTCTTTTTTTCCTTTAATCATTAGTTTATTTAAGTAATGAATCAAGCTAACTGCGAGTTCTAGTGTTGCATTAAATAATAATTCTTGTTGTTTATATTTGTGTTACTTAGATCATTTTGTTTAATTTAAATTGTCTTCATTAGCAAAAATTTCTCCAAAAATTAATTGTTCTAATTCGCCTAAATTAAATAATTAAGTGCTTGCGAGAAAATAAATAGTCCCTGTGGTTCGAACTTTATTATCTAAAATGACGATCGTGCGCTTGCGATTTTATTTGCACATCAAGTTTTTGGCGCCGCTGCCGGGGACTAATTAATTTTTCGCGCCTTAATTTTTAATTTTTCGGATTAGTTTTTTTTTTCGTACTTGCTTATAATTGGAAATTGAGCGTTCGGGAAATTTTGGTGAGACGTACTTGAGCTTCAAGATTTTTGGAAAGCTTGCTAAGGTAACCCGTATCCCTCCTTATTTTTCAATTTTGTTCATATTTATTTAGGAAAAAAATAAATAAATTAATATTCAAAAATCCAAAAAAATTAGTTAATTGCTGCATCATGCATTTGTACACTTAGGATCACATCATCTAGATTTTTATTTTCTTGTTTTTAATTTTTCGTACCTATTAAATTGTGGTGATCGCTGGAGGACCCCAAGGTACGTTAAATTCTTCTTTTCTTTAGATTAGAACACGTAGTTTAGAGCATCCATAAATGTTTATAGTTTTTATATCTCGTTGTTTGTTTGCATCATTTGTAAATAAATTTTAAGGGCAAAACCCAATCATAAGATAAGGGGAGAGATTTCATCACTCTTTCCTTGGCCCAAAAACAATTAAATCCTCATTTTGCATTTCCCTTTGCCTTAATAAAATTGAATTAGACTTTGGCCCCTAGGAATTTCGCGCTCAATTAGGAAGGTACCTAAAAAAATGAAGTAATCTTTAATTATTCCGACTCTTTGGTGTCTAGGCAAGCGAGAGCTTACCTGGCCAATTAAGATTTGGTGTCTAGACTGGTGTTTAGCCTCTTGGCAATGCTTGCACCTATCTGGCCAAATCGGTTCGAATAATTTATGATTTACCGAATTTTTGGTGGTCCTTACAGTTAGGAGCAAGGTCTAGTTTATTTTATTTAAGGAACCCTAGGATTAGAATTTTTCTTTTGATTTTTCACCTTTTCTTTTGTGTGTTTATTTTATCGTTCTTATTTGCTACGTGTTTCCTTTTATGGTTTATGCGAACTATTTGGATTAGGGATAATTCTTCGAGACTAGTGAGATCGTTCGAGATTTCCTCTTCTTCCGATTCCGAGTCTTTAGATAATTCCGAACCATTAGTGACCATGGCCATGTCATTAAAAGATCGTTGTTACCCCACCCGATCCGCCCAACCCTCGTGTATCACTCTTCCTCCCGTAAATGGTAACAATTTCGAGATTAAAGCTCATCACATTAGCATGTTACCTAAATTTACCGGGAGTGAAGGTGAGGACCCCTATCTTTTTCTTCATGAATTCGAGGAAGTTTGTGCCTTACAAAAACTCCAACAATTAACCGAGGACTCGATTAGGCTTAGGCTCATTAACTTCGCGCTTAAAGAAAATGCTAAAAAATGGTTGTATAGCCTACCGGTTAATTCTATTTCCACGTGGGTGGGATTTGTGGTAATTTTTCTTAAGAAATATTTTCCAAAACATAAGACTACGAGAATTACAAACGAGATAAATCAATTTCATCAAAAGGAAAACGAGTCTTTTTGGAAATATTTTGATCGTTTTAAAAATCTTCTATCACAATGCCCCCACCACGGAATAGAAAAATGGAGACTTTGTAAGATTGTTTACGAGGCCTTAGATGGACCGACAACTGCGTTGTTAGAGTCTATGTGCCAAGGCAAGTTTATGGAAAAGGATGAGAACGAGGGGTGGGAATTTTTCGAAGAGTTGGCCGAGAAGACTATGTTGTGGGAGTCGACTCGGGAACCTAAAAAGACCAACGAGCCGCCTAGTACTTCTAGAGGTATGCATTCGATAGGTAATTCGATAGCAACCGATGCCAAGCTAGCTACTCTCGCTAGACGTCTCGAAGCCCTAGAGTCTCATAGTGGCCCCTCACATATGTCTATGTACCCAAATTATGTTGCCCCGAACCATGAGTCTTCTTCGTCTTTCCCCGATTTTGAGCAAGCGAACGCCATGTTCCAAGCTAGACCTAGGAACGATCCTTTTGCCCCAACCTATAATCCTGGGTGGAGGAATCATCCTAACTTTGCATGGAACCAAGGGCCTAATTTTCAAACTCCTCCTCCACCATCTTTTCCTAAGCCGAACTCTTACCCAAGTACTGTCCAAAATCCGTATCCAAAACCCGTTCAAGCTCCCTTGAATCCTCCCGGGTTTAGTGATTCGGATAAGCGCCTCAATTCTTTAGAAAAGAGTATCGAGACTTTGTTGAAGTCCCAAACGGCTTTTATGCAAACTATGACTCAAGATAGGCAAATTTTGAACTCTAATGCTCAAGCCATATCTAAGTTAGAAATGCAAATGAGCCAATTGGTGAATACCATGTGTGAGAGAGAAAAAAGTAAGCTTCCTAGTCAACCCGAGGTTAATCCTAGATTCCCACTCAATCAAAGACCTCATGAAAATGTCAATGCTATAATTTCTTTAAGGTCGGGAAATAAGGTTGATAACCAAGTAGGTGCTGACTCTCACGAAGCAGATGATTTAGATTCTGAACCCAATCCTTCTCTTTCAAATCCGATTCTTGATCAATCAAACCATAAACCTGTTGTTTTTCCTTGCAAAAGGCCTTCACACTGTGAACCTTCATCTTCTAGCAAAGCACTTTCAAATCCTATTCCCGATGTGTCTAGTGAAAGAGTCTTTATACCGAAAGCTCCTTATCCTCAAAGACTCATTTCAAATAAACAATCAGATCAAATGGATAAGATTTTGGAAGTTTTCAAGCAAGTCAAAGTCAACATTCCTCTTTTAGATGCCATTCAACAAATTCCTTCATATGCTAAGTGTCTAAAAGATTTGTGCTCTCACAAACGATCCACTCATGTTCCTAAAAAAGCCTTTTTGACCTCTCAAGTTAGTTCAATTCTTTCGAATCAAATTCCTGTGAAATATAAGGACCCCGGCTGTCCTACAATTTCTTGTGTCATAGGCGATACTTTTGTGGATAAAGCTTTACTTGACTTAGGAGCTAGTGTGAATCTTCTTCCATTTACGGTCTATCAAGCCCTAGGTTTAGGCGAGCTCAAGAAGACGAACATGACGCTCCAACTAGCTGATCGTTCTGTCAAAATGCCCAAGGGGATTGTAGAAGATGTGTTGATCAAGGTTGGTGATTTTTTCTTCCCGGTTGATTTTGTTGTTCTCGAAACTCAACCCGTCACGAATCCTAAGAACCAAATTCCTATCATTCTAGGAAGACCTTTTCTTGCTACATCTAATGCCTTGATTAATTGTAGGAATGGTTCTATGAAACTCACTTTTGGAAACATGACCATTGACCTTAACATCTTTAATGTAGGAAAAGAACCCAATGAGCTTTATGAGCAACCATTAGGGGTTAATCTAGTCAATGAGATTGTTACTTGGTCAAATATTGAGGATAGTGAGATTGAGTCTTTTCTTGAGCAAGATTTTAAAATGAATTTTGAGTCTAACCGAGAGCTTCATGAGACATGACTTCCGAAGAGTTGTTAGGAGAGTTGGATGACCTTTGCTCGAAATTGGAAACCAGGCCGGGGGATGTCTCTTTTAAACCTCGCACCTCTGTTCAAACTCCTGTTGGTGAGCCACCTACATTTGACTTAGATTCACATCACTCCACTTTTGATAAAACTCTTTTTCCTATTATCACTAATGATTTACACCATGACCAAGAATCTCAAATAATTAATTTGTTTAAACAACACAAAGAAGCAACAAGTTGGTTTATGGAGGACATTAGTGATATAGATCCTTTTAATGTGGAAGATTGCCTTAGATTACTTGAGAAAGTCAATGTAGTGGTAAATTTTCAAAGATTTCTTGATTCTTTCTCGAAGCTTCCTCCCATCTTTCCTTGTGGCATTGGTTAATTAGTTTCAAATCAGAGGCTCCCGTCATAAAGTTCAGGTATGGGGGAGTAAAAGTGTGTGTGAGTGGGTTGTTTTAGTTCGTTGTCTTTCAGAATTTTAATTCCCCATCATTCCTTGTTAGGTATTATCTCTTCATTATCATTTGTCATTTCTCTTGCATTTGCATACATTGAGGACAATGCATGATTTAGGTATGGGGGAGGGTTTGTAAATAGAAAAATCAGAAAATCCAAAAAATAAAAAAATAAAAAAAAAATTAAAAATACAAAAAAATTAGTGTAGAGTTGTAAATATTAGGGTTGTTAATCCTTTTTCTAGTCTTGTTAATTGGTTGCTAGTTGCTTGATGCACCCTTGCATGCTTTGTAATCTTTTGTTCCTGATTCTTGAGTTGAGAAGTGATTTGCTGAGTTCTTGTTCACACACTTACACTAACTAGGTGAAACTAGTAGGCTTAGTGAATTGTGCAAGAAATTAGAAGGTCATGAATATGTGCAAGTTGACTTGGTTTTCATGCTTAGAGTACAAATAGGTGCATTGATGAGTCCTTGGCTTGAGATTGATTATGCTATTTCCACACCAAGTGAGTTTTGAGCCTATATGCACATCTTTTGCATCCATATTCTTTTGCTTGAGTGTCCACTTGTCATTTGCATTACTAGCTCTTGTTTGAAGTCTCTCTTGATATGCATGACATCATTGTTGATAAGATGATAAAGGCATTTAGGAATAAACCTATATTTCCAAAAATGTCCAAACCATTCTTATGTGATCATTAGCTAACCCTTTGAGCTTAAATCCTATTTTTTTGGTGACACACCACATTACTTGCCTAAGACCTTTTCTTGTTTAGCTTTACTTAATCTTGATCCCATTTTGTCAAAGGCTAGTAGGAACTTTAGTGAATAATAGGGTGTGGGATGGGTTTACTTTTGTTCATTACTTTTGAGGAAATCTCTGTTTTGGCTGTTAGTCGTTACTCAAGCTAAAGGTAAGGAGGATTATAGTTGTCTATATTGTAGCTCTCATAAAAATAAAAAAAAATAAAAAAAAAAATAGAGAAAAAAATAGAGAAAAAAATAAAAATAAAAAAATAAAAAAATAAAAAATAAAAAAATAAAATGAGAGCATACTTGTGTTTTAGTAATCCTCCTTCTTTAGACTAATCAAGCCTTTTTGTTCAATAAAGTTGTAAATAAAGTTGTAAAGTGTTGGGGGGAATGTTTGGTGAGATGTTTAAATTCTTGTAGTTACTACTAGCTTTTGACACTTCACCTCATTTTGGCCTTTCTTGACATACCTTGTCCCTAGCCCCCATTACAACCCAAATAAAGACCTTTTGATTGTCATCTTTGATGTACGTTGTGTTACAAGTTAGATTGATACCAAGTGTCAAGCATGTTTTTGATCTTGTTGGAATAGAGTGATACACCTTCCCTTGTTCTTGAGTGAATATTCTTCTGTGAGTGAAAGGTGAGGTATTGCTTGTTTCTTGTGCATATGAAATCTCAAGTTTTGACTCTAAGGTGTGCTCTTGTGTTCTTAGCATGTTTTCCAACTATTTTTGCACTTGACATGGGTTTTTAATCACTCTTGTATGCTTCTTTGAGTCTACTTTGTGAATCCTTGCATCTTTCACCCCAAGACTTTGCAAATTCACTTTGATTCTTAAGATGATGTGACATGAGAGGATAAGTATGTGTGGTGTTGCATTGCCATGTGACCATTTTATCAAGCTAGATGGATTTTGTGGGTACATTCTCTATAGGCCCTCACGAGACCTCACTCGTCCACTAGGGCTGCCTAGGGGTTTAAAGGGCTTGTTGCATATGCCAAATGCAACCGTGATCACCTACGGAAGTGGTATTAGTGTTAGATAGTTTTTAATAGTTTTGTTTTTGTTTTACTCGAGGACGAGCAAAAGATAGGTATGGGGGCATTTGATTAGTGCATATTTTTGCATTCTCTTGTACCTATTTTATTGTTAGTTTTCGTATTTTTAAATAAATTAATTAGTTGTTTTTCATATTTTGTAGATATTTGGAAAAATAAAGAAAAAAAGAAAAAAAGAAGAAAAAGGGACAAGGAAGGGCAAAAGTGGAAAAGAAGAATTCAAGAAAAGAAGAAAAAGACAAAGGAATGAGTTGGTTGTTTAAAAATCAAGATGAAGGGCCAAGATTAACCCAACTATTCCCCAAAACCCTAATTTTCCCCTATAAATACCCCCCTCCTTCCCCTTTGTAAATAACCCTAGTTTTAGCCTAGCCTAAATTTTTAGTTAGCCTCTCTTTTATTTTCCTAGATCTAGTTTTTCCTCTTTCTTTGTAATAGCTTAAATTTTGTAAACTCTCTTTCATTTTAATGTTAATTCAAGCATTTACTTTAATTTCCATCTTGTTCTTGTTTCATGGCTATGAACTTTCTTAAATCCAAAATAGTGGATCCATGGCTTTTGTGCCACCACTTGAGGTGAAAGGAGCCTTCTTTAGCTTTTAATCCTTGTTATTTAGCTTAGATTTACATTGCCTAGTTGTTCTTGAAGTCAAACCCATCTAAAAATTTAATTTTTGAGTGGGGTTTTGACGGATAAGAGCTAGTTTACATTTCTTGCATTAAAAGGTTGTTCTTCTTGTTAAGTAGCTCAAGAAATTATTAAATCCATTTAAAAGAGTAATTTTTAAGTGGGTTTGGTGATTTCACCGTTAGATTTATTCTCCTTGTTAATTTAGTCTTAATTTTGTAGTGGGTGTTGATTTTGAAGATTGGAGGTTGAAGGAGGTGGTTTGGTGTTGTTCTTGTAGATGGTAAAATGGGTGTCTTGAGTTGTTAAGTTTGTAGATTTAACTTTTGGTATTGGATTTGGTGTTTAGATGTAATGGGTTTGATATTTTAGAGTTTATTTGGTGTTGTTAGTGTTAAAATTGGGGTCTTTAATCTTTAGATTTAGTGTTAGATTTAATGTTAAAGTAAGTTTTTTTTATTTTGTTTGGGGACTAATCTTGATGTTTGGTGGTGTAATTTCTCCGTTTAGAGGTCATTTTCCGATCAGTTTTTAAGCTTTTCTGTTAAATTCCGGCCTGAATTCTGAACAGCCGCGCCTCCTTCTTTTCTTTTATTCTTCTGTCACGCGCGTGACAGACACGCGCCTTACCTCTTCCTCCTCTTTCTTGTTTCCAGCCAGCCCATTTCTTTTCCTGGCCTATGTTAATTAGGTGACCATTTTTAGTTTAAGTCCGTTAATTGACTTGCCATTTCCCCTGGTTTGTTATTTTTGTTTTCTGTTTAGCCACAATTCGCTTGCCATTTATTTCTTCTGTTTTTTTTGTTATTCAATTTTAGTAAGTTTGTTAACAAGCCCACTAGTTGATCCAGGCCCAAAAATTAGTTTAAGATGTTTCCATCTCAAATTTTTTTTTGTTTTCTTATTTGCGTTAACTAGCCTTCATCATTGGTTAATTTGATTTTCTTTTTTTCCTTTAATCATTAGTTTATTTAAGTAATGAATCAAGCTACCTGCGAGTTCTAGTGTTGCATTAAATAATAATTCTTGTTGTTTATATTTGTGTTACTTAGATCATTTTGTTTAATTTAAATTGTCTTCATTAGCAAAAATTTCTCCAAAAATTAATTGTTCTAATTCGCCTAAATTAAATAATTAAGTGCTTGCGAGAAAATAAATAGTCCCTGTGGTTCGAACTTTATTATCTAAAATGACGATCGTGCGCTTGCGATTTTATTTGCACATCACCTGTGGTGGGGTTGTCGTTACCCAAGTTGGCTGCAGTTGGGCCAGTAGTCTTCGGTTTATTTCGGACTCGGAATCGGGACTTGACCCGATTTTCGAAAAAAAGGCTCGGGATTTGACCCGGGTTGTCACAGTTGGTATCAAGAGCAGGTTTTCCTTCGGAATGTACTAGGTATGTGACTAGTGTATTCCCTAGGGCGCGATCCTTTAGACTGTCATATAGGATTTGACATTTGGATTAGTGAATTAATTTTGACCTGTGAGCTTGACCTTATGTTTAATGATATTATATTATTTTATTATCTCAAAATTTTGTAGATGTCAGGAAACGACTCGTTTAGCAAGAAGGTATCTTATAGTACCGAGGAGGACCCTAGCGAGCATGGCTACGAGAGTGACAATTCTGTGAACCGACCTCACCCCGATGAAGCCGTTGATGAGTCCTTAGAGGAAGATCCAAGAGACGCCGAAATTCAATATTTGAGGAAGCTGATCGAGCTCTACGAGGATAGGATGGCACTCGAGGATAAAAATATAAATGACGCATTAGATACGCTGCAAGCCCGAACAACAACGGTGGAAAGGGTTGTCCACAAGGTCTGTAGAATGTCATTGAGGAGGTGGTGTCGCCCAGGACAAGAAAAAGCAATTAAGAGTGTTTTTACGGAGACTCGAAGATGGGTCAAGAAGACGCAGAAGGACGTGGAGAAGAAGCTAGAACGCTTCTATGCTTGATTTTATTACAATATCGTTAGTTACGAGAGCGTGAGAGATAGTTTTTGAATAAGACCTTAGCTACTATGAATACTTAGCTATGAGAAACCTTGTGATTTGGTTTTATTTTGATATTTGGATTTTGTTGGAATAAATTAAGTATTTATATGATTTAAGATTGTGTTTTACCTCTTTAGATATCGTTTTAAGTTTAGTATTTGAGTGTAAGAAGAACTATTTTATTGTTTTAGAAAATATGGACGGAGAGAACAGCAATCAGAACAACAATGGAAACTCGGGCGATCATGGTGGCAATAACAATGGAGGTGGCAACAACAATGAAGATGGGAACGTCTTTGATCAACTAGCTGAAACTCTCGCTGTGCTCGTAAATCAGCAGCCAAGGCAGCAAAGTATCGTCTCTCAGTTTAAGCGTTTGAACCCACCGACTTTCGATGGAGCAACTGATCCGGCCATAGTCGAGATGTGGATATAGGAGATGGAAAAAGCTTTCGGACTTCTCGGCAGCAATGAAGAGCAAAAGGTTACCTTAGCGGTGTATCAACTACAAGGAAGCGCTTACGACTGGTGGCTCATGGAGAAGAGAAAGAACGAGAATGCAACCACTGAAGAAGAACCCGAACCGTATACATGGGCAAAGTTCAAGAAGGCGCTAGAAGACAAGTACTTTCCTAGAACCATTCGTCTGCAGAAAGAGAGGGACTTCATTAGGCTCGAGCAAGGAAGGAAGACTGTCATCAAATATGAAGCAGAATTCGCGAAGCTTTCAAAGTATGCACCTACTTTGATCTCGGATGAAACCAGCAAAGCAAGGAGATTGGAAGAGGGACTTCGAAGCGACATAAGAAATGCTGTAGCGTCGTTTGAACTTCAGACGCACGAGGCTGTCCTCAACAAGGCTTTAGTGATCGAGAGGGGCTTGGCAGAATCTGAGAAAGCAACGGACAACTGGAACAAGAAGAGGTTCGCTCCAAGTAGTGGATTCTCGTCTCAAAGAGGACCCTTCAAGAAGCAACACGAGTACGATCGAATGGGAGGACAGGGTGATCGAGAGAAATGTTCGAGGTGCGGTAAGAACCATCCAGACAAGGACTGCCGATGGAACACAGGTGCCTGCTTTCACTGCGGAGAAGTAGGACACAAGATTTTTGAGTGCCCACACAATCCACCACCAAGGAAGGGAGCAGATAAAAACACCGGTTCTCAACGTGTATTTATGCTCACGGGAAGTCGCACCAATAATCATAACTAAGGTACCATATTTTTTTTTCTCACGTTTGACTTATTTTCTTTTAAATTTTGAGAATTTGGGGACCAAATTCTTTTAAGAAGGGAAGATTGTAAAATCCGTGATTTTTTTTTAATTAATTAGATAATTATTTTAGTTAGAGAATTTAGAAAATTGTTGCACTAATTATTTTGAATAAAAGATAAGATTTTGTGTTAAGGATGAGATCGGTTAGAATATTTTAGAAAATCGATATCTGTTAAATTGAGATATTTGTGTAAATTAGAATATTTTTAATTTAGATATTAGTGAGAGTGATTAGATAACTTTTAGGAAAAGATTTTAGCTTTACGTAAATTATTTTAGGGTTTTATGTGGCTATATATTTAAATCTTAGGGCAAACAGAAAACTCGTACAACTCTCTTATTCATCTCAACAGGTATGTTTTCGCCTTTTTTTTTGAGTATCAACAGTTAATGGTGTTTTTTTGATTTCTATATGTTTAACATGAATTGCGGTTGGAATATTATTATATGAAGTGTTACAGAAAGGTCCAGTTATGTGGTTACGTGGTTATGTGCTTTTGTATTAAAAGAAAGGGACCAAATCTCCATGTGCTATGACCGTCTTGCAAATGCTTCGTTGTCTCCTTTTATAACTGCAGTTTGATTTATCTAGGTCAAGTTTAATGTATTAAGGCTACATGAATAACAGTGAGAGTTAAGAGAAATATATTAGTAAAATGTTGTTTTCTGCACGTGTATTAAAATCATAATATCTAATTTATTGATTTTACTTTCTTGTGCGATTTACAATACAACTTGACATGAATTTGATGCTACTGATTTATTACATAATATGTACTCCTGAATATTATTTTAGAGTATTATTTGAAGTAGATTTAAAATACACAGTAAGGTGACTTATAGGTGCTATTATTTGTGTTTGGCGTACTACTTGTGTTTATAAAGTCAAATTGATTTGTAGTAAAGTTTATTACTTTATTATTAATATTATATTTATATTTTTTAATTTTTTTTATTTAAGATTTAATTTTAAATATAATATTTTGTTTTTGTCATTAAAATGATTAGTTTCAAGTGTTGATTTATACAACATGTTAAAGTACGTTTCTAAGAAGTGGACAACTTGTTACTTGTTTATTATTAAATATATTAATATAATGTCATTATACTACGTACCCTTTGAAATTCATATCTATGTTTCTTATTTATGCATAGGTACAGAGACAAGTGGTAATGGTTAAAAAGATTGTTTATTATTATTAATTGTATTTAATATTCAATTTGATTAGTTTAACTTCTAGCTAGTAAACATGTTAAAGTAGTCAGAAGTAGGTGTATGCTTCATGTATGTTATTGGATTGGTTATTTGGTTGCTGGCAATAGGTGATTCATTTAGATATAATATTTGCATGCTAGTCAGGTAATATAAATGATATCAATCAACCATGGGTAGAGCTGGCCACACGGGCGGTCCGTCCCGTGCCGGGGCGGTTCACGGGCGGGCCGTCCCGTGTATTGGCTGAACCGCGGACGGCACGTAAATGAAGGCGGGGCGGGGCGGTTCCGTGCCGTGCTGAGAATGATTGGCACGTGCACGGTTCCGCCGGGTTGGCGGACGGGTTGCGGGTCGGGGCGGTTTAATTTTTTTATTTTAATTTTAATACAAATAATTGTTTGAAACAATAAAAAAAATTTGGAAGAAAAGAGGACGGTACCTCTATAAATTTTATTAATTAAAAAAAATGTTACAATTAATTTGAGAGGACTCCTCTCTAAAAAAACGGAACAAACCGCATTAACATATTAAAACAATTACAATATATATAATATAACGGCTATTTGTTTGCAGGGAATATATAATATATATAATATAAATTACAATACAAACACATGCAGCCATGCAGAATCTGGTGGGAAGAGTAAAAGAATATATTATATATATTATATATATTAATATACATGGTTTTCTAGTGCTGGCAGGTAACACAAATAGCAATGCATACAAGTTTGCATGATTGTTTCACAAGTGGCAGCCTGGCACGTAGACATGCAATGCAACATATTAAAGATTAAACTCAGCAAATGCACCTGCAACGGGCTGTGCCGGGGCGGACGGTTCCGCGTGCCGTGCCGGTCCGCGTGCCGGTCCGGTGTCGCGTGCCGTGCCGTGCCGGTGCCGGTTTCCAGATATCCAACCCGTATTCGCCCCGTTACAGAAAACGAGCCGTGCCGGTTTGATTCACCCCGTTCCCGATCCGAGTTTTCCGGTCCATTTCGCCGTGCCGTGCCCGGGTTGGCCGGTCAGAACCGCCCGGGTGGCCACCTCTAACCATGGGTTTGTTTACTGGTTTGTGCGTCCCTGTCAATATGCATGAGTTTGTATAATATAGGTTGGTTATATGATTCTTTTTAAATGCCTAACTGTTTTGTTTTGCATGTATAGCGGTCTCTGCTGAGTTAGTTATTGATTAATTATTTCTGTTATTCAATTATTTATAGGAATTGCCCGTGTACTTAATTTTGTTTTTCAGTCGCTTTGAGGTAAGTACTTTTTGACTTACTTTTATTTTCGGAAAAGATATTTTGACTCTGCTTTAAATTTCGTATAAGATATAAGAATATTGTTTCGAACTGTATAAGATATAAGAAATAAGATACGAGAATCTTCGAATTCCTCAGTCTCTACGTTATCGAACCCGTTCGTAATTTACGCTATAGTTCCGGAACTAGCCTTAGATACCCTTAGTAGGCGCACAAGTGTGCAACTTTAGATACCTATTAAGGGGGCGTAATTATTGAACTTTAGATGCCGGTCACTGGCAAAGTGTGGCGTATAAGAATAAGAATAAGATCCCGGCTACTGGGAAAGTGTGGCCGTAGAGCAAGACTGTGGTACTTTTGATTTTCGTTCTGTTTCTGTTTCTGCTTCTATATCTGTTTTAAATTCTGTATCTGTTTTAAATTCTGAAATTTTAAAATGTAAACTTTGGGCCGGGTCAATTTTGCAAAGGTTTTGTAACTTATTATATTTTGACCAAATCTGTTTTATTAAAACCGCCCATTGATTTTAAAAATATATGTTTGTCAATTTGTACTTGCTGAGCTGTGTAGCTCATCCCTTTCCCTATATTTCAGGTTCATTGTGGAAGCTTAGTAAGAATAAGGATGTGGACTTTGGATTTCGTGCAATTTGATTTTGTTTAAAGACCATTTGAATAAATTTGATTATTTGTTAGACATTGAATATTGGTTTATGGAGCTGCGTCTCCGTTTTTATGATTTTGGATTATCGTTAAGTTTGACCGCTGCGTTTGACTTTCGTAAATTTTGGTTTATCAAATAAAGTATTAAGTTTTATTTAAGTTTTGATTTAGATTTAATAGTCCGAAAAGTCGGGCTGTTACAGTTGGTATCAGAGCCGATTCTCGAAAGCTTGTTAACGCAAGTTGCCGGAGGTGGGGACACGAAGGCTTGGTGGTATTATCCCACAATGGATAGAGGTCCGGAGGTGGGGACACGAAGCCAACCGGTATTATCCCACAATGGCTAGGGAGGAACGATCCGGACCTATGGGCTATCCGTTCAGGCTTGACGAGGACGTCAAGAGTTTAAGTGGGGGAGTTTGTAACACCCCAGTCCCACATCGAGTAGATTTGGGACTTCTGTTCAGTTTATAGTGCAAAGCACTACTACTAATTAGCACCAACAAAATCATGATATTTTGGGGGCCTGTGGTGGGCTTGTCGTTACCCAAGTTGGTTCCGTTTGGGCCAGTAGGCTTTGGTTTATTCGGACTCAGAATCGGGACTTGACCCGATTTTCGAAAAAAAGACTCGGGATTTGACCCGGGTTGTCACACTTATGCAGTTTGACCTTTGAAGATTCTCTCCTTTTACAGCAAGTAAATTGTACTTCCATTTAAACCTAAACATACCTTGTAATATTCTTTTCACTTTCAGGATGTTTTAGATTTAGACTTAAATCAACTTCTTCCGAGACGATAAACATCTTGATCTTTTAGGTGCTGACAACTGGTGCAACTGGTCTGGTTCATAGATGACTAACACTTGATCAATACTTCCATGTCTTCAATTCAATGCTGTTGATAAGTCCTTTGTCGTTTTAGTTGCTTCAATAAAAATCACTAGAATCCTATGACACTAACTCTTAATCATTCAAATACTTCTGTAGTCTTGAAAGTCTTGTTTCTTTATTTGTCACAGAGGCTTGAACATATTAATGAACTTATTTCCGTGACCTGTTTACGGACTTCAAGAATACATACCATATTTTGATTTTTTGAGTTTACCTTATCTTCTTTACTTCTGGATTCCTGTGCTTCTGTTAATATTATTGTCTGTCTTGTCCTTTGTTGAGTTGTAGTTATCTCTGTTACATCGTCTGTTACATTATGCTTTATAATCTCCCCCTATTTGATTGTTAAAGTTCGACAAGCAAATACCTTGAGGATAACTCAACTAACTAAGGAAACATGAAACAAATTAAAGTAAGACAGATTGATAATATTAAATGCATTTTGGATAAAATATATACATTTCCAGATTTCAAAATTCAAAGAACATTAAAACTTTTTACAATGAAGTTGCTCCTTTAGTCTGAGCAGATTGTTCTTGTGTTCTTTGCTTCAATTCTTAAGTCCATCTCAATCTCACCTTCTTCAGCTACAGGATCAGAGTTAGCAGCTTGATAATCAATCACAGAAGGATAGTGCAGTGGTTCTCCAGGTTTAAGGATTGCTCATTTGATGTGTCTTCCGATATACTCAACCTCTTGACCCACTACATCCCATACCCATGCAATACTAACATCTTTCTTGTTTTGCTTTGGCATGTTTGGCAGTCCGGTATGCACTTCCAATCCTTTCTCCACTCTCTTCCTATAATAGGGAACATTCTCCATAAGATATCTTCTCAGAGTGTCGGCTGCTTTGTCCTTCTCCGTAGTTATGAATCCAGTGGATCTAAGATACTTCTCAACTGATATAAGATAGTTATTTGGATAATCTTTCAGTTTGTCCTCCATCAGATAGCAGATTCTGAACAAGTCATTCGTCATGAATCTCACCATCGGAGGATCTTCAGTAATCTCTGGACTGACCTTCATCAAGATTTCCTTAACATGCTCACAGAGCAGTTCATTTAGCTTTGTGGTTCTCTGGATCTTGATGAGCATCAACTGCAGTTCTGTATATGTTCTCTGTTCGAAAAACTTAGTTGAAATCACAAATGGACCTCCGTCCATGAAACTGATCAGTATGTTCCAGGCACCATTTGCTTTGACTCCAGACTTCATATAGATAAGAGAATTTCTCAATGCAGTGAAGTAAGTCTGATCTTCCAGATTTGCACCTCTGATGTCCTGAATGATAACTTCCACACCAGCATTGTCGTTGACTTCTAATCCGTCTTCAACTCCGCAGAATGTTTTATAAGCCATCTCCTAGTCACTTCCTTGTTTCTGTGCCAAATCTATCATCTTCTTCTTCCTTATTTCATTATACATCTTGAATCATTTAAGCTTCTCACTTCTCAGAACTTCTTGGTGGGTTTCCTTCTCAGCTTGCCTGGCATCTCTTTCTGTTTTCTCAGCTTTCAATACTTCCAAGGCAGCTTCTTGTTCAAGTGACAAAGGAATTGCTTCTTCCATATCATCATCCAAGATAAGATGTTCTATTGGCTCTGGATAATACAGTTCATGCTCTTCCTGTGGTTGTTGCTCATGCATGACCTCAAATCCCTCTTCACTTTCTTCACCTACTATGTCTTCAATCCAGTATTGTCTCACTGGAATAGTTTCATTGGTTTCCCATTTCCCCCATCCATCTTTCTCCCCCTTAGTTGAGGAATCCTCCACGAAGTCATCCTCAGCTTGAAAGGTTGTTGAAGGACCAGGTTGTTGGTTTCTCAACATATTCCAGATTGACTCTACTCCGTCACTCTGGTTCTCCATGAATAGAGCAATGTCCTTGTTCATTTCTTGTATAGAAGCTATCTTCTGGTCAATATTACTCAGTCTTGAGTTGGTAGTCTGCTCAATTCTATCCAATCTCTTGTTCAGGCGAGACTCCACTCTTGACAGTGTATTCATTGCATCCTTGACCCTTGCTTGACCATCCCGGATAACTAGAACGTCTTCAGTTAAAGCTTCTTGTCCTTGTTGCAAGACATGCACTTCATTCACAAAACCATCTCTTAGTTCCTTGACGTCTGCTCTCAATTCGACCAGTTCTTCCATAGCTTCCTTCTTCAAGGAGTCCATTGTCTGTTTAGTACCTGTTATAGTGCCAGATGCACTACCTAAGACCCTGTAGGTTCTTCTGGAATCAGCTGCAGCCAAGTCAATCTTCTCTTGAATAGTAGTTAAAGAAGCATCAACCGGACCGGAGAAGATCCCTTGGTCAAAGGAAGGTCTCAGTGGGACTTTGAATAATGGATTTCCTTGACGATCATGAACTGTCATCTCCTTGAGAGTGGATTGAACATGTAGCTCTCTATCTATAGGCATTAGCAAATCATCAATGTTTGTTAGGGTTTGGGTGTCACTCCTCACATTTGGCTCTGGGTGTTCACTCAACGTTTCTGTTGGTGTTTCACTCATTTTCCTTTCCCACTCAGGCCAGGTGATAGTGTTTTTGTTTCACTCATTCCCGTCTTGCTAGTTGTACCTGCATCAGAATTCACCGTAGCCATCCTTCAGGAGGTATCTTTAGATATACCAAGTTGCTGATCATCTTTAGATGATGTATCCTTTGTAGGATCTAGAGTTTGAATCTCTAGGAGGCTAGAATCAGGCTCTATTAACAGTAGAGATCCTGAAACTTCCTCTAAAGTCTGTGAAGACTTTTCCTCAGTTAACTCCTCAATTAAAATTGATTCATTGTCACCGAGTTGCCGATCTGCACCTACGTCAGACCCTGTACCCGCAGGATCCAGATATGTTCCATCTGGGGAGCTAGGCAATGACCCTTGAAATTGTGCATTTAGGTCAAAACCTTCTCTCGACGTCTGTGAAGACTCTTGGTTCAATTCAGAACCTTCAACCAGTGATCCTGACCGTAATATGGTCGGAACACCAGTTGCTTCCGTCAATTCTTCCTTACTTGATTGAGCTATTGGTTCAGATATTGCTTTGGTAAGTGTTGCCCAATCAGCATCAGAAAAATCAGTAAAGGGCTGTTTGGATGAGAGAAATGAAGTTTCAACAGTTGCCTCGTTTTTAATTTGTTGCCCAGTAATAAACAATTGTAGAAGGGGGGTTGAATACAATTGTATAAGATTCTCGACTTAATAAGATATGAATCACAAATATGAAAGAATAATAACAGCTTTATTAAATCTGATATAAAACTGTTACAAACTCTCTCAAGAAATTCTGATGTTCTTGAGAGCTGCTAGGTTACAAAGATACTCGAGTGTATGATTGGTTGTTAAACCAAAACCTAAACTGTGTTTATATACTACACAGCTTCTCTATCAATTACATGATAAGTCCTAATCAATTACAAAGATTGAAACCTATCCTAAATTGATAGCTGCATTCCTATAGACCAGGAACCGACAGAATAATCTTCCTTATTTAACTAGACTCCAAATATGACTCGAAGTAGAATTCCTGATCAGCTTCCAGTCCTGATGATCAATCCTGATCCCAGTCCTGATATTCATCTTGATCCTGACGATCATGCAATCCTGATAGATATGCATTACTGATGACGTCAGCAATCCTGATCAGTTGAGTCTAGATCCTGACAATCATTGAATCCTGATCTAACAATCTCCCCCAATCTCATACTTTCTGAAATAAAGTATAGATTCCTAAGATTCAATGATGTCAAAAACATATTTACAAAATGTACAAATATTTACAGCAACAACTTATCTATTTAAATTCTTTGATAGAACAGATTCATCTTCAAGAAGTTGGATAACAAATTTTCTTCTTTTTCTTCAAGAATTTGAATCAGTCTTTCCTTAAGATTTCTGAGTTCTTCATCTTCCTCATTAATCTGGTAGATAGCTGCTCTGAGATTTTGTATGGAGCTTCTTTGTAGACTGTGCTCTTCAAGCAAAAGATAAGCTGTAATATCCCCAAATTTTGTACTTATTTAAGAACCATTGATGAATAGTAACTTTTGTTAAAAACCATTGATGAATAGTAACTTTTTCATTTAAAAAGTTTTCAGACCACCCTATGTACGGGACGGTATAATGAACTTTCGAAGTCGTATTAGTGATCTACGATGTAAATGAAGGAATGCAAAAGCCGTCAGAATCAGAAAAATAGTATTTCTGTTTTCTCCGAAATTTCACCTATAACTGATGGATTAATCATTATTTGAAAATATTGGAGGATTTAAATTATCAATTCCATGGATATGGATTTAATAAAAGAATTAGTGATGTCAAGAACGTTTACGGTAAACTACTTCGATAGAACACTTAAGAAACCCTGCGAACATTCCACGAGATTAAGCGGTGACGGAACAACGCGACACTTACAGGATTAAATATAGGCATGGAAGTAACATGTAACAAGATTAATCCAAGGAATGCAACAATTGTATCATCCATGTGAAAGGGAACAAACCAGTAAAGCTACTTTATCTCCAAACTCTCCCACTGCTTGACATGTGTCCTGATGATGAGGCAAACAAGCTATGACTCACCATTACTACAAAATATCACATTTTCTATCAAAATCAACCAAGGCAAAAAGCAAGAAAAGAACCCTCCACTTGAAGAAGAAACATTCGGCCCATTTCATCATCCAAGGATACATTTTTCAAAGATCATCTTCCAAGCTTCCATAAATCATGATGTTGGATTCAAAAGTTTCCTAATTCCTAGACTAAGGTATGCTATAATTCCTAGCTTCATCCATGGATTGTAACATGCTTGAATCTTAGATCAAAGATGAGGGTGAATAGTGAAATGAATAGTAATATTTTGTGTTCTTGATTTTCTTCTTAAAGATTAAGCTTGTTAAGGATAGTTCAAAGCTCAAGGAAGGATTATAAGCTATTGTGAGTATATTTAAAGAATCAAGGAAGGTATAACTCTTGAAACCCTTGGTTATAATTTGATTTATATGGTTAGTTTAAGTGTAGATTAGTTAGTATGATCATAAGGATGAATGATTGATTTTGATGAAAGATTGATGTTGTTTTGAGGATGAATAAGTAGATGTTGATTTTGACTATGGTTGATGATGATTATGGATTAGTAATGATGTTGAGGAATTAACTTGATGATTTGGTTGGATTGATCATGTAAAGTTTATGATTAAACTTTGGAATCATTAAAACATAGCCGTTATAATGCCCGATTTTCCTTAACCTTGTTTTGTTTGTGATGTTCGAACATAATAACATCTGTCCAAGATCACCACTGCCCATTATAGTGTAGGTCTTGTTTCAAGGTTCGTTTTGGTGCGAAGATCATGTGAATCCTATTTACGGTTTAGGAGAAACAAGTATTTTAGTAAAGGATGTTTCGCGAAACCAAACTATACCACTTAGCCAACTTTGAGGCAATGATCAAACCCCTTAATCGACTTATTAGAATGTGAAACTTTGTGCTAACATGCTAGGTACGTTTAGGAAGACCCTCGAAAAGATTCCGTGTTAAAAGGATTTGATCTCTATTTTATAAAAATGCGTGAGCGAGCATGCGCGAGTGAAAGTTCTTAAAGAGTTAACTTGAAAATGAACTTGTTACTTGAGATAGTACGTACTTAGTGTCATAAAAGTATTAAGTGATTAATCTCGGATATTTTGACTATGTATAGATCGCCGGATCAACCCGAGGCACACTACCCCTACCTCACCACCAGGCAAGTTTTCGAAACCTATGCCTACTGTTGTTGTGATAATAAAATGCTTTCGTATATGATATGCAAATGAGAAGTATACATGTTTTATTCCCAAGTACATTGCGATATATAAATTGCATGCTTGTCTTCGAACTGCTATATATAGTGATACTTGAGGTTACGATTTAATTATGGGCTTCTAAGCTAAATATGGGATATTAGTTAGAAGCCAGGTTTTTATAAATGCCCTAGGTAAAGGGCGTATGATTTATTCTTTAGGCCGGAAGTAGTAATACTTTATGTATATGTTAAAGGTTATTTTCCGATAAAGATATCGGTAACTGTTATTCGAAAACTATTTATTTAATGAATATTATTTTGAATATTCATTTAATGATTATTTATTTAATGAATATTATTTTGAATATTCATTTAATGATTATTTATTAATGAATATTATTTTTGAATATTCATTTAATCCTTATTTATTTAATGAATATTATTTTTAATATTCATTCAATCATTATTTATTTAATGAATATTATTTTTGAATATTCGTTTAAGGTTTATTTATTTAACAAATATTATTTGATTATTTATTAAATACTTTTAACCCGTTTTAAAATGAGTTATATTATTTAAAGTTTATCCTTGACCTTCAACAATTATGAAGGATATTCTAAGCTGTACTATTAATTATTTTAAATCAAGGGGAGGTTCCCAAACACTGTTTTTCCATTTAAATCCATATTTTAAGAGGATTTAAATACTCGCTCAACTACCAAAAATATGGGGAACCTGATTTAAGTGACTGCTACTCATTTTAAACTCTCAACTCAAAACTGTCAGGGGACAGATATTTTATCGGAGCAATTTAATTGCTGCAAGTCAAATGTTGTGTTACTACCTCAACGATCGAGGAGTAAATTGATGGAACAAGTCGATATCCATTAACAAGCAATAGCTTGGGAAATATTGGAGAATCTTCCTTTCCAACCTAGATATAACTACTTAGTGGAGTCGTATCAACAAGTATTACACTTGGGGAAAGGGGGACGATCTTTACGTTTCAGAGTCATGGATTTCATCCGAACTAGGAGCAGTGTAAGAGGTCGAGTCGCGCCGACCCATCATTTTTATTGCCCCAAATGGGCCGGGGAGATCCAAAAAGGCGGTAGACGATGTCAGGCTGTCGTGTTCTTCCATCTACATGTAGAAAACATTTTTAGTTGTACGACCTGCTATTGATCATAGTGAGGTTGGGACAACTGGCGCGGTGATTACTCCAGTATTGGTTCATCATCCAATTTGGATAATTCTGCAACATGTATTGAAAGGGACTAAGGATGACATCCTTGGTACAGGTTTACCGATCATGTTGGCAGGGAGTTTCTGCAACATGTATTGAAAGGGACTAAGGATGACATTCTTGGTACAGGTTTACCGATCATGTTGGCAGGGGGTTGAAAAGTGTTCAAAAATGAAGTTACAATAAATCCTTGCAACTTCATCTTTTATTTTATGAGTTATGACTCTGATAAAACCTTACTCAGATTATATATGCATAAGTGGATTTTGGGTTACGGAAACCTTATATTAATTTTCCTCGTAACTTCATCTTTTATGTTATACTAGTATCTTATCCGTTTAATGCATAGCCTGTGGTTACAAAGATATCTTCGAACTGTATATAATGTTGATCTGTCATAAACTATTTTGGTGGCCTCTATTGCTCACCCTTGCTTTATTTATTTATATCACAACAACAGCTAGAGCAGATGGCCCGCAACAGGCACACTCTGCGCAAGCAGGTATCAGCCGTCAGAGATTTACCCGCTGATGTCATAACCGCCATAGCTGAGGTAGTAGCAATCAGTAGTCTAAGCTACAGCTTTTGTGTATCAGACTTATTTATATTTATGATTAATGTAAGCAACGGCAAGAACTTTTGATGACTTATAACTTGTGGATCCTATGACTAGATACTTATTCCAATTTCATCTTTAAGACCATAACTAGTTGTGTATGGTGTTGTTATTGCGGGGTCACAACATACAGTTTAATTGTTTTGATTCAAGTGCAAGTATTACTGATGGAAATTGAGACCGTAACGACCGGATCCCCGACCCCAGATCTGGGGCTGTTACATAAGCAATTTCCTTCCCATCAGGATTGAGAGTAAGTTGAGTCATGCCAAAAGTCACTTCTTTAACAACAGTGCCCCTTTGCATTTCCACATCTTGACCTCTTTGATTTAAGTACATGGGAGTATAATCACCATTGAAATTTCTGTTTCCATCCAGTCTTCTTCTTATTGTTGACAAGATCAGGTCACTCCACACTTTGCACACTTCATTCTTCCATCTTAACAGATAATGAACATATTTCAGTTCATGTGTATTTTTCATCAGCACATCTTGAATGGACAGAATCTTCACACTACCATCTTTCTTGAAGTACATAAGCTTTTCTTTCTTTTCAATACCATCATGACAATCTATAATTATATCAACAGCTAATAAATTGTTCAGGTTTTCAGAAGTTAAAGTACCTCCAATTTCAGTCAAGGAGTAAGGATCAATATAAGACATATTCAGATATTCAGCATCCCTGTGTCCAATACCTCCTCTTGAATTACTTGTCAATTGCTTCATATTTGAAAACATTCATAGCCAGAGTTCTTTTGATCTAACTATATCAGATAAATCAACAACACTTGAAGCACTTGTTATAATTCCTCCATTCTGAAAATTGATAGGTGTGTTACACCTCAGTGTACTTATGTGTTTCCACTTCTTATCTTTCTCTTTTTCAAAAGCATAGCTTCTTTCTAGTAAAGATTCTCGTATGCTTGGATTTCTCCACAATCTTCTGTTTGAGAGTTTAAGCCTTTGTACATAGAGATTGAAATCTCTATTTGTTCTTCTTGTGATTTCTCTTCTTCTGACTTCTTCTTCTTCACCCACTTCCTTGTTGTGAGAATCAACCACAGTAGATAAGATTAACAAATCAATCTCTTGCAGAATTTCAGATTCATCAGGATCTTGAACATTGTCAGGAACAATATCAGGATTAGAATCTTCAATTTGATTTGTATTGCAGAGAATTAATTGTCTTGGTCTTCTTCTCAATTCAGGTTCTTCTTCAATAAACTCCTTGTCTGCCTTCTCAATGATATCCTTGATAACATGATCTATTAGATTTTGTGAAGCTTCAGGAATTTCTTCAATTAATAAACCTCTAGACCTTGTCTGTCTAGGCACTGTTTGAGTTGAAGAACCTCTTCTACCTCTTCTAGCACCTCTCCTACCTCTGTCTCCTCTTCCTCTAGCAGGAGCAGGATTATTAAAGCTTTCCATCATTTCTCTCTGTTGACTTAAGAATTCTTCATGTGAGAGATCAGGATATTCTTCACTTGCTGTAGAGAGTGCTTTTCTTGCAAATAATTGTTGAACTCTTTTATCAGTGTGATAGAGAGTAACAATTCTGCCATCTTTTGTAGTAAACTTCTAGAATAGATTTGATGCATCTTCAGGATTATCAATAAGCACATCTTCATCACCTTCAGGAATTGTAGCATGAGTCCGTTCATGACAAGGCATCAGGATTTGATCACCTGTCAGAATTTGTTCTTCCGTCAGGATCTGAGATTGCACTAATGTCCTTACTGTCTTAACTCCAGAATCAGAAACATGAGTTGACTGCGTTGTTTGACTTTGAGAAGTTTGAATTGTAGACTTCATAACAGCAGCATCAAAGGTTTCTCCTTGTAGTACTTTGTCACCACCATCATTTCCAGTATCATCATCATTATTCCTTAATACTAGATCAGGTGTACATTTTGTCTGACTTTACCTTCTCCCCCTTTTTGACATCAGTATTTGACAATATATTCAAAATTAAGGCAAGAGAGGTTTGAATGTCAGTTACCTTTGTATCAAGAGAATCAATCATGTTGTTGATCGAAGACTGTTCAGTAATGATTGACTTAACTTGGGATTCCACTACCCTGAGTTGAAGAGCAGTAGGCACCTTTGTAAAGCTCTGAGAAATATCAGTCCTCACTTTGTCAGTAGAATCTTTGACAGAATCTATTTCATGTTTCAGGCTTTTGGATAACAAAGTAAACTACACCATATATGACATTTGCCAACACCTAAAAAAAGTGTGAAAAATCATGATTAGTGTTGCTGGAAGCCAAAAAATAGCCTACGCCAACACTTTTCCCAATTTTCGAAGTGTTGGACTTTGCACCGTGGCCATAGGGGTCTATGCCAACACTTGATGAACCTGCAGTAACATATGAAAAAACTGTTACCGTATACCCCAATGGCAATACTTTCTTGTCTTTGCCAACACTAAGAAAAGCGTTGGAATAGACCCTATGCCAACACTCAGTATTCTATTCCAACACTTATTTGTGAAACACTTATTTGTATTTTGGCAACACCATTTTACTTTATTGCAACATTAATTGTTCAACAATATCATTAATTTTTTGCCAACACATTTTCGTATCTTAGTAACATTTTATAACCAACAAAAATCAAATGCATCGGATTATCACCATGAACATATATTCCATGTCATTAAACAAACACCAAAAGGTACTTAGACAAGCAAACTTAGTTTTACAGTCACGCTAATAAAGTACCATCACAATATTGTTCACAAAAGTACCATCAAAAACAAATTTTCAAAAGTACCATCACAATATCAGAAACAGTAATAAAGTACAAATAAAGACCAGTCACGGAGTATCGTCGTCATCTCCACCAGAAACACTTGACTCGTCAATATTAAACTTCAACCCCAGATTCTTCTCAGCCAACTTTGTCATCACCTCTTGAACTTTTTTGTCAACTTTCTCCTCCATCTCTTGTGCTAGTAAACAAGACGTTAATTAGGAATATATATATATATGATTTCATATTTAATCAATTTACTGATCTACACAAAATCGAGTGTTGTACCTGGCTATGACTATATGCACCAGTGGCTCTTCCAGGAATTTGATCAAGTATCTGCCAAGCTCTTTCAATAGAATCAGCGCTGCAATCAGATATTAGGAAAAACAAGGTCAATAAAAAAGGTTTCATCTGTTTGCAATACTTTTCTTGATGTAGAGATTTCTTCTTTCAGCTTATAGTCCAATTTTACCCTTCCCCTCTATGTGTTTAGCCATAAGTTCCTCATCATATTAGATAGGATTTGACTGTGATAGCAGATAGGTGACACACTGGAATTGGAATTTCAGATTTTAACCATATTCTCATACTAGCTACGTTCTTTATATTAGATGTTAATTAGGTTCCCCCAGAATGATCAGTGGCTATTAAATCTTAGAACATAATATGGACCTGGGAATCATATGTTGCTCTCAAACTGTAGAAACAGTTAAATAACTTAAAGTAGTAGATTAAAACTACATTATTAACACAACGGAGAATCAGTAAAGTCACAGTTACACACCTGAACAAACCTTGCATTTCACTCTTGTCCAAGATGGCAGGATGATCACATAGTGCAAGAACCTGAATAGGATTTGGAAAAATTACGTGATCAATAACTTATTAACAAAAAATATGCGTATTAAATAAAGTAAAGGAGAAAACCGAAACCTCTCTGAAGAAGGTAATAAGCTGCTGATTTAGAGACTGAGGGTTTCTGATATTGCATTAAAGTATCTAACATCCAATAGACAAAAGTACATAATAAGTTTGAGTAAGTAATAATGCAAATCGAGTAAAAAAATGCAATACAGAATAACAGATACCTCATCGAAAGGATGGGAACCGGGCTAATCAACTAATTCTTGCTGTAATTTCTGGAAAAATATAAATTGAATAACGAAACATAGTTAAAAACAAGAAAACAATCGGGAGCTGAATTATATGTATGTGGAAAGAGCTGAATTATATGTACAATACACGAAGTTTCTCTTATCCTTGTCTGAATTGATAGGCAAACGTATCACCTTATCCATTATACTATTTCCTTTTGTTTTTAAACTAATCTGCAGGGTGCCGTAATCTCAATGCCAAAACAAATGGAATACTTCAGGGAGTATAAATCAAGAGTTGAAGCCCAAATCGGGAATGAAAGAACTGAACTTCTGGTTAAAAATGCTGTATAAATTATAAGCGCAGGAACAAACGATTTTGTATTAAATTATTTTGGGGTCTCAAGAATTCACATAATTCGAGTGGATCGTCAATATCCCATATAGAAATTACACTTCAATATCTTATTCTAATCACAACTCAAAAGTTACTATCCTTATAGGTATATTATCGTACTAGCCCAAAACATTCAATATCTTATTCTAATCTTTCTTTTAGAGTAAATTAGACCTTCAAGGTTATAACATGTCCAAAATTCAGCTTTAAAACATGTCTACATAATTGAGAACATCCATTTTAAAACAGCCCTGCAGCTTGTTCAAAACATTTTGAGTTAACGATATTCAATCAGCTCTAACTCAGTATTCACAAGTCTGGTATATACCATATTCGGCAGAAACACAAACAAGACAAAAACCTATAACTTTTATCTTTTATCTAACATTAAATAAGGTTATTAAACTCTTCAAAACAACTCCCCAAAACAGGGCAGTCAACCTGGAAATTGAAATGCTGCTGCGCAAGCTATACCTAAACATTTTTAGCAAATTGAAAACTAATCATTTTAAAACCAATTTTTTTTGAGATCCTCCTGAACCTCATATCAGTATACCAGAAAAATTTCCAACCAAAACCAATTCTTTATCAAGAACAACCAGCTAAACAATCATGTGCCAAAGTACATAAAATTTTCTGATGCGCGACCTTTAGTAAAACTATGATAACTCTTTACTCGTATACTCAAAACACTCAAGGTCAGCGTGTAATTAAACTAGAAAAAAAATAGAACAATTCCACTATTATTCTATTACCCAAAACTGCTGTTAATGGCTCCAGAACAGTAGAACAGAAACATGGCAGTAAACAAGTTTGTTGGATTTGACCCTTCAAGTTCTCCTTTACCCTTCGTTATCACTAACCAACCATTATCAATCAATACCAATCAATTACAACTTAAATTCATTATTTCAATCATAAGAATCTTAGAAATATACATAACCAAAATAAAAAATTTAAGAACCATTCTTAACATGAAGAAACAAGGATCAATATTGAGGGATTACACCTCAAATCAAGTTATAAGCTCCACCCAATTCAAATCAAGATCAGACAAGCATCATACCAATCTTTCCCCAAAATTTTCTATATATGCCCTAGCTTTTCTTCATCTCCAAATTCAAGAATACTACCACAACATCATAAAGTGAAAATCATACAAACAAATTCACGAACCCATTATGTGAAATCAATATTGCAACTGTTGGTCTTGCCATAAACTCACAAAAATTACAAGAAACACAAAAATAAAAATAGGATTTATAAAAAATTGAAGCTCAAAAAGATATATACCTAATTGAAATTGTGAAACAATTGAAGCTCCAAAAGTCCGTGTTTGAAAGCCCCAATTGAACCCATGTGTAGAAGCCCCAATTGTACCCTTGTGTTAAGCCCCAATTGAAACAAAATAAATTGACAGACTGCTAGGACCCATGAATAAATTGGTAAAACCAGATGTTTAAAGTAGAAGATAGTGAAGAAACCCAGATGTCTTGAAGATGAAGGCTGTGAAGAGAGAGCATCCTGAAGAGAGAGTGTTTTGGGATAAACCTAGTCCCCAAATGTGTTTTAATTGTTTTTAGATATTTAGTTTTCGGAAAAAATAAACTGGGCGGGATAATTTTAGACAAATGCCGCCCAATTTTTGGTCAAAGATGTGACCCGCCCATGACTATATTAAATCCCGCCTAAATTTTCAGATTTTGTAACACGTTTTCAGCCATCAATTGTAAACCAAAATATGTGTTACAATAGACACATAATCATCTCTAAGGTAACGTTAGATGACATCAACGGTAACATCAAAAAAAAATATTACCTTATATCAATTTTAAGTCATTTAAGGTAACATTTTAGCTTGTAACACCAAAAAAAGTGTTGGTAATGGCCATA
The DNA here is from genome assembly GCA_030848705.1 of Heracleum sosnowskyi. Classification (NCBI taxonomy): domain Eukaryota; kingdom Viridiplantae; phylum Streptophyta; class Magnoliopsida; order Apiales; family Apiaceae; genus Heracleum; species Heracleum sosnowskyi. The sequence continues at coordinate 109,057,475 of CM061243.1, read as the reverse complement.
TATGGTGTAGTAGCCTTCAAATGATTCTTCAAATCTTCATTCTGAATCAACTTAGCATCATTATAAGCATGATCCAATGCATAGGGATAGCTTACAGATTCATCAGATCTATACCATTCATTTTCCCATTGATGCATTCTCAGCTGCTCAGCAGGATCAATCTCAGAAGGAACATAAAAGTCTTGTCTTAAGTCCTTTCCAGTATTAGCCTTGCCAGCCATGAATGTGCTTGATGAACCAAAGTTAGTTCCAAGACTAGATTTTAAAACTCTGGCAAGCTGATCCTTCTCTTCATTATTATCATCATCATCACTATCATCACTATCATCAGCATCAGTATCGTCAGGATCAGGAATAGCAATACCTTTCAGTTTATCCTGTGAATCTGTGATAGGATGGTTCATTGGTTGTGATCTTAGTGGCTATATAAGAATTGGCTCAACATCAGGAGCACCACTATCATCAGGAGCAACACCGTCAAGATTTGATAAGCTTGCATCAGTATTTGCTACCAATGGTTCTTGTGGAGCCTGAGGTTCAGAAGCTGCTTTAACACTTTGAGTTAAAGGTTCTTGTGTACTTCCCTCATTGACAGTGTCCTCGACCAATCTTTCACCAGAAGCTGTAGCTTTGCCTGCATCTTCACATTGAGAAGATGGTTCTTGTGTGACCATTTCAATAGCTAGGCCTTCACCCAAACTTTGATTGAGTGGTTCTTGTGTGGCAGGATCTTCAGTAGTAGCCGCTGAACCACTTTGAGATTCAGGTTCTTGTTGGCTTGATCTTTTCAGCTTCTTGAGTCTCTTGAAAACAATCTCTACTGCTTTCCTCTTCTTTTCCAAGGGATGTGAAAATCCAAGCTTTGAAGCAGTCTCAACAACCTTCTCCCATGAAATTTCATCAATCTTTGCAGTTGGAGAGGCTTTTGCTGGAGAGTCTGAGATAGAAACAATTTTTGTTTGTGCATCAGGAATACCAACATCAGGATTTGCTAGAGCATCAGGAGTAGATGACTCATCAGGATTTGATGTCTGAATATCAGTATCCTTCATTTGCACCTTCAAAGGAATATGATACCTGCTTTTTGACAATATACTTTTCTTCTATGGCTTTGAAGAAGGTGCCACAGCTTCAGTAGCAGTATCGACAACTTCCTTGATTATCTTAAATTTAGAGGAAATTGGCATGTCATCTTCAGAATCAGTTTCATCCCTTAATACCAATTTTCTCTTCACAGAAACAACCTCAGTCACCTTCTCAGGTTTCTTCTGAACCAGGACCCCTTGTACACCCCCTTGTTTCTTCTTTTTAGTGAGTGGTGTAGAGGAAAAATCCTTTGAACCTGATTGTCTTCCAGACACATCAGTTCTAGCTGATTTCTTTGATTTGACAACTAAAGTCTTTTGAGAGACAGTAGAGGTGGTTGTTAACTGTTTAGACTGTTTAGGTGGCATGCTGAGGTCAGGAACAAGGTGTGATTGGCCTTGCCCCATAGCATTAGAAAGTAATCCATAACAAGTAGGCATTTTCTGATGTAAGAAAAACCTAACCTCATAAGGAATAAAAGCATTGCCAATAAAACCATTTGCCTTATCACTGTTGACTAAGGACTTAATATTATTCTCAATAATTCTACAGATTGGTAGAACTACATCATCCTCAAAAACAACATTAGGACATAAGTGATTAAATATCAACTGTAAAAATATAAGAAAACAGACAGAACCTAACTTATCTGATTTCCTATCACTTAAAGCTTTTAAGATAAAAGAACCATAATCAAACACTGTAGAATGGATAAGAGAGTACCCAATTTTGAGAGATCCTGATGGAAGAGCATCAAAATTTGATGTCTTATTCAGGAAACACCGACTGATTGTATCAAAGAAGATCCACTGGATTCACATCAACGGAGAAGGACAAAGCAGCAGACACTCATAGAAGATTTCTAATGGAGAATGTTCCTTACTATAGGAAAAGAGTGGAAAGAGGATTGGAAGTGCATACCAGATTGCCAAACATGCCAAAGCTAAACAAGAAAGATGTTAACATTGCATGGTTATGGGCTGGAGTGGGTCAAGAGGTTGAATATATTGGAAGACACATCCAAGGAGCAATCCTTAAACCTGGAGAACCACTGCACTATCTATCAGTGATTGATTATCAAGCTGCTAACTCCGATCCAATGATTAAAGAAGGTGAGATTGGAATGGACTGAAGATTGAAGCAAAGAACAAAAGAACTATCAGACTAGAGGAGCAACTTCATTGTAAAGTTTAATTGTTTTTTGATTTATGAAATCTGGAAATGTATATATATCTGATCCAAAATGCAGTTAATATTATTACGCTGTCTTACTTTAAGTAGTTTCATGTTTCCTTAGTTAGTTGAGTTATCCTCGAAGTATTTGCTTGTCGAACTCTATCCAATCAAATAGGGGGAGATTGTAAAGCACAATGTAACATAAGATGTAAAAGAGATAACTACAACTCAACAAAGGACAAGACATACAATAATATTAACAGAAGCACAGGAATCCAAAATCAAAGAAGAAAAGGTAAACTCAAAAAATCAAAATACGTTATGTATTCTTGAAGTCCGTAAACAGGTCACGGAAAGAAGTTCATGAAAATGTTCAAGCCTCAGTGACAGCAAAAGAAACAAGACTTTCAAGACGACAGAAGTATGTGAATGATTTAGGGTTAAGTACCACGGGATTCCAGTGATTTATTTGAAGCAACCAGAACGACAAGGGACTTATCAGCAGCATTGAATTGAAGACATAAAAGAAGAATTGATCAAGTGTTATTCATCTGTGAACCAGACCAGTTGCACTAGGTGACGACACTAAAAAGATCAAGTTGTTTTATCGTCTCAGAAGAAATCGATACAGTCTAAAACTGAAACACCCTGGAGCTGAATGGATTTTCTAAAAGGTCAAGGACAAGGAAAAGAGTTCGATGGTTTTTCTTTTAAGAAAACCATCGAAGGTGACATAAAGAAAAACAAAAGAAAATGTTCGATAGTTTTCTTAATTAGAAAACCATCGAATGAAAAGTAAAAAGTGAATGAAAACTTTAATAAAGTAAAAGTTCCATTCGATAGTTTTTATTTTAAAAACCATCGAATGTAATTATTACTTTATTATTCGATAGTTTTCAATTCACAAAGTGGGTGAAAAGTTTTCTTTGTTTGTCAGGTTGATGAGAATTGGACGGCCAAGATTGTTTTAACAATTAAGGTTCGATAGTTTTCTAAAAACTAAGACTACAATTACAACAGAAGAAGTGTGTCTTCTTCAGTCAGGTTCATTCACACAGAAGCAATTACGGAGAGAGAGGAAAAGCCAGAGAGAAAATACTAAGAACATTAATTCTGCTGGAACTCTATCAATGTATTGATTGTGAATAACCTAGAACTCATTGAAGCTAATCTACGGATTAGAAATTGTAGCACCCTTCGAGGTTTATATTTATAAAAAGATATATTCCCCGAAACTTGATTTGGTTTGGTGTGTTTGATTTCGTTATAGAACTGAAAGATTAATCCGCGAACGAAATTAAATTATTTGTGAGTATCGTATTCAACCCCCCCTTCTACGATACTTTGGACCTAACAATTGGTATCAGAGCTACTTGATTGATATACAAATCAGATCCGGTGAATGAGACCAAAATCAAACGTAGGGTGAAAATTCGAAGCAAATTTTTTAACTTTCAAAATTTTTCATTTAATTGGAATTTATTGAATTTTAAACAATTTGAAATTTTCAGAAACCATGAGTGCTCCAAAGACAACTGCTGGTATTAAAGTTCCCCCGTTTACTAGAGATGATTTCGGGTTATGGAAGATGAAGATGCTGTTATTTATCAAGGCATCTAACCCGTTGTATATTGGCATATTAGAGAACGGACCGTTTGTACCAATGAAACCAGTTAGTGAATCTACAGCTCCTGATGGTAGCAGGATTCCTCAAGGCACCCAACCTAAGGATATTACTGAATATATAGATTCTGACAAAGAACTGATTCGATTGGACACCGGTTTAATGTTGATATTGGCGGACTCCACAGACAAGGAAATGAGCTATCAGTTGATGAACTGTACAAGCGGGAAACATATGTGGGATACCATTAACTTGATAATGGAAGGAACTGAAGACGTTCAGGAAAACAGATTGGACATCCTGACTTCTCAATATGAAGCGTTTAGGTCCCTGCCAGGAGAAAGTATAACTCAGGTCTTTGAGAAATATACTAAGCTTCTCAATGAATTGGCAATGAAAGGAAAGACCTATCCACTGAGAGAATCAAACAGGAAGTTCATGATGACACTGCCCCATCATGTAGAACACAAGTCATCATCCATTAGGGAAAGAATTGACTTCACAAAGATGTCATTAGAGATGATCTATGGCAAGTTGAAGACCTATGAGATGGAACAGGAACAAAGGGTGATAATCTACGGATCAGGGACAGTGGAGAACAAGCACAATGCACTTGTGAGATCAGCAGCACTTGTAGTGGATGAACCAATAACTTCTGAGATTCAGGTTCAAACCCCTAGAGCTGGAAAGGAGGTGATAATAGAAGCAGAAATGGATTCTGTGAATCTGGGTGTTGATGAAAGTGATTACTACACCCTAGAAGAGCTTGAGCAAATGGAAGACAAAACCATGGCGTACTTAGCTGCAAAGTTTAGTCACATTCGTTTCAAGAGAAACCCTAAGTACAAGTTCAAGGGTTCAACCAACAGATTCCAGAAGAGCAATTATACACCTAGTACAGGCTTTAAGGGAGGCTACAAGACTGGCATGATTGATAGAAGCAAATCAAGATGCTACAACTGCAATGAGTTAGGGCATTTCGCCACTGAATGCCGGAAGCCTCGTCAAGCGAGAGACATGAAAGATGTCTATGGAAAGAAGGATTCTTATGATGAGTTGAAGAAAGAGAATGCCAAGCTTAAACAGCAATTGGAGGCATTCTCTGGAAAGTAGAAAGGGAAAGCTTATATAGCAGAGGGAAAGCACTGGGATGATACTGATTCGGATGAAGAGGAGGAATATGTAAATGTTGCTCTAATGGCTGACTCTTCAGAGGAATCACCACAATCATCTCAGGTACCTATCTTAACTACAATTGATATGTCTAATTCTGAGTAAAAGAAAACTGTGCAAGATCTTAGTGTAGAATTGTTTAATGTACACACAAGCATGCTAGCATCATAAATGGAAAATGCTAAACTAGTTCTTAAGATTAAAAAATTAGAATCTAAAAATGAAGAACTAGAGCTTGTAGCTGTAACATTAGAAGATCTTAAGCAAAAGAATGCGTACTTAGAGAACAAGGTCAAGTGTAATGATGAGATAGAGACTATCCTCAGGAAGCAGATTTCAGATCTAGATTTGAAGCTGAATGCATTTAAGAATTCCGCTCTAGTGGCTAAGGAAATCATTGATACTCAGGCCATAGAGAATAAAACTGCTATAGGATTTGACTATAACAAGAAAGCTGGTAAGAAGATTGTGGAATTCCCTGTGACATCTTCAGTTGTCAAAAGGAATACTCCACATGTTCTTAAGAATGTTGATTGTCCAGTTTTTGTTAAGCCATTTCCACCACTCTTTCATGAGGATGACCTTTTCATAAGACAAGAATTGCTTGAGGAGGATTTGTTGAAGGAAAAAGAGGTAAAAACTAAGTTGCCTAGGAAATCAGTAAAAAATGAATTACCTAAACCTGATTTACCTAAAACTGAAGTAGGTGACGTAGTTAGTAATGTTAAAAAGAACAGGAATGGGAAGAAGAAGATTGTTAATCAGGAAATGGTTCCATTTTCTCCCATTGCATCTAGGAAGTTGTGCACTATTTGTAACTCTGCTGGACACCTTATACATGCATGTAAAAAGGTTAAAGTAGAAACTGCTAATGCTTCTGAAATGCATAACATGTCTGACATGCCTGATCTTCATGAACCCTGTGGAAAGAAAGAGTGTTTGCTATGTAAGTACAACATCATGCATGCTTATTTTAAGTTGATGAATGATAATAGCAACAACACTAGTAATGTTAAATCCACAGATACTATGAATGTCAAGCAGGGTAAGACTAAGTTGAATGTTACTCCTGTTAAAGTATCTAAACCTTCAGGACCCAAACAACTTTGGGTACCAAAGTCCGCTTAATCAATCTGTGATTGCAGGGTAAGGTTAAAAGCTCAAAAGTCGTGTGGATTCTGGATAGTGGCTGTTCTAGACACATGACAGGTGAAGAGTCCCTGCTTACAGAGGTGGTTAAGAAGACCAGCCCGATTGTAACCTTTGGAGATGACAGCAAAGGATACACTACGGGATATGGTAAATTGAAAGCTGGAAATGTCATCATTGAAAACATCTCTCTTGTTGAAGGATTAAAGCACAATCTTCTAAGTATCAGTCAGTTCTGTGATAAAGGCTACAATGTAGATTTCAGAAAGGACAAGTGCTTGATCACCAACAGGAAGGATGAGAAGCTTACTCTACTGGGAGTGAGAAAAGGAAATTTGTTTATAGCTGACTTAAGTTCTACCAGTGAAGGAGAAGTTACATGTTTCTATGCAAAGGCATCTTCAGAACAAAGTTGGCAATGGCACAAGAAGCTCTCACATCTGAACTTCAAAACTATGAACTCTTTGGTAAAGAGAGAGTTAGTGAGAGGGTTGCCCCTGATGGAATTCAATCAGGAGGGACTATGTGAAGCATGTGAAAAAGGGAAGTCGAAGAAAGCATCACATGGAAGCAAAGGAATGACAAGCATTACTGAACCATTACAGCTGATTCATATGGATTTATTTGGTCCAGTTAATGTTATGTCACTTTCAAGGAATATGCTACACATAGGAGTTAACTTATTTTTGCTTAATTGACTGATTGTTTTATGTCATTTGAACTGCAAAGAAGTGGTAATCTGCAGATTGGGAGGCACCAAGAACTTATAATGAAAAGGGACTTATTCACCAAGGAAGGGTGGTATGAGGTCTGCTAGTGCGTTTTCGGTCTCACTTGGGTTTGCTTCCTTTTAGAGAGTTGAGCCCGTATCATTCATGTAAAGGTGAATTTCTTTTCTTTTTTCTGGAATATATTTGTACTTCCTTTTGCACACTTTATTTTTTCAGAAAACATTTTCCAGAGCCCAAAATGATGAAAGAATTTTAGGCAAGAGCAAGTGATTTTTAGTGCCTAACCCGTGGTCTACCAGGCTGGTGCTCTAAGAAGTAAGAACTATAAATTTAAAATCATCTTAGTAGATTTTTAGTAATATGTTGTTCTTGATGATAATTATAAAACACTTAGTAGATTTTGTATTAAGTCATTTTGTAACTGTCAACGGAATGACATGCTTTGCAGCTTTCGTTGACAGGAAGCTCATCAACGAAATGAGTGATGTAGCAATTGCACTGTACAATACTTCATAGTTTGATATGCATTTTGTTGTAGGTATTAGATTGCTTTTCTAAGTCATGTTGACTAAGTACTAGATAGGCGAAATAGGTTGGTGAATTGTAAATATATCATGCCTTGTAATTTTGCCTAAGTGAAGACATGTCAACGGAATGAAGATTACTCTATCAACGGAATGAATATTACTCTATCAACGAAACGAGGATTATAACATCAACGAAACGAAGAATAAAGCTATCAACGAAACACATCTCTCTACTATCAACGAATCATTATTGCTTTTCTGAATAGTTGACAAAGTGATAGTAACAGTTATCTGACAGATCAAAAGGGAGATATGGAAGTGTAATTTGCATTGGAAGCCATCAAAATGGTTACTGGAAATAAGGAAACATTCCAATTTCCAATTAGGTTCTTGGGAGTGATCATAATAAGCATGAAGACAAAAGCCAAGATCTCCAAGGACCATTGGACAAAAGGGATGAAAAGCAAGCTACTGAAAGTTAATTTAGATTATTTTAAAGTAGCCAAAAATAGCATTGTAAACTTGGGTTATATAACCAAGTGTAGCAGTTCATTTTAAATATAGAAGTGACCGAGATAAAATAGTTTGTATTAGATTTTTCAAGAGCACTCTCACTTTGTATCAAGAACTGAGCAGCTGTGATACTTGTGTAACACAGATTATTTCCGCAATAAAAATTATCTCAGTTGGATCCTCAAAACATCCAACTGAAATTTTAAAGTTGTTTGTGTTTTTATTTCAGTTCAGTTTTTATTTTAGAAAGTTGTTTTAAAGTTTCGAAATATCTAGAATTGTATTCAACCCCCCCCCCTTCTACAATTCTGTTAGGTCATTTGGGATTAACATTTGTACTTCCTTTTGCACACTTTATTTTTGCAGAAAACATTTTCCAGAGCCCAAAATGATGAAAGAATTTTAGGCAAGAGCAAGTGATTTTTAGTGCCTAGCCCGTGGTCTACCAGGCTGGTGCTCTAAGAAGTAAGAACTATAAATTTAAAATCATCTTTCTTATATAGAAATACTAATTTGTATTATTATTGAGATTAAAGAAATTCTGTTACTTATAATTACTAGTATGCATCTTTGGAACTTCAATATGGTTTAGATATGAAAAGATGTTTAATTAAAATCATTTACTACTTTTCTTTTCTTGGAAAAGGTTGATATGGTTTTGTGATATAAGGTTTCTATGTTAGTGTCAGATGTTTCTCATGATACAGTGGTCGTATACTTGATAATGTCAATGATCAAGTATTTCTAGTAAAGAAGGGGCAGTCATGTATTGTACGTAAATTGGAGTAGGAAGGGACTAGCCAAAATAACACGTGGATACAGAAAGCTATTCCAGAGTTTTTGATATCAAACATATAAATTTCATGTTTTATAGATGATGAAAATTCAATTTGGATTATGAAAGCTGATAACATGTCTATAACCATCTACACAAGCTATATACTGAAAGTAATGAATTAAGAGGGGGCAAAACCCATTTTACAAATAATCGAGTTTAATGCCAGTTAGTACTACGTTATGTGTTTTAGAACCTTTTCAAAAAAGTATTCTTTTTTAACAGTGAGATGAGAAATTTAAATTGTAGCATCTTTGTGCAGACATGTGATCCGTTTTCAGCAGAATTATACAGGGCTGGAACCAGATCTCGTCCAGTTCCAGTCCTTTGCAACTCCACCAGTTCAGCAAACTCGTTAGTTTCAAAACAGGCCACTAGCAATTATTGTTCATCTGTGGATTATCAAAATATAAAATTTTTAAAGGCATCTACCCTGTAACTTTATCCTGGACAGATTTAACTATTCTATTTCATTTTGACTAGTTTCAGAAGTCAAGGACAAGCTAGTAAAGGAGGACACTCTAACAAAAAGTGGAAAAAAAATACTTACATTATAAATAAGCTGAAGGTGTTTTCTTTAACTTATATAATCTACGTATCTCTTAATTTAGTTTTACTTAAATCAAGTCTCTAACGAGCTGAAGCTGAAGTTTATGCTCTTTCAGGATATTCACTCTAACAAGCTAGGGTGGAAATTACCAATCTTATATTGAAGTGGATGTGATGATTTTGCATGAGTCTGTTTCGGTTCAAAATTTCATAGTCATCACTGTTTTTAATTGCTCACATGGTGAGGCTAAAATTATATATCTGCAAATGTAGATGGTAAGGAATAGTAAATAGTTGACCGAAACTAATATAAAGTGCTACCTTTTCTGCTTTCCTGTTTCTTGTTCTCCTTTGGTCATTTAACATCGTATATGATTTCATCTAAATTTATTTGGTTCTTATAGTGGTATCATGTGCTTAGCTGGTGCTTTTGTTTTGTATGCAGGTATAAATTCAAATTCAGGATACTTTCTTATTTTTCTCTTGTCATTAGGAGGTAGTCATCTTCTTCTAGGAGTCATCTTATTTTGCTTTTTTTTACATATCTTAATTGTTCCTAATTCCCAGAGCATAACTCGTGCAGTCTGCCAGACACAAATGTATAAATTCAGACATACTACATCCCTAAATTTTTTACCTATTTGTCTAGAACAATTTAATGCCGGCAACCACACGCGCGCGTGCACACACGTAACTGCTCAGTTTTTCAGGAAAAAGGCTGTGTTGATGATGATGATATGTTATTATTAGTATTTATATACATGTATACACAAGCACATGCACACAAACTTTATTACTGTTTATCGATGGGATATGATCTTGGGTGCTTTATTAAAATTGAATTTCTTTCCAGGATGGTGTTTTCAGGATTGATCGTTTAGATCTCTAGTGGCAGAGGTATTCTTGTGATTTATTGCTAATATTACTGTTGCGTAATTGCAAATTTTCAATTATTTCTAGTAGTATGGAGAAAAATAAGCACGCAGAAGTATGAAGGATTTTGAAATTTAATGGATATCACTGTTTTTTATTGTTGTAGTTGTGTATTGTAAAATTATTATTTATTTATTTTGGTAGTTTTATTCATATTAGTTGAAAGCAAATAGCTACAAAATTATTTTACCTACATATTTACCTTCTCTCTTTGCATTCAATAACTCGTATTTATTTAAAGTAAATTATTAGAAACAATATATGTTAACAATATATGTTAAGACCGAAACTAATATAAAGTGCAACCTTTTCTGCTTTCCTGTTTCTTGTTCTCCTTTGGTCATTTAACATCGTATATGATTTCATCTGAATTTATTTGGTTCTTATAGTGGTATCATGTGCTTAGCTGGTGCTTTTGTTTTGTAGGTATCAGACTTGTATATGGTGAGATAGAGATGATTGAACATGGTTGACACAAGCTATTTTTGAACAAGCAGCAAGGCAGATTTGTATATAGTCATTCATCTTTGTGAGAGTATATATTTCCTGTTTCTGCCAACAAGTTTATGAAATGGTTACTTACAAGAATAATAATATATCTGATTTACTTTACTCCTTTTCAGATTGGTTCTAGATGTATAGTCCGTAGACTGGTGCAAAAGGTGTATGACATGGCCCTGACAATAGGTGTTTGTGGTTTTGCACATGCGTGCAAAGTCCTTTTAAAAATCATACAAAGTAGGGACAACGATCACGAAGACAATCATGAGGACGACAAAAGTGTTGATTGATGATTAGTTCTTTTACTTTGTATGTGCGTACTTTTCGTAGTAGGTTGATATTTTGACATGAAAGATTAAGTTTAATGTAGAATATATTGTGGGATAAGTCGACATGTGTTTCAACTTAAGTACTAGATGTAAGATGATATTGTGTTACAACCCGACTTTGGGCTTAATTGTCATATGTTTTGTTGGATTTGCCATTTGAAATGTGATTTCTGGTTTGATATGCTTTTGTGAATGGTATATTCAAATTTCAAATACGACACTGCAATCTGGAATAATAAAAATTGTTGCAAATAAGTTTTTCCAATAAAATCTAAAAGTATTACAATAGGGATATAAAAGTTGCAGATTAATGTTGTTAAAAAACCAAAAAGCATTACAACAGGCATCAAAATGTTGCAGATAATTGTTGCAAAAAAACCAAAAAGTATTGCAAAAGGTATCAAAATGTTGCATAGAAATGTTGCAATAAACTGATTCTGTAACATTTTAACTTAATAAATGTTGCAAAAAAGTGATGCATTAGTCTATTGTAACACCTTAAAAAAGTTACTAAAATAGACAAAAGTGTTACAAAAAAAATCCTATTGTAATACTACAAAATGTGTTGCAATAAGTACACACAATGTTGCAATAGAGGTCATAGGCAACACCAGCAAATGTAACGCCGATTTTTTGCCAAAACGTTACATAAACATCAACTGTAACATTTTTTGGGTCTAACAATACACTTTTGTGGAGTTGTAATAGGTCATTTTTGGTGTAGTGGTAACAAACTCAAAAAGAGTCGAGTCTGAAACATTATCAGGAACAACATCACCAAGAACAGGTAAATGCAGTGCATCCTCCACAATTGCAGGAGTCACATAGTGAATAACCCCATCATATTCAAAAATCATCAGGATTGAGTCAGAATGCCCTTTGTCAAAGGTAACCGAGTTCCAAACCTGCATGATTGACTTAAAAGAAACACTTGCAGGTTCTGTTAAAGCAAACTTCAATGGGCTTGAAGCTAGAAAATCCTGAATAATGTGAAACTCAGAAGGCAAATCCTGATGATTCAGAATAGCTACAAAATTATTAGTGGCAAAAGTAACACCACTAACCACAGTCTGTTTGTTCATGAATGATGAAGACGCCATTTAAACAATATAGAAAGCTTGAGAATTGAGATTTCGAAAATAGGGTTCTTGAGCACAGAGAGAGAAAGAAGATGAAAAACTGATGAAGAGAGAGTAATCAGAAATTTAGCAAATCAAATGTATTTTGTTAAAACAAAATATTACTCTCAATGACAGGTGGCAAATTATGATTTGTGCAAAAATGATTAGTGGACAAATTACGTGCGTAATTAGACATAACTGCACCACTTTTTATGTGTATCTATTTGTATATATCTATCAGTGTGACACACGCGTGCATAAAGTTGTCCAACTCAAACGTTTCTCATCAGATACTGACGAAAAATTAGGCACAAATTAAGCAATGAAATACTGACCTGTACATCAGGATTGACCAGTTGACACTACACCATATTTGACCTATTGCAAGCCCAAAAAAGTGTATCATTAGACCCCATATATGTTACAATAGAGGTTTTTGTAACGCTTTAGCCAAAACTCGGTGTTGCATTTGCGGCCGTTGCCTACGAACCCATATAGTAACACTTTGATGTACTTATTGCAACATTTGTCATGTATTACAATAGCGTTTTATTGCAACACTTTGTCTGTTTCAGTAACACATTTAAGGTGTTACAATAGAATTATGCAACACATTTTTGCAACATTTATTGACTTAGAATGTTACAAAATTGATTTATTTGCAACATTATGATGCAACATTTTGATGGCTATTGTAATGTTTTTGGTTTTTTAGTAACATTTATCTGCAACATTTTTATCCCTATTGTAATACTATATATCTTTTTGGCAACACATATTTGCAACACTTTTTGTTTGTCTAGATTGCAATATATTGTTTTAAAATTTAATATACAATGCACAAAGGCATACCAAACCAAAAATGATATTTAAAATTTTCTTGAAAACAAAACAAAAGTCAAACAAGCCCAAACAAAGTCGGCTTATACCGCAACATCATCTTATATCTAGAATTTAAGTCTAAAGTCAAAACACATTCGACTTACACCACAATTCACAAGGAACTTGGTGTTTTAAGTTAAAATATCCAACCAAAGGTGTACACATATACGAAAAATAAGTATGAACGAGCAATTATATCACAAAACTCCTTTTAGGATCACGTCCTTGTCTTCACCTTCATCACATTCTTCGGCCTTTGGTGGTTCATCATATTCTTCGGCCTTTGGTGGTTCCATGAAAGAGAGCAACTTCGTTATTCACCCTTAACAGCACGATGACCATTACAAATCACCAAGGACTCTGCACACAACACCTTCAAGAGAAGACAACAACAAAAAACCACCAGTAACCTCTCGATTTCACATTTACACTTCAATTCAGCAGCCTCGGCTTTAGCAGAGGCCTTCCCTTCAGCAACTTGTCTTAATGCCTTTGTGACAACATGTTCTTACTCTTAAATATGATGCATAAAACAAAAAAAAAAGATTGAGAAAACTCTGCAACTAATCACACTTCACTTGCCCATGTTGCGCTTAGCTTGGAGTTGATATATGACATCTTGCAAAAATGAAATGAATATTTAATTTACTTTTTCTAAATAAGGACTAGTAAAACACAAAAAGGATCACACGTTCAGAACCTTTAAAATGAATGAGTAAGTCAATAGATTTTCACAAACAGAAATCTAAAAAGAAATTTCATAAAAAATCTACTTTTTGAGCCTTGAGACAAACACTGGTCACAGAAACAATATCACTCAAGATTACAGTAAGCGCACCTTTAGAATTATGGCAATCAACACAGATACGGAGATTTTTCATTACTCGAACAGGCCTGTTTTGAGGAGTGCAAATTAGTGCAAAAGCTAAAGCCGGCTTTTCACATATACCTCTTCCATCCGTGGATGTGATCGATCAGCAGCGTGGAAAGTATGAAGGGTTTTATCCAGTTCAATACAGCTCTTTCCTGGCTCCTTTATTATAGCCTTCTCCATCATACTATCCGTTATCACTCTTACTTCATTCCACCTTCCTGCAGAAACAAGCAGATTTGAAAGAACTACATAGTTACCAGCATTTTCAGGTTCTATTTCTAATAGTCGACTACCAACATACTGTCCAATTTCAACATTCTGGTGAACACTACATGCACCTAAGAGTGAATCCCAAATTGCACCAATAGGTTCAAATGGCATATCCTTAACAAATTTAAATGCCTTCTCTATTTGTCCAACAACGCCCAAGCCAATCAACAACAGTCCCATAATGTTCAATATATGGCCGAAAACCAGTTTTTCCACTCACCATCTCATCAAAGAATTCCAGTCCTTTATTTTACATCCCTCCATGGCTGCAACCAGATAACAAAGCCAAAAAAGTAACTTTATCAGGCAAAACTTTATTAACAAAGATGTTGAAAAGAAATATAATGTTTCACTATAACTTGTTGTCCCAGGTTTCTATTCAAACAACGGCACAACCAGAGCAACAAAAATGCAAGCGACAATCAGAGATATCAACCACATAATATAACCATATTACAAATGGAAAAGCAGACAGAACAAAGAGGGATGTGGCACATGCAACAATTACAGCAGAGATCTGAAATACATTACCCTTTCACTGTTTTCAGTACTCGTTCCTTCTCAGAAAGGGTTCCCCTTTGAACTACCCATGGAACCTCCGCCTTTACAAGAGCTGGAGTAGGACCTCCCTATTCATAAAAGAAATAGAATAAGGACCATACATCGGTACAGTGTCATCATAATAGTTAGAAGATGAGGATAAAGACTTGCACAAGGAACAGAGAACATAATTTATACAGTTTCTGGAGAATTTAATAAACAACATCTCCAATAGATATGTGTAAACCCTTGCATCATTGCACACGACCATGATATTATATGTTTTACAAAGAAAATATACACAACAAATTAATTGAATAATCTACCATACATCTGATATATTAAATAAATTAAAGCGTAGACAGTAAGAATACAAAGAACTGTACCATACTTGCTATTTAATTTTAATTATAAACTAAAATGAGATCTATTAATAGAGGGGAACAAGAAAGTGACCGAGGCATACAAAAGAAAAACATTCAAAATATATACGAAACAAAAGAATCAATAGTTCCTTCATACAAAATACATAAAGGGTAGAGAGGAAATCCAAACAATACATAGAAAAATACAGAACTGAAGTTTTTCTAAATAGTTAAAGCCATGTGAGCATGCATTCTAGAGTCACTGTGAACTATCACCTAACACCCATCATACAAGAACTAATGTATCAGATAACAGCTATTAACCCTATTTACGAGATGAGACAAAATTAAAAAATTTGTAAATTGCAATGTTCACGTTCTTAAGTATTCTAAATATGTATGCATATTTAGAAGACAAATCGTACTACTTTGGATACCATGTTTTTAATTTCATCAATCAGAGTGATGGAAACAACATAACTACCCTTTGTAATATACCAAGAATTTAATATCTATATTTGCATGTTGATTGCAAACGATGATTTAGATTTTCAAGAACAAGCACATGTATAAGATACTGAAGCATAAAATAACACAAATCAGTTTCATTTCATAACCGTAAGTTCTTGTGTACATTCTTTAACTATAACAATATCCATGACAATTTCTGGTGTAGGGGTAAATTTTATACTACATCATGAAAACAAATTTATGGTGTTTCTATATTAATGAGAAACATGACATAGTAATCCCAGATACTGAAGATTTGCACATTCATCAAAGCCACTAGTTTTCGGAATTGGTATCTCCAATTAAATAGAGTTTGAATGAGATATATACGTACTCGAGATGTTATAAATTAAGGCATAGTGCCTGTATTGAAAAAGCTTCTCTAGATGTGTTTATTATAGTTTGATAGATAAAATATAAAATAGCATCAGAAAAAGAAAGTAACGGAGTGGAAAACTATACACTTACTGTTGGATTCTTACACGACACCGACTTAAAGGGAATTTCAATTCATCAACAGACATGATATTAATCAGGCTTGAGTATATCTTCGAACTTTCAGGTTGGAATTATTTACCCCTGATGAGAAGGGAACGGTCCTCTTCCGTACTCTTCTAACAAATACATAAAGGAAACAACAAACCTGTTGATAGGGACATCATAGAAACAAAGAGTTCAAGACAAGAAAGAACCAGGAAAACTAATGTAGCCACTTTTAGTTCTTAAAAAATGTTAGAGAACAGTCTTTAGGAAGAATCTTACCACTATATACCATAACTTGTACATTATCCCTACTGAAACGCTTGAAAACACTACTTTTGATCTCAGCAAAGTTGTTAGATACAAGCAAAGCCAACAATGAATTATTGTGAGCAACCACACAGGTTGTAAGTGTAATTGACTCAGCTAACAATACAAATGAATGAACTAGTATAAATAGTTAAGGAATAAAAATTTAGGTAGCCTATAAAATAACTATTTTAGCACCAAATGAACAATGGTATAACAATGAAGACAAGGATATTTGACTAATTACACCACTTTAACTAATTAAATGTAAGTAGCAAATGTGTAGGTAAAAAACTTAACAATTTGTTTGCCAAAATACTCTCAGACCAATGATACTTTACAGTTTTTCTTCTTTGCCGCACATTATCTGTACGGCGTTCAGATTCAATACAAAAGCAGGACAACATATATCTTTGGTGCAATTTAATATATGCTTAAAGAATGGAAAAACTAAAAGCTAACCTTGCATTCAAACTCCTCCAAGCAACCATGACAAGTCTTATAGGCATTACGGTAACGATTGATAGAAATGAATCGAAGCATACAAATTAGCCGACACTTATGAGCTGCATAAGCAAAGTCGTCTTTAGAATTATCGATCAGTGAGAGAATGCAGTGTATAACATTGTGCAGGCACAAGTCTCAGATATATAGTATTTATTTGCAATCATCTTTGTGAATTATATTTGACACAACACATAGCCAGGGCAGTGAGAATAAACAATAGACATCATATTTGACGGACCATGGTTGCTTACACGTGCCAAGACAGAAACATATTTGAACTTCATAAAAGCACAGAAACCGTAATGTAAGCAAGAATTATGGTTATGGGTGAATGCTGATAGTACACGTAGTAATTTCTCCATTCTGTATAAGCTCGGAAAAGCTACCAGTGAGCACAAATTAACACAAATTTCCCACAAATTTATCACAAATTAACACAAATTTCCCACAAATTTAACACAAAAATTGTACTAATTAGTACAAAATCCCTACTATTTTAACACTTAATACTTGTTCTAATCAAACAAAAATTATGAACACATACAATCGAACATATAATCGAATCGAACATATAATCTAAAAATTTCACATGTATACACATATATACATGTATAATCCAACAAAATAGAAAAAAGTTAAGTATATTACCTCTAATTGAAGCTTTAATTGAATATTTACTCTAAATCTTTCTCTAATCAGATTTGGGGTTTTGGGGTTTTGAAGTCGATTTTACGAGTTTGAGAGAGGTGTGAGACATGAGTGAGGTCGAAAGAGGTGAGGTCAAGAGAGATGGTCGAGAGAGAGGGAGGTCGAGAGGGGTGTGGTGGAGAGAGATGGTCGAGAGAGAGGGATGGTCGAGAGAGAGAGATGGTGAGGGATGTTTGAGAGAGGGGCTAGTATTTTGTGTTCTAAAATTTATTTTCGTGTAAATAACAATTTTGGTACCAAAATATTTGGCACTAAAACCGCCCGCCCAATGAAAAAATTGAACTCCCGCATACACTATTCGGTCAAATTGACCAAAAAAGTGATATGTTATTGTAACACTTTTCTGAAGTATTGCAATAATTCTAAAATTACCGAACTGCTTCTTAGCCTTGCAACACTTTTCTATTTTATACAACACTTTGTGAAAGTATTACAATAAATATGCAAGTTTCTTATCTATAGCAACATTTTATGCAACACAAACATATTATGGGCTTGCAATAGGTCAAATATGGTGTAGTGTGACTTCCTGTCAGGATAGAGTCCTATCAGGATTTGATCAAAATGACTTACCTTTCTGAATGACCATCAGGATTTGAAAGTCATCAAGATTTCTTCTCTGTAGCTTTTCTCAGAAATTCTCAAAATTCATCATTCCAAGTTCATTCACGAACTTATTGAAAGTAGCTTCAGGTAGTGGCTTGGTGAATATATCAGCTAGTTGTTGATCAGTAGGAACAAAGTGAAGTTCAATTGTTCCTTCCAGAACCTGTTCTCTTTTGAAATGATATCTAATACTGATGTGTTTAGTAAGAGAATGTTGAACTGGATTTCCTGTCATTGCAATAGCACTTTGGTTATCACAATAAATAGGGATTTCTGAGTATGACATGCCATAATCTAACAACTGATTTCTCATCCACATTATTTGAGCATAGCAACTTCCTGCAACAATGTACTCAGCTTCTGCAGTTGAAGTAGAGATAGACTTTTGCTTTTTACTAAACCATGAAACTAGTCTACCACCCAAAAACTGACAACTTCCTGAAGTACTTTTTCTGACTATTTTGCATCCTGCAAAATCAGCATCTGAATAACTGTTAGGAATATGTTGTTCTTGATGATAATTATAAAAACACTTAGTAGATTTTGTATTAAGTCATTCTGTAACTGTCAACGAAATGGCATGCTTTGCAGCATTCCGTTGACAGGAAGCTCATCAACGAAATGAGTGATGTAGCAATTGCATTGTACAATACTTTGCAGTTTGATATGCATTCTGTTGTATGTATTAGATAGGTTTTATAAGTCATGTTGACTAAGTACTAGATAGACAAAATAGGTTGGTTAATTGTAAATATATTATGCCTTGTAATTTTACCTAAGTGAAGACATGTCAACGGTATGAAGATCACTCTGTCAACGGTATGGAGTTTACCCATCAACGAAACGAGGGAAACACCATCAACGAAACGAAGGAAACACCATCAACGGAATGAAGAATAAAGCTATCAACGAAACACATCTCCCTGCTATCAACGAATCACTATTGTTTTTTGAACAGTTGACAAAGTGATAGTGACAGTTTACTGAACAGATCTAAAGGAGATATGGAAGTGTACTTTGCATTGGAAGCCATCAAAATGGTTACTGGAAATAAGGAAACATTCCAATTTCCAATAAGGCTCTTGGGAATGATTAAAATAAGCATGGAGACAAAAGCAAAGATCTCCAAGGACCATTGGACAAAAGGAATGAAAAGCAAGCTACTGATGGTTACTACTATTGTTCTTTAGTTTAGCCAAACGTAGAATTGTAAACTTGGGTATTTATAACCAAGTGTAGCAGTTACTTTAAAGATAAGAGAAGAAAAACAAATAGTTTGTATTAGCTATCTTTGAGAGCATACTTCTCTACAATCTTGTAACTGAGCAGCTGTGTACATTTTGTATCATAGATTATTTCCGCAATAAAAATCACTTCAGTTGGATCATCAAACAATCCAACTGAAATTATTTATGTGCTTGTGATTTTTACTTTAAGTTCAGTTTTTATTTGTAAGTTGTTTTAAGTTTAAGAAATATCAAGAATTGTATTCAACCCCCCCTTCTACAATTCTGTTACGTCATTTGGGATTAACAATTGGTATCAGAGCGAGCTTCTAACATAAAAGAAGTTTAAAGATCAAGACCAAAACAGTAACCATGGTGAAGAAGGATGCAGGAGTAAAGATACCAGTTCTTGATAAGGACAATTACTTTCACTGGAAAGTAAAGATGCATTTACATCTCATGTCTATGGATGAGAGATATGTAGACTGCATTGAGAAAGGTCCACACGTTCCCATGAAGTTTGCATCTAGAGTTGGACTGCCAGATGATGCTCCTGATGTGGAAATTCCAAAACTTGTCTCAGAATGGACTATTGAAGATGTTGCAGAAGTCCATAAAGATAAAAGAACCATGAACATTCTGTTTAATGGTTTGGAGCAAGAGATGTTTGACAATGTCATAAACTGTACAACCTCCAAAGAAGTATGGGACACTGTTAGAACTCTCTGTGAAGGTACTGAGCAAGTTAGGGATAACAAAATGCAGCTCCTTATACAACAATATGATCATTTTCATTTTAAAGCTGGTGAAACCCTAAATGACACGTTTAGTAGGTTTCAAAAGCTTTTGAATGGATTAAAGTTGTATGGGAGGATCTATCAAACCAAGGATTCAAACCTTAAATTTCTTAGAGCTCTTCCAAAAGAAAGGAAGCCTATGACTGTTTCTCTCAGAAACACTCAAGAGTACAAAGACTACACTCTTGAGAGGCTTTATGGAACCTTGAAGACATATGAGTTGGAAATGGAGCAAGATGAAGAAATTGAAAAGGTACAAAAGAAGGGTGGATCTGTTGCATTGATTGCATCTGTGAACCAACTGGAAGATGACAATGAAGAAGCTACAAAGACCACAACTAGTCGAGCTAGTTGTAGGAGTGATGTTAGCAAGGGTAAAGGCAAGATGACAGAAGAAGAAGAATCAGAACCAGCCAACTTGGATGACTTAGATGAGATTGATGAACACATTGCTTTTCTGTCAAGAAAATTCTCTAAGTTCAAGTTCAAGAGAAACTCAGAAGCAAGGCCACCAAGGAGAGACTTTCAACCTAACAAAAGTAACTGGATTGAATAGTCTAAATCTAAATGTTTCAATTGTGGAATGCTTGGTCACTTTGCTGGAGACTGCAGAAAGCCCAAGATTGAGAAGGGCAACAGGAAATTTGAGCCTGTTGATTATAAAAAGAAATACTTTGAACTTCTCAAGCAAAAAGAAAAGGCTTTCATGTCTCAGGAGTATGATTGGGCTGGTAATGGTGAAGATTCTGATGATGATGTTGAGTATGTCAACTTGGATCTTATGGCTAACAATCATGAGCAGGAAGCAAGCTCCTCAAGCAACCAGGTAACAATTACTAATCTTTCTGAGCTTTCTAAAGAGGAATGCGATAGTGCAGTAAATGAAATGTCTACTGTACTATATAATTTGCGTGTTACTCTTAAATCACTTACCAAAGAGAATTCAAGAATAAAAGAGACTAATTTGCTCTTAAGTGATAGGAATGCAATGTTAGAAGCACTGCTCATTGAATTTGAAAAAATGAGATGTGTTAGTAGGGATGCTAAGAAGGAACTTGAGAACGTGTTACAAAGGGAAGAAATTCTTAAAACACAACTTGAGATAGAACAAAGTGTGATTGCAAAATGGAAAGATGCCAGGAATGTTGCCAACAACATCATTAATGTTCAAGGTATGGAATCTTTTTGTGAGCAATCATGGAAAAAGAACAAAGAGAAGCTAGGGTATGTTGGTGAAACCTTAGAATCAGAAACAGAGTCAACAAACAACAATGATCATTTGTTGAAGGTTGATATGTCAACGGAATGCAATGTTTCGTTGACAGATGAACCATCAACCGATCAGGCTGTTTCGTTGACAGAGAAAAGAAAAGATGAACTCATTAGACTTAATAATAAGTATGGTCCTGTCACCAAGAACTTTGTTCAAGGTGAGTCTAGTAAATCAAAGAAAGTTGAGAAGCCTGTTGAGAGAGCTAATGTAGGTCACTTGTCTAACAAGCAATTGAAAGACAAGTTAGAGAAAGTTCAAGTTGAGGCTAAGGGAAATAAAAAGAATAACAGGAATGGAAAAGTAGGGATTAACAAACACAACAATTACACACCTGATAAATATGCTCCTAGAAAGACATGTGTCAATTGTGGAAGTGTTAGTCATTTATCTACTAACTGCAAATCTGTTAAGAAAACTGCTAATGTGAAAATGCCCAAGCCTGCAATGAATAGTTCCATGCCTACAATGCCTGTTATGCCTAACATGTTTGCTCCATATGCACAATTTCAGAATCCATATGCTAACATGTCATTTGTGCCTAATCCATACATGAATATGTTTAATATGCCACAAATGCCATGGAATATGAATAACCTGATTGTTCCTCCAACTATGCATGCTGTGAATGAAAATGTGAGCAACCCTCAGAAATCAACACCAAGGGTAAAGATTGATTTAAATCAATCTGAGCCCAAGGTGAAAAATGATATAAAAGGAAAAGCAAAGGCTAACAAAACAGGACCCGAGGAAACTTGGGTACCAAAATCAACTTGATTTGGTTTTATTGTGTGCAGGGAGACAAAAGGAATCTTTGGTACTTGGATAGTGGTTGTTCAAGACACATGACTGGTGATTCTACCCTGCTCACAGAGTTTCAGGAAAGAGCTGGCCCTTGTATTGGTTTTGGAGATGACAGCAAAGGCTACACTAAGGGATATGGCTTGATTTCAAAAGAGAATGTCATCATAGATGAGGTTGCATTGGTGGATGGTCTTAAGCACAATTTGCTTAGTATCAACCAACTTTGTGACAAAGGATTTTTAGTTACTTTTTCTAAAGAATCCTGTGTTGTTTCTAAAGGAGGAAACAACAATGTGGTAATGACTGGATTCAGAAGAGGGAATGTGTACATTGCTGACTTTAGTAGCACAAGTCCAGACACCATCACTTGTCTTTTCAGCAAGGCAAGCAAGGATGAAAGTTGGCTATGGCACAAGAAATTATCTCATCTGAATTTTAAAGTTATGAATGATTTGGTGAGGAAAGATCTTGCTAGAGGAATTCCACAAGTGGAGTTTTCCAAGGATGGTTTGTGTGATGCCTGTCAAAAAGGGAAACAAAATAAGGCATCATTCAAAAGCAAGACAGAGTCATCAATTGTCCATCAGCTTGAGTTGCTTCATATGGATTTGTTTGGCCCTGTAAATGTCATGTCTATTTCAAAGAAGAAATACTGTCTTGTGATTGTTGATGATTTTTCAAGATTTACATGGACTTTCTTTTTGCACTCCAAAGATGAGGCAAGTGAAATCATTATCAATCACATCAAGATGGTAAACAATCATCCTGACTTGAAAGTAAGAAGGATTAGGAGTGACAATGGGACAGAATTCAAGAATTCAAGCATGAAGGTGTTCTGTGAAGAAAATGGTATTTTGCATGAGTTTTCAGCAGCAAGGACACCACAACAAAATGGTGTGGTTGAAAGGAAAAACAGAACACTCATTGAAGCTGCAAGGACAATGCTAGATGAATCAAAGTTACCAACTTATTTTTGGGCTGAGGCAGTTAATACAGCTTGCTTCACTCAAAATATTTCTTTGATTAATCAGGCCAAAGGAATGACCCCTTATCAACTACTCAAAAGAAAGAAGCCACTATTGGATTTTCTTCATGTCTTTGGATGCAAGTGCTTTGTTCTGAGAAATCAAGCTGAGCATTTGGGGAAATTTGAAGCAAAGGCAGATGAAGCAATATTTGTGGGATATGCAGCAGGGAAAGCCTACAGAGTCTATAATCTCAGAACCAACATTGTTATGGAATCTGTACATGTTGTTTTTGATGATCTCAAAATTCAAGGTCTCTGTGATGAAGGTTTCCCTGAAAGTCTTTCTTTTGAAAATGAGGAAGGAGATCAAGTGAATCATGTTAAGGCTACTGAGAAACAGCCTAAAGTTGTTGTATCTAGCACAGATGAAAGCAGCAGTGAAGATGAAATTGCTGCATTAAGATTGAAAAGAATAGCTGCTAGCAGACCAAATGGTCATTTCGTTGACAGTCATGATGGTGGATTCGTTGACAGTCAAAATGAGCGTTTCGTTGACAGCCAAAATGGTAATACCGTTGACAGTCATAGAAATGCTTCTAGAAGTGATCATTTAGGGACAACAAACTCAGGGGGAGTTTCTCAAGGACAAATATCCAATCAAGGCAATCATGATCATGAAGCTACCTCTTCAAGAGCAAATCTACCTCCCTCAAGGAAATGGACTAAAGATCATCCCTTTGAACTTATTATAGGTGATGTGTCTTCAAAAGTCCAAACTAGAAGAGCAACTCAAGAAGAATGTCTATATAGTAGCTTTCTGTCTCAAGATGAGCCAAAGAAAGTTGAGGATGCACTTCTAGATCCAGATTGGGTTTTGTCTATGCAAGAGGAGCTAAACCAATTTGAAAGGAACAATGTTTGGAAGCTGGTGCCCAAGCCTAAGGACATGAGTGTCATAGGCACAAAATGGGTGTTCAGAAACAAGATGGATGAAAATGGCATAGTCACAAGGAACAAAGCTAGATTGGTTGCAAAAGGCTTTTCACAGGAAGAAGGAATTGATTTTGATGAAACCTTTTCTCCTGTTGCTAGACTAGAAGCAATAAGGATTTTCCTAGCCTATGCAGCCCATGCCAATTTCAAAGTCTATCAAATGGATGTGAAGAGTGCTTTTCTGAATGGGGAATTAGAAGAGGAGGTATATGTAAGTCAACCTCCTGGCTTTGAAGATGATGATTTTCCAGAATATGTATACTTCCTCCTCAAAGCACTCTATGGTTTGAAACAAGCACCTAGAGCCTGGTATGACACACTTTCACAGTTCCTCCTTGAGAATCTCTTCACTAGAGGTACTGTAGATAAAACTCTTTTTCACAGGGTTGTGAATGGCTCTACTATACTTGTTCAAATTTATGTAGATGACATAATCTTTGGGTCTACAGATGTGAAACTTTGTCAAAAGTTTGCCAAGCTTATGCAAAGTAAATATGAAATGAGCATGATGGGAGAATTAACTTACTTTCTTGGTCTTCAAGTGAAGCAAGTTAATGAAGGCATTTTCATTAGTCAAACAAAATATATTCATGATTTATTAAAGAAGTTTAACTTAATGGAATGCTCTCCTGCCAAAACTCCCATGCCTACTGCCACCAAACTTGAATTGAATACTAAGGAAAAATCTGTGGACATTTCAAGTTACAGAGGCATGGTAGGCTCACTTTTGTATTTAACAGCTAGTAGACCTGATATTATGTTTGATACATGTCTATGTGCTAGATTTCAAGCTGATCCTAGGGAATCCCATTTAGTTGCTATTAAAAGAATTTTCAGATATCTCAAAGGAACACCAAACCTTGGCATTTGGTATCCTAGAGAATCTGGCTTTGAACTAATTGGTTATTCAGATGCAGATTTTGCAGGATGTAAAATTGATAGGAAAAGCACAACAGGCACCTGTCAATTCTTAGGAAACAAGCTTGTCTCATGGTTCAGCAAGAAACAAAACTCAGTTTCTACCTCCACAGCTGAGGCTGAGTATATTGCAGCTGGAAGTTGTTGTGCACAGATTTTGTGGATGAAAAACCAACTACTTGATTATGGAATAAGAGTTGAGAAAATTCCTATTTTCTGTGACAACACTAGTGCCATTGCCATTACTGAAAATCCAGTGCAACATTCAAGGACCAAGCACATTGACATCAAGTACCATTTCATTAGAGAACATGTTATGAATGGTACTGTGGAGTTACATTTTGTTCCAAGTGAACAACAACTTGCAGACATCTTTACCAAGCCACTTGATGAATCAACATTCTCAAGATTAGTAAGTAAGCTAGGTATGCTAAATTTCTCTTAAATACTTTGAGATTTTTGCAAGTTAAAATGCAGCCAGAAATTTGCTATGTTTTTCTGTGAATTAATTTTCTCAGGAAAAAATGAAATTTTGTCTAAGTCAAAATTACTATGTCAACGAAACGCACCATTCGTTGACAGTCTTAGCATTTTTTTGGGTGTTTCGTTGATAGCTCTTTTATATCAATGAAACGCAGCTTTATCAACGAAACAAACGGGACCTTAAACGCCCCAATTGTGATTCGTTGATACAGCGCTTTTAATCTGAACCGTTGAAATTTTGACACGTCTTTTACCACGATCTATGCATACACCCCTGTAAGTATAAATCATGGTAATTCTTTAAAAGTAACGGTTATATTTTTAAGCCAATCCAGTAATTTACATTTATTATTGGACTCTTTTTCTGAGAATTTTTGGGGGAGTATTTAAGAAATTCTATTTTCTTTAATTTCTTTTTACCTATTCTCAAAAATTCCAAAGGCTTTTCTCTCTTCTTCTCTCTAACAAGCAATTCAGTTCGAAGTTTTTCTTCACACAACAATGGCACCCATAGTCAAGCTTATGTCTGCTGGAGGGTTCATCTATGAGAAGAACAACTCCATCCCTTTTGTTGTCAAGGAAAACCCGAACAGTATCTTTTTCAAGATGATGGACTTCATGAAGAACTGCAAGTTGAGCTATGCAATGTTTCACTCAACTCCTCTCTATAATGAGATAATCGAGGAGATCTGGACCTCGTGTGAGTATAGTGGAACAAACTGCACACTGCAATTCACTCTCCAAGGTAATGAGTACATAGTTAATTCTGATGTATTGCAAGCATATCTACATATTCCTGAAAATAACTGTGATGCTTTGCCTACAATCACTGAAATGGTTAACATGCTAAATTCAATAAACTACTCTTTGCCTACTGATAATCTGGGTAGAATAATTAGGAGAGGTTTGGTTAGGGAATATAGTTATTTAGCTGATGTATTTATCAAGGTCTTTTCTGGAAAGATTAGTAATTTTGATGCATTAACTAATTCCATGTTGATTCTTTTTACCATGCTCCTAACTGATAGATATTACAACTTTAGCACCCAACTTATGTATGAAATTGGTGCTAAGTTGGGTGACAAGGCTAATAGGAAAAAGAATATCTACTATGCTAGGTTTCTGATGATGTTGGCTAATCATGTTAGTCCAACACCATTAGTAATCTCTAACCCTGTTTCCAAGTTTGAGTGTTTTGTGCAAGAAAAGAGAGTATTGACAGACATACTGAGGCCGAACCACAATTGTGATGTTCCAGTGGTGTATCTG
This sequence comes from Heracleum sosnowskyi, assembly GCA_030848705.1. Classification (NCBI taxonomy): domain Eukaryota; kingdom Viridiplantae; phylum Streptophyta; class Magnoliopsida; order Apiales; family Apiaceae; genus Heracleum; species Heracleum sosnowskyi. Next base: position 109,030,450 of record CM061243.1, on the reverse strand, counting down.
CCAATAATTGAGGTAACTACTGCTATCCCTTCTAGTATAGTTGTTACTTCAACTGTATCACCCAGTCCTGTTGCTGTGGAGTCTGTAGCTGTGACCCAACAGGCTCCTGCCCCTGCAACAAAACCAAAATCAAAGAAATCCTCCAAGCCAACCTCAGGTGCTTCCCAAAAGGCACCTGTTGTAAAATCCACTACACAACCTAAGGGGAGTGTTGTAGGAGCTGTGAGAGGTGAGGGAAAGGGTGAACATAAAAGAAACCCTAAGGATAAGGAAGGACAGATGAGTGAAATCCAGCCAAGCCCCATTGTGTCTTCCCAACAAGGCACAATGAGTAAAATGGATTTAAACACAAGTCTAGTTGCATCCTCCCAAAAGGATGTGATTATTGAAACAAGCTCTCCTCCAAGAGCACACTCCAAAAGGGTAAGGGACACTTCAAGCCCACAGTCTACATTTTCCCAATACCAAAGGAGAGTGAAGCAAAAGTCCAAGGGTTCACAGGGTGCACACACACTGGAAGCAACACTTCCAGTTTCTCAAATTCAGTTTGATGTAACCCCTATTATTACTCTGGGGTTACAGTCCCATTCTCTAAACATTAATCTTGATTTATCTCCATCCAATTCACCAACTCAATCTTTAGATGTGGACATGATCAATACATCTTTTCCTGATTCTCCAACTCTTATCTTGGAGAAGCCCCACTCTGAAGCTGGTGGCCATCACTTGTTAAGTGATTTGTTGGGCCATCAACCAATTTTTTCTGAAGTTGCAAGAGGATCTATGGACCATTCTCTAAAATCAATCACCACAGATTCTATTGTAATTTCACTTTCTCAAAGTGCTTTATTGACTTCATCAACGAAACAGCTTCTTTCGTTGACAAGTGTTTCTCCATCAACGGTATCCATACCGTTGACAGTTCAAACTACCATTCCGTTGATAGGTCAATCTACACCCCTTATTGAAAATCAAGTTGTTTCCACAACTAGTGTAGATGACCTGGTGGTAGTTGAGACACTTTTAGGTTTGAGAGGGAGTGAAATTGAGAGGCTGGCTTGCAGCCAGGCAAAAGGAGAGAATGAGAGTGAGAGGCTGGCTATTTCTTCCAGCCAGGCAAAAGGAGAGATTGAGAGTACCACATTAGTAGGTGAAGGTGAGGGTGTGAGAGGTGTGAGCCATGGGGAGCCCATGATGCAAGAAAAGAGTGGAGAGAGAGAAGGGACTACATGAGCAATAAGGATGGAAGCAGCTATTGCTAGTGAGTTAATGAGGGTCAGTGAGGGAGAAAGGGAACTTACCTTCCAAGAGCATTATCAACAAACTCTGGATAGTATTTCCCTGGATCCTGAGACCTTTACTCATCCTGTGCCAGCCTATCAAGTTATGGCTCAACAGGGCAATGTGGAGGCAGAAAGGTCACTCAACTTAATTCATACTACTGCATCAATGCAAAGAGCAAAGGATGCCTTGACCAATCTACCTCCAGGAGCTGAAGCAAGTGGAGACTTTGAGTTTTCTGATGATGAAGACAGCTTTGGTGACAATCTACAGGTGGCCACCACTACACAGACTGGAACTTCTGTGGTGCCTCCAACACCAAACTGGCTCTCTCAGGATATGCATGGTAGATGCAACTTGGATGCTGCTATCACAAGGCAGTACAATGAGGCATATCTAGCTCATGAGTCTGCAGAAGCAAGGGACAAGAAATTCTACAAGGCCATAATGGATTCTCTGGAAATTCAAAGGCTACAAATGTTGCAGACAAGGATTGAGGCTACAGAAATCAAGGATTCAATTAGCAACCTTAGGGATGCTACTGACAAGAGGCTAGATGAAAAGCTTCCTCTTCACACTGTCTCCAAGATGTCAAGGTTTTTCACCAAGGAACCTGAAGTGTCTTCATCTTTGAAAACTCTCTCCTCTAGGGTGGACAAAGTTGAGGCTACACTTTCTCACATGCAGAAGGAACAGGAGAAGCAAACTAGCCTACTCACCCAGCTTCTGGCAGCTCAAGGAATCCCTATCATCTCACTTGATGATAACAAAAAGGGGGAGAAAACTAAGGAGCTAGAGATACAAATCACAAAGGTTTTGGTCCCAGCCATCTCCTTACCAGAAGAGCCATTAGCAATGGGGGAGTTTGGAAAGAAGAAAAAGGATGGTATTGACCTGATCCAGGAAGCTTCTATGAGGATGAGACTTGCAGAACAAATCAAAGACCATTGGTCCAACATAGAAGCAAGGGTCAAGAAAATTGCTGGAACTACAAAGGACTCAAATCCATCAACGGATCAACCATCAACGAATGCCATGGTTCTAGTGTCAACGGAATGGGAGCCACAGACCAATTCTTTCTATAAGGTAGAGCCCCTTCTACATGGAGTCACCCAAGGTCCAAGGAAGGAAAAAGGACAAACTTCATGCATTAGGGATGTGGAACAAGCTACACTCCAAAGAAGCTTATCTCCCAAGTCCCCTGCTAAACCAAAAGGCAAAAATATAGCAAGGATTTACTATCCTGCACCTTATCCAGATGAGCTCAAGCTTCTTGGTCTACTTATCACAAAAAGCAAGGAAAGCAATGATTATGAGATAAGGAAGAAAAGGGCAATTGTCTACAGGAATGGACAAGAAATCTGTGTTTGGGCTGGTCACCCAAACTTTGCTGAAGCTAAAGCTGAAGAGTCAGAAAGAGCAGCAATGCAAGCCCTTGCTGTTGCTCAGTCTCTTGATGAAGAAGAAATACAGCTAGAAGAAAAAGCAAGAGAGGAAAGGAGTGCAAAGAAGAGCACAAGGCAACCAAAGGCAAGAGCTAGGAGAAACATAGCCTTTGAGAATGATGACTCTCAGAGCATTGCATCAGACTCTTCTGTACCAATTGCACCTCCAACAATTCCTGATCCAGTTTCAGAGGTAAAGTTAGCCTGTGATCCTAATCATCCTGTAAATTTCCATGATCAGCCAATTGAGCCAAAGGGAGAGCCAATTGAGTTTGATGAGGCCAACTTTCCAAAATTCCTCTTTGAAATGGATCCAAAGAAGAAATCTAAGCAAAGGGCTACCAAGGCTAAGCCAATTCTGGTAAGGAGACCACAAGCTGAGAAACCCCCTACCAACCCAGAAGACTTCATCTACATTGCTGATATCAGGGAGGAGTCTGACATTCATATCAATCTTGATGACCTGGTTGAAGTGAGAGGAATAGCAGCTTCTTACAAACTACCAGAGAGATTGGTATTTGTCTACAAGGGTGGGAGAGAACAGGTTTGGCCTCTACACAGAATTCTGGGAGAAGACTATCAGACACTGTTATCTGTGTTTAAATGTTTGAAGAAAGATTTTGGTTTTACCAAAACAGCCAAGTCTGAGGTTGTCTCCAAGATTTGCCAAATCAAAGCTAGCTGGAACAAGCCTGGTGCACTTCCCAGAGTATTGAAGGTCCCTCAAACAGGAAAGATAATTCATCTCCAACCTTTTTGGATGATGGAATTCAGAGATAAGGACAACTGTAGAAGATTCTTCAGAATAAAAGACCAACTGGAGAAGGCATCCAATGAAACTCTAAGGTTAATGCAATCCAAGTTGGGGAATCAAGATGAAGAAGAGAAGATTTTCTACAGAAGACTTCAAACTCAAATTGAGGAGAACAATGCAAGAAAAGGGAAGAAAACAAGACCACAGAGGCAAAGATGAAAAATCTGCTCAGTCTAGAGGAGCAACTCTGTGCACTTGTTTTGTAAGATTTTCTACTTTGCATTTCAATTAAATTCAATGAAGCTCAATGCAATTTCTACTTTTATCATGTGTAATATGTCTGAGTGTTTTTGTTATCATCAAGGCTCTTGATTTATGGCTGTTATTCTATCAGTCATAAATTGGGGGAGATTGTTAGGAATATGTTGTTCTTGATGATAATTATAAAAACACTTAGTAGATTTTGTATTAAGTCATTCTGTAACTGTCAACGAAATGGCATGCTTTGCAGCATTCCGTTGACAGGAAGCTCATCAACGAAATGAGTGATGTAGCAATTGCATTGTAAAATACTTCACAATATGATAGGCATTTTGTTATATGTATTAGATAGGTTTTCTAAGTCATGTTGACTAAGTACTAGATAGGCAAGATAGGTTGGTTAATTGTAAATATATTATGCCTTGTAATTTTGCCTAAGTGAAGACATGTCAACAGTATGAAGATTACTCTGTCAACGGTATGGAGTTTACTCATCAACGAAACGAGGGAAACACCATCAACGGAATGAAGAATAAAGCTATCAACGAAACACATCTCCATGCTATCAACGAATCATTATTGCTTTTCTGAATAGTTGACAAAGTGATAGTGACAGTTTTCTGACAGATCAAAAAGGAGATGTGGAAGTGTACTTTGCATTGGAAACCATTAAAATGGACATGGGGAATAAGGAAACATCCCAGTTTCCAATTGGGCTCTTGGGAGTGATCATAATAAGCATGAAGACAAAAGCAAGGATCTCCAAGGACCACTGGACAAAGGGATGAAAAGCAAACTATTGGCGGTTACCTTTAGTGTACTTTAGTGTAGCCAAAAATAGCTTTGTAAACTTGGGGGAATATATAACCAAGTGTAGCAGTTAAAATAAGAGAAAGAGAAGAAAAACAAATAGTTTGTATTAGCTATCTTTGAGAGCATACTTCTCTACAATCTTGTAACTGAGCAGCTGTGTACATTTTGTATCACAGATTATTTCCGCAATAAAAATCACTTCAGTTGGATCATCAAACAATCCAACTGAAATTATTTATGTGCTTGTGATTTTTACTTTAAGTTCAGTTTTTATTTGTAAGTTGTTTTAAGTTTAAAAAATATCAAGAATTGTATTCAACCCCCCCTTCTACAATTCTGTTAAGTCATTTGGGATTAACAGCTATGAAATCACCGGAATGGAAAGAAGCTATGGCATCTGAAATAAAAGCATTGGAATCCAATAATACATGGATTATCACCACTCTTCCACCAGGAAAGAAAGCAGTTGGTTGTAAGTGGGTTTATAAACTTAAATGTAAAGCAGACGGTTCCATTGAAAGATACAAAGCTCGACTCGTAGCAAAAGGCTACACCCAACAGGAAGGCATCGACTATCATGACACATTTGCCCCTGTTGCGAAGCTTGTCACAGTTCGTGCTCTTTTATCTGTCGCCGCTGTCAAGCAATGGCCTTTACATCAACTTGATGTTAACAATGCTTTTTTACAAGGTGATCTATTAGAGGAAGTTTACATGCGTCTACCACCTGGCTTCCAACGAAAAGGAGACATGCGTGTTTGTCGCCTTAATAAATCAATTTATGGTTTAAGACAATCATCTCGCAGATGGTTTGCAAAATTCTCGTCTGTACTAAAAGAAGAAGGTTTCTCTCAATTTCGTGCTGATTATTCTCTGTTTACATCAGTCACTTCTAATAGCTTCATTTATGTACTCGTATATGTCGATGATATAATTATTACTGGTGATAATCCTACTGCAATATCTTCTTTAATCTCTAGGCTTGAGTCACGATTTCCTATAAAGAACCTAGGCCCACTTCGTTATTTTCTGGGCATTGAAGTATCCAGAGCATCTACATGCATTTTTCTCTGTCAACGTAAATATATTTTAGATATTTTAAAAGATTCTGGCTTGACCAACACAAGGCCATCTCCTTTCCCTATGGAACGACATCTCAAACTACTTCCATCAGATGGTACTCCTTTACTAGACCCAAGTCAATATCGTCGCCTAATTGGTCGACTATTATATCTCACGGTTACTCGTCCGGACATTGCATTTTCGGTAAACTATCTTAGTCAATTCATGCAACATCCACGAACTTCTCATATGGATGCTGCTTTTCGTGTCCTACGTTATCTTCGAGGCACAATCAACCATGGCATATTTATATCTTCTTTCAGCTCCTTACAATTGCAAGGTTACACCGACTCGGACTGGGCTGGTTGTCCCACGACTCGTAGATCCACAACAGGATACTTCACTATGCTCGGTGCAACACTACAAGAAAAACGGCCATTTCCTACCATTCAATTGGTTGGAAATGGCCACATTTTGGTCGGAAATGGAATCAATTCCAACCAAACCCGTTGGTTGGAATTGCTCAAGTCGGAAATGCTTAATGGTAGGAATTGCTAGGTTATTTCTAAAAGGCCCCACATGCCAAGTGGCTGCCCATGTGGCTTGCCACATGGGCAACCACTTGGCATGTGGGGCCTTGACACATCACTTGACACGTCAAGAGCCACGTCAGCTTAAAGGGGTCCCCCAATTTTGACATGTCATCCACGTGTTAAGTGGGACCAGTCCACGTCATTGTTTCCATGTCACATTTGACTTCAGTCAAGATCTATTTCCTACCAATGTCTAATATGTCAATTGGTTGGTTTTATATCAGAAACCATGTAAACTAGCATTTCCTACCAAGCATTTCCTACCATTCTGGGTTTCGAATGGTAAGCTTGGTAGGAAATGTGCAGATTTGGTTGGAAATGGTGACTTTTCTTTTTGAAAAATTCTTTTTGTTTTGGTCATTTCCTGTACAAACAATTGTACAATCCACAATCTACATTCATCAAAATCAATCATAACATCCAAACCAAATAATACACTATAAATACAATGACTAGTAACTAAAATTACTTGCAATTAGATTAAACATCCAACAAGTTTCCAAACTCATTTTCAACCTCTTAACTAGTAACTTGCATTAAGAAAGGCTTATCAAGTTGGCGAACAGGATCAGTTATGTACTGGTCCACAGCTTCCATTAATTTTAGGATTGCCTTTTTCCCGAGGTCTTCATTTGTTCCTTGTAAAGCAGACAAAGCCGAACCCCGAACAATTGTTATTTCATCCCCAGGAAATTTGTAGAAGTTTAGCAGGTCTGCAACATCATTTATAATATTGTATGTTCATATATGCAAAAACAGTAGTAATAAAAAAATTGAATCTTGGACAGAATATACTGCACGCTATAACAACCATTTTAAAACTTATGCATACCACGTAGTTCCATCTCGACAAGCTCAAGTAGCTCTGGGTCATCGACAACATCAACCTTATTGAGAACAAGAATCCCTCCATCCATTTGTGCCGCTCCAGTAATCATGTTCTGTAATTTTAGAACAAATAGCAGGTTCTTGAGAACTTTAAAGTAAAAATGTAAGCAAACAGACATAAATGAACCAACACGAGGTATTGGAACCCAAAAGAAATGCGACATGAGAAAATGGTGATATATTCTTTAAAACAAAATAATAAGTAAAATAATAAAGGTCAGAACAAAATTAAGAAAAAGTTGCTTCTCTTTATTCTCAGATCATCGATTCATCTTCGGGACCCTGAGGGGGCAGCATTGATTAGGACCTCTAACTAAGTAGTAATTAAACTTGCATGGACTCCACTTTGTGCTAATTTTGCGTTGTACCACAATGCTAAAGTAAATTATAGCTTATTATGGTATAGATTAATCACCATAACAGCTTATTTATAGGCACTGTGATAACTGATGCAGCGCCAGAAAGAAAGGGATGTATGGCCGCTGTATGGGTCAAAGTTAGGTACCGATTTATTAGTTTAAAATACAAAAATATACTATTAATCTACTATGATCATCACCTAATGTAATAACAAGATTAGCTAATTTGATTTCCTATGCTATGTGGTTAAAAATCTGTATATTCTCTGAACATTTAGATATCTTGACAAAAAAAAGTTGTCAATGTTGAAAGCATAGAAAGGTTGATAGAAACTATGTTAACCAATGTAAACGATTGCAACAAGTTAATAACAAGACAAGATAGAGAACACGGAATTTGATTCATCTAAAACTCTCCACAGCCTTTTCTCGTGTTTTTCATAGTACCTGACGGTGACTAACATCATTTAGGTACCAGCAAATTAGAGAAATAAATTGGGCTTATACTGAAATTCCTTATGTCAAAAAACGTGAAGCTCGTGGTCCAAAACTCTTATGTAAGTCTGATAGAGTTTATGTATGGTATGTCTTTGTGTTTGTCAGTTGTAACAGACTCGAGGTGAGGCAACACATAACGCTTGCCTAGGGATATGTTATATGTCAGAATGGAGATCGAACCTGAGTTTATCTCAAGTTTACAACACTAGATACACATCTTTATCACTAGGATATCCCTCTATGTACTCTCAGAGTTACAGAAGCTGACTGCTTGGACAATCTACAGGAGACATTTACAACTCTCAGCTCAATCTTTTGATAGTTGATGCTTTTTTTTGCAGGTTCTTCTGGATAATGGACTTGTAAAACTCACAATATTGAAACCACAAGGAATCGTAGCTGGTATAAAGTATGGAGGATTGAAGAATCTTCTTGACCTTAAGTCGGGTGAAACAGGCAGATGGTACCTTTCCATATAATTCTCACTCTCCCTCGTATACCGAATAATTAATGCACTGAAACTGTGTAGCACAGAGTTATAATTCGCCATTTCAACATAAAGATAGCAGAAGAACTATTAGCTAGAAGATAGAATGCTTAAGGTTGTGTACACCTTTCATCAACCAGGCTTGACAGATGCAGATGGTCGCAAACAAAGTTGTGAGTATTTTAATTTTTTTTGTTAGGGTTGCATTGTTAACTAATGGTTGTATGTTCCTTTGTACACATCCTTATGATTTATTTTAAAACTTGACCAAACAGAGTGCACACAGTCAATTATACCAAGACTTTCAGCTGCTTATAATTTGCATAACCCAGACATACAAAATCAAGATTAGACACAACTTAGTAGAAATAAATCATACCAACTACTAGTGTCATTCCAATTTAAGAGCATTATAAACCCACAACTACAAATGTTACAAATTCAAGGCAACAAACATATACAATGCTGAACACCGTAAAAACAGATTAACAAATTCAAGGCAACAAAAATAAACAGTGCTCTCCTGAAACAATATAATAATTAAACTAACAAAACTAACCCTGCAGAAGAATCAACATGACCCTCAGAATGCTGTGCTATATCATCTCTTCTCCTATTATCACCGCCGTCAAAATCATAGCCACCACCATGAGTTTCTTCATCTTTTCCGTACATGAACTGATTGTTCTATTGTGTTTGTTCATCGTCGCCGTTACTGATGTGTATTTGAGCTCCATCACTGTCCATTGGATGCACAAATTAACAAAAAACCAACAAAGGCAGCAAATCAAAAACATAAGTCTGTGCTATTCAAAACAAAAGGGTCTCCAGACAAAAATCATGAACCAAATTCACAATTCAAATCAAACAGACACAAAGTTCTAAAGCATAAATATATATAAATACAAGGATAAGAGAGATAGGCGGTTATACATACATTCACATACCTACATATACAATTATAAGCATTAATTCTCATATATACGATCTCAATCACATACCTGAATCCAATTAGTTAGATAATTGCTTAAATCCTTATTGCTTTAATCTTAATTGCTTGAATTGAGTGTTAGGGCACGTAGTCAAAGAGTTTTAATTTGGGGAAGAAAATGAAAATACTAAAAGAAAATGAAAATACTAAAAGAAGATTATTTGAAGGCTTACTAAAAGAAGATGAAATCGAAGAGATGGTAGGAGATGGTAGGAGATGAGAGAATGAGAATACGAGGGTGAAGAGAAGAGAGTGGAGGCAAATGAGTGGAGAGAGTGGAAGAAATTAGGGTAAATGAGTTGTGGGGAAATTAAAATGAGTTGAGTGGAGGCGGTAACTTCAATTTTTCGGTGAAATTTTAGGCGCTAATTTGTAAAAGAATGGGTTGTGAAGAATCGAACACCTGCCCTCCCAAACAATAACAAAGTGCCAAACCACTATACCAACAATGCTTTTGCATTAAAATAGCTGTAAATTTTATTTATCATACCACAAATCAATTTTGTAAATTATAATTTTGATAGATAGATTCATTATAAAATATAGGAGTTTAAATTTAAAAAAAAATCTAAAATTTTACATACATCTAAGACATCAATATATTTAATCATCCGTAAGGTTAGATCGTTGGATTTGTTTTTTAAAAAATCGAAAAGTGTAACCCTAGACAACCCCTAAAATATGAGTATAAACTCTAACTCAATCTTCGAACACCGACACTCTTTCGATTTCTAAACGACTTTAACTTTTTGTAATTCTTTTTTGTCTAAATTTTTTTCCTTACCTTCATCAAACTACAAAACGAAGTTTCATCTAAAAAAATTAATTTATCAATACGTCTTTATATTTTTTTTAAAAAAATCGAAATAATTAGGTTTTAGCGAATAACATAAAAACAGATGAAGGTAAGTTTAAATCAACTAATTTTTATCCTCCGCTACTAAAATGAGTAGATCTTTATGTCCGTAGAGTTTATTTAACAAAAAACATGATAACCAATAACAAAAAAATATAATAAAAACACATTCTTCCCTAATTTTTGGCGAAAATTGCTAAAAAAATTGGGTTGTGCAGAATCGAACCCCTCCCCTCTCCGAGAATGACCAAGTGCTAAATCACTGCACCAACAACGCTTTTGCACTAAATCAGCTGTAAATTTTCTATATCATACCCCAAATTTATTTTTTTAATTATAATTTTGATAGATAGATTCATTATAAAAATATAGGAGTTTAAATTAAAAAAATCTAAAATTTTACATACATCTAAGAAATCAATATATTTAATCATCCGTAAGGTTAGATCGTTGAATTTGTTTTTAAAAAAAATCGAAAAGTGTAACCCTAGACAACCCCTAAAATATGATTATAAACTCTAACTCAATCTTCGAACACCGACACTCTTTCATTTTCTAAAGGACTTTAACTTTTTGTAATTCTTTTTTGTCTAATTTTTTTTCCTTACCTTCATCAAACTACAAAATGACGTTTCATCTAAAAAAATTTAATTTATCAATACGTCTTTATATTTTTAAATTTTTTTCTCGATATAATTAGGTTTTAGCGAATAACATAAAAACATAAGAATGTAAGTTTAAATCAACTAATGTTTATCCTCCACTACTAAAATGAGTAGATCTTTATGTTTATATAGTTTGATTAACAAAAAACATGATAACCGATAACAAAAAATATAATAAAAACACATTCTCCTCTAATTTGCATCCTGCAGCCTTTTCCTACCAATTTTGGTAGGAAATGCACTTAATAATTGGACCAATAACAAACAGCCACGAACGATGACATGAAAGCGGGGGCCCAGAAAAAGTTAAAATTTTGCATTTGGGTCTTTTCCTACCAATATTGGTAACAAAAGCACCTCGAAAAATAATAATATTTATATTTTAAGAAATTGTTTATTAATCTAAAAATGTGAGGGACTGTGACGTGGAAGGTGGGGTCCTTTCATTGTCAAATTGCAACTAAAACCTACCACAATTGGTAGGTTTTGCTTTCCTACCAAAGTTGGTAGGAAAAGGTTGCTGGTAAACGGTGCCATTTTTGTTGACGGGGCTACTTACGTGGATGGTGGGGGTATAATCACAGTCATTTCCTACCAGATTTTGTTAGGTTTTGATTCCCATCAAAACCTACCAAAATCTGGTAGGAAATGACCCTGACAAAATTTCGTTATTTTTTTTCCCAGAAATTGTTTATTAATTTAAAATATGTGAGGGATGATGATGTGGAATGTGGGGTCGTTGAAAAGTCAAAATGTGACCAAAATCGACCAAATCTGGTAGGTTTTGATTTCCGACCAAGAATTGGTAGGAATTGATGCGTGCGTGTACAAAACTTGGGACCCACAGACACCATTTCCAACCAATTTCGTCGTTGGTCGGAAATGCTCAGTCATTTCCAACCAATTTTTTTTGGTATGTTTTAAATGGTCGGAAATGGCCGTTTTTCTTGTAGTGCAAGTCCTATTTCTTGGAAGTCAAAGAAACAACCAACCGTCTCTCGTTCTTCAGCAGAAGCAGAGTATAGAGCTCTTGCAAATCTCACCGCTGAATTACAGTTGTTGCATTATTTATTTCATGATTTAGGTATTTCTTTCACCAGTCCCATTCCAGTTTATTGTGATAATCAAGCGGCTATCCACATTGCTGAGAATCCTGTTTTTCATGAACGAACTAAACATATTGAATTAGATTGTTATTTTGTCCGTGAGAAAATTATCTCTGGACTCATATCTCCTTCTCATATTTCTACTAGTAGCCAAGCTTGCAGACATCTTCACGAAGCCATTAGGTGCGGACCAATTTCGACGACTAGCCAGCAAGTTGGGAGTGTGTCCTGGAAGTCCTCCCTCTCCAACTTGAGGGGGGGGGGGGTATTAGTTGTATTATATGATAGGATCCCTAAATTTCGGTTAACAAGTATAACAGCTGTATATACTCATATATCCCTGATTTGTAGCTAACAATTAGTATTAGAAATATTAGCTCTCATATCTTAACTACTGATATAGGGTCCGTTTGGCATTGCTGTTGCAGACAACAACAGCAGCTTTTTTCTGAAAAGCAGCTAAAAAAGTGTTTGGTAAAATTTAAAAGCTGCTTTTCTGAAAAGCGCTTTTGGCTCAAAAGCTGCTTTTAGAGAAAGCAGGTCCCCCCATGCTTTTGAAAAAAGCTGGTTTTCAGCTTTTGCGGGAAGCAGCTACTGGTTTCAACATCAAAACTCAACAAAAACATTAATTTTTTATATTATACACCAAAACATGCACATATCAAAAATATTACCAAACAGTTATCTGATTTTCATAACAGTACTTATTTTAAGAGCACTTTTTTCAACAGCACGGCAATTTTTAACAGCAATACCAAACAGAGCCATAATCTCTCCATGATTGTATCAATATCATGCTATATAAGCAGCCCTCTTGTAATTGTTCTAACATATATATATATATAATAGCAATTATACGTTTTAACAACTCTTTTGTGTAATCTGTTTAATGACCAGCAAAGGGAGAAATCAGTGCTTTAAGACATATCGGCTTTTTAGTAATACGTATGTAATGAAAACGATAAACAAAGCTGGTACATTAATGTTGTACATAACTTATTCAATACTAATAATGCTCTCTTATTGTTGAACCTAGAAAAGTGAGAGCAGCTAATTTATCATGCGACACATCACACATGTATGTATATAATGTCAATTTATATTGACATTTCAAGGACAGAAAGTGATCTTGTAGTTAGGTCCAGTAGGGCAAGTGAAGGTGCTGGTTTTATCATCATAAGCGTAACTATAAGCCTGTGGACACTTTCCTTCGAAGTACAATGAAGAAGCTGATGGCTTGCATTTCTCTGCACTATTGAATTCACCAGTGCAACAATCTTCTGGTTTATTAAAGGCGGCGCAAGCGCTCTTGCATCCGATTGTAGCACCATCTGGTCCCTTTACCTCTTGTCCTGCAGGACAACCGTCATTTATATTTGCCTTGCAGCTTGTTGTTGGACATCCCGAGGTTTCTGGTACTACCTCAACAGGCAAGTTGAAACCATCAACATTACTAACATCGTAGAAATCCTTTCCACCATCTCCGTTTAATGTAAATTCGACTAGGGTAACTGGTGGAGCTCCGCCAGCGCCACTGCATTGTCCAGTGCCCTTACCACACTCTCCGGTAAGGCAAGTAGCAGTACAGAATGTTCTAGCCCAGATTCTTCCAGACCATGGAGCTGGAATGTCGATGGTGTTTGTGGCTTTTGAAGGGAGTTCAAACCCTGTTGTTGACGGCTGTGATCCAGTACCGGTTAGTGCAGCTGGCCAGATTGTGTTTGGACAATTGTTTGTGATTGTGAATTTCGCTGATTCACCACCTGAAAATTGCACCATGTTAAAATGAATATGTAGAATGTATAACGGTTGATATATTAACTAATTATAAGCCAAGTGAACTTGGCCAAAACACAAGAAGCAACCGTAACTATAAAGTTATTAAAAAATATTTGCATATAAAAATAGGAAGTGTTGAAGAATGCACTATACAGAATCTTACCAAGTACGAGAAGAGCAGCAAAGGAAAAAACGAAGAGAGTTTGCAAATCCATGTTGTATGAAATGTATGAAGTTATATAAAAATGAATGTATTGTTGTATGTATGTTGTATGTTGTATGAATGGTGTGGTATGAGGAAAGAAGAGAGGAGGGTTATATAGCCCTAAAATCTAAAGACGTGCAAAATAATCCAACTATTTTTATTGGTTGCTGGAAATTTCAAATCTTACTATATTGCTGCGATCACTATTGGCTGGCTAAGATCATTAGGGCGGGGTGACCTGTCTATACGACGTACAGTTTTCCACATAACAAGTTCAAGCCACGGAACTCAAAAAAGTCTTGGCAGCCCTTATCTGCCTATCTATATTATTCAAACATACGTCGTATTTATGTTAGAAATTTGAATTATATATTACCGTACGTAGTATCGACAACCATATGTTGTCTTGACTTCATTTATATTAGGAGCTACTAGAAGATAGCATAGTTAATTTATTTAAAATTTTAAATTATTTATTTAATATAAATAAGATTATAATAAGAAAATTAGAATTACAATATAAACTTTAGATGGGTAAAAATAAAAAAAGTTATTTAATCTATAACCTTTATTAATAAGCGAAATCCTTTTTATTGATACTAAATTTGGTTCACACCTTTTTTTGGTTCCACCCCTACAATCTTATTTCACCTAAAAATCCTATCTCACGTAGATTTCTATGTTGTTTTTAAAATAAAATAAAATTATATCCCACGAAAAAATCATATCTCAAATAAAATTCTAGATTTAAAAAAAAATATTAACCTAAAATATATTATAATATTATTTTTGTACTAAAATATATTAAATTATTATGGTACTAAATTTGGCTCACACCTCTTTTTTGGTTCCACACCTAAAATCATATCTCACTTAAAAATATGTCCCGTAGAGTTCTATATTATTATTTTTAAAATAAAAAAATTTCTATCTCGCGTAAAAAATTTATCTCCCATAAAATTCTATTTTTCAACAAAATATAAATCAAAAATATATTATAATATTATTATTGTACTAAAATATATTATATTATTATTATAATCATCAGCGTCAAATCAGATTACTCACCATACCCAATTATAATCACTTAGTTATTAAATCAAGATATTAATCTCAATCTACCACTGAATAATATTAATCTAAAATATATTATAGTATTATTATTGTACCAAATATATTATATATTATTATTACATCCATCAACGTTACAATCACAATCAGATCAGCCACCAAACCCGATTTTAATGGTACCAAAGGTTCGCACCTTTTTTTGGTTCCACCCCGACAATCCTATTTCACGTGGAAATCATATCTCACATAAAGTTATATGTTGTTTTTTTTAAAAAATAAATTCTATCCCACGAAAAAATCATATCTCAAATAAAATTCTAGATTTAAAAAATAAATATTAACCTAAAATATATTATAATATTATTGTTGTACTAAAATATATTAAATTATTATCGTACCAAATTTGGCTCACACCTTTTTTTTGGTTCCACACCTAAAATCATATCTCACGTAAAAATATGTCACTTAGAGTTCTATATTATTATTTTTAAAATAAAAAAATTTCTATCTCGCGTAAAAATTCCATCTCACATAAAATTCTATTTTTTCAACAAAATATAAATAAAAAATATATTATAATATTATTATTGTACTAAAATATATTATATTATTATTATAATCATCAGCGTCAAATCAGATTACTCACCATATCCAATTATAATCACTTAGTTATTAAATCAAGATATTAATCTCAATCTACCACTGAATAATATTAATCTAAAATATATTATAGTATTATTATTGTACCAAGTATATTATATATTATTATTATATCCATCAGCGGACCCGATTATAACCCCTTAGTTGTTGAATCAAAAATTCACCAGACCCGATTATAATCAATTAGTTGTTGAATCAAGATACTAATCTCAATTTGTTTTATACATTTGAATTTGTTATTGTTGCCCAGTAATTAACAATTGTAGAAGGGGGTTGAATACAATTGTATAAGATTCTCGACTTAATAAATATAAAACACAAATATGAATAATAACAGCTTTATTATTTCTGATATAAAACTGTTACAAAATTCTCTCAAGAAATCCTTATGTTTTTGAAAGCTGCTAGGTACAATAATACTCGTGTATGCGATTGATTCCAAATCAAAACCTAAATTGTGTTTATATAGTACACACAGCTGCTCTATCGATTACAAGATAAGACCAAATCAATTAAAAATAAAATTGATACATATCTAACCGACAGTTACTTTCCATAACTAAGAAACCGACAAATCATCTTTCCTTAATCTCTGAACTTGAATTGTTATCCTGAAGTAGTAATCCTGATCAGCTTCCAGGCCTGATGATAAATCCTGATCACAATCCTAATAGCAATCCTGATACTGACGCTCGTGCAATACTGATGACGTCAGCAATCCTGATCAGTAGTTCAGATCCTGACAATCATTGAATCCTGATCTAACAATCTCCCACAATCTCATACTTTGTAAAATAAAGTATAGATTCCTAGATTCAATGATGCCAAAAATATATTTACAAAATATACAAGAAATATCAGAAGCAACTTATCTTTTTAGAGTCTTTGGTAGAACAAATTCATCTTCAAGAAGTCTGATAAAAGCTTTTCTTCTTTTTCTTCAAGAATCTGAATAAGTCTGTCCTTTAGATTTCTGAGTTCTTCATCTTCCTCATTAATCTGATAGATAGCTGCTCTGAGATTCTGAATGGAACTTCTTTGTAGATTATGTTCTTCAACCAGGAGGTAAACAATTTCCTTGCCATCAGGATTAAGAGTCAATTGTCTCATACCAAAAGACATTTCTTTAACAGCACTGCCTCTTTGCATTTCAATTTCTCGATCTCTCAGATTTAAGTACATGGGAGTATAATCATCATTATAATTCCTTCCTTCATCAAATCTTCTCCTTATGGTTGACAGAATCATATCAGACCATTCCTTGCACACTCTATTCTTCCACTTGAGCAGATAATGAACATATTTCACTAGCAGCTCCTGAATGGATATTATCTTCATACTTCCATCCTTCATGAAGTAAAGAAGCTTCTCTTTCTTTTCAACACCATCATGACAATCTAACACTATGTCCACAGCTTGTAAATTGTTCAAGTGTTCAGAAGTTAAATTACCTCCAATTTCAGTCAAAGCATAAGGATCAACATAAGGCATCCTTAAGAATTCAGCATCCCTGTGACCTATGCCTCCCCTTGAATTATGTGGCATTTGATTTAAGCTTGAGAACATTTGTAACCAGAGTGCTTTAGATTTTTGTGAACCAGAAAAGTCTGCAACACTGGTAACATTTGTTATAATACCACCTGACTGAAAATTGACAGGTCTATCACACCTTACAGTGTCTATGTGCTTTCACTTCTTATCCTTTTCTTTCTCAAGAACATAGCTCTTCTATATCTTGTGTTGTTGTCTTCTTGAGTTTCTCCACAATAATCTGTTAGAGTTTTTCATCTTTTGCACATAGAGATTTAAATCTCTATTTGTTGTTCTTGTGATTTCTCTTATTCTAACTCCTTCTTCTTCATCCACTTCAAGATTATGAGAATCAACCATAGTAGACAATATTAACAAATCAACCTCTTGTAAAATTTCAGATTCATCAGGACCTTGAGCAATGTCAGGATTAGAATCTGGAATTTGAATTGTATTACTGATGAGAGTTGATTGTCTTGGTCTTCTCCTCAATTGTGGTCCATCATCTCTTTCTTGATCTTCTTCCTGAATAGTAGTCCTGATAGCTAGAGTATCAGGAGCTATTGGAGTTTGAGAAGCATCAGGAATTTCTTCAATTCTTACTCCTTTAGACCTTGTCTGTCTATGCATTGTTTGATTTGACCTTCTCCCTCTTCTTGCACCTCTCCTCCTCTACCTCCTTTTCCTTTTAACTGGAGTAGGGTTGTTAAAGCTTTCCATGATCTCTTGTTGTTGTCTCAGAAATTCTTCTTGAGATAGATCAGGATATTCTTCAGTTGAAATTGAGAGTGCTTTCCTTGCAAACAACTGTTGAACTCTCTTATCAGTGTGATAAAGAGTAACAACATCACCTCCTTTTGTCTTGAACTTCTGGAATAGGTTAGTAGCATCCTCAGGATTTTCAATTAGCACATCTTCATTACCTTCAGGAATTGTAGAGAGTATGTGTCCATGACCAGGTGTCAGGATTTGATCAGCCGTCAGGATTTGATCACCTGTCAGGATTTGCTCTTCCGTCAGGATCTGAGATTTCACCAAGGTCCTTACTGTTCTAACTCCAGAATCAGAAACATGAATTGATTGCATGGATTGACTTTGAGAAGTTTGAATTGTAGACTTCACCATAGCAGCATCAGAGGTTCCTCCTTGTAATATCATGTCATCACCATCATTTCCAGTATGATCATCATCATTGTTCTTTCTCAACACTAGATCAGGTGTACATTTTGTCTGACTTACCTTCTCCCCCTTTTTGGCATCATGTTTTGATAATAAATTTAAAATCAAGGAAAGAGAGGATTGAATGTCAATTACCTTGGAATCTAATGAATCAATTATGTTGTTTATTGAAGACTGTGCAGTGATAAGATCTTTAACTTTAGAATCCACTACTCTGAGTTGAAGAGCAGTAGGTGCCTTGGCCAAACTTTGAGAAATATCAGTCCTCACTAAGATATTTGCAGCCTTCACAGAATCAATCTCATCCTTGAGGCTCTTGCTTAATAGAGTTGTAGCCTTCAAGTGATTCCTTACATCTTCATTCTCAATCAAGCTTGCAGCATAAGAAGCATGTTGTAAAGCACATGGGTAGCTAACAGGATTAGCAGACCTGTACCAATCATTATCCCATTCATGTCTTCTTAGCTGTTCAGCAGGATCAATTGCAGAAGGACCAGAAAAGTCTTATCTAGAATCTTTTCTTGTAGCAGCCTTGACAGCCATGAAAGTGCTTGAAGAACCAAAATTAGTTCCAAGACTAGATTTTATTGCTGTAACAAGCTGATCCTTCTCAATATCCTCATCATCACTGTCATTGTCATCAGAATCATCATTATCAGTAGGATCAGGAAGAATAACACCTTTAAGCTTATCCTGATGATCTGTGACAGGAGCTTTCATTGGCCTTGAGCTAAGTGGTTGTATCAGGATTGGCTCAGCATCAGGAGCACCACTAGCGTCAGGAGCAACACTGTCAGGATTTGATTGGCATGCGTATTTGCTACCAATGGTTCTTGTGGAATCTGAGGTTCAGAAGCTACTTCAACACTTTGAGCTGAAGGTTCTTGTGTACTTCCCTCATTGACAGTGTCCTCGACCAATCTCTCAATAACATTTGCAACAGAAACCCCTTGAGCATTGTCAGGAAATTCCTTAGAAACTGTAGCTGATTTGCCTGCATCCTCACTTTGAGAGGATGGTTCTTGTGGGGCAAGAATGTGAATGTCTTCATTATCCCTTTGAGAAAATGGTTCTTGTGTGACCATTCCTTCAGCTATGCCTTCACTCACACTTTGAGTAAGTGGTTCTTGTGTGGCAGGATCTTCAGTAGCTGCTGGACCACTTTGAGGTTCAGGTTCTTGTGGGCTAGATCCTTTCAGTTTCTTTTGTCTCTGAAAAACTTTATCTTCTGCCTTCCTTTTCTTTTGTAATGGATGAGAAAATCCAAGCTTGGAAGCAGGCTCAGCAACCTTCTCCCGTGAAATTTCGACAATCCTTTTAGCTGGAGAGGCTGGAGAATCAGAGATGGAGACAACCTTGGTTTGTGATGCATCAGGAATACCAACGTCGGGAATTGGTTGAGCATCAGGATTTGACGACTCATCAGGATTTGGAGTGTCCTGACCATCAGTATCCTGCTTCTTCAAAGGAATATGATACCTACTTTTGATCAATTTACTTTTCTTCTATGGCTTAGCAGACGGTGCCACAGCTTCATTAGAAGTATCAACAACTTCCTTCTGAATCTTAAACTTAGAGGATATAGGCAGTTCATCCTCAGAATCAGTATCATCACCCAGAATCAATTTTCTCTTAACAGCAACCTCCTCAACCTTATCAGCCTTCTTTACGAGGACTCCTTGTACACCCCCTTTTGACTTCTTTTGAGTGAGTGGTGTAGAGTGTTTGGACTGTTTGGGTGGGATGCTTGTGTCAGGAACAATGTGTGATTGGTCTTGCCCCATAGCATCAGAAACTGCTCCATATTGAGTAGGCATTTTCTCTTTCAAGAAAATTCTGACCTCATCAGGAATAAAGGCATTGCCTTGAAAACCATTTGCCTTATCACTGTTGACTAAGGAATTCACATTGTTTTCTGTAATTCTACAAATGAGTAGAACTACATCCTCTTCAAAAGTAACATTAGGACATAAGTGATTAAAAATTAGCTGAAAAAATCTAAGAAAACAGACAGAACCTAACTTATCTGATTTCCTATCACTTAAAGCTTTTAAAACAAAAGTACCATAATCAAACACTGTAGAATGGATTAGAGAATACCCAATTTTGAGAGATCCTGATGGTAGAGCATCAAAGTTTGATGTCTTGTTCAGGAAACAGCGACTTATGGTGTCGAAGAAAAAATTCCACTCTTTCTTTAGCTTTGTCCTGAAGAGGTTTCCATACCTCTTAACTTCCCCATTATAGCCGAACTTTGTAACAAACTCAAAAAGCGTCGAGTCTGTAATATTATCAGAAACATTATCACCCAGAACTGGCAAATGAAGAGCCTCTTCCACAATTGCAGGAGTTACATATTGAGTAACCCTATCAAACTCGAAACTCATCAGGATTGAGATTGAGTGACCTTTGTCAAAAACAACTGTGTTCCATACCTGCATCATTGACTTAAAAGAAACACTAGCAGATTCTGTTAGAGCATACTTCAATGGACTTGAAGTTAAGAAATCTTGTATTATGTGAAACTCAGTGGGTAATTCCTGATGGTCTAAAACAGCCACAAAATTATTAGTGGCAAAAGTAACACCACTAATTACTGTTTGTTTGTTCATGAATGATGAAGACGCCATTGAAACAATATAGAAAAATTGAGAATTGAGATTTAGAAATAAGGGTTCTTGAGCACAGAGAGAGAGAGTAAGAAGATGAAAAACTGATGATGAGAGAGTAAACAACAATTTAGAAAAACAAATTGTATTTTGTTAAAACAAAATTTACTCTCAATGACAGGTGGCAAAATGTGATTCGTGCACAAATAATTAGTGGACCAAATTACGTGTGTAATTAGACATAACTGCACCGCTTTTTATGTGTATCTATATGTATATATCTATTTGTGTGACACACGTGCGCAAACAGTTGTCCAATTAAAACTCAAACGTTTCTCATCAAATACTGACGAAAAATTAGGCACAAATTAAGCAATGAAATACTGACCTGTCCATCATGATTGACCAAGAAACTTCCTGTCAGGATTGAGTCCTATCAGGATTCGATCAAAATTACATACCTTGCTGAATGACCATCAGGATTTGATAGTCATCAGGATTTCCTCTCTGTAGCTTTTCTCAGAAATTCTCAAAGTTCATTCCCCAACTTGTTGAAAGTAGCTTCAGGCAGTGGCTTGGTGAATATATCAGCTAGTTGTTGATAAGTAGGAACAAAATGAAGTTCAATTGTTCCTTCCTGTTAGGCCGAATACACAATATAATCAAGTATGTATGAGAATAACAATAATTAATAACACTGTTTATGAATCAATAAAACTGTAATCTTATTAACAGCTTCTCTCTTTATGATGTTAATGAATCATAAAGAGCTTCTAGGTTACAAGAATAATATCTCAATGATCGCGTCCCTTCTAGGGATAACCTATCTGTGTTTATATAGTACACAGCTACATACAATCCTTCTCTAATTGATATTCCTACAAGTTAGCTATACAATTCATATCAATTAAGGATTGCTTCTTATCTTCTATCCTGTTTCCTTAGCTGTATCAATATATTCTGCTTCTTTCCATCTTCAGAATGTATTGCTTCTAGAATCTTCAATTCTGCACCGACAGCTAATTCAACTATCACCTTGTCAGACTTTAAATAAACTCTGACTAGCTTCCTTTAAACTCTTCACCCTATCAGAGTTTAACTAAACTCTGATCGGCTTCTGATAAACTCTTGTCAGTACCTGTTGCTTAAACACTGATAAATAAACATTAGCAATTATATCTAACAATCTCCCCCAACTTGTTCATAATAAAATGTACAAGTTAAACATATAATTGATGATGTCAAAACCGTTTAACAAATGCAGTGTTTAACATATAACAGAGTTTAATTTAAAACAGAGTTTAAATTTGACTTAGAATAGAAAATATTAAAAACTTACAGTCAGACTTTATTTGATTTCTTGAATATCAGGCACTGTCCTGAGATAATCAATTAGAAGTCTTCTTTCAGCCTTTTCCAGCTCTTCAACCATGATTTCTTTCAGTTCCTTGAGTTCTGGATCAGATTCACCAGTCTGATAAATAGCAGCTCTCAGAGAATAGATGGAATTCTTCCTCATCTCATTCCCTAGCCTAATAAAATGTGCTTTATCAGATTCTAGATTGAATTCTAAGACTTTAACTCCCAGATCAGTCCTTAGTCTTGCACTGTTTCTCTTCATTTCTATAACATTTCCATAAGCATCTCTATACTTAGGAATGTATACCTTTGAAACTCCTCCTCCTTGATCCATGCTCTCCTGATTCATATGTTGACTTTCTACATTCTCTGAGGCTCCCCCTGAATTTGATGACTCAGAGTTTGAATTGTCAGAGTTTGAATCAGTTTCCTCAACTGACTCACTTGCTGTGTCATGTTGAGCTTCTTCACGCTCCCCCTCAACTGGTTCTCTATTTTGTTCAATTTGAGAATTATCAGTTTCTCCAGTATTTACCAGTAGAGGTTCAGAGTATGCTTCGTCAGAGTTTGTCAACCCTGCTTCATCAGAGTTTATATCATCAGAGAGTAGATCTTCATTTTCAAAACGTAGTTGATCATATCCATCCTTGTCTTCAAGTCCAATTATTTTCTTGTCATCAAATGACACATGTATGGATTCCATGATCACTTTAGTTCTTAGATTGTAAACTCTGAATGCTTTTGTTGACAGTGGATAGCCAACAAAAATTCCTTCATCAGCTTTTAACTCGAACTTTGTCAACTGTTCAGGATGAGTCTTCAACACAAAGCATTTGCATCCAAATATATGAAAATATTTCAAATTTGGCTTCTTATTTTTCACCATCTCATATGGTGTTTTCCCATGCTTGTTGATCAGTGTAGCATTTTGAGTAAAACAAGCAGTTTGAACAGCTTCTGCCCAGAAATAAGTTGGTAATTTTGCTTCTTCAAGCATAGTTCTGGCTGCTTCAATTAAAGTTCTGTTCTTTCTTTCAACTACACCATTTTGCTGTGGAGTGCCAGGTGCAGAAAATTCTTGTTTCACCCCTCTTTCCTTGCAGAAAGCTTCCATGAATGAATTTCTGAATTCAGTTCCATTATCACTCCTTATTATTTTGACTTTGTGCTGTGATCCTTTGTCCAGTAGATTTACATGATCCATTAGAATTTGAGCAGTTTCATCCTTCTTTGACAAGAAATACACCCATGTATATCTAGTATATTCATCAACAATTACTAGAGCATATTTCTTTCTGCCTATTGACATTATATTCACTGGTCCAAAAAGATCAACATGTAGAAGATGATAAGGTTCCACTACTGAAGATTCAGTTTTGCTCTTGAAAGATGACTTCCTTTGTTTGGCCTTTTGACAGGAATCACATAGGCCATTTAGACTGAGTGTTGATTTTGGGAGTCCTCTTACAAGATCCTTTCTTATCAGCTCATTAATGTTGTTCAAATTGAGATGAGAGAGCTTTTTATGCCAATTCCAACTCTCTTCATTTGACATTCTTGCAGTCAGACACACTGTTTTTCCATCAGAGTTTGTTACCAAACTTGCTTCATAAATATTGTTGCGCCTGTGTCCAACTAGAACAACTTTTCCAGTAGATTTACTGATAACTTCACAGTATTCACTATGAAAATCTACATGGTTTCCTCTGTCACAGATTTGACTCACAGATAACAGATTGTGCTTGAGTCCTGAGACTAGAGCTACATTAGTGATGATGACACCTCCAAGATTAATGTTGCCATATCCCAGAGTATGTCCTACGTTGCCATCTCCATAGGAAACTTTTGGGCCATCCTTCTCCACAAAGTCTGATAGCAGGGCTTTATTTCCAGTCATATGTCCTGAGCATCCACTGTCCAAGATAAGTGTGCTCTCTATTATACCCTGCAATCACAAACAAACACTAAGTGTTAGTTTTAAGGATCCAGACTTGCTTGGATCCTTTGCCTTTCTTAACAGTGTTAGCTTTTGCAGCGGAATCAACTTTCTCAGAGTTTAGACTAACATTGTCAGATTTTACACTAGCAGAGTTTGCTCTAACCCACTTCAAGTTGGGTTTTAGCTCATAGTAATTATGATAAATTGCATGATAACTCTTACATGTGTAAATAGAATGCCAAGTGCTCCCACAATGTTTGCATAAGGTCTGTGGTTTTACTCTAACATAATCATTCTTTACTTCTGAAGTAGAAGGTAAAGAATTAATATGCTTGTTCTTAGTGCAAAATCTAGCAAGATGATTAGAACTACCACAACTGTAACATGTTTTCCTTAAAGCACCAGCATTAGGCAAATGATTATTTCTATTGTTTATGCCTATTTTTCCATTCCTATTTCTCTTGGACCCTTTAGGTTTCATGGCAGACTTAACCTCTTTGAGCTTATGTTTAAACTGTTTTCCTGTCATTAAACCAACATTAACCTGTTTCTCACAGACTCTTATTGGTTCTTTAACAGCTTCTATCTCAACAGGCTTCTCTGTTTTAGATTCAGTATCTACTTGTTCAACACAAGTTTCAACTGGCTCCATAACAGTTTCTTTCACAACTGCAGATTTTAACTTTCCAGATTCAGGAACAAATGTTACAGGAGTTGAATATGAACTTGTGAAAGCTCTAAACTTAATTTTATCTTGAAACCTAAGTTCATCTTCCTCACTGTATCCTAAACCTACAGCATCTGTTTGAAAAACTTGATGTGTATCTCTGCCAGAATTAGTCCAAGTTTTAATTATTTTTCTTTCCTTCTCTAAATTAGATTCTAGTTGCCTATACCTTTTAAGCAACTCCTGTTCCACATAAACAGCATCATCTCTTTCTTTTTGAGTCTGCTTCATATTCTCAAGTTCTCTTTCAAGAAACTTGTTTCTTTCTTTAAGACTAAGATTCTCAGATTTAATCCTTTCATTCTCTAAAGTCTGATCCCTATAACTAACATGTATGTTCTTAAGATAAATTCTTAATTCAGAAATATTATCAGTATCATACGCATAAGTAGTTAGGGGTACCTTATTTTCTGATGATTCAGTCTCATCTTTGACAGTTGCCATAAGAGCATAATTTTCTCCATCATCAGAATCTGAAGTATCTGCCCAGTCTTTGCCTTTAGAGACGAGTGCTTTTCCAGTTTTTCCTTTCTTGCACTCTGGAGCATAGTGACCCATCTCTTTGCACTTGTAGCACTGGATCTCAGATTTGTCCTTCTTTCCAGACTTGGTATCTTTTCCATCAGACTTTCTGAAATTCTTCTTCTCAGAATTTGAATCTCTCCTTGAGAATCTCTTTCCTTTCTTGGAGTTCTTGAATCCCATCTTCTTGAAGGTCTTCACCATCAATGCCGCCATTTGCATCAACTGTTCTTCATCATCCTCAGAGTCAGAAGCTTCATCAGAGTTTGAGTCATCATCAGAGTTTGATGACTCACTTTCAGATTTAATGACTAAAGCCTTTCCCTTGGCTTTCTTCTTTGATGATTCCTTCTTTTCAATGGGCTTCTCCTCAACTTTGAGAGCAACAGATTTTGTCTTCTTGCTTGATCTTCTGTTTCTTTGATCTATCTCAAGTTCGTGAGTCTTTAACAAGCCATAAATCTCATCAAGATCTGTATCATCAAGATCATAATTATCTCTGATTGAGGTTGTCTTCAGATCCCATTTTTCAGGTAGAGATAAGAGAAACTTGAGATTTGACTCTTCAAGATTATATTCTTTGTCAACCAGAGACAGATCATTCAGTAATTTACAAAACCTGTCATAAGTCTCAGTCAAGGTTTCATTAGATCTTGAATCAAAGTGCTCATACTCCTGTGTGAGTATTGTCTTCCTGTTCTTCTTTATAGCAGTGGTTCCTTGACACCTTACTTCCAAAGCATCCCAGATTTCCTTTGCCGTTTTGCAGCCAATTACTCTGTTAGACATAACATTATCTAAAGCACTGTGGAGTAGATGTCTAACCTTTGCATCCTTTGCAATTGATGAGATGTCTTCAGGAGTATAATCTTTCTTTTCCTTTGGAATCAGTGTCTGTTCTTTATCACCAACAGCAGGAGATAATTTAGTTGGCTTATGAGGACCATTATTGATTCTGTCAAGATATTCTGGATCTGTAGCCTCCAGAAACATGGTCATCTTCACCTTCCATATCGGATACTCTATTGGCCTGAGAATTGGAACCCTGATAGTTTCATATCGACTCACAGAATTTGGCTTAACCTGTTCAGCCGCAGGAGGAACTTGATTTTGATTTTCTTCAGACATGATTATTACTGTGTTTTAATCGTAAAACTGTATATATTAAACAGCCTTGGCTTTGATACCAATTGTTAGGCCGAATACACA
Source organism: Heracleum sosnowskyi (assembly GCA_030848705.1). Lineage (NCBI taxonomy): Eukaryota > Viridiplantae > Streptophyta > Magnoliopsida > Apiales > Apiaceae > Heracleum > Heracleum sosnowskyi. The sequence continues at coordinate 109,003,602 of CM061243.1, read as the reverse complement.
ATATAATCAAGTATGTATGAGAATAACAATAATTAATAACACTGTTTATGAATCAATAAAACTGTAATCTTATTAACAGCTTCTCTCTTTATGATGTTAATGAATCATAAAGAGCTTCTAGGTTACAAGAATAATATCTCAATGATCGCGTCCCTTCTAGGGATAACCTATCTGTGTTTATATAGTACACAGCTACATACAATCCTTCTCTAATTGATATTCCTACAAGTTAGCTATACAATTCATATCAATTAAGGATTGCTTCTTATCTTCTATCCTGTTTCCTTAGCTGTATCAATATATTCTGCTTCTTTCCATCTTCAGAATGTATTGCTTCTAGAATCTTCAATTCTGCACCGACAGCTAATTCAACTATCACCTTGTCAGACTTTAAATAAACTCTGACTAGCTTCCTTTAAACTCTTCACCCTATCAGAGTTTAACTAAACTCTGATCGGCTTCTGATAAACTCTTGTCAGTACCTGTTGCTTAAACACTGATAAATAAACATTAGCAATTATATCTAACACTTCCAGAACCTATTCTCTTATAAAATGGTACCTGATACTGATATGCTTAGTAAGAGAATGCTGAACTGGATTTCCTGTCATTGCAATAGCACTTTGGTTATCACAATAAATAGGGATTTTGGAGTATGACAGGCCATAATCTAACAATTGATTTCTCATCCACATTATCTAGAGCACAACAACTACTGCAACAATGTACTCAGCTTCTGTTGTTGATGTTGAGATAGACTTTTGCTTTTTTACTAAACCATGAAACTAGTCCACCACCCAAAGACTGACAACTTCCTGAAGTACTTTTCATGTCTATCTTGCACCCTGCAAAATCAACATCTGAGTAACCACACAAACCAAAATCTGATTCCTTTGCATACCAAAGGCCAAGTGAAGGAGTGCCTTTGAGATATCTGAAAATTCTTTTGACTGCAATCAGATGAGGTTCCTTGGGATTTGCTTGAAATCTTGCACAAAGACAGGTTGCATACATGATATTTGGTCTACTTGCAGTGAGATACAATAGTGATCCAATCATCCCTCTGTAGTGAGTAACATCTACATGATATTTGGTCTACTTGCAGTGAGATACAATAGTGATCCAATCATCCCTCTGTAGTGAGATACAATAGTGATCCAATTCATATAGTGTTTGGTAGCTGTAGCTATGAGAGTACTTGAAGTAGCACAATCTTGCATGTTAAACCTTTTCAATAAATTCCTTGTATACTTTGACTGATTGATAAAGATGCCATCATCAGTCTGTTTAACTTGAAGACCAAGAAAGTAACTCATTTCTCCCATCATGCTCATTTGATATCTTGACTGCATAAGCTTTGAAAACTTCTCACAAAGCTTATTGTTTTTTGACCCAAAAATGATATCATCAACATAAATCTAAACTAAAAGCAAATCCTTACCATGATTCAAATAAAACAGAGTTTTATCAATAGTACCTATTTTGAATCCACTTTCCAGTAAGAATTGAGATAAGGTTTCATACCATGCTCTTGGAGCTTGCTTTAGTCCATAAAGTGTCTTATCTAATATGTAAACATGATTTGGATATTTTGGATCAATGAAACCAGGAGGTTGTTCAACATAGACTTCTTCCTCCAGTTCACCATTTAAGAAAGCACTTTTTACATCCATCTGGAAAACCTTGAATTTCTTGTGGGCTGCATATGCCAGAAAGATCCTGATGGCTTCTAGCCTTGCAACAGGAGCAAAAGTTTCATCATAGTCAATTCCTTCTTGATGAGAATACCCCTTTGCAACTAGCCTTGCTTTATTTCTGATTATTACTCCATCAGAATCAGTTTTGTTCTTGAATATCCACTTTGTACCAACAATAGACATGTTCTTTGGTCTTGGCACTAGTTTCCAGACTTCATTCCTCCCAAATTCATTCAATTCTTCTTGCATTGCAGTAACCCAATCAACATCCTTAAGTGCATCCTCAACTTTCTTAGGTTCCTCATTGGATAGAAAGTTATGATAGAGACATTCATTTGCAGTTACACTTCTTGTCTTAACACCTGCATCAGGATCCCCAATTATCAAATCAGGAATATGACTTCTAGTCCATTTCCTTGTTGGTGGTAAGTTATTTCTTGAAGTAGATGCTCCCCCTGGATTGGTGTTGTCTTGATTAGAAGAATTTGATTCACTTGAAGCTCCCCCTGAATTATTATTGTCACCTCCTGATGGATTATCAGGATTGTCACTTGAATCAGTATCTAAAGAATTCTCTCCTGATGATTGAGTAGACTCAGAATTAGTAGCAGTTTGCTGTTGTTCCCCCTCAATATTTGCACTGCTAGTTGTGTCATCATTATTTGCATCATCAGTATTGGCACCTTCAGTTTTGGGTGCATCATCAGGATTTGATGTGTCATCAGAATTTGGTGACCCATCAGTATCTGATGGAGTGTCAGTATCTGATTCTTGTTCTTCAGGTTCCTTGGTAGCTTCATTTGCAAAGATCAAACTATCATGAGAGTCTTCAGCAATTCCTGTTATCTTCTTATCATCAAAATATACATGTAATGACTCCATCACAGTCCTTGTTCTCAAATTAAAAACTCTGAAATCTCTTGAGGCTGGATAGCCTATGAAAATTCCCTCATCAGCCTTGGTTTCAAATTTCCCTAGCTGTTCAGGATGGGTTCTGAGAACAAAACATTTACAGCCAAACACATGCAGATGCTTCAAACTAGGTTTCTTCTCCTTGAGCATTTGATAGGGAGTTACACCATGTATGTTTATCAGTGTGAGATTTTGAGTATAGCATGCTGTATTGACTTCTTCTGCCCAGAAATATGTAGGCGATTTAGCTTCTTCCAACATATTTCTGCCAGCTTCAATAAGAGTTCTATTTTTCCTTTCAACTACTCTATTTTGCTGGGGTGTGCCAGGAGCAGAGAATTGTTGAATAATTCCTTTGTATTTGCAGAACTCTTCCATCTTTGAATTCTTAAATTCAATACCATTATCACTCCTCGTAATCTTGACTTTATACTTTGTGCCTGTCTTAATCATTCTCACATGGTCCAACAGTATTTCAGGAGTCTCATCTTTTCTGTGCAGAAAATACACCCAGGTGAATCTAGAGTATTCATCAACAATTACAAGTTTGTACCTTTTCTTACTAATGGACATTATGTTGACTGGTCCAAATAGGTCAAGATGCAGCATGTGATATGGTTATTCAATTGAGGATTCAGATTTACTCTTGAATGATGTCCTTCTCTGTTTAGCTTTTTGACATGCATCACAGAGTCCATCAGGAGTATACAAAGCTTTAGGTAATCCTCTAACCAAATCTTTCTTTACCAACTCATTGATGTTGCTGAAGCTGAGATGAGAAAGATTCTTGTGCCAATTCCAACTTTCATCTACTGATGCTTTACTGATGAGACAAGTAGAGGAGCCATCAATATTTGATTGAATGTTGGCTTCATAAATGTTACCATGCCTGTAGCCAGTGAGTGCAACCATTCCTGATGCTTTGCTGACTATTTCACATTGTGTGGAATACAAGTTGACATGATAACTTATGTCTGTGATTTGACTAATACTCAACAGGTTGTGTTTTAGTCCCTTCACAAGAGCTACTTTTTCAATGTTGCCATCTCCATAAGACACAGTTGGGCCAGCTTTCTCTTCAAATTCTGATAGTAGGGCTTTGTTTCCAGTCATGTGTACAGAACATCCACTATACATGACTAACACATTTTTCTTTTTACCTGCAATTAGACAAAGACAAACTACTTAGTACATTTAAGAACCCACACTTGTTGGGTTCTTTTACCATGTATTTTAATAAATTTAGCAGCAGAGGACTGTTTGACTTTAGCAGTTCTGTCAGGATAGAATCCATCAGGATTTGCTTTGTCAGTATCAGAATTGAAAGATGCGTGCTTCACATTGACATTCTTAGATTTACCAGAATTTGCACTTTTATTAAACTTAGGTAAAGGATCATAAAAGTTATGGTACAAATTATGGTATTCTTCACAAGTATAAATAGACTGCCATTTATTGCCACAATAAAAACAAGACTTCTGTGGTTTATAAAATACTGAGATATTCCTAACATCAGACCTAGGAATCTCAATAACCTTCTTTTTACTCTTACTGCAATCAATAGCAAGATGATTAGAGTTACCACAGGTAAAACAACATTTTCTAGGTACATTTGGGATAAACTTATAATTATTCTCTTTATTAATCTCAACTTTACTATTCATGTTTCTTTTGACAGTAGGTGTCTTTTGTTTACCAGTTACTTCACAAATTTTATCCCTAAGTTGTTTCTGAGACAATAAACCTACATTCTTCTTTTCAGTTTTCTTAACAGGTTTAGACTTAGAATTAGAAACTGGTTGAGCATAAGTGGATCCCTTTTCAAAAGTAGAATTGGGATCATTACTGTTAGGATTTATGGGTGATAGCTATGAGACAACTTAACTAGATTTTTTATGTACTTAATTTTATTAAGTATGAACATACTGTCACAGTCAGAGTATGTCTATGTAACCGTTTTTGTTTGCTGGAAATAAGATTCTAGTACATCTTGGTAGAAGTTCATGTATTTGTTCAAGCCTCAAGAAGTGCTCAAGATGGACAACAAGAATAAATATTACTGTCACAACATTGACAGTAAGGTTACTTCAAGACAGCATGTTGCAAGTCACGACAGTACATTCACTCTGACAGCAACATTGGCGGAAGCCCTCGGACAACAACTGTACCTTAGCCTGACAGCAAGCTTGGAAATCCTGACAGCACCTTCTGCGGAGATTTCCTACTGTCACCAAAAGCGCATTCCTGTGACAACAAGCTTAGCCATCAGGATACTGTCATGAAGGGATAACATTTGTATTGGGGATCTACCCAGTCAAACTTGTGACAGTTTGGATGTTCAAGAAACAGGCGTGTTGCAGTATCCCAACATTGCAACAGGTCTGCAAGACTACGACCGAAGCTTGAAAGATCACATGACAAAGCTCACCAATTCCAGAGTATGACAAATCTACATCTACTGAATTGTGTTAGCTTAATATAGAATGGTTCTAGATTGCTTTGTTCTGTACTGATAAGCTGTTTGTATAGCAATTTAGGAAAGATTCACGGGTAGGCAATTTGTAAGAAGCTGCCACTTGAAAATGACAGCAGCTTCACTAGACCCGTGTTGATAGTGATAGGATTAGTCTACTAAGGCTATCTCTCAATCCATTTTTTGTAACAATAACTCGAGAAACTGAAGCTCAAGAAAACAAACATTTTCTTGAGGTTGTAGCAACCCATTGCAAAATAAATAAAACATTTATTTTGTGAGAAATACTTGTGTGTCTACTTGTGTTTGCATTTGACAAACTGATAAACGTTAATCTTAGTTTTTGTTGTTGAAACGTAGATTGAGATTCATCAGTATTGCATTCAACCCCCCCCCCCCCCCCTTCTGCAATAGTCAAGGACCAACAACTGGTATCAAAGTAGACAGATTGTTCTAAAAATCTGAGATCATGACAAGTATGCAGAAGTCAAGTAGCATAAAGATTCCAGCTTTTGATAAGGAGAACTACAATGTATGGAAAAGAAAATTCATGTTGTTTATCAAAGCTGCGAATCCATTATACTTGGGTATCCTCCAGAATGGTCCCTTCGTACCACGAAAAGAAATTGAAGCCTCAACTGTGGATGGTGTTCTTGTTCCAGCCTACTGGGTCAACAAATTACCTTCAGAGTTTCTGGAGCCAGAAAAAGAGAAGATAGCCTTGGATGATTACTTGCAACTCATCTTACTGGATGCTCTCACTTTGGACAAAGCCATGTGTGGGAATGCAATTGGGTGCTCATCAGCCAAGGACATGTGGAATAAGATCGAGCTGCTATGTGAAGGAAGTGAAGAAGTGAAAGACAATCAAAGACAAATTCTCATCTCTCGGTACGAAGCTTTCATGGCAAAGTCAGGAGAAGACCTAACAACAATGTTTGAGAGGTTTAGTAAACTGATGACTGAGCTACAGATTCATGGCAAGTACTATGATAGGAAGGAGTTAAATGTCAAGTTCTTGCTCAGACTTCCTAAGCATCTTGAGCACAAAGTCACTGCCATAAGAGAAGGAAGAAATCTAAACAATATTTCTCTTGAAACTTTATATGGTGTGCTTAAATCATATGAGCTTGAGTTTTTCCAGAAAAGAGCTATTCTAGCTGGATCCAGAGGAAAGATGGCTAATATGTCAGGTGCTCTCGTGGCTCATGTGCCAAGAATCACTCAACCTAGTGAAGAAACTCAAGTCACACAACCTGCTCCAGTACCTACTCTTAAGATTGAAGAGGTTGTGGATGATGAGGAGAAAGTTGTACTGCAGATAACTGATGTTGAAGATGAAGACTTCTACTCTTTAGAAAAAATGGAAAAGATGGATAATCCAACTATGGCTTACATGGCTAAGAAATTTAAAAACATAAGATTCAAGAGAAACAAGTCGTTTAAGCCTCAAGGTCAAACATCAAGGTTCAGCAGAGGGAATTCCTCCAAGGTTGAAGGTGGTGCCACAAGAGGTGGTTATAAGACAGGGATGGTGGACAGATCCAAGTTTATGTGTTACAACTGCAATGAGCTTGGTCATTTTGCTACTGAGTGCAGAAGACCAAAGCAGAATCAAAGGATGGATAAAGGGTCAAGTGGACACTTCAAGAAAGGACAGGGAAAGGCCTATGTGGATAAAGGAAAGTGCTGGGATGATACTGATGATGAAGAGGAAGAGGAATATGTGAATCTAGCACTCATGGCTAAATCTGAAGAGGCCTCCTCTAGCTCTCCAAGTCAAGTACCCTCACTTGTCTTACTTGATATGTCTAAAGATGAATACAAACAAACTGTTGAGGAATTGAGTGCAGAGATGTTCAATGTGCATACTAGTTTAACTACAGCTAATGAAGAAATTGCTAGGTTAACTAAATTGAATGAAACACTCACTTCTGAAAATGATTTGCTTTTGTTGAAGACCATTCGATTAGAATCTTTAACACATGAGAATGCTAAACTCAAAAATGAATTAGTCTGTGCTAAAGAAATTGAGGAGTTTCTAAGGAAAGAAATTAGTGAAAATGAATTCAAGATTAAAGCCTACAGAAACTCATCCAAACAACTTCAGGATTATCATGAGAAACACACAGAGGATCAAAAAGTAGGGATAGGTTTTGAGTATGGTAAAAGACCTGGTAAGGAAATTGTTAGTCAGGATTGTTCAACTGATGCTTCTGTCAAACCTCATGTCCTCAAGAAGATCAACAAACCAATTTTCAAACTTTCTGAACTTGAGTTTGATGAGGAAGCCATGCTCATCAAGCAACAACTTGATGATGAGGATGAAGGTATTGACAGTCCAACAGTTGGCGGAAAAGATGCTGTCAAAATCCCCAAGACAGTAACTTTGCCAAACAATCTGACAGAATGTTCTAAAGATGCTGTCAATAATGGCAAGACAGTAGCTTCCAAAGATATTGTCAAGAGAGCTTCAAAGACAGTAACTTCCAAACCTACTGTCAAGACAGAAGGTATGAAAGGCACTGTCAAGAAAAGCTCGACAGCAACTTCAGAATATCCTGATGACACAGTTACCTACAAGTCTAAAAAAGGAATGGTAAGTTAGGAAATGGCAATGCTAATGCTGGTAATGCTCCTAGAAAACTATGCAATAACTGTGGCTCTTCACATCATTTAACTCATGTTTATAAGAAACCAAAAGAGGTCAAGGATAATGTGTCCATGATAGATGGTAACTTACACGAAACCCCCATTATGCATAGATCTATGGTAGTGTGCAATAACATTGATTGTATGCCATGCAAAATAACTGCCATGAGTACTTGTTTCAATCTGCCTATTTCATCTACTGAACAATGTTTCTATTTGCAAACTGTTGAGACTTCTGAGCCTACTGGAAACGGTAAGAAGGCTACGTCCACTAAGAATAAGACCAAGTCTAATTCTAAGGAAAAGTGGGTGAAGAAAGGAGTCCAACAGAAGATTCCTGATGTGATGGTTAAAGTTGAAAATGTTGATTATGTCTGTGATACTGAAGTAACAGGACCCAACAAGGATTGGGTACCATATGCCTCTTAAATACAATTTGTTTTGCAGGGCAAGAATAAGGAGCAAGTCATTTGGATCATTGACAGTGGCTGCTCAAGACACATGACTGGTGATAAAGCCCTGCTATCACAATTTGTATAGAAAGCTGGCCCAATCATAACCTTTGGAGACAACAGCAAGGGTTACATAGTGGGATATGGCTGTTTGGAAATTGGAAATGTTGTCATTAATGATATTGCACTTGTTGATGGATTGAAGCACAACCTGCTCAGTGTCAGCCAATTCAGTGACAGAGGATTCAAGGTTGATTTTGACATGATGGTGTGCAATATCTATCACAAGAAAGATGGAAGCCTCTCTCTGAAAGGAGTAAGGAAAGGAAGCCTGTTTGTTGCTGACCTAAGCTCAACAAAGAAGGATAAGATTTACTGTTTCTACAGTAAAGCTACTGTTGGTGACAATATGCTTTGGCACAGGAAACTCTCTCACCTCAACTTCAAGACAATGAATATGCTGATGAAGAAGGAATTAGTTAGAGGACTACCTCAAAAGGAATTCTGTCAAGAAGGACTGTGTGAGGACTATAAAATGGGAAAATTGAAGAGAGCTGTGCACAGGTCAAAGCAAATCAACACCAACACAGAGCCACTCAAACTAATTCATATGGATCTCTTTGGACCAGTTAATGTTCCATCTTTAGCCAAGAAGAGATATGAATTAGTTATGGTGGATGATTATTCTAGGTATACTTGGGTGAAGTATCTAGAATCAAAAGATGAAGTTGCTCAAGTTATCATTGATCACTTAAGAGTTCTTGACAGAACTCCAAATGCCAAAGTTCAAATTCTAAGAAGTGACAATGTTACTGAGTTCAGAAATGCCACACTTGGTAATTTCTGCAAAGATGAAGGAATTGTACAACAATTTTCTGCAGCAAGGACACCACAGCAGAATGGAGTTGTAGAAAGGAAGAACATAACTCTTATTGAAGCTGCCAGAACTATGCTTCATAATGCAAAGTTACCTACATACTTCTGGGTAGAAGCTATCAACACAGCCTGTTACACGCAGAATAGAACCTTGATCAACAAGACTCATGGGAACACTCCTTACTATCTGCTCAATGGAAAGAAACCTACTGTCAAGTACTTTCATGTGTTTGGAAGCAAATGTTTCATGATGAAAGATAACCATGAAAAGAAAGGGAAATTTAACACCAAAGCTTATGAAGGTATTTTCATGGGGTATGCTTTAGAAAGGACTGCCTACAGAGTCTATCTCTTGGAACACAGAATCATAGATGAAAGTGTGAATGTCACATTTGATGAAACCAAGTTTCATGGATTGCATGAAGAAGGTCAAATGCAAATTCTTAGATTTGAGAATCAAGGATATTTGGAAGAAGAAGAAATTGTTGATTAAGAACCTACATTTAGTCAAACTATAGAAACTGAAAAAGATGTTGTCATTGAATGTGATATAAATCAAACTCCAGCTCAGTCACAGACTATTTCAGGAAATACTCAAAATGATGGTGACTCTGGAGATGTTGAAGAAAATGGTGGAGACAATTGCCCTGGTGAAGACTCAGTTCCTCTAACTGAGGCTACTATTTCAGAACAGACAAGAAGCTTACCCAGAACTACAACGTGGAACAAGGATCACACAAATGACCTTATTATTGGAGATCCTTCTTCTGGGGTGAGAACCAGGAACAATATTTCTGCAGACAGCATGTTTTCCTGTTTTCTATCTCAAGTGGAGCCTAAAGCAATTGATGAAGCATTGTTGGATTCTGATTGGGTGATTGCTATGCAAGAGGAACTCAACCAGTTTGAAAGAAACAATGTCTGGAAGTTGGTTCCAAGACCAAAGGGAAAGTCATTTATTGAGACAAAGTGGGTTTTCAGAAACAAACTGGATGAAAATGGAAATGTGACTAGAAACAAGGCAAGGCTAGTAGCTAAAGGTTATTGTCAACAGGAAGGGATAGATTATAATGAGACATTTGCACCTGTTGCCAGAATTGAAGCTATTAGGATTTTTTTAGCCTTTGCTACACACTGTAACTTCAAGGTGTTCCAAATGGATGTCAAAAGTGCTTTTCTAAATGGAGAGTTGGAGGAATAAGTGTATGTTGAACAGCCACCTGGCTTTGAAGATGCTGAAATGTATGATTTTGTGTACAAGATGTTCAAGGCACTTTATGGATTGAAACAAGCTCCAAGAGCATGGTATGATACCCTCTCTGCCTTTCTATTGGAAAACCAGTTTACAAGAGGTGTAGTAGATAAGACTCTATTCTACAAGCATCATGGCAAAGACATCATTCTGGTTCAAATTTATGTTGATGATATCATTTTTGGTTCATCAAATGAGAAGCTGTGTGAAAAGTTTTCATCTCTAATGAGAAACAAGTATGAGATGAGCATGATGGGAGAACTGTCATTCTTCCTTGGTTTACAAGTTCTTAAAAAAGATGAATGAATCTTCATTTGTCAAGCAAAGTATGTCAAGGAACTTCTCAAGAAGTTCAACCTAGAAGATTAATCACCTGCCAAGACTCCCATCTCTACTTCAACTAGTCTGGATCTAGACTCCAAAGGGAAGAAACTGGATTCTAGTGCTTACAGAGGCATGGTTGGATCACTTCTTTATCTAACTTCTAGCAGACCTGACATAATGTTTGCTACATGTCTCTGTGCAAGGTTTCAAGCTGATCCAAAGGAGTCACAACTGATTGCTATCAAGAGGATTTTTAGATATCTTAAGGGCACTCCTAATTTAGGCCTTTGGTATCCTAAAAACACTGGATTTGAGTTAGTGGGGTATTCTGATTCAGATTATGCTGGATGTAGGATTGACAGAAAAAGTACTACAGGAAGTTGTCAATTTCTTGGTGGAAGATTGGTGTCATGGTTTAGTAAGAAGCAACATTCAGTTTCTACATCTACAGCAGAAGCTGAATACATTGCTGCTGGAAGTTGCTGTGCACAAATTCTATGGATGAAGAATCAACGGTTGGATTATGGTCTAGTGTTAAATAATATCCCTATCTACTGTGATAACACTAGTGCCATAGCCATCTCAGACAATCCTGTTCAACACTCTAGGACAAAGCACATTGATATCAGACATCATTTCATAAGAGAGCATGTTGAAAGAGGAACTGTGAAGTTGATCTATGTGCCCACAGAAAAGCAACTTGCAGACATCTTCACAAAACCATTGGATGAAGCAACCTTTAACAGGTTGGTGAGTGAATTGGGAATGCTAAATCTGCTCTTCTTGAATATTGGGTATTCTGGACCTATTCTTGAAGAAGGAACAACAAAATGGTACCCCTCTAATGCTATGGTGAAAGTGTTCTCTACTAAGACCACAGGCTGGAATGGAATTCCTACCTACATCAAGAAACTCACTCACTCTCTTGTTCATGGGTACAAAGTGGATGTTGGAAAACTGCTCATGGCATATCTCAAAGCTGCCGTAGGTAAGAAGGTAAACATCTATCCTCGCTTTCTAATGTTATGCATTAATTCCTTATGTGACTTTGATGAGAATGCCCCTCGTTTAGAGGTGTGCCCTGTACTAAAAAGAAACACTCACACAACTCTCACTTCACAGAATTTAAATGCACATATTCCACTATGTTTCACTAAACACATGGTTGATCAAGTTACTGACCTTGATTTTCCATTGCCTTCTGGTTTTGACACCTTCACTACTGAGAATGAAGCTGGATTAGACCCTAATTCAGCTAACCCTCATTCTACCCCATACATTCAGCCTAGGTTCTCTAGACTTCCCAAAGTACATAGACTGTAAGACCCCAGATTTTGGGTAGAATTAAAACTTTTATTATATGTTGATGTAAATATGGATAGTGGCAATGACTTTGAGAATCAAGTTATGAAATGAATATGAATTTCGGTTTTCAAACATTTTGAGAATAGTAAGAATGGACTGAACATATAAATAAGAACAATCAATCTAGAAGACAAGAATACAATACTCCAGGGAAGGAAAGAATTTTTATGTCATCCAAATCAATATCTGGAATACATCCGACAACTCCGTAAACAAGATAGCGTACGCCCGAGAAAGCACTAGAACGTTTTCTAAGTGCAAAGAGTAGAGAGAAAATAGATCAGGAATATTGGAACGGATTTTGATCCAAAGTATTATAGAAAAACCACTGATGAATAGTAACTTTTGATGAATAGTAAATTTTTGTCGTTTAAAAAGTTTTTCAGACCACCCTATATACGGAACGATATAATGAACTTTCAAAGCTGTATTAGTGATCTACGATGAAAATAAAGGAATGCAAAAGCTGTCAGAATTGGAAAAATAGCATTTCCGTTTTCTCCGAAATTTCACCATTAACGGACGGATTAATCATTATTTGGGAATATTGAAGGATTTAGATTATCAATTCCATGGATATGGATTTAATAAAAGAATTAGAGATATTAAGAACGATTACGATAAACTACTTCGATAGAACACTTAAGAAACCCTGCGAACTTTTTACGCGATTAAACGGAGACGGAACAACGAGACATTACAGGATTAAAATACAGACATGGAAGTAACATGTAACAAGATTAATTCGAGGAATGCAACATTTGGATCATTCATGTGAAAAGAAACAAACTAGTAAAGCTGCTTTGCCACCATGACCCTCCAGTGCTTGACATGTGTCCCTGCTTGCCACCATGACCCTCCATGGCTCGACACGTGTCCCTGTGACTAGCCAAAGTGTGGTGACTCACCCCTCTCTTATACAAAAAATCAGCATTATCTTCATTATTAACCAAAACAAAGAAAAGAAAAAGAAGAAGGAAAATTCGGGAGAAAAGAGAGAAGAAAAATGGTGGAGAAAGAATTGATCATAACTTGAGTTTCTCTCGGCGGTTTTTGGCGATCCACCACTCAAATCGAAGCTCTCGAGAAGCTCTATGCAACCATGGTAAGAGCTCGCTTCACCTCTGTGTTTTACCCATTCGATTCAGTGATTAACAGTTGGAGAAGATGATGAATAGTAACTTGTATCTTGTTTTGTTTTGTTTTGATAATGAGTTTGTAGCTTCCAAAGGTTGTATTAAGCAAGAATCTAAGGTTACATAAGGAATATATCAGCAAGAAAGCTTGGAGGAAGGTATAAACCTCTGCCCCTTTTGACTTATATGAGTTTTAGTATGGTTTTGATGTTTATGTAGAGTTAAAAGCATGATTAAGTAATTAGATAAATTGTTGGTTGAGTTTGGAGGATGGGTTATGAATTTTGTTGTGATTATTCCTGGAGGATTTGACTGAGTGGAGGGTGTATAAGGTGGATGGTGAGTTTGGAATTGATTGGTATTGATTTGGGTGTGTTTTGAAAATGGAAAACGTTACGATTATAGCCGTCGTAATGCCCATTTGATTTAAGGCTGTTTTAAGCAAGAATTACGAACTGGTCTGGTAATATTTTTGAATAGAACTGACCATGAACATCTAGGTCTTGTTTTAAGGTTTGTTTTGGTATAAAGATCATGTCTATACGATTTACGGTTTAGGAGAAAAGTGAGTTTTAGTAAACGCCGTTCGGAAGAATGACTCATCTCTGTCCAGAAACTTTGAGGCTATATTTGGACCACTTCGGAGACATATTAAAATGTACAACTTTGAGGAATAATACTAGAGAGAGTTAGGAAGGCTCACGAAAACGATTCGTATTAAAAAGATTATTTTTCGATTTTATAAAAATGTTTTAGTCGAGGTCGCGCAAGTGAAAACCACTGGAAACGAGACTTAGAAACCAAGGTTCCAAATGGTTAAGTATAACTTGGATTTGGGAATGGATTTCAAACCAAACTTGTGATATAAGTATTTGACGAATAACATGGACTTAGTATGAGCCTATAACGAGCTAGTAATGCCTTAGTTGTGTTTCGCTTACGTGTTTAAGCATTAAGTTATAAGTGGTTTATCGAGGGGATTAACCGTGTGTTTTCGTTTGACTTTGTCTAGATTGTCCGGCATCGTCGCGAACCCCTATCACTTCTCGAGCATCAGGCAAGTTTTCTAAATCTATACTTTGAAGTATTGATTATATATTACTGCTGTTGCCATGTGTGGAGTTATACAGTTGTGCGATACATGTTATATATTGTATAAAATAGAGTTTGATTTGGATTTATGTATGAGCTTTGAGATAAAGTAGTTATAAACCGGCATACCTTGTAGCTCTAGAGATAAGAGCATACTTCTTGTTTTCGACTCTAGACCGGGAGTCAGTATTTGAAATATGGAGATAGCCGTGGAAACCCGGAGGGATTCCAGCGGCAGTGTACCAATTATTTTGAGGACTGCTATTATTAAACATTAATTATATTTCTAGAAAGTATTAATTACCTGGAAATGATTTGAGGAATGTTATTTGAATATTACCTCATTCAGAGGTTGTTACGTGGAAATGATTTGGTAATTGGCTTATAAGCTAGGTATGGGATATCAGTTATAAGCCAGGTTTTATAAAGGCCCTAGGTTAAAGGCGTATGATATTTCTTAAGATCAGTAGTGATTATAGTTTGTGTATGATAAAGGTTATTTTTCCGATAAAGATATCGGGTAACCGTTATTCGAGGATTAATTATTTTTATTTAAGAATATTATTTATATACATTTGAGGATTATCGACTTACAGAATATTATTTATATACATTTGAGGATTATCGACTTACAGAATATTATTTATATACATTTGAGGATTATCGACTTACAGAATATTATTTATATACATTTGAGGATTATCGACTTACAGAATATTGTTTATATTCATTTGAGATTTATTTAATTAATGAATATTACTTTTGAATATTCATTTGAGATTTAATTATTTAAAGGATATTATTTTCGAATATTCATTGGAGGTTCACTTATTTGAGAAATATTATTTTTGAATATTCATTTAAGGATTATTTATTTAATGAATATTATTTTCAAATATTCATTTAAGGATTATTTATTTAATGAATATTATTTTCAAATATTCATTTAAGGATTATTTATTTAATGAATATTATTTTCAAATATTCATTTAAGGATTATTTATTTAATGAATATTATTTTCAAATATTCATTTAAGGTTTACTTATTTAGTAACTATTGTTAGTTATTTTCAAATCAGAAAAAGGTTCCCAAAAAGCTTTTTTTTCCATTTGAATCTGTCTTTTAAGAAAATTCAAATGCTCGCTCCACTATCAAAAATATGGGAAACCTGATTTAAGTAACTGCTCTTCATTTTAAATTCTCAACTCAAAACTGTCAAGGGACAGGTATTTTCTCCGAGCAACGAAACTGCTGCAAGTCAAATATTGTGTTACCACCTCAACGATCGAGGGGTAAATTCCTGGAACAAGTCGATATCCATTAACAAGCATCGCTTGGGAAATATTGGAGAATCTTCCTTTCCAACCTAGATATAACTACTTAGTGGAGTCGTATCAACAAGTATCACACTTGGGGAAAGGAGGACGATCTTTACGTTTCAGAGTCATGGATTTAATCTGAACTAGGAGCAACGTGTAAGAGGTCGAGTCGCGCCGATCCATCATTTTATTGGCCCAACCGTTGGCCGGGAGATCCAGAAAGGCGGTAGACAATGTCAGGCTGTCGTGATTCTTCCATCTACATGTAGAAAACATATAATTTTGTTGTA
Organism: Heracleum sosnowskyi; assembly: GCA_030848705.1. Lineage (NCBI taxonomy): Eukaryota > Viridiplantae > Streptophyta > Magnoliopsida > Apiales > Apiaceae > Heracleum > Heracleum sosnowskyi. The sequence goes on along the minus strand of CM061243.1, from coordinate 108,987,761 downwards.
CAAACCTGCTACTGATCATAGTAAGGTTGGTACGACGGGCGCGGAGAAGGCTCCAGTATTGGTTCATCATCCAATTTGGATATTCCTGCAACATGTATTGGGGTGAAGAACCAATCGTGTTGGCAGGGGGTCGAGAAGTGTTTGGAATTGAAGTGACAATAAATCCATGCAACTTCATCTTTTATTTTATGAGTATGACTCTGATAAAACCTGATTAAGGATATATATGACTCTGTGGATACCTTACATAACATGAGTTATGGTAAGGGAGTTGCTTATATTGAATTTTCCTTATAACTTCATCTTTTAAGTTATGTGTTGATATTCTGCTTACATAGCAGATATTTTTGGAAAGGTTATATTGGTTTACTTTGAAACCTCATCTTTTATATTATACTAGAACTTTGTTCATAATATAGCAAGAGTCTGCAGAAATATTATGAAAATGATATTTGAAGTACAATAATAGTACTGTTTTTGGGAATACATTCCGATAAGGATATAATTTCAGTATCGAGATATTTTGACAAATTATTGTCTTATACCCGCTTTATTCTGGGTTGAGTTAAAGGCAGAATTATGCCACACTTTCATTACCTTGCTGAGCTATCGCTCACTCTTGCTATTGTTTTATATATATTATATAGCAGCGAAGCAGGATGCCAATGGGTCGGCACATACCTCGCAAGGCGTTTCCGTAAACAGTTTCTAGCAGTGATCTCGAGAGTAGTACGAACCAATCGAATCAGGCTACAGCTTTTGGTATTCAACTTATGTATAGATATGAATGGTATGAGAGGATTGTGAGCATCAGAAGGCTAAGTTGGTAATGTAGCATTACTTAGAAATTGTATCAGTGACAGATTCAAAAGACACTTGGGTATTGTAATAATAATTATTTATTCCGCAGTTGTTGTATTGTGTCGTTTCTGAGACTCTAACCTGTGTGTGTGTGTGTGTGTGTGTGTGAGACTTATATTGTGGGGTCATGAGCTGGTGAATTATGAATGGTGTGAGTAATACAGGTAAGGCAAGGAGAACATGGATTGTGACAACCCTAGATCCCTGACCCCGGATTTGGGGCTGTTACAGAAATGGTATCAGAGCGTTAGGTTACAGTCCTCAGAAACGATAGGAGATTGAGTCTTACAATACCCTTAATAATGATAAGGACATCTAGAGCTCAAATTGAGTTCGTAGTCGGGTTAGAGGACATGACCCTGACCGTTTAAGATGAAGCCCGAGAGGGGACTTCTTCTGGGAAACCGTACTTAGGACTTCATGGTTAGTCACCTCGAATCGTATAAGTTATAGATGGATGGGACTCTGAGATGCCGGATCCCGAGGCCTTCGAGTAGGCATTTGATGATGCGCTCCTTGAAATGGACGGAGACCCGATAAAGAAAGATCCATAGGAGGATCTAGAGGAAGACCCCATGGTGGGTCAAGGGAAGAAACTTGTAGGAAATGTGCCGATTGATAAAGATGTGGTGTATTACTTGAGGTCGTATAATAGGACCAGACGAACCTTCAGAGGTTAAATAAGTGACGAGACGAGAGTTTAAGGATCGTTCATGATTCATCAAGAGGTATGACAAAGAAAATGGAGTAGAGTCTCCAAAGCAGAAGAGGTAGAGGCAGTATAGCCAGTATCAGTGGATTGATTCGACTTGAACGAAACCTGTTACTCGTAGTCGGTTATAGTTGCCCATAAGGAGGCGGCATACGTAAGAACCAAGGTGTTTAGATTTTCACGAACGATTAAGGGTACTTAGTTGCCTAAGAATAGTGAAAGGAATTGATTTGGCTATGAGGTTTCAATCCCCCCACGACCAGCGATTCCACTGGAAAGAGTATCTATTACATCATTGAAGGATTTTATAATCCCAAGGAGAATTTTGGGTATATGTACCATGCAAATGTTATTGTAAGACAAGCACGCTAAGGCGGAATCGAGAACGAGATTTACCACCCTCAGGAAACCAGGAAGGAATTATGAGGATAGAACAGAAAGGTCGGAAATCAGATCCGAGCATTAGTAGTAGGTAAATGTATTGATCAAGTTTCCCTGATTTTGGAAAGAAATTCAGCAAATTTTGGCAAACCTTGTCTTTCTGATTACCAGAGGATGTCACCAAAGAGAGTGGAAATTAGAGTGAACCCTGTGGATTGGATAAGATAGCCGTTATATGGGTTGGTGGACAGACCCTGATTGCTATAATTGATTGTAGAGATAAAATGATGAAGTTGAGATTGGACGGTAAAGGCGAAATATATTTAAGGACCAAGACGGACTGAGAAGTTCCGGGATTGACTTAAATGAAAAGGCTATTGTGCCAAAAGTGTTAAGCTTATGTAGCACACGGGAGTGATATGGGAGAAGGAATATTGGGTATAAGGTGATTGAAATAGAGACCGGATTTAAGCTTGTAGTTTCTAACGACCTTCCGAAGTGCCGCCCAGTCGACATGTGGAATTGTCATTGCTATGGGCGACAACAGTATCGAAGTCTTCTTATAGAACAGGACGCTTACTTGAGATGTTTGCGCCTAGTCGAATAGAATTCCCTGCGGTTGCAAATGTTAATAGTTGAATCCTTAACGACTATTATGAGTCGGCAATAACGTAAGTATCGAGCGCCTTAGGGGGTGCATGGAGAAGAAAAGCTTTAGAATTGAACGATTATCCATTAGAGGAGCCGACATAAAAGGCATCCGTAGAGACCTTGGTAGTACCCTCCCCATTTGCAAATTATGTGGGGTACCTCCCCAATCTATGATCTATCTTGACCTCTCTCCAGGAAAGAATTTTGATAAAGGGTATATTCCCTCTTTGAAGTTATTTTGTAACACTTGTGTTAAATCATATTTAATTTCAATTGTGTAGGGGCTGTCACAATGCCTACTTTCAGGTTTTCGAAGCCCTGTCAAATGATGTTATTTAAGCTTTGACTTTTCTTCAAATAATGAATAACCCTATGATGATACCTCACCACTTGCTTGTTAAGTACCAGTATCTTTTTGGTTATTCTTTTCTTTGGAAACCGCACCTTTGGAATCTGTTCAATTTTAATCCAAGGTGTTCCTTTGAGAAATATTGTCGAAAGGCGATAATCATTAAATTGATCTCGAATTGCTTTCATACTTTTCAACTTCCACTGAGACGAACAACCCTATACTTATAGGGGCTACAAGGACTATCTGTCTGTGTGATAGAGGTCTGATGGGACGCCATCACTTGTAAGTTGTGAAATACAAGAAGGCTAATTACCTTTAGTAATGTCTCAATCGAGGCACACAACGTTGAGTTCTTATGATCATGTTGATCTCTCGGTAAATTCTTTTACCTCCAATAAGGTTACCTTAAAACTCATAACCTTATGATCACCAGTGTGTGACGTTTTCTTTGATATGAGAGCTATCTTTCAAGGCCCCATAATTTTTGTTATCCTCATTGAATTCCAAGGGGAGGCCAACCAGCCCAAATAAGTCAAAATTCGCTGATAGGAATTAGATTCGCAACGAAATCGCCTATGACAGGAGCGAATCCCTAAGACGAATAGAATGTTAGTGACATATCAATGAAATTGGTTTATTCTCCCAATGATATTATGATAATGGAAAGCGTGTCAATTGATATATGTGAAAGGAATAGCGATGTGCCGTGAACTCCAGTGACGACGGTGTTAGATAGATGCCCTACAGTGAGATTGAGATTTTGGAGGAGTTGTTTACGAATGGACACTACCTCTGGGTTAGCAAGATAAGTACTGACGATGGAGTCAGAGGGAGCTGGTATTGTGACTTGGGAGAGGTGCAGCGTGTGTGGTTCTAGAGGAATAATTTTCGGAAATATGTGGAGACCCGGATGAAAATGAAAGTTAAAGAGTTAAAACCAGAAACCATGACTGTAACCGAGTATGAGGCCAAGTTTTCCGAATTATTGAGGTTTGTTCCGGAGTTTGTGAACACAGAATAAAAGAAAGCCAGTAGGTTTCAACCAGGGCTACCTCCAACAAGCAGCCCACTGTCAGGACCTTTAAATAGCATGTGCCCTTCTACACTGTTTAGACAGAGCTAATGCATTGTTGTATATCAATATGTTGCGTGACGATTAAACCTTAAGGCCGAGACGCTGAGGGAATAATTACAAGTAGAAATAGCCAATCGAGGGATTTTCCCATAAGACTGGTACATCCAGGTTGTGAACTGGAAATATGAGGTCGACACTTTTGATAGACCTGATCCCTTTCAAGTTAGGAAAAGTGGATATTATAATAAGAATGGGTTGGTTGACACCCAATGGGGCCCAGACTGATTGTAAGGGAGAGAGAGTAATAAATAAAGAACGGAGACAGATTCAGAGATTCTTGAATATAGTTCAGACTAAGAAACTATTACGCCAGAGATACGAGGCTTAATTAGCTCTTATGGTTGACGCCAAGAAAAGAGGTACCAAGTATAGAGGAAACTACAATGGTTTTGGGAGATTGTACAAGATCTTAATGCGCTACCAAATATCGATTGGGATGACATGAGAATGAATACCGAGTATTCAGAGTATAGTGGGAATGAAAGAGTTAGTGACTCAGTTACAAGAGTTGTTGTATAAGGATATGATAAGACCCAGTGTACCACCGTGGAGAGCCCGGTGTTGTTGTAAGAGAGAAAGATTTTAGCACAAGATTATATATCGAACCTCGAGAGTTGTATGAGTTTGACATGGAGAATAGGTACCCTTGTAAATGATTGTTTGATCAGCGGAAGAACGCTGTGTATTTCCAATTTATTTAAGAACTGGGTATCACCAGTTGGAAGTTAAATCAGAGGATATGCCCAAGACTGCGATTCGTACTAGGAATAGACACTTCGAGTTTTCAGCGAAGTTATTTTGGGTTGACTAATGCACCCACAAATTTTATGGAATGTAATGAATTGGCTTTGAGTTACCCATGATAGTAGATAGCATGAGATGGAGAAATGGCTAGAATTGACCTAGGATTATGGCGGTGAGATACACTACCATCCGGGGAAGGCCAATGTGGTGGCCGATACCCTTACTTTAAAATGAGACAGAGATGGATTCCGAATGATCGGGAATTAAAGGATGAGATTTTACACAACACCCAAGTTAGTCCAACAAACTAGAAGGACAAAAGATTTCACCAACAAGCGGCTAGTGACAACCAAGACAGACAGAGAAAGTATGCGGACTAAGCCCGCGAGTATAGAGATAGTACTGCTACTGATAAGCTAAATGGCATGTTGATGGATGACAAGCAAGTTTATGTTGGTGTATTTTCTGTACAAACAAGATAGAGAATATGAGGTTAGAGATTCGTGATGCTAAAAGATATCCCCATTTGTTTTCAGAGTGATTCCGGGACGGAATCCTTTTAAGGAGGGGAGACTGTAAGACCCCAGATTTTGGGTAGAATTAAAACTTTTATTATATGTTGATGTAAATATGGATAGTGGCAATGACTTTGAGAATCAAGTTATGAAATGAATATGAATTTCGGTTTTCAAACATTTTGAGAATAGTAAGAATGGACTGAACATATAAATAAGAACAATCAATCTAGAAGACAAGAATACAATACTCCAGGGAAGGAAAGAATTTTTATGTCATCCAAATCAATATCTGGAATACATCCGACAACTCCGTAAACAAGATAGCGTACGCCCGAGAAAGCACTAGAACGTTTTCTAAGTGCAAAGAGTAGAGAGAAAATAGATCAGGAATATTGGAACGGATTTTGATCCAAAGTATTATAGAAAAACCACTGATGAATAGTAACTTTTGATGAATAGTAAATTTTTGTCGTTTAAAAAGTTTTTCAGACCACCCTATATACGGAACGATATAATGAACTTTCAAAGCTGTATTAGTGATCTACGATGAAAATAAAGGAATGCAAAAGCTGTCAGAATTGGAAAAATAGCATTTCCGTTTTCTCCGAAATTTCACCATTAACGGACGGATTAATCATTATTTGGGAATATTGAAGGATTTAGATTATCAATTCCATGGATATGGATTTAATAAAAGAATTAGAGATATTAAGAACGATTACGATAAACTACTTCGATAGAACACTTAAGAAACCCTGCGAACTTTTTACGCGATTAAACGGAGACGGAACAACGAGACATTACAGGATTAAAATACAGACATGGAAGTAACATGTAACAAGATTAATTCGAGGAATGCAACATTTGGATCATTCATGTGAAAAGAAACAAACTAGTAAAGCTGCTTTGCCACCATGACCCTCCAGTGCTTGACATGTGTCCCTGCTTGCCACCATGACCCTCCATGGCTCGACACGTGTCCCTGTGACTAGCCAAAGTGTGGTGACTCACCCCTCTCTTATACAAAAAATCAGCATTATCTTCATTATTAACCAAAACAAAGAAAAGAAAAAGAAGAAGGAAAATTCGGGAGAAAAGAGAGAAGAAAAATGGTGGAGAAAGAATTGATCATAACTTGAGTTTCTCTCGGCGGTTTTTGGCGATCCACCACTCAAATCGAAGCTCTCGAGAAGCTCTATGCAACCATGGTAAGAGCTCGCTTCACCTCTGTGTTTTACCCATTCGATTCAGTGATTAACAGTTGGAGAAGATGATGAATAGTAACTTGTATCTTGTTTTGTTTTGTTTTGATAATGAGTTTGTAGCTTCCAAAGGTTGTATTAAGCAAGAATCTAAGGTTACATAAGGAATATATCAGCAAGAAAGCTTGGAGGAAGGTATAAACCTCTGCCCCTTTTGACTTATATGAGTTTTAGTATGGTTTTGATGTTTATGTAGAGTTAAAAGCATGATTAAGTAATTAGATAAATTGTTGGTTGAGTTTGGAGGATGGGTTATGAATTTTGTTGTGATTATTCCTGGAGGATTTGACTGAGTGGAGGGTGTATAAGGTGGATGGTGAGTTTGGAATTGATTGGTATTGATTTGGGTGTGTTTTGAAAATGGAAAACGTTACGATTATAGCCGTCGTAATGCCCATTTGATTTAAGGCTGTTTTAAGCAAGAATTACGAACTGGTCTGGTAATATTTTTGAATAGAACTGACCATGAACATCTAGGTCTTGTTTTAAGGTTTGTTTTGGTATAAAGATCATGTCTATACGATTTACGGTTTAGGAGAAAAGTGAGTTTTAGTAAACGCCGTTCGGAAGAATGACTCATCTCTGTCCAGAAACTTTGAGGCTATATTTGGACCACTTCGGAGACATATTAAAATGTACAACTTTGAGGAATAATACTAGAGAGAGTTAGGAAGGCTCACGAAAACGATTCGTATTAAAAAGATTATTTTTCGATTTTATAAAAATGTTTTAGTCGAGGTCGCGCAAGTGAAAACCACTGGAAACGAGACTTAGAAACCAAGGTTCCAAATGGTTAAGTATAACTTGGATTTGGGAATGGATTTCAAACCAAACTTGTGATATAAGTATTTGACGAATAACATGGACTTAGTATGAGCCTATAACGAGCTAGTAATGCCTTAGTTGTGTTTCGCTTACGTGTTTAAGCATTAAGTTATAAGTGGTTTATCGAGGGGATTAACCGTGTGTTTTCGTTTGACTTTGTCTAGATTGTCCGGCATCGTCGCGAACCCCTATCACTTCTCGAGCATCAGGCAAGTTTTCTAAATCTATACTTTGAAGTATTGATTATATATTACTGCTGTTGCCATGTGTGGAGTTATACAGTTGTGCGATACATGTTATATATTGTATAAAATAGAGTTTGATTTGGATTTATGTATGAGCTTTGAGATAAAGTAGTTATAAACCGGCATACCTTGTAGCTCTAGAGATAAGAGCATACTTCTTGTTTTCGACTCTAGACCGGGAGTCAGTATTTGAAATATGGAGATAGCCGTGGAAACCCGGAGGGATTCCAGCGGCAGTGTACCAATTATTTTGAGGACTGCTATTATTAAACATTAATTATATTTCTAGAAAGTATTAATTACCTGGAAATGATTTGAGGAATGTTATTTGAATATTACCTCATTCAGAGGTTGTTACGTGGAAATGATTTGGTAATTGGCTTATAAGCTAGGTATGGGATATCAGTTATAAGCCAGGTTTTATAAAGGCCCTAGGTTAAAGGCGTATGATATTTCTTAAGATCAGTAGTGATTATAGTTTGTGTATGATAAAGGTTATTTTTCCGATAAAGATATCGGGTAACCGTTATTCGAGGATTAATTATTTTTATTTAAGAATATTATTTATATACATTTGAGGATTATCGACTTACAGAATATTATTTATATACATTTGAGGATTATCGACTTACAGAATATTATTTATATACATTTGAGGATTATCGACTTACAGAATATTATTTATATACATTTGAGGATTATCGACTTACAGAATATTGTTTATATTCATTTGAGATTTATTTAATTAATGAATATTACTTTTGAATATTCATTTGAGATTTAATTATTTAAAGGATATTATTTTCGAATATTCATTGGAGGTTCACTTATTTGAGAAATATTATTTTTGAATATTCATTTAAGGATTATTTATTTAATGAATATTATTTTCAAATATTCATTTAAGGATTATTTATTTAATGAATATTATTTTCAAATATTCATTTAAGGATTATTTATTTAATGAATATTATTTTCAAATATTCATTTAAGGATTATTTATTTAATGAATATTATTTTCAAATATTCATTTAAGGTTTACTTATTTAGTAACTATTGTTAGTTATTTTCAAATCAGAAAAAGGTTCCCAAAAAGCTTTTTTTTCCATTTGAATCTGTCTTTTAAGAAAATTCAAATGCTCGCTCCACTATCAAAAATATGGGAAACCTGATTTAAGTAACTGCTCTTCATTTTAAATTCTCAACTCAAAACTGTCAAGGGACAGGTATTTTCTCCGAGCAACGAAACTGCTGCAAGTCAAATATTGTGTTACCACCTCAACGATCGAGGGGTAAATTCCTGGAACAAGTCGATATCCATTAACAAGCATCGCTTGGGAAATATTGGAGAATCTTCCTTTCCAACCTAGATATAACTACTTAGTGGAGTCGTATCAACAAGTATCACACTTGGGGAAAGGAGGACGATCTTTACGTTTCAGAGTCATGGATTTAATCTGAACTAGGAGCAACGTGTAAGAGGTCGAGTCGCGCCGATCCATCATTTTATTGGCCCAACCGTTGGCCGGGAGATCCAGAAAGGCGGTAGACAATGTCAGGCTGTCGTGATTCTTCCATCTACATGTAGAAAACATATAATTTTGTTGTACAAACCTGCTACTGATCATAGTAAGGTTGGTACGACGGGCGCGGAGAAGGCTCCAGTATTGGTTCATCATCCAATTTGGATATTCCTGCAACATGTATTGGGGTGAAGAACCAATCGTGTTGGCAGGGGGTCGAGAAGTGTTTGGAATTGAAGTGACAATAAATCCATGCAACTTCATCTTTTATTTTATGAGTATGACTCTGATAAAACCTGATTAAGGATATATATGACTCTGTGGATACCTTACATAACATGAGTTATGGTAAGGGAGTTGCTTATATTGAATTTTCCTTATAACTTCATCTTTTAAGTTATGTGTTGATATTCTGCTTACATAGCAGATATTTTTGGAAAGGTTATATTGGTTTACTTTGAAACCTCATCTTTTATATTATACTAGAACTTTGTTCATAATATAGCAAGAGTCTGCAGAAATATTATGAAAATGATATTTGAAGTACAATAATAGTACTGTTTTTGGGAATACATTCCGATAAGGATATAATTTCAGTATCGAGATATTTTGACAAATTATTGTCTTATACCCGCTTTATTCTGGGTTGAGTTAAAGGCAGAATTATGCCACACTTTCATTACCTTGCTGAGCTATCGCTCACTCTTGCTATTGTTTTATATATATTATATAGCAGCGAAGCAGGATGCCAATGGGTCGGCACATACCTCGCAAGGCGTTTCCGTAAACAGTTTCTAGCAGTGATCTCGAGAGTAGTACGAACCAATCGAATCAGGCTACAGCTTTTGGTATTCAACTTATGTATAGATATGAATGGTATGAGAGGATTGTGAGCATCAGAAGGCTAAGTTGGTAATGTAGCATTACTTAGAAATTGTATCAGTGACAGATTCAAAAGACACTTGGGTATTGTAATAATAATTATTTATTCCGCAGTTGTTGTATTGTGTCGTTTCTGAGACTCTAACCTGTGTGTGTGTGTGTGTGTGTGTGTGAGACTTATATTGTGGGGTCATGAGCTGGTGAATTATGAATGGTGTGAGTAATACAGGTAAGGCAAGGAGAACATGGATTGTGACAACCCTAGATCCCTGACCCCGGATTTGGGGCTGTTACATAGACAAGCCTTACAAGAAACCAGAAAAGACCCCTAGAGACTGGTGTTGGTGGTAGTGTTGAGAGTCAAGAGAGAGTTCCTGCACCTAGTGCATCAAATAAGGAAGGTAGTCAATCAGAACCCACAGTGGTTCCTCCTGAGCCTAAGAAGAAGAGAGATAAGAGGACCAAAATCACTGTCAGCCACACTCCAGTCTCTCAAAAGACTGTAGAGGAAAATAGGGAAATAAACTCCTCCCTAGATGTGCCTTCTCAAAAAGGGACATCTATTGAAATTGGCCTGTCTCCCAAGGCACCCTGTAAAGATTCTACACAACCTCATATCATGTTCCAACTCATGAGGAGCCTCCACTTACAGAAACACACATGGAGTCAGGACACAGTGAGGATTTCACTTCCCCTATTGATGCTTCTCAAGTTCCATCTGAGAAGCAGCCATCATTCTCTTCTCCACTTTCACCTTCTTCCTTCCCTACACATTCATTTGTTTCTTCTCCACAACCTAGAGAGGGGGACAGTCCCAACCCTTCAGGTTTTGATCATCCATCTCCAATCATGGATGAGCCCCCATCTAGTGGTCAACAAGAACCCATTTCTCAAAGTGAAATGGACACCACTCACTAGTACAGAACTGATTTATAGCGTCGCACTTTTAGCGTCGGTTAATCAGAAAACCGTCGCCTATTCGTTCTTATAGCGTCGGTTTGAACAATAACCGACGCTTATTGTCTGCTGGTAGAATCAATGGCGTCGGTGTTTTACATTAACCGATGCACAAAATATTTAAATGCGTCGGCATTTAAAGTGCCGACGCCTAAAACATATTTTTTGCGTCGGTTGTCAAAAAACCGTTGCTACATAGTATGCTTTATAGCGTCGGTTGTCAAAAAACCGTTGTTATAGTGTATTTGCTTCTAGTGTCGAGCTCCTAAAACCGACGCTATAGCTAAAGTTTTTTTGTACAAATAATATAATATTCTATATTATGTAAAATTAATAAGATTTATATTCAAAAATATTAAAATTAATAATTTTATAATATATGTGATAATTTTTTAGTATTTTGATCGATGATAAAAATAGAAAGTTATTTTGATATAAAAAATTTATTTAATTAAGTAACACAAACAATGTTTTTATATATTATGTAATTGCTATATATTAACATAAAAAATATATTATTATTGTTACTAAAATATGTTAAATTTCTACACACTTTTTAAAATTAAGAAATTTTATATTTATTATGAAATTATTTTTTTGATTATTTTGGATTATTTTTGGCATGGGCGGGGGGTTTTGTTGTATTGAACAAAATCTAAACTCTCAACTCTCGTCTCTCCCCTCTCCCCTCAACTCTCAAATCTCGCCTCTCCCATCTCCCCTCAACTCTCAACTCTCGCATCTCCCCTCTCCAGATTGAACTCTCGCCCTTCCCCCCTCAACTCACCTCTGTATTCTCAACTCTCCACCCTTCCCCCGCAACTCACCTCTGTATTCAATTAGGGATTTCTCGATTCGGGGTTTGCTGGACTCTCAACTCAATTTTGGGATTCATAGGTATTCTTCAATTATTTATTATCAGAAGTTGTTGAGTATTATTTATGGATTTGAGTATGTCCGCTTTTGTGTGTAATTTGTATATGTGTGTATGTATTTGTGTGTAATTTTTATATGCGTGTATGTATTTGTGTGTAATGTTGCAGTGATACTTAGCTTGTGTTAATGGTTTCTTCAGTGTAATGAGTGGTAAAATGTATCTTTGTGTTAGTAAACCACCGGTATAACTTTCACTTCAAAGTAATTAACTTCAATGTAATTGTAATTTTAAAGGTGCAGAGGCATATCTGATTCTACATGTTGTCAAACATTGCCAACTGAATAATTAAGTCAAGGAAACTCGGTTAGTATTTGTTATGGGATTTCGCGATGATTGTTGTTTTTATAATGTGGGAATTTTTGCATAATTTATCAGTAGGCTTCTATGATATTTTTTTCATATTCTATTGATACTATAAAATAAGAAATGTTGGTTGAAAATATACATTTTAAAAAGAAATTTGAATATTGGATGTGTTCCATTTAGTGGGCTAAGATGAATTAGATGAACATGTTTACAGGAAATGAACGAAGGTCATTTTTACTGCACATATAATTCTTTCCCCAAATTATGACAATTTGAACTTGTATCACCTCTGAACCCGTACGGAATAGGCATTCTGAACATACATATGTTTTGGGGAAAAAATGGGAGGTACGCATTTCCCCAAATGCGTATCTTCAGAGTGTGCATTTGGCAAACATGAATCTCTAGTATATGCACACTAGAAATGAGTATTTTTTTTCTTTCACCTTGTACTCATGTTGAAAAATGTGTTTCATTTGGTATTTGGTTCATCACTCCTGATTGTGGATTCTCGATCATCCTCGTTGAATTTGTGGTATTTTGGCATTATCATAATGTTGAGCATGTGTGTTGAGACAATACCCCTAGGTATTCAAATGCATTTAGTAGAATTGGAATAACTTTCCCTTAATTGGAAGCATTGCCATTGGCCTGACTTTATAGGAGAAAGTGAACAAGTAGCTTAGAATGTAGTACTTTTAAGGCCCCGGGCTACCAGTTCTTAAGTATCTAAATTGTAATTAAAGGTATATTATACGTCAACATTTGTTGAGCCCCAACTTTTATATAATTAATCTAAATAAAATGTCATGTATTTTATGGAAAGATTAAGCAGTATTGACAATTTGCATATGCAGTTGTGTGTTTAGATATAAGTTGATGCGGTTTTGTGCTATAGTTGGTGATGTCTTCGAATAGTGCTTACTGGATTCCAACATTATAGATACATATCTGAATTGCGAACTCTTAGGAATACCTCTAAAATCCCGATTAATTTTTGTTGGCAACAGAAATGCATCACTTTCTATATTAATTCCCGGCATGGCGGCACACCATTATTTAAACAACTGTCGTATAGCTTGTTTACTTTGATATATCAGCTTGTTCTGTTTTTCTTGTTTCAACTATTTTCTGGTAAGCAGACATTATAGATTAAAGCCTTTAAAAAATTAAAACAAAAATACTTATAGATTTAAGATGTATAAGTTAAAGCTGTTGTAACAATATTGAACTTCCCTTTTATATATTCTGTTGAAATATAACATGGATCGCCATACGTGGATGTACAAAATATCACGTGAAACACAAGAATATATTGATGGAGTTGAAAATTTCATTGAGTGTGCGGAAGAAAACCTAAAGAAGAAAAGGGAACATGGTAAAGAAGATAGGATCACATGTTCATGTCATGATTGTTATAATTTGAAGAAGTATTCTAGTGTTGCGAATATTCGTGACCATTTATTTCGTCGTGGTTTTATGGCTGGTTACACTAAGTGGATATGGCATGGTGAAAGAATACATTCTGAAAAGACAAGGACATCTGATGGGAATCGTGAAAGTAATGAAGATAGTATGCCTACGAATAAAGAAGATGATGCAGAAAATGATAAGATTAATGAGATGATCGAAGATGTTGAAGATCTCCTAGTGCACCAACCGAAAATTCTTGAGAACTTGGTTGACGATTCTAAAAAACTTCTATATCCAGGGTGCAATAATGAGTTTACTAGGTTATCAACAACCTTGAAGTTATGTAAGCTCAAAGTAAGGAGCGGCTGGAGTGACAAGAGTTTCACAGAATTGTTGAAACTTGTATAAGACATACTTCCTTCAGATAACGAGTTTCCAATTTCCACCTATGAGGCGAAGAAGATATTGTGTCCCATGGGTATGAATGTAAAGAAGATTCATGCTTGTCCATATGATTGTGTGCTGTTTCACAATGAGTATGAACATTTAGACAGATGTCCAAAGTGCGGAGCCTGTAGATATAAGCGGGAGGGAAATAATTGTTCAAGTGGTGACACGAAAAGGCCTCTTGCCAAGGTGTTGCGGTATTTACCCATAATGGAACGATTCAAACGGCTCTTTGCAAATGTCAATGAAGCAAAGCTTCTAAGGTGGCATGTGGAAGGGAGAAAATCAGATGGGATGCTCAGACACCCTGCTGACTCTCCACAGTGGAGAACCATTGACGGAAAGTTCCCGAATTTTGGTGGTGAAGTAAGAAATCTGCGACTTGGACTTTGCGCGGATGGCATGAATCCGTATCGTACTCTCAGCTCTTCACATAGCAGTTGGCCGGTTCTTCTAACGATTTATAACTTGCCTCCTTGGTTATGCATGAAGCACAAGTATATCATGTTGACATTGTTAATCCCCGGTCCTAAAGAAGCCGGAAATAACATAGATGTTTATCTTCAGCCACTTATTGAGGATCTGAAGTTATTGTGGGATGAAGGTTAGATGATATATGATGCATACAGCCAAACAAATTTCACTTTGCGTGCCATGATTTTTTGCACTATAAGGGATTTTCCTGGCTATGGAAACCTTTCAGGGTACACTATCAAAGGAGCTAAAGCTTGTCCGATTTGTGAAGATTCTACGATTGACCTTCGTTTAAACAATTGCAAAAAAAATGTATATATGGGTCATCGTACATTTCTTCACCGTAATCACCCTTATCGTAAGAGGAAAAAGTCTTTCGATGGGACTATCGAGACTCGAGTAGCTCGTTTGCCTTTGACCGGGAAGGAGGTTTTTGAACGAGTTAAAGATATTAATGTTGTACTTGGAAAGTTGTATAAAAAGCCAACTCCGAATAGTCTTTGGAAGAAGAGATCTATATTTTGGGATCTTCCATACTGGGAACACTTGCAAGTTAGACACTGTCTTGATTTTATGCATATTGAAAAAATGTCTGTGAAAGCATTGTTGGGACACTTTTGAATATTCCGGGTAAGACAAAGGATGGGATCAAATCCAGAAAAGACATGCAAGAGATGGGTATACGGGTAGAGTTAGCGCCTCAACAATCCGGTAAACGTTCATATCTACCTCCAGCTTGTTTTACTTTGTCTAGAAAAGAGAAAATCAGCTTTTGTGAGTGTTTATCTAGTGTGAAAGTTCCAACTGGATATTCCTCAAACCCAAAAAACATTGTTTCAATGAAAGATTTGAAGCTGGCCAGAAAAGAGAAAATCAGCTTTTGTGAGTGTTTAATGTATATATATGTGTATTGTTTGTAGCAACCACTGGATGCTGCTCCTTTTTAGTCTCAAAGAAGCTATTATTTACGTGTTTGACTCGTTTAAACAAGCAAGGGATATACGCTTGAGGACACATGTGCAGAGGTAAGTTAAATACGAATTTAATGGAGTCCGCCTTCGTAATATATGTGAATTGTGACGTATCTTTACTTATTTCACAGGGCATTTAAATTATACACACCACAAGGTGGACTGAGGAATAATAGAAAAGAATTTCTCATTATTCACACCGAGGTTCAGGTATAACCTACTTGAAATATACAATTAAATTCCTCCGCTTATTTATTTTTTGTACTTAAATAATTTTGGTTTCTTCGTAGTGTCCTCAACAAAAAGGAGGTACGGAGTGTGGTTTTTTTGTTATGAGGTACATGTATGACATAATCATGCATTCTCAAAAAACACCGGATATGAATTGGAAAGTGGTAAGAGACAAAACTAGTTAGCAATGTTTTACAAATATATCGGACTAAAGATTTGTGTTTAAAATATGTCATCTTCTATATTTTGAAGGGTCTTGGTTCAAGAAGCTAAAGCAAAAAGGAAATTAATGAGATACGAGAGCTGTGGGCAAAATTTTTTATCCGAGAATGTCTATAATCAGGTACGACATCTATTGGCTTAAAGAGCAATATTTCACTGCATCTATTTGTAAATTTGTAATCTTAAGCCTTGTTTCAGCTAGTGTAGTACTGCCATTTTAATTATTGTTACCATACTTGCAAATTATGAGGCTACCAGTAGAGTAGTTTTCTAGGTTATTGTGTTAGAATAAATTTTATATTAGAAACAACAATCTGAAATTAACTATCAGGTTAATTGCATACTTTACTAAATAAGGTTTCTGATTGCTCCGTAATGATTGCTTTCTGTTATAGAGTTGACCAACATTAACTATTTCTGCAGTGATAACCCACAGAGCAGCACCAAGATTAAAGGCTTCTCCTGGACAAGAGCAAGAAAAAAGAGCCAAGCAAAGCAGGTCCATGGCGGTCAAAATTCAAGTCAGAATCAAATTGAAAAACTTGATTTTGTTGTAACTCAAACTAGAAAGAATTTCTATTAGTATTTTGAACTAATGTGTTGTTTATTCCAAGTTGTATACTAGCAATAATCTTTTAAATTTATTTCAATCAAATTTGTGTCATAATTTTATTTTCTCTAGTTCATGTTTGTTAACGTGGTTGTACCATTATATTTAAGTGTGAAGCAGGTTGAAATTTATACTAATAAATCAGGTTAAATAATATACAAAAATGACCAGGATTTTTTAATTTTTTTTAAGACTTTAGGCGTCGGTTAATTCTATGCGACACTATTGTATTACACTTATTGCATCGGCATTTAAGACAACCGACGCTAAAAGGTATCAGCCAATAGCGACGGTTGTCCGGATAACCGATGCTTAAGGGATCAGCCAATAGCGTCGGCGTTCTAGATGACCGACGCTATAATCAATACCAATAGTGTCGGCATTCCAGATAACCGACGCTATAGTCAGTACCAATAGCGTCGGTTATTGTACATTTTGTGTTGTTTGTTTAAACGACGCCTTAGAAGTTTTAGCGACGCTCTTTTGACCGACGCTACAGGCATATACCTATAGCATCCCCTACATATACTACGCCTTTTAACCGACGCTGTAGCTCTATTTGACCGACGTTATAGGCCTATTCTGTACTAGTGACTCCTTCAAACACTGAGAAAGAGCAAGGTACATCTCTACTAGAAAGTGAAACAGCCAGTACCTTGTTCAATCTCCAAGGAGCATCTTACCTTAGGGAAGATGTTGTCACAGCCTCAGTTGCTGTCAAAGACACTGTGAATGTTGATGTCACAGGTGACCCTGCTGTCGAGGACTCAGTTGAAGTTGCTGTCAAAACCAAACCTTTTGTCCAAGATGTAGTGGAACCTACTGTCAATCTTCCAACTGATAGTAACATTCGTGTCAAAGTTTCTGTCAACTCTACACAGCCTGATTTTGATGCTGTCATTGTTGAAGATGTCTCTGATGATGATGTGCCACTATCTCAGTTCTTAAAGGTACATTCTAAACCATCTATTTCTTTGCATGTCAGTACTGCTCATACCCATGCATCTAGGATGAGTGAGGGTGTGCAAAAGAAAAGAGAGGTGAGCATCAAAATGAGAGGCATCCAAATGAGCTGGCAAAAGGTGAGGGACTTGAGCATGTCCAGAGTGATTTTGAGGGAGCCTCACACTTACAGGCATTAGGCCATGAGAGTTCTTCTGTGAGGAGTGTTAGGTCCAAAGTATCGTAGAAGGGGGGGTTGAATACGATACCTATAAATTATTCAATTTCGTTCGCGGATAAATCATTCAGTTCAACTACGAAATCAAATACACCAAATCAAACCAAGAGTCGGGGAATATATCGTTTTATAAATATAAACCTCGAGGGGTGCTACAAATTCTAATCTGTAGATTAGCTTCAATGAGTTCAGGTTAACGTAATCAATACAAACTTTGTAAATTAAGGCACTATAAATTTTCTTCAGAATCTGTTCTTGAGCACTTAATTCTTCAGAGTAAATACGATCACTTCTGCCAACCAACTAAAGAAGACACTGTCTTCATTCTCTATTTATAGTCTTGAATTGAAATACCATCGAACCAAAAGAAAGCAATTAATCTTGGTCGTTGGATCTTCATCAACTTCATAAACAAAGAAACTTTCCACCTGCTCCCAAATTTAAAAACCATCGAAAGTATTAAACTAATTTTCCATTCGATAGTTTTTTAATCAAAACTATCGAATAACAAATTAGTCTATTATGGTTTTCTGTGAATTACTTTTTCTCTCATTCGATGGTTTTCTAATTAGAAAAACCATCGAGCCATTTTCTTATCCTTGATCTTTTAATAAAACCTTCTGAGCTCCAGGGTGTTTAAGTTTTTGACTGTATCATTTTCTTCTGAGACGATAAAACAACTTGATCTTTTTAAGTGCCATCAACTAGTGCAACTGGTCTGGTTCACAGATGAATAGCACTTGATCAATTCTTCTATGTCTTCAATTCAATGTTGCTGATAAGTCCTTTGTCGATCTGGTTGCTTCAAATAAATCACTGGAATCCTGTGGTACTAACCCTAAATCATTCACATACTTCTGTAATCTTGAAAATCTTGTTTCTTTGATTGTCACTGAGGCTTGAACATTTTCATGAACTTCTTTCCGTGACCTGTTTACGAACTTCAAGAATACATACCATATTTTGATTTTTTGAGTTTACCTTTTCTTCTTTGATTCTGGATTCCTGTGCTTCTATTAATATTATTGTATGTCTTGTCCTTTGTTGAGTTGTAGTTATCTCTTTTACATCTTATGTTACATTATGCTTTACAAGGAGTGATGAGATCACTCAGAAAAACATTGAGAGTGTGAGAACCCCCACAGCCTCCAAGCCCCAATCTTTTCCTTCACCCCCAAGAAGGTTAAGGTCAGGTGGCTCCTCTTCTGCACTCAGACTTACTGCTCTAGAGAACAGATGCATTTCCATGGAATCCAAGCTTGACAGCCTGTCTACAATGGTGGCCACTGGTTTCTCTAGCATTCAGGAGGCCATACAAGTTCTATCTACAAGTATTGGTGCTGCCAACTTACCTAAGGGGGAGAAAAGGGCAAGATCAGAATCACAAAAGGCAGAATCAGAAGGTGTCACCAGGCAGGATGTTGCTCAGGGGGAGCATGTTTCACAGAAGGTTTCAAGGAGTAAGGGGGAGCCTGCAGCTAAAGGGAGATCAGTGCCTGCAAAGAAGAAAAGGGGAACTAAAGAAGATTCAGGAAGTAAGGGGGAGATCTTGTCAGGAAACACTTGGAGTGAAGGAACAGAGTTCAGCCAAGAAGATGCAAATGCCCTAATGGTTGACTACAGGGAAAGCACTTTGAAGAATCATGATGAGGACTTCTACAGGATAGTTGAGGGAGCTATGAAGGAGCCAAGCAGAAGGCTGAGTAACTGTTCAACCTTTCTTAAAGAGAAAATCACCAGTGTATGTGTAAAGATCAATGAAGAAAGGAGGTGGGCTATTGATGTGTACTTAAACACTGGAATATCCATGTTCATTACTATGCAGCTATTGTAGAGTCTTCCAGCAAAGGTGCTAACAGTGATGAAGAACAAAATCACAGCAAACCATACAGCCTTCAATGAGATTTTACATCTGCAAATGATGAATTTAACTGCAGAGAAACTCCCAGAAGTCTACACAAATCAATTTTGTGTCTACTATGAAACTACCACTAAAAGTGGTAGCAGGAGATGTGCATACATGAGCCTAGGAGGCACTTCAACAATGGAGTCAAAGTCAATTTTGAAGGTGTTAAACATGATTCTCAACTCTAAAGCCAACAAGGAAAGAGTTCTTGCTGACAAAGCAATCTATGACTTGCTGATAAAAAGGGACAAGGAACTGAGTTCTACAATGAAGAAAATGATTTCCAAAGCAAACTCCAACAGAGTTGAACAATGAGAAAGTTGCTCCTATGATGTTCCTTTTGATGATGATGATGAGTTGGATGGTAGTGGAGGAACTGGAGAAGCAGGAAATGCTAATAGAAGCACCTCTGGGAATGTTGGATCTAAATCCCAAGAGGAAAGGAAAGAAGAAGCTCATGTGCAAGAAAAGAAAGATGTTGGAGTTACAGAAGAAGAGGAGTCTGCAATAGTTGAAGCTTTGGAGGCAAGTATTTTAAGATGTGCAATAGACAGTATAAATGCTGAAAAAGATACTGTCACCAAAGAAGCTGTCACAGAAGACACTGTCCTCAAGGAAGCTGTCATAAAAGAAGCTGTCACAGAAGACACTGTCAAGGAAGATACTATCATGGAGGACACTGTCAACAAAGATAGTGTCAAGGATGAAATCAAGCTCACTGTCAAACCCAAAAGGAAAAAATCCTTAGCAAGGGCTTGGTTTTCTAGACAGGAACCTGAACCTGAGGAGTCTACAATAGCAAGGAAAGGAAAACACAAGTACTCAGGAAAAGAGAAATCTATAGGGCTAGGCAGGAATTTGAAGATGCCAATTCAAACCATATATCCAAACTCTCTTGAAGTGCAGCATGCCAAATCCAAAGAAATCAGGAGTGTTGAAGTGAAGTTAGACGACAACAAGGAAGCAAGCATGTACATTCTCTGGTGGGATTCATCAAGGAAAGCACTGGTGGATGCAAACTTCATCATAGAACTTGAGTCAATTTCTGTGAATGACATCCCTGCAATTGTGAGAACAAAGGTCAGGAGAAGGATTGATTACTTCTTCTTGGACAGAATGGTGGAGCTACTCCAGAGCTATGACAATGTACCCAACAAGGTCGTGGAACATGTTCTGAAATACAAGGATGAAAGGGATATGGAATTCTATCAGAAGTTTGGTATGTTTGAAGATCATGATGATTCTGACATTGCTCACTTGCTGGAGATTTCTGATGAAGAGGTAGTGGATTATGATGATGAGCTCCCTGAAGAAGAGGTGCAAACCCAATCAGGTCAAGAAGGATCCTCAAACCCTGCAGAAAAAGATGCCACTGAAGACATGGAAGCTCCACTCTTGAATAAATGCAAAGAAGCCAACAGAGTGGAGAGTGAAACACCCAATTACCAACCTTGTGTACTAGAAAGTCCACTAAGGATCAAATTCATAAGTGAAGAGATTCATGTTGGAAGCTTTCATAAGCTGAAGACAAGTGCCTTGAAGGATCTACTCTACTTGGTGATTGGATCAACTCATCCATTAGAACAGGTGTGTTCTTTTGAAATTGTGGAAATTCTGAGTAAAAGAAAGGGTGAAGATTCAAATCTGGATAAATCAAGAAGGAAAACCCTGAATGCATATCCTGGAAGGAGATTTAAACTTGTTAATGGTGCATTAAAGTTCAGAACTTATGCATATGGTCAAGAATTATGGACAGACCTCCGGGATGCAAAAGTTTGTCTCTCCAAAGTAGTCCAGAAGTACATTGATGAAATTGAAGATGACACTACGCCATAGATGGCCGGATGCAATACTTTTAAATTGCAACGCCCACTTTGTATTACAATTGATACACTATTTTTTAACTACTGCAATACTTCGGAGACAGTGTTACATTACACATAAACGTTCTCTTGCAATAGAACCGACTCTGTTGCAAAAGACTCCTCGTGTTACTCTATCGACATAGTGTTGCATTTGATTTAAATTAAAAATTAATTTTCAAAAAATAATTTTAAAAAAGGTGGGACCCACAGAAAAAAGTGGGCCCCACAGTGGGACCCACTAATTTTTCAATTTTTTATTTAAAATTAATTAATAATTAATTATTAATTATTTTTTAATTAAAAATAATATAAAAAGGGTGGGGCCCACAGAAAAAAGTGGGCCCCACAAGTGGGTCCCACTAATTTTTCTATTTTTTATTTAAAAATTAATTAATAATTATTTTTTAATTATTTTTTAATTAAAAATAATATTAAAAAAGTTGGGGTCCACAGAAAAAAGTGGGCCCCACAAGTGGGACCCACTAATTTTTCTATTTTTTATTTAAAAATTAATTATTAATTATTTTTTTATTATTTTTGAATTAAAACTAATATTAAAAAAGGTAGGGTCCACAGAAAAAAGTGGTCCGCACAAGTGGCACCCACTAATTTTTCTATTTTTTATTTAAAAATTAATTAATAATTAATTAATAATGATTTTTTAATTAAAAATAATAGTAAAAAAAGGTGGGGGCCACAGAAAAAAGTGGGCCCCACAAGTGGGTCCCACTAATTTTTCTATTTTTTATTTAAAAATTAATTAATAATTAATTAATAATTAATTTTTAATTAAAAAATAATATTAAAAAAGGTGGGCCCATAGAAAAAGTGGGCCCCACAAGTGGGTCCCGCTAATTTTTCTATTTTTTATTTAAAATTTAATTAATAACTAATTAATTTTTAATTTTTAATTAAAAAATAATATTAAAAAAGGTGGGGTCCACAGAAAAAAGTGGGCCCCACAAGTGGGACCCACTAATTTTTCAATTTCTTATTTAAAAATTAATTAATAATTAATTAATAATTATTTTTTAATTAAAAATAATATTTAAAAAGGTGGGGCCCACAGAAAAAAGTGGGCCCCATAAGTGGGTCCCACTAATTTTTCTCTTTTTTATTTAAAAATTAATTAAAAATTAATTAAAAATTAATTTTTAATAAAAAAATAATATTAAAAAAGGTGGGGTCCACAGAAAAAAGTGGGCCCCACAAGTTGGTCTCACTAATTTTTATATTTTTTATTTAAAATTTAATTAATAATTAATTAATAATTAATTTTTAATTAAAAAATAATATTAAAAAAGGTGGGGTCCACAGAAAAAAGTGGGTCCCACAAGTGGGATCCACTAATTTTTCTATAATTAAAAATAATATTAAAAAAGGTGGGGCCCACAGAAAAAAGTGGGCCCCACAAGTGGGTCCCACTAATTTTTCTATTTTTTATTTAAAAAATAATTAATAATTAATTAATAATTATTTTTTAATTATTTTTTAATAAAAAATAATATTAAAAAGGTGGGGTCCACAGAAAAAAGTGGGCCCCACAAGTGGGTCCCATTAATTTTTCTATTTTTTATTTAAAATTTAATTAATTATTAATTAATAACTAATTTTTAATTAAAAAATAATATTAAAAAAGGTGGGGTCCACAGAAAAAAGTGGGACCCACTAATTTTTATATTTATTATTTAAAAATTAATTAATAATTAATTTTTAATTAATTTTTAATTAAAAACAATATTAAAAAAGGTGGGGTCCACAGAAAAAAGTGGGCCCCACAAGTGGGACCCACTAATTTTTCTAGTTTTTTATTTAAAAATTAATTAACAATTAATTAATAATTAATTTTTAATTAATTTTTATTTAAAAATAATATTAAAAAAGGTGGGGCCCACAGAAAAAAGTGGGCCCCACAAGTGGGACCCACTAATTTTTCTATTTGTTATTTAAAAATTAATTAATAATTAATTTTTAATTAATTTCTAATTTTTCTAATTTTAACCCTAAATCCTAAACCCTAAAGCCTAAACCCGAACCCTAAACCCGAATAAATTTTTAATTGATTTCTTCGACGATCCAACCGTACGGATGTTAAAAAGTACTCATTCTAGTGTTGGTAAAAAATAATCAAAAAATATAAAAGGCCGGTTATGACGCATCTTTACAGAAACATTGGAATAGTACTGCTTCCAAGAACGGGACATGTGTCAGATTCACTGAATAATTTTTTCAATTGATTTCTTCGACTATCCAACCGTACGGATGTTAATCGGTACTCATTCTAGTGTTGGGAAAAAATAATCAAAAAATATAAAAGTCCGGTTATGCCGCATTTTTTAGAAACGTTGGAACTGTGCTACTTCCGGGAACGGGACGCGTGTCAGATTTACTGAATAATTTTTTTGATTGATTTCTTCAACGATCCAACCGTAGAGATGTTAATTTGTACTCATTTTAGTGTTGGGAAAAAAATAATCAAAATAAAAAGATCCGGTTGTGCCACATCTTTCCGGAAATGTTGGAATAGTATTGCTTCTAGGAACGGGATACGTGTCAGATTCACTGAATAATTTTTTTAATTGATTTCTTTGACGATCCAACCGTACGGATGTTAATAGGTACTCATTTTAGTGTTGTGAAAAAATAATCAAAAAATATAAAGATCCGGTTGTGCCGCATCTTTCCAGAAACGTTGGAATAGTACTAATTCCGGGAACAGGACACTTGTCAGATTCACTGAATAATTTTTTAATTAATTTATTTGACGATCCAACCGTACGGATGTTAATCGGTACTCATTATAGTGTTGGGAAAAAATAATCAAAAAATATAAAGATCCGGTTATGCCACATCTTTCCAGAAACGTTGGAACAATACTGCTTCCGGGAATGGGACACGTGTGAGATTCACTGAATAATTTTTTTAATTGATTTATTCGACGATCCAACCATACGGATGTTAATCGGTAATCATTTATAGTATATTAATATTTTTTAAATTATATTATATAATTACATATAATATTTACTTAATTTTAAATTAAAAAAATTAAAAAAAATATGTGTACGTGACAAAAATACAAGGCGGCAGTTTTCCCCCCAAAATGAATTATTAGAAGCTTACTTTCGCCCTAAAACAAAAAAAAATGCCGCCCTCACTCTCTCAGAACACTCTCTCTCTCTCGTTCCGCTCACACACTCCACTCACACACTGAACTTTCAAAACTCACCCCGATTAATTGGTAAATACATACATATTTTCATTACTTCGTTGATTTTGCCAATTCTTACTCTTCTATTTTAATTTTCAATTAGGGCTTTCCGTTTGGGGATTCAATTAGGCTTCATTTGGGGGTTTCAATTAGGGCTTCGATTGGGGCTTCCAATTCAAGGTAAAATAGCTAATTTGCTGTTTACTTCCAATTCTTCTAGTTTTTTAGGGTTTTTTGGGTGTGATTTTTTGTGGTTGTAATTCGATTAGGTTTTCTTACTGTTCTTGCTGATATTAAATGTAATGTGGAGTCTGCAGAAGTGTGGACTCACAATTCAAGATTGGCATCAGTAGTATATATTACAGATGAAGTAGATAGATTGTCAATTGAAGACTCACTTCGACTTGCTGATATCAAACGACTTCTCCTTTATGTTGAGATAAGCGGAGATCAAATAGTTCTGTTTCTGTGGGTTCAACTCACACTGAAAGGAGGCTGCACCAAATGATGTATGCTCCATCTAAATCTCTCTCACTGTTCGTATGTGTTTGCGCCTCTCTCTGTTCGTATGTTTCTGCGTGTATTGTGCTTATACAGGTATTGCATATCAGTATGTAATTCTTGAATCCTATATCAGTAAGTAATTGTTAAACCCTAAATTATGTGTTTGTGTATTTGTGTGTACAGCTGTTAATATCTTTTGCTTCTGTTCTGTTATTTGTTAGATTTGAAATATTTTGTAGTCATTGCTTATGTTTCTGTTTATGTTTTCATGGGGTGCTTACTTGTTATAAAATGATATTTTGTCGTTTACTATCTGTTGATTGATCTACCGACAAGTGATAAACCTGGCCTCTCTTTACAATTTCTTTTTTATCTTGGATTTATGGGTAACAGATCAATTTATAGTTAGTAAAATTTGATCTAAACTCAATGTCAGTAGGATATTTAATATTTATCAAGCATACTGATTGTACTTATACAAAGAAAGGGTCCATTTCAAGATCCATTCCGGATTTGAGTTCTTTAAAGGACCTAATCTCTGTAGCATGAAAATAAAATGCCTAAGCTAGAGATTTCTAATCTATTTCTGGTCATGGCAGATTACTTTGGAAGCGACTCATCATGGGCCTATTACCAGTAAACCAACACTGTTTACAGAGATTGGTAAGTTTTTTCAGCTGGAAGTAGTTAAGTAACAGGTAATAAAATGTATCAATCTCTGTCACTTTATTTGATTATAATTTTCCTCCGTAAACTCACTGAGTTGCTTTGTTTCCCCTGTTCGATCCCCTACCACTGCTCTTAGATCATCCACTGTTCTTTTTTAGTCAAAGAGTTTTCTGCATATATCTTTTCTTTTCCAATTTATATTTTATAATTATAATTCTTAAATTATTAGGCTGATTGTATTTCAGTAGTCTACTAATTTTTCAGCAGTGCACTACTTTTTTCTAAGTTTTGGAAAATTGAAGTTATTTGATTGATTTATTTATTTTTTGTTTAGGGGTGGCTGGAAGTTACTAATCTAATCTGATGCCATATCATAGCGTTTCAATTCCTGGTTCTACAGAAGTTATTTTCTTAATTGATGGTCTGAACTACTTTGACATGACAAAAAAGTAAATGTAAATGAGTTAATATAAGGAGACCAAGTACATCTGGCTGGTCTTATAGATATCTGCTTTTAGCTGTATATTACAAGAGATAGGTTGGTCTTTCTGTCAAATCTCTCCCTCAGTTTTTTTTGTTTGGGGGGGGGGCATTATGGAATCTACTTGCATGCACTCAGTATTCAAATTATCAAAACTATTAAAACTGATGTAATCTTTCTTTTCTTTTACTGATGCAAACGTTGATGTCCTAGTATGCTGTATTTTAAGAAATGTTTTGCTTTTCCGCTATTGTAATGATGTCATTAAAGGATATAATTCCTAGTTTCCAACACCAGAAACCACTTCCTTTCTTGCAGGAATTCATCACGTTGTTCATTCACTTCTACCCAGTCAACGTGTACGATTCAGTGAAAAAATGAGCATACATCAGTTTCAGCACGGAATTTTAGGACAAAGAAGTATGAACATGTCAAGGCCAGTATATTAAGGTGAATATCTAGTGAAATAAATAGTTGCTGCTATCTGCTCTCCTTTATGTCTCACAATGTTTTGTACTCCGTAACAGTTCATATTTTTACAAGATGGGTTGGATGTATTGTTAGATTTCAAACAAGTTCCCTTTTTTACTGCTAGGCAGCTAGCTATGTATACATGTGTGAGATCATCAAAGTCGTACCATTTTGCTGGTCAATATATGTATATTAGATGTCGCGGGACATTTCAATAATAGTACATATCCATAATGTGGCAAGGGACTCTATCTATCAGTGTATACATGCTAATCTGTTGTCATAAAATTAATTTTCAAGAGAGAGTCGTATCAGTCTGTTTTTCTATACCAGCCAAGCAAACATGCTTCTCATGTTTGATATAGCAAAAACAATGATAATGGCTTTATCACAAATTTAAATACCATTAAATTACAGTTACGTGTGGATGTGTCCAGGAGAACAGAGAAACAACAAATAAAACTCCAGTTTTAAGAAATTGTCTACACAAATCCAATTAATTTACAAAGTGTATGTATTGATGTCCAGGTTATTTTCAAACTCAATCATATCCGCTTCATTCAAGTTGACAATTGCTTCTATTCCTGTCTCACATTTAGTGTCAAACAAAAATATCATGAATTTACTAATACCCTATTCTTTCGAAAATTTGCTTTATATTTCTTATAACACTGTTAAGTTTTTGTTTTGGCTTGTTGGTGGTCCTGGGCTCCTGGCAGAAAGAAAGTAACTATGTAACTTGCTTCTTGTATTTCAGATGCAAAAAAAAGATTCAAGTGAACGTAAAATTTGCATTGACTGGGAATGAAAGACATGATTATGTGTACAGTGGATTTCAGGTGCGCGAATTTTGCTTTAATGGTGCATCAGCCTTTCTAATCCAAGTAGTTTAAGTATGCGATATAGATATATAAGCATCAGAGAAGGTGTTGCTAGGAAAGTGTATACAGGTTGTAAAGTAGGCATATCATGTTCGAAATTCTTTGGTCGTCTCCACATTAATTTACTTGTGTGATGCATAATAGATATTGACGTTAATGTAAATATATAAATGAGCTAAATTTTACAGCGAATGAAAATCTTTTCAAACAGAAGATAGACACTTGAGATTAAACCATTTGCCTTCTCCTGAAAAATAGTTAAAATGATGAATCTGCTATAATATCAATTCAAGAAAAAAATAGAATTGATCTATGAGATTAAAGTGTTTGCCTTATCGTGTAAAATAGTTTAAAAGATAAATCTGCTATCGTGTAAAATAGTTTAAAAGATAGACACTTGAGATTAAACCATTTTCCTTATCATAATGGTTTGTTCATATTGCAGACTATTCACTATTTATTAACTGCGGAGGACCCAAAATAGAGACAGGGGTAAGGAGAATGAAGAAGGCTTGGAAACAGAGGGGGCATCATATTTTCATCCTACAGGTCGATGGGTACATGTGCTACTATTCCAAGTGAAGATGATGAAAATGCAACCCCGTTCAGTGTCGGGACTTCCACTTAATTGCTTCTCTGTTTACAGTAGTATCATGGACATGGTTTTAAAACTTTGGTTATCTTTTGTCGTAATTTTTATTTGAGTAAAAAGCATATTGTGTACCTGAAGTTTCATGTTTGTGCACTTTGTGTACCCAAAGTTTGATATCTAGCGAAATGCATGCTAAAGTTTGCAGAACCGTGCAAAATGCATACTTCCGTCAAAAAGGACTAACACCGTAAGGGCATTTGTGTCATTCAGATTAAACAAGAACTATATGCATGTAATGTCATATCGTTTTATTCTTAAATAATATAATTAATTATATAAAATAATATAAATATCGTTACTTCACATAATACAATAAAAATATTATATTTTTAAGCAGTACTTATTTTATATCAAACAATTTTTTTCTTATAAATATTTCTGATTGAATTAAATACATTATCTCCAAGTTACCTTTTTTTTAATAAATATTATATATGTTATATATATACGTATATTACTGGACACATAGTACACAACAATGTGTTCTTTATTTTAATATATTTAGAATATATTAAAAAAAAAATAGACGAATATATCAATCTGTAGAATATACACTATTGTACCATAATTTATGATATATAGTGTATTCATTAAAATTATCGTTAAAAATGATAAACAATACTTGCTCAGTCCTAAAGTACCGGTCCATCTTGATTTTATGCATATTTTAAGATGTGTCAACTACATTGCATTAATTATTTTAAAAAAAAAATTACTTTTATAAATAAAATTTATAATATTTAAAACTTTTTTTTGCTATAATAATATTTAAAACTTTATTTACAAATAAATTGAATATATGTTTGAAGCAAAAACTTAAAGTACGTGTAAAAATTAAAGTGGACAAGTAATTTGGGACATGGTGATAAATTTATTACTAGGCTGAATCCTAATTCTAGTTGTTACTAATACAAAACATGAATAGTTGCAATTTATTTTTTTACAATTTTGTTGATACAATTGATATTTTCCAATCATTATCTTAAATATAAAATATATAATAAAAAAATAATGTTATGAAAAAAATGATAGATGATATTATGTAATTTATTAATTCTATTCAAAAAAATTTGGCGTTAGTCATTTTTTAGAAACAGAAAGCAGACCATCAAAATCACACATACACATGGTAAAATACTAAAATACCCTTCTTTTTTGTCTCATTTTATTAACAAAAGTTAACGGTGTTAGAAGTTAGTGACGGAAGTATGCATTTTGCAAGCTTCTACATACTTCAGCATGCATTTCGCTAGATATCAAACTCTAGGTACACAAAGTGCAACAACCTGAAACTTCAGGTACACAATATGTTTTTTACTCTTTATATTTTGTACTCTATCTTTTGTTTCTTAGTACTGTGGTAATTATGGTGGATAATATTATGGTGGAGTGGCGTAGTTGTGGGGTGAATGATGGGAGGAGTTGGATGACTTGGTGGAGTTGGAATATATTTTGGTTAAACTTTGGAGTTGTATTACTTTGCACTTTGAATTGATTGGTTTATTTTGTAAAGGGATCTGATTATGTACCAATCAGGTCTCGCAATTTTTTGAATTTAAGTGTTGCAGTTGCTATTATTACTAATATTGCAATATTTTTTTTTCTGTTGCCCTAGTATGTA
Organism: Heracleum sosnowskyi; assembly: GCA_030848705.1. NCBI lineage: Eukaryota > Viridiplantae > Streptophyta > Magnoliopsida > Apiales > Apiaceae > Heracleum > Heracleum sosnowskyi. The sequence continues at coordinate 108,957,661 of CM061243.1, read as the reverse complement.
TAATTAGTGTTACATTAGCTATTTATAACAATATCTAGTGTTTCATTAGCTAAAGATTTAGTGTTGCAATAGAATCTGGGGTCCACCAGTGACGTGGCACTAAAGTGGGACCTAGTGATGATGTGGCACAGTGGGACCCACACAAGTGATGTGGCACCGTGGGACCCACAAGTGACATGGCATAGTGGGACCCATAGGTGACGTGGCAATATTGTGGGCCCCACAAGTGAAGTGGCAATATTGTGGGCCCCACCGGTGACGTGGCAATATTGTGGGCCACACCGGTGACGTGGCAATATTGTGGGCCCCACCGGTGACGTGGCAATATTGTGGGCCCCACTGGTGACGTGGCAATATTGTGGGTCCCACTGGTGACGTGGCAACATTGTGGACCCCACTGGTGACATGGCATTTCTGTGGGCCCCACAGGTGACGTGGCATTTTGTTGTGGGTCCCACATGTGGGCCCCACAAGTGACGTGGCATACACCTGGCACCTGGTTAGGCTGAGGTAACACAGTTCTTGTGTTGCATTTGTTTGATTTAGTGTTACTCTATGGGCCTAATGTAATACTTTGCCCTGTGTTACCATTGAAAAGGAAAGCGTTGCATTTGATGTCAAAGGTAACATTGGCGGATGAAATGCTAAAAGTGCGTTACCTTAGGCCTGATGCAACAGAAATCGTGTCTAAGGTAACAGTAGGTGTGTGTTGCATCCGGCCATCTATGGCGTAGTGTGATGCCATTCTTCCTGATGAGAAAGCAATGGTGGAAGGACTCAAGGAGATTCTGAAAGAAGCTCTCAACAGAGAGGATGAAGCAAGACAGAAGAAGAAATCTGAAGCTAAGTAAAAATTCTTTTTCAATTCTGATCTTGGTTAGTTAAGTTGTCAGCTTGTACTAATTGTAAATTTGTTGTTATTTTCCATAAAAACAAATTGGGGGAGATTGTTAGGATTTATGGGTGATAGCTATGAGACAACTTAACTAGATATTTTATGTACTTAATTTTATTAAGTATGAACATACTGTCACAGCCAGAGTATGTCTACGTAACCGTTTTTGTTTGCTGCAAATAAGATTCTAGTACATCTTGGTAGCAGTTCATTTATTTGTTCAAGCCTCAAGAAGTGCTCAAGATGGACAGCAAGAATAAATATTACTGTCACAACATTGACAGTAAGGTTACTTGAAGACAACATGTTGCAAGTCACGACAGTACATTCACTCTGACAGCAACATTGGCGGAAGCCCTCGGACAGCAACTGTACCTTAGCCTGACAGGAAGTTTGGAAATCCTGACAGCACCTTCTGCGGAGATTTCCTACTGTCACCAAAAGCGCATTCCTGTGACAACAATCTTAGCCATCAGGATACTATCATGAAAGGATAACATTTGTATTGGGGATCTACCCAGTCAAACTTGTGACAGTTTGGATGTTCAAGAAACAGGCGTGTTGCAGTATCCCAACACTGCAACAGGTCTGCAAGACTACGACCGTAGCTTGAAAGATCACATGGAAAAGCTCACCAATTCCAGAGTATGACAAATCTACATCTACTGAATTGTGTTAGCTTAATATAGAATGGTTCTAGATTGCTTTGTTCTGTACTGATAAGCTGTTCGTATAGAAATTTAGGAAAGATTCACGGGTAGGCAATTTGTAAGAAGCTGCCACTTGAAAATGATAGCAGCTTCACTAGACTCGTGTTGATAGTGATAGGATTAGTCTACTAAGAATATCTCTCAATCCATTCTTTGTAACAATAACTCGAGAAACCGAAGCTCAAGAAAACAAACATTTTCTTGAGGTTGTAGCAACCCATTGCAAAATAAATAAAACATTTATTTTGTGAGAAATACTTGTGTGTCTACTTGTGTTTGCATTTGATAAACTGATAAACGTTAATCTTAGTTTTTGTTGTTGAAACGTAGATTGAGATTTATCAGTATTGCATTCAACCCCCCCCCCTTCTGCAATAGTCAAGGACCAACAATTACCAAATACAAATTTAACAGGCTTAATCTTTGATTTGGTCTTGTCTATTACATGTCTATAGGTCATTGTATTAACTGTCTCATCAATAACAACTTTCTTTTTCAATTTCTTATATTCATCTGACTTATACCCTAGACACTCTTTCGAATTCTTAGAAGTATTGATTTCATGAAATTTCCTTACAGAATCTGTCCAGGTTCTGATTTTCTCATTAGCATATTCAAGTTTTTTTTTCAAGAGCAGTACATTTAAATTTCATCTCTAATTGCATGTGTTTAGAATTATCACATTCTTTTTGTACTTCTTGCATAAAGGAAAATTCAGCTTCTAGATACTCATTCCTTTTCCTAAGTTCAGACATCTCAGATAAGATCCTAGCATTTTCAGCAAATTGATTTCTAAAGCTAATATGTAATGACTTTAGAAAACATCTTAATTCAGAGAAATTATTTGTATCAAAATCAAAAACAGTACTTGGTACCTTTTCATCAGGAACAACAGTTTCATCCGTATTGGCCATTAGGGCATAATTGACCACCTCAGTATCGGAATCTGAGGAAGAGTCCATTCAATCCTTGCTTGATGTGATGAGTGATTTAGCCTTCTTGCACTCAGTTGCAAAGTGCCCCATTTCATTACACTTGTAACACATTATCTTTGACTTGTCAAATTTGGTGTTCTTGTTGTCCTTGTTGTACTTGTCTTTGTCAACAGTGAAGGTCTTTTTCTGAAAGTTGCCTTGTCTTATAGCTTTCCTGAACTTCATCTTCTTGAAACCCTTGACAATCATAGCAACCATCTCCTGCATGTCAGAGTCAGTAGAATCATCATCAGTATTGGCATCAGGATTGCCATCAGTATCTGATGATGAGTCATCAGGATCTGACTCCACCATTCTTGATTTTCCTCTAGAGACCTCCACAGCTTTTCCTTTTGATTTTGCCTCCACATTCAAGGCTACAGATTTTGCCTTGCTGCTTTTCTTGTTCTTTCTTTGTTGAACCTCTAGATCATAGGTTCTTAGCATCCCATAAACCTCATCAAGAGATACAGTGTTTAGATCATACTGATGCCAGATGATTGAAGTTTGTGTATCTCATTCTTCAGGTAAAGCTCTCAGAAACTTGGTGTTCGAGTCTTCAGATACATACTCTTTGCCAACTAGAGATAAACTATTCAGTAGTGTCAGAAATCTATCATACATGTCAGTAAGGCTTTCATCAGGTCTAGTATCAAACTATTCATATTCTTGAATGAGTAAAGCCCTCCTGTTCTTCTTAATAGATGCATATCATTGGCATTGAGTTTCCAAAGTGTCCCAAATTTCCTTTGCTGACTTGCATGCAATCACCCTGTTTGACATGACACAATCAAGACTATTATGCAAGATATTATTTACCTTATATTCCCTGAGAACATGATCCTTTTCTTCTGGTGTCCACTCACTCTTTACCTTGACCACATAGTGTTCAGGTACAGTATCTGTTTGACCAACAAGTCTTGTGGGAACATATGGTCCATCATTGATTCTGTCTATGCACTCAGGATCTGTTGCTTCCAGGTACATCAACATCTTCACCTTCCATGTAGGGTATTCAGATTTCTTTACCATGGGAATTCTGATGCTTTCATATTTGAATGTCGACATCTTAGATCGTATCTGATTCAAATTAAATCAGTCTGCTCTGATACCAATTGTTGCCCAGTAATTAACAATTGTAGAAGGGGGGTTGAATACAATTGTATAAGATTCTCGACTTAATAAAATATAAAACACAAATATGAATAATAACAGCTTTATTATTTCTGATATAAAGTTGTTACAAAATTCTCTCAAGAAATCCTTATGTTCTTGAAAGCTGCTAGGTACAATAATACTCGTGTATGCGATTGATTCCAAATCAAAACCTAAAATGTGTTTATATAGTACACACAGCTGCTCTATCGATTACAAGATAAGACCAAATCAATTACAAATAAAATTGATACATATCTAATCGACAGTTACTTTCCATAACAAAGAAACCGACAAATCATCTTTCCTTAATCTCTGAACTTGAATTGTTATCCTGAAGTAGTAATCCTGATCAGCTTCCAGTCTTGATGATAAATCCTGATCACAGTCCTGATAGCAATCCTGATGCTCGTGCAATACTGATGACGTCAACAATCCTGATCAGTAGTTCAGAGATCTTAATGATCATTGAATCATGATCTAACAATTATCTTAATCTACCTTTGTCCGGAACATCTACAAACACTCTAATCTCTAGGTATCATTCTCCTTCTAACTATCTTGAGTATATTTTAAGTATAATTCTTAGTTTTATGTCTAACCAAGCTGAAAACATGTACAATTTTTTAAAATTATTTTTCTAATCCCATAATAATTTTCTTTCACAACAATTCCCTTATTTTCTTGACTAATGGAGCTTGAATGCTTTTATTCATTTTTAGTTTCTCATCAATTCACGTAGAATTTGTAGTGGGTAAATAATACTATGTCATTATAAGCAAATTAAATAACTTTTTTTTATTCTAATCTTATTTATTTATAACCTTTATTAATAAGTGAAACCCTTTTTTAACATGGTACTAAATTTGGTTCGCACTTTTTTTGGTTCACACATTTTTTTGGTTTCACCCCTAATTTGTTTTCTTAATTTATTTAAACAAAATATAACTCTTGTTTCATATAGTAGAATTATTATACCTTAAACTCCTATTTCACGTAGTAGATTTTATGTTTTTTTTTAAAATTATTTTTGTTTTGTTCAATCCAATGCTTTCATGAATCTTCTAACAATTCTATTATTACTTTTGACTTTTTCATCTTATGCAAACAAGTTTATTATTATTTTTTTGGTTTCACCCCTAATTTGTTTTCTTAATTTATTTAAAAAAAATATAACTCCTGTTTCATATAGTATAATTATTATACCATAAACTCTTATTTCACGTAGTAGATTTTATGTTTTTTTTAAAATTATTTTTGTTTTGTTCAATCCAATGCTTTCATGAATCTTCTAACAATTCTATTATTACTTTTGACTTTTTCATCTTATGCAAACAATTTTATTATTTTTTTTAACTTTTTCATATTTGCAAATACAAGCAATTAAATCATTAATATTCACAAATTTTCATAATGAAAGATTACTTTTCTTCTTTGTCATAACACCGATATAATATGTGAATATTATCCTAAAATCATCTCACGTAGAAATCCTATCTCACAAAGAATTTTATATTATTTTTTAATTTTTTAAATAATATTTTATCTCATGTAGAAATCCAATCCAATCCCACATATAATTCTATGTTGTTAAAAAAATATTAATCTAAGCGAAACTCCTTTTTAATAGTACTCTTTGTTTCAAATTTGGTTCACACTGTTTTTTTGGTTTCAGCCCTAAAATCCGATCTCACATAGAAATTGTATCTCACGTTGAATTCTATGTTGTTTTTTTTGTTTTTTTAAAAATAAAATCATATTTCACGTAAAAAAAACCAATCTTACATATTCTATGTTGTTAAAAAAATCTTACTCTAGAATATATTATAATATTATTATTGCACTAAAATATATTATATTATTATATTCATCATCGTCACAATCAGATCACTCATCATACCCAATTATAATAACTAAGTTGTTTAATCAAGATACTAATATCAATCTACTTTATATTATTGAATAATATTAATTAAAAATATATTATATTATTATTATACTCATCAAAGTCACAATCAAATCACCCGATACTAATCTCAATCTATTTTATACTCGTTAGTTGGTTATCTAATTTACCTTTGTACGAGCATCTACCCACACTCAAGATATCATTCTGTGTTAATCCCAAATGACCTAACAGAATTGTAGAAGGGGGGGGGGGGTTGAATACAATTCTTGATATTTCTTTAAACTTAAAACAACTTACAAATAAAAACTGAACTTAAAGTAAAAATCACAAGCACATAAATAATTTCAGTTGGATTGTTTGATGATCCAACTGAAGTGATTTTTATTGCGGAAATAATCTGTGATACAAAAATACACAGCTGCTCAGTTACAAGGGTTTGTAGAGAAGAATGCTCTCAAAGATAGCTAATACAAACTATTTGTTTTTCTTCTCTTTTTCCAAAAGTAACTGCTACACTTGGTTATATATCCCCAAGTTTACAACCCTATTTTTGGCTACACTAAAAGTACAATGAGTAACCGCCAATAGTTTGCTTTTCATCCCTTTGTCCAGTGGTCCTTGGAGATCCTTGCTTTTGTCTTCATGCTTATTATGATCACTTCCAAGACCCAATTGGAAACTGGGATGTTTCCTTATTCCCCATGTCCATTTTAATGGTTTCCAATGCAAAGTACACTTCCACATCACCTTTAGATCTGTTCAGTAAACTGTCACTATCACTTTGTCAACTATACAGAAAAGCAATAATGATTCGTTGATAGCAGGGAGATGTGTTTCGTTGATAGCTTTATTCTTCATTCCGTTGATGGTGTTTCTCTCGTTTCGTTGATGAGTAAACTCCATACCGTTGACAGAGTAATCTTCATACCGTTGACATGTCTTCACTTAGGCAAAATTACAAGGCACAAGATATTTACAATTAACCAACCTATTTTGCCTATCTATCATTTAGTCAACATGACTTAGAAAACCTATCTAGTACATACAACAAAATGCATATCAAACTGTGAAGTATTGTACAGTGCAATTGCTACATCACTCATTTCGTTGATGAGCTACCTGTCAACGGAATGCTGCAAAGCACGCCATTTCGTTGACAGCTACAAAATAACTTTACACAAATTCTACTAAGTGTTTTATGTTTATCATCAAGAACAACATATTCCTAACAATCTCCCCAATTTATGACTGATAGAATAACAGCCATAAATCAAGAGACTTGATGATAACAAAAACACTCAGATACATTATAAATTACAAAAGTAGAAAATGCATTTAAGCTTCATAATATTTTGAACAAAATACAAGACTTACAAGACTAATGCCCAGAAGTGCTCCTCTAGACTGAGCAAATGATTCATCTTTGTCTTCTTTGTGGCATAGTCTTCTTCCCTCTCTTAGAGTTGTTTTCCTCAATCTGGACCTGTAGCCTTCTGTAGAAGATCTTCTCTTCCTCATCCTGATCACCAAGCTTGGATTGCATAAGCTTTAGAGTTTGATTAGATGCCTTATCCAGCTGGTCTTCCATTCTGAAGAACCTTCTGCAGTTGTCCTTGTCCTTAAATTCCATCATCCAGTAAGGTTGAAGATGGATCTTCTTTCCTGTTGAGGGCACTCTAAGCATCCTGGGAAGAGCCTCAGGCTTGTTCCAGCTAGCCTTTATTTGACATATTTTGGAGACCACCTCAGACTTGGCTGTTTTGGTGAAGCCAAAGTCTTTCTTCAAACATCTAAACACTGTGAGTAGTGTTTGGTAGTCTTCTCCTAAAATTCTGTAGAGAGGCCATACTTGTTCTCTACCACCCTTGAATGTGAAAACTAATCTTTCAGGCATCTTTTGAGAAGCTGCAATGCCCCTTACTTCCACCAGGTTGTCTAAATCAAGATGTAAGCTAGATTCTTCCCTGATGTCAGCAATGTACATGCAGTCCTCTGGATTTGAAGGGGGTTTCTGAGGTTGTGGCTTTCTCACAAATATTGGCTTTGCCTTGACAGCCCTTTTCTTGGTCTTCATTGGCTGATCCTTTTCAAATAGGAATTTTGGGAAGTTGGCCTCATCAAACTCAATTGGCTCTTCCTTTGGCTCAATTGGTTGATCATGGAAATTTACAGGATGATTGGGATCACAGGCTAACTTTACCTCTGAAACTGGATCAGGATTTGTTGGAGGTGCAATTGGTACAGAAGAGTCTGATGCAGTGTTCTGAAAGTCATCATTCTCAAAGGCTATGTTTCTCCTAGCTCTTGCCTTTGGTTGCCTTGTGCTCTTCTTTGCACTCCTTTCCTCTCTTGCTTTTTCTTCTTGCTGTCTTTCTTCTTCATCAAGAGACTGAGCAACAGCAAGGGCTTGCATTGCTGCTCTTTCTGACTCTTCAGCTTTAGCTTCAGCAAAGTTTGGGTGACCAGCCCAAACACAGATTTGTTGTCCATTCCTGTAGACAATTGCCCTTTGCTTCCTTATCTCATAATCATTGCTTTCCTTGCTTTTTGTGATGAGTAGACCAAGAAGCTTGTGCTCATCTGGATAAGGTGCAGGATAGAAAGTCCTTTCTGTTTTTTTGCCCTTTGGTTTAGCAGGAGACTTGGGAGATAGGCTTCTTCGGAGTATAGCTTGTTCCACATCCCTAATGCATGAAGTTTGTCCTTTTTCCTTCCTTGGACCTTGAGTGACTCCATGTAGAAGAGGCTCTACCTTATAGAAAGAATTGGTCTGTGGCTCCCATTCCGTTGACACTAGAACCATGGCATCCGTTGATGGTTGATCCGTTGATGGATTGGAGTCCTTTGTAGTTCCAGCAATTTTCTTGACCCTTGCTTCTATGTTGGACCAATGGTCTTTGATTTGTTCTGCAAGTCTCATCCTCATAGAAGCTTCCTGGATCAGGTCAATACCATCCTTTTTCTTCTTTCCAAACTCCCCCATTGCTAATGGCTCTTCTGGCAAGGAGATGGCTGGGACCAAAACCTTTGTAATTTGTATCTCTAGCTCCTTAGTTTTCTCCCCCTTTTTGTTATCATCAAGTGAGATGATAGGGATTCCTTGAGCTACCAGAAGCTGGGTGAGTAGGCTAGTTTGCTTCTCCTGTTCCTTCTGCATGTGAGAAAGTGTAGCCTCAACTTTGTCCACTCTAGAGGAGAGAGTTTTCAAAGATGAGGACACTTCAGGTTCCTTGGTGAAAAACCTTGACATCTTGGAGACAGTGTGAAGAGGAAGCTTTTCATCTAGCCTCCTGTCAGTAGCATCCCTAAGGTTGCTAATTGAATCCTTTATTTCTGTAGATTCAATCCTTGTCTGCAACATTTGTAGCCTTTGAATTTCCAGAGAATCCATTATGGCCTTATAGAATTTCTTGTCCCTTGCAGTTGCTGACTCATGAGCTAGATATGCCTCATTGTATTGCTTTGTAATAGCAGCATCCAAGTTGGATCTACCATGCATATCTTGAGAAAGCCAGTTTGGTGTAGGAGGCACCACAGAAGTCCCAGTCTGTGTAGTAGTGGCCACCTGTAGATTGTCACCAAAGCTGTCTTCATCATCAGAAAACTCAAATTCTCCACTTGCTGTAGCTCCTGGAGGTAGATTGGTCAAGGCATCCTTGGCTCTTTGCATTGATGCAGTAGTATGAATTAAGTTGAGTGACCTTTCTGCCTCCACATTGCCCTGTTGAGCCATAACTTGATAGGCTGACACAGGATGAGTAAAGGTCTCAGGATCCAGGGAAATACTATCCAGAGTTTGTTGATAATGCTCTTGGAAGGTAAGTTCCCTTTCTCCCTCACTGACCCCCATTAACTCACTTGCAATGGCTTCTTCCATCCTTATGGCTCCTGTAGTCCCTTCTCTCTCTCCACTCTTTTCTTGCATCATGGGCTCCCCATGGCTCACACCTCTCACACCCTCACCTTCACCTACTAAGGTGGTACTCTCAGTCTCTCCTTTTGCCTGGCTGGAAGAAATAGCCAGCCTCTCACTCTCAGCCTCTCCTTTTGCCTGGCTGCAAGCCAGCCTCTCAATTTCACTCCCTTTCAAACCTAAAAGTGTCTCAACTACCACCAGGTCCTCTACACTAGTTGTGGAAACAACTAGATTTTCAATAAGGGGTGTAGAATGACCTATCAACGGAATGGTAGTTTGAACTGTCAACGGTATGGATACCGTTGATGGAGAAACACTTGTCAACGAAATACACTGTTTCGTTGATGAAGTCAAGAAGGCACTTTAAGAATGAGAAATTACAGTAGAATCTGTGGTGATTGATTTGAGAGATTGATCCACAGATCCTCTTGCAACTTCAGAAAAAATTGGTTGATGGCCCAACAAATCACTTAACAAGTGATGGCCACCAGCTTCAGAGTGGGGCTTCTCCAAGATTAGAGTTGGAGAATCAGGAATAGATGTATGTATCATGGCCACATCTAGAGATAAAGTTGGTGAATTCGATGGAGATAGTTCAAGGTTGATGTTTAGAGAATGGGACTGTAACCCCAAAGTGATAATAGGGGTTACATCAAACTGAATTTGAGAAACTGGAAGTGTTGCTTCCAGTGTGTGTGCACCCTGTGAACCCTTGGACAGCCCTTTTCTTTGACTTTGTTGGCTGATCCTTTTCAAATAGGAATTTTGGAAAATAGGCTTCATCAAATTCAATAGGCTCCTCCTTTGGCATGATTGGTTGATCATGATAGTTGACAGGGTGTGCAGGATCACAGGCCAACTTTCCTTCAATAGGTAGACCAGTAGGAATTTGATGTGCACTTGTTGTGGAAGAGGCTTGAGCAGTTTCCTGAGAGTCCTCTTTATCAAAGTCCAGATTCCTCTTAGCTCTAGCCTTTGGTTGCCTTATACTTTTCCTTGCTTCCTTAGCTCCATCCTTGGCTTTATCTTCCTGTAGAGTTTCTTCATCTTCAAGTGCTTGAGCAACTGCCAATGCTTGCATTGCTGCCCTTTCAGATTCTTCAGCTTTGGCCTTAGCAAAATTTGGGTGACCAACCCAAATGCAGATTTCCTTGCTGTCCCTGTAGATGATGGCCCTTTGATTCCTTTTGCTTGGATGATTGCTTTCCTTGCACTTAGTGATCAGCTTCCCTAGGACTTTGAACTCATCTGGCTTTGGTGGAGGATAAAATGTCCTTTCAGTGTTCTTGCCTTTGGGTTTGATAGGTGACACTGGAGAAATCCCTCTTGCATCCACATTCCTAAAGCATGAAGATTGGCCTTTCTCATTTCTTGAATCTTGAAGGATTCCATGCTGAAGGGGCTCTATAGCATAAGAGCTCTTGAACTGTGGCTCCATTTGTACTGTCACCATTGCATTTGTTGATGGCTGATCTGTCTTTGAAGAATCAGTAAATTTCTTGAACCTTGCTTCTATGTTGGACCAGTGATCTTTGATCTGTTCTGCAAGTTTCATCCTCATAGAAGCTTCCTTAATTAGATCAATACCATCCTTTTGCTTCTTTCCACACTCCCCCATTGCTAATGGCTCTTCTGGTAAGGAGATGGCTGGGACCAAAACCTTTGTGATTTGTATCTCTAGCTCCTTAGTTTTCTCAGTTTTCTCCCCCTTTTTGTTATCATCAAGTGAGATGATAGGGAGTCCTTGAGCTGCCAGAAGCTGGGTAAGTAGCTGAGTTTGCTTCTCCTGTTCCTTCTGCATGTGAGAAAGTGTAGCCTCAACTTTGTCCACTCTAGAGGAGAGAGTTTTCAAAGATGAGGACACTTCAGGTTCCTTGGTGAAAAACCTTGACATCTTGGAGACAGTGTGAAGAGGAAGCTTTTCATCTAGCCTCCTGTCAGTAGCATCCCTAAGGTTGCTAATTGAATCCTTAATTTCTGTAGCTTCAATCCTTGTCTGCAACATTTGTAGCCTTTGAATTTCCAGAGAATCCATTATGGCCTTATAGAATTTCTTGTCCCTTGCAGTTGCTGACTCATGAGCTAGATATGCCTCATTGTATTGCCTTGTAATAGCAGCATCCAAGTTGGATCTACCATGCATATCTTGAGAAAGCCAGTTTGGTGTAGGAGGCACCACAGAAGTCCCAGTCTGTGTAGTAGTGGCCACCTGTAGATTGTCACCAAAGCTGTCTTCATCATCAGAAAACTCAAATTCTCCACTTGCTGCAGCTCCTGGAGGTAGATTGGTCAATGCATCCTTTGCTCTTTGCATTGATGCAGTAGTATGAATTAAGTTGAGTGACCTTTCTGCCTCCACATTGCCCTGTTGAGCCATAACTTGATAGGCTGACACAGGATGAGTAAAGGTCTCAGGATCCAGGGAAATACTATCCAGAGTTTGTTGATAATGCTCTTGGAAGGTAAGTTCCATTTCTCCCTCACTGACCCCCATTAACTCACTTGCAATGGCTGCTTCCATCCTTATTGCTCCTGTAGTCCCTTCTCTCTCTCCACTCTTTTCTTGCATCATGGGCTCCCCACCTCTCACACCCTCACCTTCACCTACTAAGGTGGTACTCTCAATCTCTCCTTTTGCCTGGCTGGAAGAAATAGCCAGCCTCTCACTCTCAGACTCTCCTTTTGCCTGGCTGCAAGCCAGCCTCTCAGTTTCACTCCCTTTCAAACCTAAAAGTGTCTCAACTACCACCAGGTCATCTACACTAGTTGTGGAAACAACTGGATTTTCAATAAGGGGTGTAGATTGACCTATCAACGGAATGGTAGATTGAACTGTCAACGGTATGGATACCGTTGATGGAGAAACACTTGTCAACGAAAGAAGTTGTTTCGTTGATGAAGTCAATAAAGCACTTTGAGAAAGTGAAATTACAGTAGAATCCGTGGTGATTGATTTTAGAGATTGGTCCACAGATCCTCTTGCAACTTCAGAAAAAATTGGTTGATGGCCCAACAAATCACTTAACAAGTGATGGCCGCCAGCTTCAGAGTGGGGCTTCTCCAAGATAAAGTTGGTGAATTTGATAGAGATTGTTCAAGGTTGATGTTTAGAGAATGGGACTGTAACCCCAGAGTAATGATAGGGGTTACATCAAACTGAATTTGTGAAACTAGAAGTGTAGCTTCCAGAGTGTGTGCACCCTGTGAACCCTTGGATTTTTGTTTCACCCTCCTTTGGTATTGGGAAAAAGTAGACTGTGGGCTTGAAGTGTCCCTTACCCTCTTGGAGTGTGCTCTTGGAGAAGAGCTTGTTTCAATAATTACATCCTTTTGGGAGGATGCAATTAGACTTGTGCTTAAATCCATATTACTCAGTGTGCCTTGTTGGGAAGACACAATGGGGCTTGGCTGGATCTCACTCATCTTTCCTTCATTATCCTTAGGGTTTCTTTTATGTTCACCCCTTCCCTCACCTCTCACAGCACCTACAACACTCCCCTTAGGTTGTGTAGTGGATTTTACAACAGGTGCCTTTTGGGAAGCACCTGAGGTTGGCTTGGAGGATTTCTTTGATTTTGGTTTTGTTGCTGGGGCAGGAGCATGTTGGGTCACAACTACAGACTCCACAGCAACAGTACTAGGTGATACAGTTGAAGTAACAATTATACTAGAAGGGATAGCAGTAGTTACCTCAATTACTGGCAGATACACCACTGGAACCTCACCATTGTGGTTCAGCCTCAGTATGTCTGTCAGTACTCTCTTTTCTTGCACAAAACACTCAAACTTGGAAACAGGGTTAGAAATAACTAATGGTGTTGGACTAACATGATTAGCCAACATCATCAGAAACCTAGCATAATAGATATTCTTTTTCCTATTAGCCTTATCACCCAACTTAGCACCAATTTCATACATAAGTTGGGTGCTAAAGTTGTAATATCTATCAGTTAGGAGCATGGTAAAAAGAATCAACATGGAATTAGTTAATGCATCAAAATTACTAATCTTACCAGAAAAGACCTTGATAAATGCATCAGCTAAATAACTATATTGCCTAACCAAACCTCTCCTAATTATTTTACCCAGATTATCAGTAGGCAAAGAGTAGTTTATGGAATTTTGCAAGTTAACCATTTCAGTGATTGTAGGCAAAGCATCACAGTTATTTTCAGGAATATGTAAACATGCTTGCAATACATCAGAATTAACTATGCACTCTTTACCTTGTATGGTGAATTGTAGTGTGCAGTTTGTTCCACTATACTCACATGAGGTCCAAATCTCCTCGATTATCTCATTATAGAGAGGAGTTGAGTGAAACATTGCATAGCTCAATTTGCAGTTCTTCATGAAGTCCATCATCTTGAAAAAGATACTGTTTGGACCCTCCTTGACAACAAAAGGGATTGAGTTGTTCTTTTCGTAAATGAACCCTCCAGCAGACATAAGCTTGACTATGGGTGCCATTGTTGTGTGAAGAAAAGCTTCGAGCTAAATTGCTTGTTAGAGAGAAGAAGAGAGAAAAGCCTTTGGAATTTTTGAGAACATGTAAAAAGAAAATAAAGAAAATAGAATTTCTTAAATACTCCCCCAAAAATTCTCAGAAAAAGAGTCCAATAATAAATGTAAATTACTGGATTGGCTTAATAATATAACCGTTACTTTTAAAGAATTACCATGATTTATACTTACAGGGGTGTATGCACAGATCATGGTAACGGACGTGTCAGATATCAACGGTTCAGATTAAAAGCGCTAAATCAACGAATCAGGATTGGGCGGTTAAAGTCCCGTCTTATTTCGTTGATAAAGCTGTGTTTCGTTGATATAAAAGAGCTATCAACGAAACACCCAGAAAAATGCTAAGACTGTCAACGAAATGATTCGTTTCGTTGACATAGTAATTTTGACTTAGACAAAATTTCACTTTTTCCTGAGAAAATTAATTCACAGAAAAACATAGCAAGTTTCTGGCTGCATTTTAACTTGCAAAAATCTCAAAATAATTAAGAGAAATTTAGGATACCTAGCTCACTTACTAATCTTGAGAATGTGGATTCATCAAGTGGCTTGGTAAAGATGTCTGCAAGTTGTTGTTCACTTGGAACAAAATGTAACTCCACAGTACCATTCATAACATGTTCTCTAATGAAATGGTACTTGATGTCAATGTGCTTGGTCCTTGAATGCTGCACTGGATTCTCAGTAATGGCAATGGCACTAGTGTTGTCACAGAAAATAGGAATTTTCTCAACTCTCAATCCATAATCAAGTAGTTGATTTTTCATCCATAAGATCTGTGCACAACAACTTCCAGCTACAATATACTCAGCCTCAGCTGTGGAGGTAGAAACTGAGTTTTGTTTCTTGCTGAACCATGAGACAAGCTTGTTTCCTAAGAATTGACAGGTGCCTGTTGTGCTTTTCCTGTCAATTTTACATCCTGCAAAATCTGCATCTGAGTAACCAATTAGTTCAAAGCCAGATTCTCTAGGATACCAAATGCCAAGGTTTGGTGTTCCCTTGAGATATCTGAAAATTCTTTTAATAGCAACTAAATGGGATTCCCTAGGATCAGCCTGAAATCTAGCACATAGACATGTAGCAAACATAATATCAGGTCTACTAGCTGTTAAATATAAAAGTGAGCCTACCATGCCTCTGTAACCTGAAATGTCCACAGATTTTTCCTTAGTATTCAATTCAAGTTTGGTGGCAGTAGGCATGGGAGTTTTGGCAGGAGAGCATTCCATTAAATTAAACTTCTTTAATAAATCATGAATATATTTTGTTTGACTAATGAAAATGCCTTCATTAACTTGCTTCACTTGAAGCCCAAGAAAGTAAGTTAATTCTCCCATCATGCTCATTTCATATTTACTTTGCATCAGCTTGGAAAACTTTTGACAAAGTTTCACATCTGTAGACCCAAAGATTATGTCATCTACATAAATTTGAACAAGTATAGTAGAGTCATTCACAACCCTGTGAAAAAGAGTTTTATCTACAGTACCTCTAGTGAAGTGATTCTCAAGGAGGAACTGTGAAAGTGTGTCATACCAGGCTCTAGGTGCTTGTTTCAAACCATAGAGTGCCTTGAGGAGGAAGTATACATATTCTGGAAAATCATCATCTTCAAAACCAGGAGGTTGACTTACATACACCTCCTCTTCCAATTCCCCATTCAGAAAAGCACTCTTCACATCCATTTGATAGACTTTGAAATTGGCATGGGCTGCATAGGCTAGGAAAATCCTTATTGCTTCTAGTCTTGCAACAGGAGCAAATGTTTCATCAAAATCAATTCCTTCTTCCTGTGAATAGCCTTTTGCAACCAGTCTTGCTTTGTTCCTTGTGACTATGCCATTTTCATCCATCTTGTTTCTGAACACCCATTTTGTGCCTATGACACTCCTGTCCTTAGGCTTGGGCACCAGCTTCCAAACATTGTTCCTTTCAAATTGGTTTAGCTCTTCTTGCATAGCCAAAACCCAATCTGGATCTAGAAGTGCATCCTCCACTTTCTTTGGCTCATCTTGAGACAGAAAGCTGCTATATAGACATTCTTCTTGAGTTGCTCTTATAGTTTGGACTTTTGAAGAAACATCACCTATAATCAGTTCAAAGGGATGATCTTTAGTCCATTTCCTTGAGGGAGGTAGATTTGCTCTTGAAGAGGTAGCTTCATGATCGTGATTGCCTTGATTGGATATTTGTCCTTGAGAAACTCCCCCTGAGTTTGTTGTCCCTAAATGATCACTTCTAGAAGCATTTCTATGACTGTCAACGGTATTACCATTTTGACTGTCAACGAAACGCTCATTTTGACTGTCAACGAATCCACCATCATGACTGTCAACAAAATGACCATTTGGTCTGCTAGCAGCTATTCTTTTCAATCTTAATGCAGCAATTTCATCTTCACTGTTGCTTTCATCTGTGCTAGATACAACAACTTTAGGCTGTTTCTCAGTAGCCTTAACATGATTCACTTGATCTCCTTCCTCATTTTCAAAAGAAAGACTTTCATGGAAACCTTCATCACAGAGACCTTGAATTTTGAGATCATCAAAAACAACATGTACAGATTCCATAACAATGTTGGTTCTGAGATTATAGACTCTGTAGGCTTTCCCTGCTGCATATCCCACAAATATTGCTTCATCTGCCTTTGCTTCAAATTTCCCCAAATGCTCAGCTTGATTTCTCAGAACAAAGCACTTGCATCCAAAGACATGAAGAAAATCCAATAGTGGCTTCTTTCTTTTGAGTAGCTGATAAGGGGTCATTCCTTTGGCCTGATTAATCAAAGAAATATTCTGAGTGAAGCAAGCTGTGTTAACTGCCTCAGCCCAATGGTAACTTTGATTCATCTAGCATTGTCCTTGCAGCTTCAATAAGTGTTCTGTTTTTCCTTTCAACTACACCATTTTGCTGTGGTGTCCTTGCTGCTAAAAACTCATGCAAAATACCATTTTCTTCACAGAACATCTTCATGCTTGAATTCTTGAATTCTGTCCCATTGTCACTCCTAATCCTTCTTACTTTCAAGTCAGGATGATTGTTTACCATCTTGATGTGATTGATAATGATTTCACTTGCCTCATCTTTGGAGAGCAAAAAGAAAGTCCATGTAAATCTAGAAAAATCATCAACAATCACAAGACAATATTTCTTCTTTGAAATAGACATGACATTTACAGGGCCAAACAAATCCATATGAAGCAACTCAAGCTGATGGACAATTGATGACTCTGTCTTGCTTTTGAATGATGCCTTCCTTTGTTTCCCTTTTTGACAGGCATCACACAAACCATCCTTGGAAAACTCCACCTGTGGAATTCCTCTAGCAAGATCTTTCCTCACCAAGTCATTCATAACTTTAAAATTCAGATGAGATAATTTCTTGTGCCATAGCCAACTTTCATCCTTGCTTGCCTTGCTGAAAAGACAAGTGATGGTTTCTGGACTTGTGCTACTAAAGTCAGCAATGTACACATTCCCTCTTCTGAATCCAGTCATTACCACATTGTTGTTTCCTCCTTTAGAAACAACACAGGCTTCTCTAGAAAAAGTAACTAAAAATCCTTTGTCACAAAGTTGACTGATGCTAAGCAAATTGTGCTTAAGACCATCCACCAATGCAACCTCATCTATGATGACATTCTCTTTTGAAATCAAGCCATATCCCTTTGTGTAGCCTTTGCTGTCATCTCCAAAAGCAATACAAGGGCCAGCTTTTTCCTGAAACTCTGTGAGCAGGGTAAAATCACCAGTCATGTGTCTTGAACAACCACTATCCAAGTACCAAAGATTCCTTTTGTCTCCCTGCACACAATAAAATCAAATCAAGTTGATTTTGGTACCCAAGTTTCCTTGGGTCCTGTTTTGTTAGCCTTTGCTTTCCCTTTTACATTATTTTTCGCCTTGGGCTCAGATTGATTTAAATCAATCTTTACCCTTGGTGTTGATTTCTGAGGGTTGCTCATATTTTCATTCACAGCATGCATAGTTGGAGGAATAAACATGTTATTCATATTCCATGGCATTTGTGGCACATTAAACATATTCATGTATGGATTAGACACAAATGGCATGCTGGCATATGGATTTTGAAATTGTGCATATGGAGCAAACATGTTAGGCATAACAGGCATTGTAGGCATAGAACTATTCATTGCAGGCTTGGGAATTTTCACTTTAACAGTCTTCTTAACAGATTTGCAGTTAGTAGATAAATGACTAACACTTCCACAATTAACACATGTCTTTCTAGGAGCATATTTATCAGGTGTGTAATTGTTGTGTTTGTTAATTCCTACTTTGCCATTCCTGTTATTCTTTTTATTTCCCTTAGCCTCAACTTGAACATTCTCTAACTTATCTTTCAATTGCTTGTTGGACAAGTGACCTACATTAGCTCTCTCAACAGGCTTCTCAACTTTCTTTGATTTACTAGACTCACCTTGAACAAAGTTTTTGGTGACAGGACCATACTTATTATTAAGTCTAGTGAGTTTATCTTTTCTTTTCTCTGTCAACGAAACACCCTGATCGGTTGATGGTTCATCTGTCAACGAAACATTGCATTCCGTTGACATATCAACCTTCAACAAATGATCATTGATGTTTGTTGACTCTGTTTCTGATTCTAAGGTTTCACAAACATACCCTAGTTTCTCTTTGTTCTTTTTCCATGATTGTTCACAGAAAGATTCCATACCTTGAACATTAATGATGTTGGTAGCAACATTCCTGGCATCTTTCCATTTAGCAATCACACTTTGTTCTATTTCAAGTTGTGTCTTAAGAATTTCTTCCCTTTGTAACACGTTCTCAAGTTCCTTCTTAGCATCCCTACTAACACATCTCATTTTCTCAAATTCAATGAGCTGTGCTTCTAACATTGCATTCCTATCACTTAAGAGCAAATTAGTCTCTTTTATTCTTGAATTCTCTTTGGTAAGTGATTTAAGAGTAACACGTAAATTATATAATACAGTAGACATTTCATTTACTACACTATCGCATTCCTCTTTAGAAAGCTCAAAAAGATTAGTAATTGTTACCTGGTTGCTTGAGGAGCTTGCTTCCTGCTCATGATTGTTAGCCATAAGAGCCAAGTTGACATATTCAACATCATCATCAGAATCTTCACCATTACCAGCCCAATCATACTCCTGAGACATGAAAGCCTTTTCTTTTTGCTTGAGAAGTTCAAAGTATTTCTTTTTATAATCAACAGGTTCAAATTTCCTGTTGCCCTTCTCAATCTTGGGCTTTCTGCAGTCTCCAGCAAAGTGACCAAGCATTCCACAATTGAAACATTTAGATTTAGACTTTTCAATCCAGTTACTTTTGTTAGGTTGAAAGTCTCTCCTTGGTGGCCTTGCTTCTGAGTTTCTCTTGAACTTGAACTTAGAGAATTTTCTTGACAGAAAAGCAATGTGTTCATCAATCTCATCTAAGTCATCCAAGTTGGTTGGTTCTGGTTCTTCTTCTTCTGTCATCTTGCCTTTACCCTTGCTAACATCACTTCTACAACTAGCTCGACTAGTTGTGGCCTTTGCAGCTTCTTCAGTGTCATCTTCCAGTTGGTTCACAGATGCAATCAATGCAATAGATCCACCCTTCTTCTGTACCTTTTCAATTTCTTCATCTTGCTCCATTTCCAACTCATATGTCTTCAAGGTTCCATAAAGCCTTTCAAGAGTGTAGTCTTTGTACTCTTGAGTGTTTCTGAGAGAAACAGTCATAGGCTTCCATTCTTTTGGAAGAGCTCTAAGAAATTTAAGGTTTGAATCCTTGGTTTGATAGATCCTCCCATACAGCTTTAATCCATTCAAAAGCTTCTGAAACCTACTAAACGTGTCATTTAGGGTTTCACCAGCTTTAAAATGAAAATGCTCATATTGTTGTATAAGGAGTTGCATTTTATTTTCCCTGACTTGCTCAGTTCCTTCACAGAGAGTTCTTACAGTGTCCCATACTTCTTTGGAGGTTGTACAGTTTATGACATTGTCAAACATCTCTTGCTCCAAACCATTAAACAGAATGTTCATGGTTCTTTTGTCTTTATGGACTTCTGCAACATCTTCAACAGTCCATTCTGAGACAGGTTTTGGAATCTCTACATCAGGAGCATCATCTGGCAGTCCAACTCTAGAATCAAGCTTTATGGGAACGTGTGGACCTTTCTCAATGCAGTCTACATACCTCTCATCCATAGACATGAGATGTAAATGCATCTTTACTTTCCAGTGAAAGTAATTGTCCTTATCAAGAACTGGTATCTTCACACCTGCATCCTTCTTTACCATGGTTTCTGTTTTTGGTCTTGATCTTTAAACTTCTTGTATGTTAGAAGCTCGCTCTGATACCAATTGTTAATCCCAAATGACCTAACAGAATTGTAGAAGGGGGGTTGAATACAATTCTTGATATTTCTTTAAACTTAAAACAACTTACAAATAAAAACTGAACTTAAAGTAAAAATCACAAGCACATAAATAATTTCAGTTGGATTGTTTGATGATCCAACTGAAGTGATTTTTATTGCGGAAATAATCTGTGATACAAAAGTACATAGCTGCTCAGTTACAAGGTTGTAGAGAAGAATGCTCTCAAGGATAGCTAATACAAACTATTTGTTTTTCTTCTCTATAATTAAAGTAACTGCTACACTTGGTTATATATCCCCAAGTTTACAACCCTATTTTTGGCTACACTAAAAGTACAATGAGTAACCGCCAATAGTTTGCTTTTCATCCCTTTGTCCAGTGGTCCTTGGAGATCCTTGCTTTTGTCTTCATGCTTATTATGATCACTCCCAAGACCCAATTGGAAACTGGGATGTTTCCTTATTCCCCATGTCCATTTTAATGGTTTCCAATGCAAAGTACACTTCCACATCACCTTTAGATCTGTTCAGTAAACTGTCACTATCACTTTGTCAACTATTCAGAAAAGCAATAATGATTCGTTGATAGCAGGGAGATGTGTTTCGTTGATAGCTTTATTCTTCATTCCGTTGATGGTGTTTCCCTCGTTTCGTTGATGAGTAAACTCCATATCGTTGACAGAGTAATCTTCATACCGTTGACATGTCTTCACTTAGGCAAAATTACAAGGCCTAATATATTTACAATTAACCAACCTATTTTGCCTATCTAGTACTTAGTCAACATGACTTAGAAAACCTATCTTATAACAGAATGCCTATCATTTGAGAAGTATTGTACAATGCAATTGCTACAACACTCATTTCGTTGATGAGCTTCCTGTCAACGGAATGCTGCAAAGCATTCCATTTCGTTGACAGCTACAAAGTGACTTTACACAAATTCTACTAAGTGTTTTATGTTTATCATCAAGAACAACATATTCCTAACATTCTCCTCCTAACTCTCCTGTTATATTTTGAGTATACTTCTTAGTTTCATGTTTGATCAAGTTGAAAATATGTGCAATTTTTTTAAATTCTTTTTAAATTAATAACCTTGGTCCCAAAAAAATTATTATGTTAGCGAAATTATTAGTTTATCAATTAATAAATATTTTATTATTTTATGATTAATTAATATTTATTAATTTATACAATATTTCATATCATATAATTTTATTATCTAATATATTGTACAAGCAATCACAATAATTCAAATATGTATTGATACATGTATCAAAATTAATAAATCCATGTATCCAAAAATAGTTAATAATTAAGGGAGCTGATATATATATATATATATATACCCTTGAGCTTGAGTACGAGTACAGACTTAGACCAAAACATTCTCATGCACATCTCTGGCTCAAAGATATTTTTAGATCTTATTTTTTTGAAAAATTATTTTTGGATTTGAAAGGAGAAATTTGGTCTCAACTCCAACAAAGTAAGTGCACATAAATCAAGAGGGTGCACATATCAGCTCTCCTAATTAATTGATTCATGTAGCAAAAACAAAATTAATTTTTGTAAATTCCAACACATATACACCATCTATGATTTATGCCCCGTCACAAAATTAAAGATGAAACTGTATTTTATTTCTATGAAAAGAGGAAGCAGTTAATTGTTAAGATATAATTTAACAAAGTTAACTAAATAGTATTCAAGAATTATGTGTAATGTATAAAAAATTATTATATTTAATGAATTATTATTTTATATTATTAGTGGGCCTTAAGAACTTTTGCAAAGTTTATTATCTTACGCATTTAGCAATAATAATGGAGCCTAAATGCGGTAATTCATGTTTAGTTTCTCATCAATACAGGAAGAATTTGCACTATTAGTAGTGGGTAAATAGTATTATATTATTATAAACAAACTAAATAACTGTTTATATTCTTGGTCATCTAAAATTTGTATCGTAATTCTAATTCTTTTATTATAATCTTAGTACCTTATTTATACTCCCTCCGTCCCCCTCAATTCTTTACATTGAGGGGACGACATTGAAGTTAAGAAAAATTGTAAATTAATAGGGAAAAGTAAGAAAAATGAGTAAAGTGATGGGACCGATCAATTTTTAATGTATAAAGTGGGTATAAAGTATGTATAGTGGAGGGAAGTAGTGAATGTGATTGAATTTTATATTATAAAATGTTACTATTTTTGGTATTTAAAGAAATGAGAGGGACGTACCAAAAAGAAAAGTGTAAAGAAATGAGAGTGACAGAAAGAGTATTATATAAATAATTTAAATTTTTAAATATATTAACTAGGCTCGTGCTTTGCACGGGTTGTAATCTAGTATTAAATAAATAATTTAAAATTTTAAATAAATTAATTAGGCTCGTGCTTCGCACGGGTTATCTTGTAGTTTGCTTATAAACATACGTAGGCTCCCTCGCATTTCTGGTACGTTTACGTACCAGAATTGCGGAAATGGTACAGCTGGGTTGAGTTTTGCAAAACTGGTACAGGGCGCCACAGCCCGTGGCGACCCTAGCTGGGGTGCGCCACAGCCCGTGGCGACCCTTGTTTATCCATTTTTGTATAATTGCTTGATTCACTCCATTTTCAAGGTTGATAAGTTATGATTTTTTATTAGCCGAACATGAGATCCTGAAAATGCAAAAACCCAAAAAAAGTAAATATTGGTCTGAAAGTGACATGAAGACACAATATTCAAGTTTTGTAAAAATGACAGTTGAAAATACAGGAAAAAGTAATGACAGTATGTATGCAGTTCTGAATTCATTTTGGCATAGCATGAACCCGTGAATACATAGGAAAATGGTCTCGTGATCTAAATTATTTTATGTAACTATTAAGAATTTGAATTCTCACTATAAATATCCTATGCCCATTCTCCTCATCCTTGAAAAATGGCAAATGGTTATAGTAGTGGTGAAATTTTCAGAGCCATGGGTAGAAAATGGCTATGTGACGATGATTTTGCATACTCAATGAACCCTAATCATCGTTACTCAAGTCAGGCAATAACAACGATGCAGAGGGAGTGGGAGCGGCGTATTCAATGTATTTCTTGTTGTATTGAACAATGTCGCTTGAATGGACTTAGAATACCGAAACAACGCGCTATCCTGATGCCACGCAATACTCCACAACAACTTGAAGTTGCATTGTTTCGTGCACGAGAGGAAGAGAACCGAATGCGCATCCGCGTACATCGACATAGTCTAGCAGCAGACGCAAGGATGTTTGCAGAGGATGGAGACATGCTACGTGCAAGGCAGTATCACCAATGGAGCGTGAGTGCTGAGAATGACTCAGACAGCTTCATGTCCGACGAGGATTAAACTATTGTGCTTTTCAATATTCAAGTACGAGTAATTGGTCATTTTATGACTATGTTAAATAAAGACATGCTAGTTTTGCATTGTTAACTAAATTTGCATGCCATAGGAAATGAAATGGAAGCGCTATTAAAACCACACAAATATGAAATGAAATTAAAAAAGTACATGTAGGAAATGAAATCACACAAAGCAAAGACTACAAATTCATATGAAAACTAAGTGGAGCAACGTCAAACTGCACTGGAACTTAGTGGACAAAGTTTGCTCCGTTTTGTATGTCCTTGTTGGTGACAACGGCTACATTTTATCCCTGAACGCGACTGGTCCATCTCAGTACGAATTCTTACAGACTCCCCCTTGTCGCCACGTTTTTTCTTTATCTTTCTGCAGCCTTCATCCGGTACCAACTTACCATACCTCTGCCACTGTACCGGTAAGACGTAGTTCCAGCACTCGGTAGGATCCAATGGATATATGATAGGCTCCCATAACTTATGCAATTTGGAAGAGTAGTGGTAAGGTTCAATCCACTTTTTCCAATCAAGATTCTCTGCCAAGCAACCAGCCATTACATGAGAACAAGGCAAATGGTGGGAAATCCATTTTCCACAAGTGCAACTCCGTTGGCTGATGTCCACATTTTGGGTGCTCCCCCCCTTAGTGCCTCCTTTAACCCGATAGCGTTGCGTAACAACTTTGAAAATCCCTCGTTGTTTACTGAATGTATGCACCGTATGTGATTTAGCCTTTTCCATATATCTGCTTATCATACTCTCAGTGCGTTGGCACAATTGTTGACCCCGCTGCATAGCATCGACAGTTTGGTTGCGCTGTGCGTTGACAATGCGAACAGTCTTGTAGAAGATATACTCCATCATTGCCGTAGCGGGAAGGAAACGAGCCATTCTTATGTTACCATTGAAGCCTTCCATCACGTTTGTTGTGGCTTGTCCATAACGAGCACCGCCAATATCGTAGCATATGGTCCACAATTCTGGATTAATGTCTGCTAGGTACTGCAAAGCAGGGGGTGATATCGCGCCTATTCTCTTCATGTATGCCTCGTGTTTATTGATTTGGGGGGTAGTTCCAGCTTTCCACATCAATAGTTTTAACTCTCCACCGGCATGTTTACTTGAGAAGTTACTTCTGACATGAAATAAACAGAACCTATGAATCCCGTAAGGTGGTGTGAATCCACTAGCCGGGTTCCTCATCGCTGCTAGGATGCCAGCAGCACGGTCTGAAATTATGCAGACATTTAACCTGTCTCTGCATACATGTTGGCGTAGCAACTGCAGAAACCAAGACCAGTTTCTTTCCGATTCTTCGTCAACCAAGGCATAACAAACTGGATATTGATGATTATTGGAATCCACCCCCATTGCAACCAATAATTTCCCGTTATATTTTCCCTTCAGAAAGGTACCATCAATCGAAAGTACTGGACGGGCATGTTGCCAACCATCCATAATTGCGCGAAGGCACCAGAAAATCCTTTTGCAAACAGAACTGCTTCTATCAGTCTCATGAGGAACAGCATCGATTACAGCGACAGTGCCAGGATTGGCATGTACCATGGCCATGAAAAACTGTGCCAGTGCATCATATGTGGTAGTCCAGTTCCCGTAGACCTCCTCAACAGCCAACTACTTGCCCCTCCATGCTTTACAGTAACTGACACGGTGGTTGAATTCGTCATTAACCATTGTCATGATGGTACTGACTCGGAGATTGGGTGATTCTGTAACCTGCGAAACATTCCCAAGAAAGAAGTCAATAAATAAAAGTGTCTTAACATATGTCAGCTATGGTTGAGAATAGATATCTTACATGTGGTTTGACAATATTTGCAATAAATCTTGCAGAGATTTTTTTATGATCCTGCGTTGGTAGATCAACTAAACAAGTGTGCTCCGTGCACTTTGTGATTTCAAACAATCCATGGCTCTTTTTCTTCGCGGCTCTCATTCTCCAATGGCAATGTTCCACCACACACGTTGCAATAAACTGATTTGGATTGCTCCTCTCCACGACATATGTCCGGTTGCTAGTAATGTGCATTTGTCGCACGGCATGAATTAACATTTGTTTGTCATTAAAAAGTTGACCAACGGAAAGATCTTCCGTATCTTGAGATAAAGCAAGGTAGTTTCCAGCTTGGTTGTTTAATACCACTGGTGAATATTCCTCAGTCTGAAACCAAGTTGCCATCGGAACATGGTGCCTCAATACCAAGGCATCCTCCTCAGATGATACATCCTCGTCGTCATCAGTGTTGAAATCTTCAGACTCATCACTGCTTGAGCTATTCAAATTAAATTCCAGAGGATTATCATCTATGCATGCCAACTCTCTTCCCGTCATTGTATCTCGTGGTGGAGACCGTTGTACACACTCTGTTTGGTTATAGTATTCATGCATGTCAAGATCTTCGTCATGATGTGTTTGTTGCACTGCTTGGCTAGTAGAACCCCCCCCCATATCCGTGAAATACTTCATTCACGTTTTCACCTTCACCGAAAAAAGAGCTTGACCATCCCGTGGTTCCGAAATCAGGAAATTGGTTGGTCATCCCATGGTTGTGTTGGTAACTTGGTTGGGTAGGCTCATAATGCGTATCGTAAGCATTACAGTATGGATCCTGAACTTCAATATGTTCGGCCTTGATGAACACAGACACATCACCCCAACCCATCTGCATGGTCCTTGGGATACTCAACAACCTACCAACATCCATGTTCGAAGTAATATTACCTAAGTAATATCGCTTAACCACATTACCGATACCCATTTTGCTAGGTGTGAACGTCTAGAGTATGGTACAGATGATTATGAGAGACAGCTGTTATTTCACAGGCGTGCACATATTTTGCTCGTACTTGGTTCTTTGTTCCCCCACTCCAGCGGGAACCGACTTCAGCTACGCCTCCTTCATTATGTCCGTGATCTTGATCATGTTAATGAGTACAGTTGGGGTAGTGCTTGTCTAGCATACTTGTACAAGAACCTATGTGACGCAAGTGTAGGCCGGAAGAAAGAGCTTTGTGGTTCCATGACTCTAATGCAGGTACATGTCCATTTTGTGTTACCACCTTTTAGTTACATGTTCTTATGTCCATCATTTCATGACTTATTTTCTTACATTTGTGTTAGGTTTGGATATATGACCGTTTCACAAACTTATGTCCCAGACATGGACAAAGTTATCTTATACAGCATCCACTTGGTCTTAGGTAATGAACATAAGTACCCGAATCTTTGTCATTACGTACAAATAATATTTTAAACTTATTTATTTTATTCAATGACTTTAGGTGGGTGAGGATCCCTTTGATTCATCATAAGGTGCCATTCAACAATTCACGGGGAACTCGTTTTGAGCTTGATAGCATGTCTGAGGATGGCTTTATTTGGAGGCCTTACCTAAACTTTCCACGAGAGGCCATGTCCCTCACTGATCGTGAACAATCACTCATGACTGCACCATGCCCCTTGATATTTGAGCGAATTGTGGAGTGGTGTTATACAGATCGAGTTACACGCCAGTTTGGCTATCTTCAGGTGATTCCGACATTATCACCATTGCCTGGCCACAGTTCTTTTCACGGTGCAGCAAGTGGTTGGACCAACTCACATGATGAGGTTGTTCAGCAGTGGTATTCACGACTGCATCATGTCATGTCATCACCCACATACACCCGTACTAGAGAAGCAGCATGCTCCGATGAGTATCCCTCGTGGTATGAAAAAGTCACCCGTCGTTACATTATCAATCCTCGTATCTGGGCTACGCAACAGGGTATACAGGCAACACAGGGACACCTCCCTATAGCTGTAAGTTTCTCACTTTGAAATTTTCATAGTATATATCATTGTTAGACCTTATATTTATTCACGATAGTTTGTACTAACCACATATATATACAGGCTGAGGGGATTTCCCGTGCTTTCCACGGGCTGTCGAGGACTACCATTTCCAATGAAGCTAATGTGGTGGACGAGGCCCGACAGATTCTACATACTACTTTGGATGTGACGGGTTTCCCTAACCTTATTGACAGACCTCCTCCACCATCTGCCCCTAGGAGGCAACGTACTAGAGTACGTACGAGAGGTGGACATGCACAGATGTTCACCACACACACACGGGATGGTTCGTGGGCCGAATTTCCGTGGCCCAACCCCGCAGTTGAGGCGCCAGGAGATGTTTATTTAGGTCCTGGATGGGATGGTCCCCAGGTGTCTCTGAGTTCTCATGGAGATCCATTCACGGCTACGCAGGTGTATGAGAGTTCTTATCGACCTGCATTCACTGGTACACCTACTTATCAGGGATCTCACACTTCTCAGAGTTTCCCAGGATATGGATTTGCTAGTTTTGGAGCTACCAGTGTTTTGGGCTCGCAGCATCACATCTCCACCGCAGAACAGTCATCTTTCACATATGCAGGTGGATCAGGTAATGAACATAACACCCTCCAGTTTTGCCATTATGTACTTGTCATGTACTTAGCTTCATTAGTTGCACTTAATATGCACAGGTGGATTAGGATTTGCTACGCCAGGACAGGTTTTTCAACCCTTTCAATCACATGCAGGTGGATCAGGTAAAAAACATAACTCCCCTAATCTTTCATATTAAGTACTTTTCATATCCTTAGTTTAACTACGCCCATTCCCTATATGTAGGTGGATCAACATTTAATACGCCACCTGGGGGGTTTGAACCCTTCATATCACATGATACTTTGTCATCTATGCGTACCGCGCCTGTGGGAGATGAGGACGAGGAGGACGAGGAGTTGGTGGATGAGGAGATCGAGGTGGAGGAGGCTCCTGCTGTGCAATTGAGGAAGCAACCAGGCAGATATGTCAAAGGGAAGGAGAGGCTTTGCATCACTGGTGGACCAATGTGTGATCACAACAACAAGAAAAAAAAGAATGGAAAGGGTCCTCGTTAGCTTTATGCATCACTTTATATTATGTTGTAATGATTATGCTATGAACTTAATATGAAATGTTTTATTTCTGTTGTAATTTTATGTTTTACAATTATGGAGCATTCTATGACCTTCCAGTAATTAATTTGTGGTTATCTTCAAGTACCAAAATAATTTGAAAAGTTAAGATAACATGAATAAAGGATTGAAAGGAAATGAAATTGCCAACAGTTACACATGAAATGAAATTGCAAACGGTTACAGAGGAAATGAAATTGCAAACGGTTACAAAGGAAATGAAAAAACACAAGTAAGCAAAAAATGATAAAGGACACAGATACATAAAATTTCAATGCAGACATTTCCTTAACAGGAAACAGAAAGGTTATTCCAACTGGTAAATACTAAACATCATCATCTCGGGCATATTCAGCATCCTCGAGATCCTCAAGCTCTTTAACTTTAGCGGTGTACTCGTCCTCAGCTTTTTCAATTGCAGATCGGCAGTCGCTCTCCGTGATCTCATTCCAACGAACCCTTTGTTTTAGGAGCTTGCAGTGATCGTAATGTGCACCAAGCAATTCATGGTTAATTCCATAAATATCTAAGTATTCCTCCTTAGTTTCAACCCAATCTTTGCCCTTTCTATCCTCCTTGTTCTTCCTTCTACGCATCTTGCCCACAAATACCTCGTTCTCATATTGCTTCTCTTCCTCTCTTTTCTCAGCTTCAGAATATACTTTCTTCCAAGGCCTCCTCCCCGTGAATAGCTGCTTACTAGGTGAACTCGAACTAACTGGCCTCTTTCCCTTATCCATTTGATGCAAACTCACTTGAACAAGAGAGATATCCTGCAACTATGATTATGCATAAGAGATAAGAAGTATTTATAGGGGGAAAAATTGGATCTATAGTACACAAAAGTAAAAAAAGTGCATTATTTTGGCCTGCACATTATGAGATGTAAGGAGACAACTCAACTTTATTGTTGATGTGATAACTCAACTTTATTGCTAATGTGATAAGCACAGAAAAGGTCTGAAAAACCAAAAAAACGGGTTTGCAGTGCATCTAGCTTTGCTTTATTACTGAAAAGCTCACTGATGGCACTCCACAAGTCACGACATGAATTCTACAACAAATAATTCAAAGAAAAACCACAGACAATCTCTGAAAAACCAAAAAAACAGGTTTGCAGTCCTGCCAGCTTTGCTTTTCCACTGAAAGGCTTACTTAAAACCTCTAAAAAGTAAAAACATGCGTACTGATTAGTTCACGAGATGAATTCCCCAACAAATAATTGTCACGGTTATAAAGCAGAATATCTACGATTAGTTTTTCAAAACAATCCTTTCAATTTATCTACTGCATATTTGTTCAAATTAAGATGTCTAACAATTCGGATGTGGATGTTTGCATTTGCAACAAGGTCATGGTTGAGAGGATGTGGTGGTACGGGGCCAATGCAGGAAGGAGGTACTTGAACTGTCCTAAAGGATCCAGAGGATGTGGATACATTGAGTGGATTGAAGAACCACTGGAGGAGCGTGCAGCAATTATCATTGAAGATCTTAAAAAGCAGATGACAAGGCAAGCAGATCAGCACTCCCTTGAGATGGAAAACCTTATGCACACTTACAACATACCTATTCCCCCCGACCCCGGGAATGACGATACGGATGATGATGATGATGATGATGAGGATGATCATGAAGATTAAGTTGTTCATGATGTATGAGTTTTTAGAGTTCTGCTCATTTAATTTCCAAGAATGTACATTCTTTCTCGTAAAGAATGTCAGTTATGTTGTTTTCATGCATTGTAATGTTGTTCTGATGTGGATGTTCTTATTATACTCTCTATTATGGTCATAAATACCAAATCCATACATTAATAGGGCACTCAGAATACAATAATACAAAGGAAAAACATCTGGTCATAATAAAAAACAACAATATAACAACACATAAACGGCCATCACTCTTCTTCCGTTTCGTCGGAAATGGCTCCATCAGAGACATAGTTTGTATTATGTTCAAGATGATATTGCTCGCGTTCTGTGAGGTCTCTTCCCATAGCACGGACGGAATCTGTGGCAAGTTGATACATATATTGACGACCTCTACGCACCAGCATTAAATTATTTTCAAACCGTATCTGTGCCACAGCACCAATCACTCTTTTCCGATACTTATTCCAGTTGCCACATTCCCCGGGGTCGGGAAACATGATAAGCGAATCACGAGTGGGAACCCTTGCACCAATACGAATGAGGTCATTTCTCAATCGTTCCGATTCCTGACACCTATAGGCCCATTCTCGACGAACGCCTGCAAAGTACTCTTTCGGATCGCTTCGTCTTAACCTACGGTAATCATCATCTCTCTCAACAAGCAACCAAACACGACACTCGTGCTCAGCCATTTTTGGTATTCGAAAGTGAACAATAATTTACAAAATAATTTTCAAGGGACGGAATGAACCTACAATCATGAAGTATTTAACATACTTGAAAGTGGAGTTGTCATGTCATACTGCTTCATATTTTGGAGAGTATTAATAAAGGTCTTCAAATTACCACTCATATTTTGCAGAAATTTAATGCTTATGTTTTCTTCTCATCTTTTCCACTCAAATGTATAGGAAAACATTGTCTAGTCACGTCAAAATAATAATTCTGCTATCAAAAAACAACTGTTAACCCATTATTATTGCTCTGAACATGTAAAAGTTGTGTAGTCACGTCAACAGTAACATAAAACTTGCATTATTACCAGGTTTCTAGATGTGGAGTTCTTTAAAAGTTTTGATAGAGTCGTTTCCGGGCTCTGTGATGTCGTTATTCAGGAACTACAATTTTGTGTAGGTATCATTTTTGGACCTAAATTTTACATAGTTACGTGTAATATTATTTTTAAATTTTTGGATTGTACCAAAGTAAAACATTTCATGTTTAATATTAAACAAAGAAAATGCGAATATAAGTTTTCCAAGTATAATCTATAAACCTACAAAAGTGAGAGTTACAAAACAAATTTTACTAAGTTAACTATCTTTTTTACTAAGTAACCACAAGAAAACAGGCGTGAAAATAATAATAAAACCAAGGGTCGCCACGGGCTGTGGCGCACCCCTCCTTCGTCGCCATGGGCTGTGGCGCCCTGTACCAGTTTTGCAAAGTTGAACCTGGGTGTACCAGTTCCGCAATTCTGGTACATAACTGTACCAGAAATGCGAGGGAGCCAACATACGTAACTCTGTTAATATCTACAGGTCTAGTCGTCCTAAAATTGCAGTCGACAGAGTCCGGTCTCCTGCACAATTTTCCATAGACCAATAAATTTTCTAGATGCGAAATTTATAGAAGTCTGGGCGGGCGGCCCTGGTCGGAAGTGACAAAACCGGTAGTACATAATAAAAGTAATAATGTGGGCGTTTGGGGTATCAAGCAAAAGTTGACTTATAGCTTAAAATGAGTAAGTGCTTTATAAGTGATAAGTAGAGCTGAGTTTATAAGTCCTAGAGTGTTTGGTAAATCAAAACTTATAAGCAGTAGAGTGTTTGGGTAAATCAGAATTTATAAGTTAACTTTTTTTTATTATTTTTAAAATATTTATTTTTTAATATATATAAATGGATATCAATGGATAGATCTCGATGAGTAGAGAAATTTGATATATACATATCAATTGTTTAATGAACGGATCAAAAGATATATGATTTTGAAGATTTGAAGGATATTATATATTGCGTGTATCGAGAATAAGTTATAAGTTATAAGTTGAATGTTAAGGATTCTTAACATTCAACTTATCCATTTTAAGTAGCCATAAGTTGGTTTCACTTATTTTGGCAAACACCCCCAATAAGCATTTTTGGGTTTATAAGTCATAATCTGGAACTTTAAGTTAGATAATTACTGCTTTGTTAAAATCCAATTGGCCTGGGTAAAACAGTTAGATTAAACTAGTTTTCACTTCTCGATAACCAATCCGAATAAAAGAACTTATTTTAGTAGCTTTCTTGAAGGCTAGTTGAGAATGAACTTCATCTTATGTTCCTAATTATTATTCTACCGTTGCTTGTCGTTTATGCTCCCATCATATATGATATTTTGGGTTTTATGGTCGTTTTTTGCATGTGAACAAGGCAGGAGAGTCGGCGAAAACAAGCTCTATAATGTTAAGCGTAGTGCCAGAAAGGAGATAAGAGCAACTAGAAAATCCAGCTCAATGTAATTACCTCATTTCACTTAAACTATTCTCGGATATATGACTAAAACTAGCTAGCTACCAGGGGCGTGGCAAAGAATTGGGGGTCTATGCGAAATCTCAGAACTGGACTATTCATTTTTAAATAAATTTTTATTAAAAAAAGTATAGTATCCAAAGATATTGTCACTTGGATAAATTTACCTTAAAAGAGCTTATCTTCTTGCTTTTTTTTGTTGAGTTTCAGTATGTATATAAATAGGGACATATGAACTTGGGGTCTATATTTTCGGGGATCTTGTGGTCGCTCACTCTGCACTCCCATCATACCCCTGCTAACTGCGTAAAATAACATTTCTAAAAAATTGAATTGGTATAAGCTGTGTTCTCGTAACAATTTTGGTTCATTACGCCCAATCTCAATCCAAAAAAAAAAATGTAATTTTTTAAACCATTGAATCACATTAGAACCTCTTTATAAAAATACTTAATATAAGACTTAAACCTCTTTACTATAATTAAAAATTACGGAACCAACACTGCATGTAATCAATTTAAAAAAAAACATATATTTAGGAATAATCTTCTTATACTAATAATTTTTTCCCGATTCCAAAAATATTATTATATAGAAATTTAACAGTAATCTGAAAATATATATTACTCCCTCCGTCCCATTCATTTATATACACTTTTTATTTTGGGATGTCCCATCCATTTCTATACATTCCAAAAATAGTAGCTTTTAATAATATAAAACACTATTACACCCACTACTTTCTCCACTATCTCTATTCTATAATAATATAAATCACTATTACACCCACCTACTTCCTCCACTATCTCAAATCTATTATTAAATATTGATAGGTCTCACCATTTTACTCACTTTTCATCTAATTTTACTCATTTTTTATATCTTTTCTTAGTTTACGTACCAAATTCCAGTGTATACAATTCACTGACGGAGGGAGTAGATTAATAAGGATCAGCTAGTAAAGAACAACACTGACTTCAAACAGGTGGCTTGTTGACAATTCGGGTACTGCTAAATTCCATTCCGTTTGGAGCTCAAGTATTATAGCATTAAAATAGTTTAACACTTTTTTGATATTCCTCTCTAGTTTTAGTAAATTTTCTTGGTTCGAGATGGAAAACGTAGGAATAAAAGGGCATTTGGACACATCAATGTGTTCGGATTTTAAACCAAACACTACGTTTAGAAATTTGGGTTTTCCAAACCAATGGCCACGTTTCAAGAGAACGTCTCCAAAACGACTCCGTAAATGACGACAATACTATATACGTACAAAGTCCTTCAAACACGTTTAGTTTTGGCATACTGTGCTTAACTAAAAAATGCCGCGAGTCATTCAAAAATTCCGAGGGACTTGAGTACTATGGGTCTGTTTGGCAATGAAGACTTAGAACTTATAAACCCGTAATAGTTTATGTTAGTGTTTGTCAAATCAACTTATAACTTATATGTTGAATGTTAATAATTAGGTACATTTTCCTCAACTTAATGACTTATTACTTGATTTCTTTGTTTTTAAATACTTTATATTTTTACCTTTGTGTTTTTAAATATTTTTTTAATTTAAAATGCAAGTGTTGAAATCATTGTATTTAATAATTATTTTTTCAAATTTAATTTAGCAAACTCTTAACTAACTTATAAGTAAATTTATCCAAACACCTGTATAACTTATAAGAATTCATCAACTTATCACTTACATGACACTTACTCATTTTAAGATATAAATCAACTTTTTTGTGATATCTCAAACACGCACCATAGAAATGTTGTAATATTGCACAAACTTATGCACACAACATTTGGAGTTCTATTATAAGCTTATTTGTGTAATCTAACGATGACTCCCCTTAATATAATGCAAGCTCTGGTGCTGTTTCTTGGGATCTCACTGCCTGCTTTTAAGATAACAGGTTTTGTTATCGCTATCTCTTTCTCTTTTTAAATAAGCAAAGTGTTGTGAGGGAAATTTGGTAACAACATCGAGAGAGAATATCGTTGGAATATTCGTAGAATGCGTCCTAGGTTGTCGGACAGAGCTATAGGTTTGCAGCTAAAAACCTGAAACTCGCTATGAGTACAGAATAGTAGAAGTAATTCACCGGAATATGTATCACAGAGAGTACACGAGCCTTATGCGTGTAGAGAGTGAAAATCTGAATCCTTTAGTCAAGTGCCCACATATCCTATTTATAGGAATCAAGCCCCATGTAGTTCTATTAGGTTTATACTTCTTCATCCTTGCGAATTCAACCATTCTAAGATAATCCATCTCAGAGTTATAGTCGAATTATACACCTGTTGTTGAGTTTTCCAGTGTCCTAGTCCATGTCCATCACTAAGTCCTACAAAACCTCATGTATTTAATGTATATTCGAAATAACCAATATAAGTCCTATATTGTTTATAATTGTCCCATCCACCACGTTTTATTAAGCCTAGAAGTTCTTTTCCAAGAGTAATTCCGTGCTCCTAAAGTATAGGAAGCTGAGTCCTTGTCCAACTCTGATTCTGTCCCGGAGAGGTTCAGACCACCCTGCACCTAAAGTTGTGCCTGCAGTCAAAACACCCTGAACCTGAACCCGTTCCTCAATGTCGTGAACCTGAACCTTGGCACTATGAAGCTGAACCTCAATACATCCAATCCTCACCAAATCCATACTAGTTGGGCCTATATTGCATGTGGGCCTTAAATTTAGCCCATGTGAGATTTTGAGCACAACAACTACCCCCGGTTCCTTGCAGTATTGAATACAAGAGGAACCAAAGCAAGAAAAGGTTCAATCCTTCATTATCCTTCTCAGAGAAATACATAGCTTCAACATCATGCTTCCAAGCTTACATGAGCTAACTCAGCGTAAGAAACAGAAAACACAACGCCTCCGCATATGTACCTCAATCTGAATCCTTGAGTAAAATATTCCTTTAATATCCTTTAGACCAGGTGACCATCCAGTTCCAATTGCGAGCTAACTAGCTGAACCTACTAGCGACCAGCCTTTTCCTTTAAAAACCATAACCTGACTCCTCGAGGTGTTCCTCTTCTCCGCGAATCTGCTCTTCATATGAAAAGCTCTTGTAAATGATGTCGTGAAGCTTCCGTTTCCAATGAGCTTCAAGTCTCCAGAAC
This sequence comes from Heracleum sosnowskyi, assembly GCA_030848705.1. NCBI lineage: Eukaryota > Viridiplantae > Streptophyta > Magnoliopsida > Apiales > Apiaceae > Heracleum > Heracleum sosnowskyi. Next base: position 108,921,510 of record CM061243.1, on the reverse strand, counting down.
CCGCGCTACTAAAACAACTAGAAAAGATGATAAGTAGCATGAGCTAAGTAGCTCACCTATGTTATCCACGCCACTCGTACATATATAATGCATGTATGCAAGCAAGTATGTATGGTGCAAAAATGATTTTTGAATATTTATACGTATCTGTTGCTGCATGTACAATCAAGTAGAACCTTGGCGAACACACTCTTCAAAACATAGTGCCACGATTTTCAGAAATTTCCATTATCCCGACACATTGGACCTCATTGTTTTCCAATATCGTGGAAAACATAAACCATTGAGTTTAACCGAAATAGCCATATACCGTGAAATACCATGAATAACCTTGAATAACCATATACCGTGGAATACCATGAATAACCTTGAATAACCATATAAAAATGTCGTAAGAGGAACCAATGGAAGGTTGTGAAGACATCCTCAATCGCTGCCATGTCTTTTCGAGTGGTTACATAATGGGGCATATAGCATGCCTAGGTACCTACTCAACAGCTTCAGCTAGCAAGTTTGAAAAATATTTTAGAAAACCATGCATGATGATGATCTTTTGTTTATAAATCCATGTAGGCCACCTTCCTTGAAATCATGTGATATGCACATTTATATATATAGACACAAGTCCATGTGTGAAAATAATGATACATTTAAAAAGCTGAGGATCACAATGAAGTTTTTAATTAAATGCTATAAAAATTTCCTTGCATGCACATAAAACATGTATAACTATGAATATGTAAGGCATATGAATTAAACTTATCTTTGTCCTTATAGCTCCACTTGAGGTTCAGGTTAGACCATTGAACCTACCACGCGGAAGCTCCCTCTTGCGTAAGCTGAAGCTGAGAACCTCATTTCCATTAAGTAAGCTTTTCCATGGGAAACTGAAATGTTAGCTACGAGTTACAAGTAAATATCGAGGATCCTCTAAGTTGGAATCTGATAGCTGGAAGCTATTTGCAATAAATAACTGACAAGGAACCTGCTTGATGTATATAAGTATGGGTGAACCTGTCAAGCACAGATTAGGTTCAAAGTGAACCTGTTAAGCACAAGTGAGCTCCACGCGAACCTATTAAGCACATGTGAGCTCCAAAGTGAACCTGTTAAGCACAGGTGAGCTCCACGCGAACCTGTTAAGCACAGGTGAGCTCCACGCGAACCTGTTAAGCACATGTGAGCTCCACGCGAACCTGTTAAGCACAGGTGAACTCCAAAGTGAACCTGTTAAGCACAGGTGAGCTCTACGCGGACCTGTTAAGCACAGATGAGCTCCAAAGTGAACCTGTTAAGCACATGTGAGCTCCACGCGAACCTGTTAAGCACAGGTGAGCTCCAAAGTGAACTTGTTAAGCACAGGTGAGCTCCACGCGAACCGGTTAAGCACAGATGAGCTCCAAAGTGAACCTGTTAAGCACAGGTGAGCTCCATGCGAACCTAGAATTTGTTTGCTTAAAGTGAATGATCACGAATCTGCAAGTTGTTAGTCACATACATATAATATAAAATCTTTCAACAATAGGTGTGTAACGTAGAACATGTGAGCCGTAGGGTGATACCAAAGGACATGTAAGTTGTTTCCAAGACCTCTACTCCTCGATTACTCTTTTCATCTGACCCTATTGTGCTTGGATCAGATGCATGTAGTTATAGTTGTCATGTCAGAAGCATATGCGCGTACATGCAACTTCATACTAGGGCCATACCTATGAACCTGAACCTATTACATTTTAATCATAGACATGTAGATGCACCTGCATAACTTGTTAGCCAGTTCATATAAAACACATAGTATAATAGTTCACAAATTGCAAGTTCATACATGCACGTTTAGATATGCAAATTTCCATGCACCTAAATCTACCCAACTACCCATTCATGCAATCCATCGCTTGGTTGTGTGAATCAAAAATCGGTCATGGACCTTCTCCAGGTGCGCGCACATTTCATGTACGCCTCTTCCAAGAGTGTGCTTTATCCACCTACACCTCTTCCAAGAGGTGTTTTATCCATCTACACCTCTTCCAAGAGGTGTTTTATCCATCTGCACCTCGTCCAAGAGGGCAGTCTTCATTCGCACCTCATCCAAGAGGGCATTAAAAGGTTCATAGTCAGCCATGTAAAGGGCTACAAAACTCCGGGCGCACTTGCACATCTCAACTGAGATGGGTACCTGATATTTACTCATATGAGAGTTACACATGCCTAGGAATCTAGGTGCATATATATGGAGGAGCTTACAAGCATCCAACTCTGTGGATTTGGCAAAGTCCTAAAGAGATGTACAGGGTTTATTCGAAGCTCATGCGAACCTGTGCAGGAGCTTACATGCATCCAACTCTGTGGATTTGGCAAAGTCCTAAAGAGATGAACATGGTTTATTCGCAGCTCATGTGAACCTGAACGCGTAAGCTAAACCTGTTTAGATAACCAATATTCCTGTACCAGTAAATAGTTATGTGCCAATCCAAAAATATCCCTGATATATACCATGTAGGTAGTCAATAGGATCTAAATCACGAGATCACTTTTTACCTAAGGTTGATCAATACGCATATTTGCGTTATTGTAGCCACAAACCTGAGGCTCACCTGAGCTGTTATCTACCTCTTAACCAGAGATACAAACCATATATGATAAAAATGATTCACAACATTATTATTCCAATAATATAATGTGTAAGTAAACCATCCTTGCACCTAATATCCTTAGGTACATAATCCATATTTCATAGATTAAAATATCAATAAGCCATTTTATCCAATGCCTTAGAAAAAACCAATTATCCATGCATATCCCTGCCTAGGGTAATGCGCCATTAAATTCCACATACTTCATAAATCCGTATGAAACTTAATCCGTGCTACAGCTTCAGGGGTTCTCCAACCTTGAACCTCCTTAATGCAGTTTTGACCTATTTAGTGTTCCATCTTCCAATCGTGCAAGGAGTATAATCCGGAGTGTGGCCTGTGTTTGGCTCCCACACTTTACCATATTATTTATGCCTAGTGTCCCTAGGGCTTATATGATATGTAATAAGATTTATTTGTTGCACAACAATATTAAACAGGGGCTTCATTAAACCAGTCCTCTGGTGGAAACATGAGCCTGTGACTTATAATCCATAAGTCTTAACCTTCACCTCATAATCCATGAGTGTGAATCTCTAATCCAATCCAAAAATATTAAATTCAATCCAATCAAATTTCATAAGTGCAGTACTGGAGGTTCGAACCTGAACCTCATTCGGAGGTTAACAGTTGAACCTCACCAATCTCTCGAACCTGAATCATTTGTTAGAAAATCCAGAATTTTCAAAATATCATCATGAGGTGCATATCATCTACTACCCCTAGTTCTTTAACACATAATCAAATATAGTAAAGAACTAAAACCAAGTTTCATGCATTGAGATTCATACATATCCATGGAAACCATAAATAAAACATGTAATCATCAAGGCATGTAACCATGTATAATCATGTGGGGTGAACCAAGTATAGAATAATTCATATTGGTTGCATGTATAACCTCTCTATTCATGCATGTATTTCAATCAATTGAATATGCCAACAAGTAATAATCTTAAATCTAAAGATATAGCATCCCACATACTTGTCATTTAAAATCAATCTCATGCATAAAGCAGTTTAGGTTCTCATAGAGCCATATAATTGAGATGTGATGGACGAATAACAAGTTCGTAAGACGTACCTCACACCTCACCTTTTTGGTACCGTAGATATGGTAGAGGAGCTTCCTTCCTTGAACCCTTCACACAGCTCGGAACCTGCTTCCTTAGGTACCTGCAACCAGTAGGTGAACACCAATGAAGCTGCATCCCACAGCTGAATACCAGTCAACTTGCACCAGCAGGTGAATACCAATGAAGCTGCAACCCGCAGATGAATACCAGTCAACCTACAACAGTAGGTGAGTACCAATGAAGCTGTAACCCACAGCTGAATTCCAATCAACCTGCAACCAGAAGGTGAAAACCAATGAAGCTGGAACCTGCAGCTAAATACCAGTCATCCTACACCAGTAGGTGAATACCAATGAAGCTGCAACCCGCAGCTGAATTCCAATCAACCTGCAACCAGCAGGTGAAAACCAATGAAGTTGCAACCTGCAGCTAAATACCAGTCATCCTACAACCAGCATGTGAACACCAATGAAGCTGCAACCCGCAGCTGAATACCAGTCAACCTACACCAGTAGGTGAATACCAATGAAGCTGCAACCCGCAGCTGAATTCCAATCAACCTGCAACCAGCAGGTGAAAATCGATGAATCAACCTGCAACCAGCAGGTGAAGACCAATAAAGCTGCAACCTGCAGCTGAATTCCTATCAACCTGCAACCAACAGGTGAAGACCAATGAATCAACCTGCAACCAGCAGGTGAAGACCAATGAAGCTGCAACCTGTAGCTGAATTCCTATCAACCTGCAACCAGCAGGTGAAGACCAATGAATCAACCTGCAACCAGCAGGTGAAGACCAATGAAGCTGCAACATGCAGCTGAATTCCCATCAACCAGCAACCATCAGGTGAAGACCAATGAATCAACCTGCAACCATTAGGTGAAGACCAATGAAGCTGTAATTTGCAGCTGAATACCAATCAACCTATGCCATAGCTTCACGTCCATATCCATGAGCACCTCCAGAATCAAATCCCATTAGAGGTTCACACATCTGAACCTCAGAGAGCTCGCGAACCAAAACCACTTGTTGACTGTAAACTCCATTTACTTAAAAATTTAGCACTTTCAAGATACTAACTTGGACATCATGTCATCCACTATCCCCCGGTTCCTTGAAGCCATTAAATGCAAGAGGAACCTTATACAATCTGCATCTTGGTACAACCAGCCTTCTCCATGAACCTCACCGTCAGGTTCAAACAAACTTCACCATGAACCTCACAGTCAAGTTCAAACAAACTTCACCATGAACCTTGATGTTTAGGCATCATCTTCCTCAAAACCAAATCACCAACCTTTAATGGACGAGCACGAACCTTGTTGTCAAAGTATTTCTGAGTATGTTACTGGTATGTAGCTAGCTTCAGCTGCACAGTAGCCCGAACCTATTCCACTATATCCAAATACAAACGGTGATTCATCTCATTATTTCCAGGATCATAATTGTCCCTTCGAAACGATCCAGCCCCAATTTCAACGGGAACCATAGTCTCACAACCATAGGTTAAGGTGAAGGGTGACTCCCAGTAGTGGTTCGTGGTGTTGTGTTGTATGACCACAAAACCATAGGGAGTTCCTCAGGCCAACACCCCTTGTTTTCTTCCAACTTGGTCTTCAAGGTATGTTTAATAATCTTGTTGACAGCCTCAGTTTGACCATTACTTTGAGGGTGATAAACTGCCGTGAGCCCCTTTTGAATCCCAAGATCATCACATAGCTTACGTAACTCCTTCCCTGGGGTAGGCCTAGGTTACAGCTGTTTGGTTTGGAGAAGCTTCCAATATTAGAACCTCTTTCACTGAAGCTTCAGCTTGACCTAGGTGCAACTTCATGGCCAACAAAGTACTCATTCTTTTCCTTGACCTTTTTCCTCAGACTCCTCCTTTTATGCTCTCTTTTACATGAGGTATGAAACAAACTAGAGCTTCACTCTGAACCTCCTTAATTAGATGTAAAAACTAGACATCTTGGAGAATCCTCCTGATCCAAGAACCTTCCATCATTGAACCTCTCCTAGCCAAACTTCGTTCCTGGAAAGAGCTTCGATGTTAAGTCTTTTTCGCAGTTTATCAAACATGTTGGTGCCTTTAGTAGGTGAAGGTGAAGAGCTAGTCAACCACAGTGAAGCTGGACCAATAAATCTGCATCCCGCAACTAATCCCAATGAAGTTATAACCAGTAGATGAATTCCAATAAAGCGCAGGTGAAGCTAATGATCCGCAGAACACAACTGATTGCCAATAAACCTGACTCATTCCTTGCTAAAAACTCCATTTCGCTTGAAAATTTAGCAATTTCAAGATACCATTCTTGGGCAACATACCATCCACTACCCCCCGATTCCTTGTAGTATAAAATACAATAGGAACCTTATATAATCCACTACCACGTTCAACCAACCTTTCATTTCTAGTAGAAAGAATAGACAGCTTCAGCTACGAACCTCACAGTTCAACTTCAGCTACGGACCTCTCGGCTCAGCTTCAGCTACGGACCTCTCGGCTCAGCTTCAGCTACGGACCTCTCAGCTCAGCTTCAGCTACGGACCTCTTAAGCCTTAACCTCCAACTAGTTAAATCTCTCTAGATGGCATTTATCTCCATTAGCAGGTGGAGGTTTAGCTTCTCACCTGTATACACCTCGACAGAGCTTCAGAGTAGTTTACACTTGAACCTTTATTCCAGTTCCTCTTCATCACACTAGATATCCACATGCTCATGTTTTTTCCAAGTTCGATCGTACCTCCTCGTTAAAGAGGTCCTATCTAACTCCACATGTACCTCCTTAATTAGGAGGTTCGCATCTAGTTCCATCTGCACCTCCTCAGTTAAGAGGTTTCCCTTGCCTTTGCCGCTTGAACCTCTCGACTGAGCCTCTCTAGGTGGCCCGTACCTCCATTGATAGTTGGACGTTAAGCTTCACATGCCCTACCAATCATATCAGCGCTCCTGATGCCAGAAGCTCTAGGGTTATTCGAAGCTGTTCACACTTGAACCTGCACCTGATTCACAGGTATGAACCTGAAGCTCATGTGTACCTACTTTCCGGCTATTCCAGACCATAATCTCTATTAGAAATCCATCTTTGGCCATTCTTTTCTGGGCTCCTTCCGTCAAAATCAAATTTCAGGCATCTTGGAGTCGCATCTCCTTGTTTTATGCCTTTTACCACCGAATAACTAGAATAAAGGTGGTTGGGGAACCTCCTTTGGTGGTTTTCAGAGCTTCAGTCTGAAGCTCTCTTGTTTGCACCTCCTGGCAGACTCTTTTTCACCTTTTTTCTGGTGAGCCATGATTTCTCCTTCGTTTCTTCATCTTTTATATCTTTTTTCCAGAAAACCTCCGTTGTTCTTCGTTGTACGATCATCACCAGAGCTTTTCGTCATCTTTTCCCTTAAAAGATCAATAAAGCCCCTCCTTCTAGCGCCACTTATGTTGTGAGGGAAATTTGGTAACAACACCGAGAGAGACTATCGCTAGAATATCCGTAGAATGCGTCCTAGGTTGTCGGACAGAGCTGTAGTCTTGCAGCTAGAAACCTGAAACTCGATATGAGTACATAATAGTAGAAGTAATGTTTCCGGGGACTGAGTTGACAAAACCACCGGATGAATAGGGCAGAGTAAATCCTACACGGCCAGCCAATTCACCGGAATATGTATCACATAGAGTACACGAGCCTTATGCGTGTAGAGAGTGAAAATCCAAATCCTTTAGTCAAGTGCCTACATATCCTATTTATAGGAATCAAACCCCATGTAGTTCTATTAGGTTTATACTTCTTCATCCTTGTGAATTCAACCATTCTAAGATAATCCATCTCAGAGTTATAGTCGAATTATACACCTGTAGCTGAGTTTTCCAGTGTCCTAGTCCATGTCCATCACTAAGTCCTACAAAACCTCATGTATTTAATGTATATTCGAAATAACCAATATAAGTCCTATATTGTTTATAATTGTCCCATCCACCGCGTTTTATTAAGCCTAGAAGTTCTTTTCCAAGAGTAATTCCGTGCTCCTAAAGTATAGGAAGCTGAGTCCTTGTCCAACTCTGATTCTGTCCCGGAGAGGTTCAGACCACCCTGCACCTAAAGTTGTGCCTGCAGTCAAAACACCCTGAACCTGAACCTGTTCCTCAATGTCGTGAACCTGAACCTTGGCACTATGAAGCTGAACCTTAATACATCCAATCCTCACCAAATCCATACTAGTTGGGCCTATATTGCATGTGGGCCTTAAATTGAGCCCATGTGAGATTTTGGGCACAACACAAAGTATGATTAGAAAGAATATTTTTTTAGTGATGCACATGTTTAAACTATATATTAAGAACATGGTTTAATTAATATATTCTCTTCTCCAAACTCTCTAGCTATAAATATGTGCAATTTTCTAAAATATTATTAAAAAGGGGTTTTGTTTATCATTAAAAAATATAATCTTATATTATATAAATAATTAAAAAAAAATTAAATAAATTAACTAGATATGTGCTTGGCGCGGGTTAAATCTAGTATACTCCTATATAGAAGTACGTTTGTTAAAAAATTTCAAACAAAAACTTTTCTAAGTTGTCGGTATTCTTTTAAGATGACTATCTGGTTTTTTTTCCCTTGAGGGCAAATGATGTTACTTGTTTAATTGACAATATTTCTGCATAATTTTCCTATAAAATAAAAAGCTATATATTTCAATGTTATTTTAGTGAAAGAATTTCACAACTAAATATATATATATATATATATATATATATATATATATTCTTAAAAATAATATTAACATACACTTTATTTAAATTAAAAGAAATTAGTAGTTAAAGATTGTTTGTTTGTGAGTGCTACTTCTGCAAATTAGCACCTAGCCTTAATAGTTTTATTTTAAATGTGGAACTCTGATTATTTATCTAATTACAATTATTATGATTCTCACTGTTGTGAGAGAAATTTGGTACAACACAAATTCGGAGATTTTCTGAAATAACGGAACGAGAACGTAGAAATCGGCAACAGAAACATAAACAGGTTCGCACACCGCTGTCAAGGTTCAACTTCCTACAACCGTGAGAGATTTGTGGTTGTATATGGACTGAATTTACAATGTTTTCCGGGCAATATTGAGAAAATTATTGTCGAAAATATATGTTACAAGTGCTACTTCTTGATATTAGTAGAGAGTGTGTGAATGTGTAACCTTGCAAATGGCCTACATATCCTATATTTATAGGAATCAAGCCCATATGTAGTTCTCTTGACGTTGGACTCCTTTAAGTTGATCATCCCACGTTTTTTTATAAGCATTTGCCTCCTTATAATGTTGGATTGATAATTATTTAGCATGCATCAAAGAGTCCTATTCCTAGTAGGTCACTAGAAGCATTCATCTTCATGCATAAAGTGATATATTCAACCTATTTGTATATATATCATGTATATTTATTAAATATCCTCATAACTGATATATTTATCACGTCTAAAGGGACAAAGATGGACTGAGAATTCATTCCTTGAAGATAGAAATATGCACTGTTAATCCCAAATGAGCTAACATAATTGTATAAGGGGGGGGGGGGGGGGGGTTGAATACAATTCTAAATATTTTTAAACTTAAAAAAACTTTTAAATAACTTAACACAGAAAATAAAAACACAAGCAAATATAAAATTTCAGTTGGATATTTTGAGGATCCAACTGAGATGTTTTTATTGTGGAAATAATTTGTGTTACAAACGTAGCACAGCTGCTCGGTTCCTAAAGTAGAGTGAGAGTGCTATTGAAAGAAAGCTAATACAAAATTATTCTATCTCACTTTTTCTTGTAAAATGAACTGCTACACTTGGTTATATATCCCAAGTTTACAATGCTATTTTTGGCTACTCTAAAATGTACAAAGGGTAACCGTCAATAGCTTGTTTTTCATTCCTTTTGTCCAATGGTCCTTGGAGATCTTGTCTTTTGTCTTCATGCTTATTATGATCACACTCAAGAACCTAATTGAAAATTGGAATGTTTCCTCATTCCTAGTGACCATTTTAATGGCTCCCAATGCAAAGTACACTTCAACATCACCTTTTGATCTGTCAGAAAACTGTCACTATCATTTTGTCAACTGTTCAGAAAAGTGATAGTGATTCGTTGATAGTAGTGAGATGTATTTCGTTGATGGTTTTATTCTTCATTCCTTTGATGGTACATTCTTCATTTCGTTGATAGTGTAATCTCCATTCCGTTGACATGTTTTCATCTAGGCAAAATTACAAGGCACATTATATTTACAATTAACCAACCTATTTTGCCTATCTAGTACTTAGTCAACATGACTTAGAAAACCTATCTGATACCTACAACACATGCCTATCAAATAGTGAAGTATTTTACAGTGCAATTGCTACATTACTCATTTCGTTGATGAGCTATCTGTCAACGGAAGCTGCTAAGCATACTATTCCGTTTACAGTTACAAAAGTGACTTAACACAAAATCTACTAAGTGTTTTTATGGCACAACCCCACAATATAGAATACGTTTCAGGACTGGTGCGACAGTGTCCCTTATTATCATCATGATCTAGGGGGAAAGTACTTGGTACATGTACATAAATGGTTAATCGATCACTATAGTTACTGAAAGTTTTTTTAATTAGATGACTTACTTGCAAGTTACTATCGACGACTACAATGATCAATTAGCCATTTAATTCAGTGTACATGTACATGATGACTGATACCCCAGGGTTTTTATATCCACCGTTTATAATATTCTTCCGTGTTGAACATTTCATTTCCATTCCGGCAACAAATTTCAACATTATTTTTGTTTGCTACATCGCTTTGCGTGACTTATTTGGTTGTCTTTGTTTGAAAATCTCTATACATTCCAAACTTTACTGTACTAACATCTTGCGTTGCATAAAGCTGCAAATGAGACCGCATTTTTATGTTTAATTCGTGCTAATTATTTGGGGTTTTGATAATTTGCAGTTACATTATTATATAACTTTTACGTGTTTATTTTAAATTTAGACGCATAAATTTTTAATTTTATATTATTGTATGCTAATTACTTTTTGTAATTTTTAAATTTTGGGCTTTGATTTTATTATTATTAATAATATTTTTTGTGTAGTGCACTTGTCCCGTAGAACCTCCGTAAATGAATACACTTGGGACCAAGAAAATATATTCATTTGACAATATTATTTACTTATTGATAAATGAATATTTTATTTAATTATTGATTAATGAATATTTATTCATTTAGACAATATTTTTTATAATAATGTTTTAAATTTTAATATTTGAATGAATCTAAAAGATAATAGTTAAAAATATAATATTCGTATCATATATTTTCTTCATATACAATAATATGCTTACATGAATTATACGTATAAATTTAAGTATGGTGTGCTTGAACTATTTTAACATATTTGAAACTGCTCATAAGATTGTATTACTAATATACTTATAGTCTATTAATATATATATGAATTTATGATTTTTTTTAACTAGATGACATATATCACAAAAATATATTTTATTTTAATTTAGTGCATATTCATTTATGTTTACATTGGGTCTTTAAAGATTCCAATAAAATTTATTGATTAAAGCATTTAGCGAGATTATTCATTTACTCTCCCAGGTTGGGACTGAGAAAAAATATTTATTTGACGAGGTTTATCAACGTTCTGTTAGAATTTTTAACTAAACTTGATGTCTAAGTACGTATAGTATAAAAGATTTTTTCATATAAAAAATATATGGGATCTTTTGATAATTACAAAATTTTATCAAATATTTATAATTGTTTCTTAAGCCCTACTAAGGACATTTTTCTGTTTCTAATTATACTACTGGTTCAACAACAGTACCAAGTATATGGCACTCATGCAATTTAGAAATGTAAAGTTCATTTTTGTAAGAAAAAATATCTGCTTATTATTGCAATTATATATATATATAATTTTGCATGTATGTGCAATTTTTCCTAATACTAATAGATATTCTTTTCTGACAACTTTTATATTAAACTAACAGTTAATCACAAAACAATCAATAAAATTGTACTTTCTCCGTCCTACCTATTGTCCATTATTTCTTATTTCGTTTGTTTCAATATTATTTTCCACATTTAGTTAATATATCAAATTATGTGCTTATATATGTTAATTTTTATAAAAAATAATATATTATTTGGTATCATCAGTTTATTTCACATGATTGAATAAATGGTGAATTTTGCGATAAGATAAATGAGACGGAGGGAATATTAATATAAAAAATATTTAATATTTAATACTCATGTCACAAATCACGATTATACATGGGGAGTATTAAATTCGGATTTTTAGAAACTTTAACGGATTAATAGTAAGCTATGAATTTTAAAAGATTACTCGTTTATATCCCCTGCAATGCACATATATTTTTAATATATTCTATTATATTAATTCACAATTTTATTCTTAGTATTCATATTTTGTTTAGTTTTTTAGTTTAGTTAATATTTGTAATTTTAAATTACAATTTTTTAAATATATTTTTGACAAATTTCGAACCTGAACTTTTAAAAAAATAATATATCTATTAAAATATAAGATATTACTTGACATTATATTCAACGTTTCTCATTTATTTATTTGCAACATAAAACAAGACTTCTTATATGTCTTATAGAGTCCACATGTATTATTATTATTATTATTATTATTATTATTATTATTATTATTATTATTATTATTATTATTATTATTATTATTATTATTATTATTATTATTATTATTATTATTATTCATGATATACATGAGCATTATATTAATAATTTTTTAATAGTGTAATTGATATGAATCGATATCTCGATTTTTGGTTTAACAATTATTATTTTACTGGAACTACCCATAAGTTGAAGAGAAAAGTGATTTATGAATTTTTAAATAGAGAATTTTATTCAATATAGAAAATCCAATTTTATTTGGTTTAAATTATCAATACACTTTTTAGTATTTAAATCTAATTATATTATTAATCAAATACAATTTTTAATATTAGATCTAACGGTACATTTTATATATTAAATATTTGAATAATTCAAATATATTGCGTAGTACAAGAAAAGTTCGACTCTGATGCAAGAAAATAGAATATATTATAGTTATCGATACATATACAAAATATTTGTTTAGTTAAAAGAAAGATAAAAAGCACCATACATAATATTATTTTTAAAACTTAATATTAATTAACTCCTTATCTATACTATCTATACTATATTATTAAAGACGAAACATTGAAAGTTTTGTAGTCTGGTCATGAAAGTTTTTGTAGTCTGGTCACTCAATTCATAGTCGTTAGATATTTTTGATCAAATCGATGAGAACCGTTAGATAAAATATTAAAATTATTATATATAATATCTTTTCTGTTTTTCCTAACTAAAACATCTCATTTTCCAAAAATATCACAAACAGTTTCATTTATTAAAATAACATAATAAAGTTATAATTGCTAACAACTAACTCATTACCTTTTTTAGCCAAATTGTATATTCTTTTTTATATTTTCTAACTAAAATTTCTACTTTTCTATTTTTCCTAACTAAAATCTCTCATTTTCCAAAAATATCACGAACAGATCTATTTAATAAAATAAAATAATATTATTATAATTATTAATGACTAACCGATTAGCTTTTTTTGTTCCAAAACGTATATTCATTTTTATATTTCATAACTAATATTTATCTTAACTAAAACCTCAAAAATATCACGGATTATTCCATTTAGTAGCATAAAATACTAATATTATAAATCTATCTATCTATTTATCTATACTATTTATTAAAGACGAAATATTGAAAGTTTTGGTACATGTTTTGTAAGTACGGTACTTGCCTTATTTAATTGTTTATTTAATTATTATAAAAATTATTATAACCAGTTACTCTTTCAGTTAAAATGCATTACCATTTTTTTCTAAAAAAATCACGAGCAATTTCCTTTGTAGCTAAAACATGTTACTTTTTCTATTTACTTTACTAAAATCCCTCATTTCCCAAATATATCACGAGCAAACCCTTACTTATTTATTTTAAAACATATTTTAATAATTTTAATTGGCAATTACATTTCCCCTCTTTATAGAAAAATCACGGGCAATTGCCTTTTTCGGCTAAAACATGTTATATTTTCTATTTTTCTTACTAAAATCTCTACTTTTGCCTTTTTCGGCTAAAACATGTTATATTTTCTATTTTTCTTACTAAAATCTCTACTTTTCCAATTATATCACGGACAAACCCTGGCTTATTTACTTTAAAATTTATTTTAATAATTTTAATTGACAATTATCTTTTTTAACTAAAACATGTCACCTTTTGTATTTTTCTAACTAAAACCCCTCTTTTTTTCAAAAATATCACGGGTAAATCGTTACTTTTATATTTTAAAATTCAACGAAAACATCTTACTTTCTATTTTTCTTACTAAAACCCCTCTTTTTCCAAAATATCACGGGCAAACCGTTACTTATTTATTTTAAAATCTATTTTAATACTTTTAATTATTTAAAAATATTTAACAAGCCTACTTATTTTTTTTAACAAATGAAATTAATAAAATATAAAATATAAATAATAAAATTAACAATTATTAAAAACAATTCGTGCATTAAAGACGAAACATTAAAAGTTTGGTAGTCGGATGGACGGACGGTCGGTACTTAATGATTTTATTTAATTACCCTTACTTATTTTTTAAAAAACTATCACTAAATAATAACATTATTTATAACCAATTACCTTTTCAGCTAAAATACATTACCTTTTTTATTTTTATTTTCTAACAAAATCTTCTCTTTTTCTAAAAAAAAAACACGGGCGGTTATCTTTTTTAACAAAAACATGTTACTCTTTCTATTTTTTCTTACTAAAACCCCTCATTTTCCAAAAATATCACGGGCAACCCCTTACTTATTTATTTTAAAAATCTATTTTTTTATTTTAATAATTAAAAGTATTAAAATCTATTTTAATACTTTTAATTATGAGCATTTTTTGAGCTCAAACATGTTACTTTTTCAATTTTTCATTTTCTAAAGAAATTATTATTAAATAATAACATTTTTATAACCAACTACCTTTTCAGCTAAAATACATTACTTTTTCTATTTTTTCTAACAAAATCCTCTATTTTTCTAAAAAAAATCACCGGCAATTATCATTTTCAACTAAAACATGCTACTCTTTCTATTTTTCCTTACTAAAAACCCTCATTTTCCAAAAATATCCCGGGCAAATCCCTACTTATTTATTTTGAAACGTATTTAAATACTTTTAATTACGGGCACTTACCTTTTCAGATAAAACATGTTACTTTTTCTATTTTTCTTACTAAAACCCCTACTTTTCTAAAAATATCACGGATAAACAGTTATTAATTTATTTTAAAATTTATTTTAATACTTTTAATTATTTAAAAAAGTTTAACACGCCTACTTATTTTTTTAGCAAATGCAAATTAATAAAATATTAAAACATAAATAATAATAATAATAATTATTAATAACAATCCGTGCATCGCACGGGTTTTAAGCTAGTATATAATAAGCGTAAGAGAGATATTATCCAAAACTTTGGTCGGTCACTGTACTATCAAAAGTATATGATCCGTTGGATTATAAAACTATAAATATTCAAATAGATTAGGACCGTTAGATATAATATTAAAAATTGTATTTGATTAATAATAGGATATTATTTTAATACTACAAGATGTATTTTGATAATTTAAACCAATTATAAATGAGTTTTCTATATTGAATAGAAATCTTTATGTAAAAATTCGTAATTATCTTTCCTCTTTAGTTTATGGATAGTTCCAGTTAAATAAAAATTAGAAAACCATCATTAAATTAAAGATAATGTTTTTAGCTTCGCATAAGCTGTAAAATCGTTAAAATATGTTGTCTAAAAAACTCAAGATAGAGCCCAAACAGTAAAGTGATTATCTAAATTCTAATAAATATTTTTTTTTATTGTAGCACCAATTTAATTTTTTTCCTAATTCTTTTAAATTTATAAATTCTATTTTTATTTCAATAAAATATTAAAATCAATTTAAGAAAATATTAAAATCGATCTGGCCCGTGTACGATCACTATACGGCCAAATTAATAATTACAATTAGATCTTAAATAGATCGATGAGAATTGTTAGATGTAATATTAAAAAGTGAATCTGATTAATAATAGGATTATATTTAAATACTAAAAAGTGTATTTTGATAATTTAAAAGTTTTCTATGTAAAAATTCTTAAATATCTTTTCTCTTGAATTTATGTATAGTTCCAATTAGATAATAATTTTTAAACCAAATATCAAGATAACAATTCATATTGATTATAATTTTAAAAATTATCAATATAATGCTGATGTATATCATACTAACAATGATACACGTGAACCTACATAGACTTACGAGAACTCATGTCATAAATATATTTAAACACTTTTTTCTGAAGGAACATAACATTTTGATTAATCCAAATTATAATTATATTATTTTACATATAATAAACATAAAAGAATAATATCAAAATATTATTAAAATATTGAGGGTTTCATATTCATAAACGATAATTTTGAATATAATACTTATATTAAAATGTGTATTTGATTAAAGGTAGGATTATATTTAAATACTAAGCAGTGTTTTTGATAATTTAAACCAATTATAAATTGGTTTTCTATATTGAATTGAATTATTTATGTAAAAATTCTTAACCATCTTTTCTTTTTGGTTTATGGGTAGGTCAACAGGTCAAGTTAGATAATAATTATTAAACCATCATTAAATTAAAGATAATTTCGTTAGTTTCGCATGGGTTGTAAAATCGTCAAAATTCAATTTTTAAAACTCAGGATAGAACCCAAATAGTAAATTGAGTATCTAAATTTTAATAAATATTTTTATTATTTTTGTAGCACCAATTTATTTATTTTTCCACTAATTGTTTTAAATATAGAAATTTTATGTTTCTTTCAATAAAGTATTAAAATTAATTAAGAACAAATTCAAATCGATAAAGAATATAATAATGTGAGAATAAAATTTTATATAATCATAACATAATTTTTAAGTAATAATGTATTTTAAAATTTTATATACACTGTAAATAAAACCGAAACATTAAAAGTTAAAGCAGTTAGTAAGATACCATTATATACTTGATATCCTTATTATATTAAATCCTTATATATAATAAGTATAATAGGGATCTTATCCAAAATTTTGATCGTACGGTCTTGGACAACCCAACTAATAAGGATCATTAGATCTTAACTAGATAAATGAAAATCGTTAGATCAAATATTAAAAAAGTGTATTTTATTAATAATAAGATTATATTTAAATTCTAAAAAGTGTATTTTGATAATTTAAACCAAATATACCAAATATAAATAAGTTTTCTACATTGAATAGAATTCTCCATGTAAAAAATTCGTGACTTTATTTTCTCTTTCATGGACAAATCCAGTTAGATAAAAAATTTTAAGCCATCTTTTAATTAAAGATAATTTAGTTATCTTCATTTGGGTGTAAAATCGTCAAAATCTAATTTTTAAAACACAAGATAAAGCCCAAATTAGTAAAGTGGGTATTTAAATTCTAATAATAATTATTACGTCATCATTATTTTAATGCCAATTTAATTACTTTTTTCTAACTATTTTAAATTTAGAAATCTATTTTCAAAAATTCAAATCAATCTAAGAAAAATTCAAATCAACAAAGAATATAATAATACGAGGATAAAATTTTATAAAATTGTGCATATTTTTTATCTTATTTTATTAAATTTTATATCATAACTAATTAAATATTATTTATTATTAAATAATAAATTATACGCAAATGGTGATTTTGTTTTATAAGAACTCATATAGACCTAATTTCATTGTTAGCAGGACTATATTCATATTTAAAAAAACCGTATTTTGAAATTTTAGACTCAGCTACAGAAGCTGTAATATCCATCAATTTCATATAATAATAATAATAATAATAATAATAATAATAATAATAATAATAATAATAATAATATAAATCAACACAATTAGATTTAATAAAAGAAAAAGGAATTTTTTTTTTTAGCTTAGTAATTAGATTAGAAAAAGAATAATAACTCTATTTTGTATCTGGGCGGACGTCTCAAATCATAACATTAAAACCCTAAGATGAGAGGCCGCAGACTAGGTGAGCTGCGAAGGGGGCTACTTCTGCTTCGAGTTTCAACATGTTTAACTCTGAAAAGGTAATTTGTGTATGGTTGCACATTAAGTACTTAATCTAAATATTTTATCGTGTAAATTGATTGTACAGAGGAGTCAATTATTTTGGCTAGCAACATAATTAAGTACACATCCTAGTATTACATAATTGAGTCATTGTGTACACAACTTCTACCGTATATGAGTTTGTCATACAGGGATGTATGTAGATTTATCTAATTTGTTTATGTTAAGGTTCATGTCTAGCATACAATTATACTAATATATTAATACCGTTTGGCCCTTTCTTGTGCACATATTCGGTAGTTCACAGAAGTTTAAAACTTAATCCATTAGCATTACAATTTACAAGCACACGGGACTATTGAGAATTTGTTAATTTATATGTGCTAATCAGGTTGTAAAAAGTTAATGACTTTAATTTGGGGTCACTAGGGTCAAATTCTAGTTCAGGCGCTCATCATGTATTCTAATTCATTTGTAATAACATTAGTATCTTACGCATGTATGTCGAGTTGACAACTTATATTAAAATATTATATAACTAGCATGATTCTAATAAAATAATATTCGTTATATATAATTAGATCGGGAGTTGGGACTTTCGCGGAATCGTTTGTGGATATAGTTAGTCCTCATCGTTATGTTAAGGTACGGATTTCTCTCTCTTCCATTCAGCGCTACTCATGTTAAGAACTAGTATATTTGTTTTATTCAGTTCTCAAATCGATTCTAGTATTATCTGTTTTGACTCTTTAAAGTTATTTCAAAAACTGTTTTGCAATATTTAGAAAAATCTATTTTTGGGGTTTTCTAAGAAAATTTGCATTTTAAATTATCCTTTTAGAATATGTGAACATCTCGCTCATTTCCATTCCAAAATATTAAAATATCTGTTTTAGTTCTGTTTTGAAATATTTATATATTTGTCTCAGTTCTGTTATGAAATATCTCAATATCTGTATCAGTGATTTTTAGAAAATTGTGAATATTAAATATCTGCTTCAAGTATTTGTCTCTCTAAAATAAAATAAGCTTTTAGCTTGTGTGAAATATTTTATTTGGACCCTTAGTGATATAGGGTATACCGAGTTAACCAGCTGTAGGGGTACTACAGCCATGTCATTGCGGCACCAGTGACATGACACTTCCATGGCAGTGTGATTGGTCATGGCGTATCCTTCTGTTCTGATAGCTCAGGAGGCGAGCTTTTGCGCATTTTGATATTTGTTTCAGGATACGTGGGTGCACCCAGAGTTTGATTTGATTTGTGATTTGATTTGGCGGTGACGATGTATATGCCGTACACGTTATCCGGTTTGTTGCATACGTTACGGTACCCTATGGCGTATGTATTTGTATATGTATTTGTTCTGATCTCGGTATGAAATATCCTACCCTTTCGTTGTCTCAGCCATATTTATTTTTAAAATAATTGTTTTATTATAAGTTGTTAATTACGTATATTTGTTTCATGTTTTATAAGTTGTATTCCATATCCGTACTGGGCATTTGGCTCACGCCGTATTCTTTTTCTGGCAGGTACTTAGGGGAACTTGGGCTGAGTGATGGAGAGCTACCCTACAATCTGTTGCTTAGGAATTATGCAATTATAGATTTATTAGGTTGTTTAATTATTATTTGTTATATTTTAGTGCTCTGCATACAAATTTATGGTTTAATAAGTAGCCCCTCATTTAATTATAGATGGGGGTGTTACAAAGATGGTATCAGAGCCGACTCTCGAAAGCTTGTTAACGCAAGTTGCCGGAGGTGGGGACACGAAGGCTGGTGGTATTATCCCATAATGGACAGAGGTCCGGAGGTGGGGACACGAAGCCAGCCGGTATTATCCCACAATGGCTAGGGAGGAACGATCTTGGAACCTATGGGCTATCCGTTCAGGCTTGACGATGACGTCAAGAGTTTAAGTGGGGGAGTTTGTAACACCCCAGTCCCACGTCGAGTAGATTTGAGACTTCTGTTCAGTTTATAAGGCAAAGTACTACTACTAATTAGCACCAACAAAATCATGATATTTTGGGGGCCTGTGGTGGGCTAGTCGTTACCCAAGTTGACTGCGTTTGGGCCAGTAGGCTTCGGCTTATTCGGACTCGGAATCGGGATTTGACCCGATTTTCGAAAAAAAACTCGGGATTTGACCCGGGTTGTCACATATGGTATCAGAGCCAGGTTTCAAAGCTATAGGTTCTTTCCTGTAGATAACCTATTTAGGTTGACCTGTGAGGTTGGGTAGACGTTAGGATGGGTATTATTTATTTACTTATTATATTTATTTCAAAATTCATTCAGTTTTGTCCATTTGTCAACTATTTTACTTTTATGATATTTTTACACTAATTTGACTCATCTCTTTATTATGAACTTTGTTCATATTTATCTGACTTTATGGAAATTGTTATTAGAAGTGAAACTTCTCTGTTAGTATATTATGATCCGACTCGGTCAATTATTTTGTTCTCATCAATTCAGTGCCTTTGAGTTTTGTCTTTGTTAGTGAGTCATATTACGTCTTTAGAGAGACAAATGTGAATATTACTTTTTTTTTTTTGTATCGAGAATGTTAGGTAATTGTAATATTATGTTGCTTTTGATAATGATGCATGATCTATAAATAACCCTAAGTGTAGTTTGGCTGAGTACAATTTGTGAAACAATTGATTTATAAGAGAAACAAATGATCTTTGAAGATGAGAATATACATAAATATGTTTAAGAAATAAGATGGCATGAGTTTATATTGTGATTCTTTAGATAGTGTTTAGGCTTGACTTGTGAGTTGTGGGTTGACTTCGTACGAATAGTTTAAACATTCTGATTTAGAATTTGTAATAATATGTTCATGTATTTTGTTATAAGCATGATAACAAATTATCTCATGAGTAATAACTTTTTTTTTTGTTATATTACTTTAAATTTGGAATAACTTTGTTTCATGTCTATGAGTCATTCTTTCATTTTGTATTAAATAATAGAAATAGTTCTATTACGCACCTTTGTTTGCTTATCTGAATTAAACACATCTTAGTCCTTTATAGATATATTTATTCTAATTTTTCCAAGTCGTATGTGCTCGTATATGTTTCAGTAGTTTAATTGTAACATTATAGGATATTCATACTATTTCGATATTAGTTGCATCAATTTCTTTTAAAATATTAGTATTCATTTTTTTTCTCTCAATTTCACGCAAATTATGTCTAAAGCACTCATGTTCCAAGATTTTATAATTATTTCATTTTGAGGACGCTCAAAATAAATAATTAGATGAAATGATATTATTAATTTCAGGGACGCCTGAAATTAATGATTCAGAAAGGAATATAAGTGTTACATGTATTTTAAGATTTCTTTTTTTACAAGTTTCGAGGTGGTTGGAATTATCTCTATAGTATTCTATTATATTGTACTTTATCGAACGGCCATCATTTGGTATTTCATAAAAGTTTTAAAAATAATACATATATTCATAATTTTGATTTATTTTAATTTTATTTAACTAGTGTGAAGAATTATTATCAAACACCAATAACTTAACTTAATATTTGATGTTTCAATTGTATGTATCTAATAAAATGTTGAAGTCTTATAATTTGATAAGTTCAATGAGACTTGGATGGTAAGTTAATTTGTTTTATAATATATGTTACATGCACTTAATTCAGTATTCAATTTTGTGCTTTAGAATATAATTTTGTTTGAGACTACTACCTTGTATTTTTCTTGTACGGTTGTTTTATATTAGTTACTTTTGTATTTCACCTATATAATTTGCACGTGATATTTTGGTGTTATAAAAGAAAAGGATCTATATTTTGATCATAGTTGTCAAATTGCTAAGAACGAATTTAAAATTCTGAGAAGCAATTTGAAGTAAAAATGTTGTTGTTTGTTCGAGTTGTAAGAACATCACCAAATATTTAATTTTAGGGACGAAATTTTAATAAGTGAGAGAGGATGTAATATCTCAAAAATTTTTGTTTATTTTATTTTAAGTTCTTTTGAATTATAGACATGTACTAATGATTTTAATTTGAGTTAAATATTATTCATATTTGTTTTTCAATATATATATATATTTATTTATTTATTTATTTATTTATTTTATTTACGATGTATGATAAATAAATTTATTTCAGTTTGGATATATATATATTCTGCATATATTTTGTTATGGTTGGATCAGCTAATTCATACACATGAACCGTGAACATTTATGGGGCCTTATGTTGTTAACATTAATAATTAGTATAAATAAAACAAAATTTTATAAATATATATATATATGAACATTAGTGAACCCTATGACTAGGAGTTGTATTGTGTATTTGCCCTTACTACGAAAAACTAAAAAAATAAAATAAAAATCAAGTGGTGCGAGTAAGGGGAGAAAGAACAAGAAGATATAGTTGTTTCATTATTTTAGTCAGATGAAAAAAAAAATGTTATATTTTGTACTTATATGCCATGCTTAGTTGACACACTTAATCATTTTTTTTTTAACTTATAGTCTATTAGTTGTTTATGCATGTCTATTGATTTCATGGCTAGTCTTTTACGACGAGTCAAGTTACTTGATATTTTATTGATATTTTATAGAGTAACATAAGAAAATTTATATAATTAATGTGTGTAATGTGTTTTAATTGATTTATATTGTATGAGTCTAGATTGTGGCTTATTGAATTGAAATGGTACAATTGTAGCATGTGAATTATTTGAGATCTTTCACAAAACGTAAGAATTGAATAAACCTACTTCTTTATTTTTTTAAAGAAACCTGAAAGTCAGTATCATTATGTCTTTTATTATATATATTTATATTGTCGTTAAGATTTTATGTCATATAAAATTAGTGTGTTATATTATTAGCGTACATTGGATACATGTAATTACGAGTCTGCTTCATTTTATATTTGGTTTACTCTCGGCTAGCTCAGACAATGGTTTTGCTAATTAGTAATTTTGTAATTATTTATATTCGTTAACTAATAATTATTTATTTGGATAATTAATTTAATTAGCAGTGAACTATTTTACTCAGTGAGCGTGCTTGTTTAGTAAGGTTTGACATATCTTAGTTGTCCAAGCTACTTTGATTGTATAATCTTTTTAATATTTTGTAGGCATTAGTTCATACAATTGTTATAATATAATTTATTTATTTTTAAAGAAAAAGATAATTAAATTTATAGTACTCTGACTTGGTGTCATTTTTTTTTCTTTCAATTATTAACATATAAGTGTGTTCAATGCTAATCTACATGATTATATAAAGTTCATTTATTTATTAAATTTAGGTAAGTACTATTAGCGGTACATTTGATTCGGAAATATCTTAAATTTAACTATAGAATTACATCATGCACGGGCTATCTCTTTATTTAAATGATAAAAATTTGTTAAAATTATCATCGATTTGATTTTGATAATTGTGATCATTTTGTACTTTACGTGTAACTATTAAATCAGAGTTATGGGTAGTAGTCTTTGTTTAAAAACGTGGAGGCACTATTTGAGATATTTGTGATATTGAAATTGGTCAAAAAAGTTATGCATATTAATATAGAAATATGGTTAGATTTGAACCCCGTATTTTTGTGTTCTATCATTTTAACGGTTTAAAACATTTTGGTATAACAGGAAATTTGAGTTAGGATATGTTGAATTTTGATTTTATAAAGAAAATGCGAGAAGTTTCTTACACTGTATTATTGTGATCAATATTATATTATTTGCATAGTTTACTTGATGGATATATTTTGAGAGATTATAAGTATCATGTGTTGCATATAGTTTAGAATTGATACCATAAGATCAGATTTGATTTCTCAAGAAGTGATTATTATTATTTATTTTTTTTGTAATTTTGTGAAAGGCGTTACGAAGAGCCTAAAATATTTTGTTAAAATTTTGTGGTGAATTAATTAGGATTGTATAACCACCTAGAAAATAAGATATAGAGTCGAGAGCATTTTGTTTTCAAAAAAAAAAAATAAATAATAATAATATTCATTTTGGTTTTGCATTTTAGTATTGTTTGATTCCGGGGACGGAATCCTTTTTAAGGGGATATATATGTAATATCCATCAATTTCATATAATAATAATAATAATAATAATAATAATAATAATAATAATAATAATAATAATAATAATAATAATAATATAAATCAACACAATTAGATTTAATAAAAGAAAAAGGAATTTTTTTTTAGCTTAGTAATTAGATTAGAAAAAGAATAATAACTCTATTTTGTATCTGGGCCGACGTCTCAAATCATAACATTAAAACCCTAAGATGAGAGGCCGCAGACTAGGTGAGCTGCGAAGGGGGCTACTTCTGCTTCGAGTTTCAACATGTTTAACTCTGAAAAGGTAATTTGTGTATGGTTGCACATTAAGTACTTAATCTAAATATTTTATCGTGTAAATTGATTGTACAGAGGAGTCAATTATTTTGGCTAGCAACATAATTAAGTACACATCCTAGTATTACATAATTGAGTCATTGTGTACACAACTTCTACCGTATATGAGTTTGTCATACAGGGATGTATGTAGATTTATCTAATTTGTTTATGTTAAGGTTCATGTCTAGCATACAATTATACTAATATATTAATACCGTATGGCCCTTTCTTGTGCACATATTCGGTAGTTCACAGAAGTTTAAAACTTAATCCATTAGCATTACAATTTACAAGCACACTGGACTATTGAGAATTTGTTAATTTATATGTGCTAATCAGGTTGTAAAAAGTTAATGACTTTAATTTGGGGTCACTAGGGTCAAATTCTAGTTCAGGCGCTCATCATGTATTCTAATTCATTTGTAATAACATTAGTATCTTACGCATGTATGTCGAGTTGACAACTTATATTAAAATATTATATAACTAGCATGATTCTAATAAAATAATATTCGTTATATATAATTAGATCGGGAGTTGGGACTTTCGCGGAATCGTTTGTGGATATAGTTAGTCCTCATCGTTATGTTAAGGTACGGATTTCTCTCTCTTCCATTCAGCGCTACTCATGTTAAGAACTAGTATATTTGTTTTATTCAGTTCTCAAATCGATTCTAGTATTATCTGTTTTGACTCTTTAAAGTTATTTCAAAAACTGTTTTGCAATATTTAGAAAAATCTATTTTTGGGGTTTTCTAAGAAAATTTGCATTTTAAATTATCCTTTTAGAATATGTAAACATCTCGCTCATTTCCATTCCAAAATATTAAAATATCTGTTTTAGTTCTGTTTTGAAATATTTATATATTTGTCTCAGTTCTGTTATGAAATATCTCAATATCTGTATCAGTGATTTTTAGAAAATTGTGAATATTAAATATCTGCTTCAAGTATTTGTCTCTCTAAAATAAAATAAGCTTTTAGCTTGTGTGAAATATTTTATTTGGACCCTTAGTGATATAGGGTATACCGAGTTAACCAGCTGTAGGGGTACTACAGCCATGTCATTGCGGCACCAGTGACATGACACTTCCATGGCAGTGTGATTGGTCATGGCGTATCCTTCTGTTCTGATAGCTCAGGAGGCGAGCTTTTGCGCATTTTGATATTTGTTTCAGGATACGTGGGTGCACCCAGAGTTTGATTTGATTTGTGATTTGATTTGGCGGTGACGATGTATATGCCGTACACGTTATCCGGTTTGTTGCATACGTTACGGTACCCTATGGCGTATGTATTTGTATATGTATTTGTTCTGATCTCGGTATGAAATATCCTACCCTTTCGTTGTCTCAGCCATATTTATTTTTAAAATAATTGTTTTATTATAAGTTGTTAATTACGTATATTTGTTTCCTGTTTTATAAGTTGTATTCCATATCCGTACTGGGCATTTGGCTCACGCCGTATTCTTTTTCTGACAGGTACTTAGGGGAACTTGGGCTGAGTGATGGAGAGCTACCCTACAATCTGTTGCTTAGGAATTATGCAATTATAGATTTATTAGGTTGTTTAATTATTATTTGTTATATTTTAGTGCTCTGCATACAAATTTATGGTTTAATAAGTAGCCCCTCATTTAATTATAGATGGGGGTGTTACAGAAGCGGCCTAACTTTTTTAACCTATATACATTGTAAATTATTAAATACGAAACTTTAAAAGTTTGTTAATCAATTAGTATAGTATTTTTTTTGAAAAATCATACTTTATAAAAAATATTATCAAATAACCCATGTCTACAAGAAAAAAAATGAAAAAATTCTTATTTTTCAAAAAATATTTTGTTGGTAGATTCAAACCTTAGATCATTCTACGTGATAATTTTACTGTTATATTTAACATTTCTCAACAATTTAATTTGAAAGATCCAACGATTATGAATTGAGTGATCAAGCGACCAGACTTATAAGAAAGCTTTCATTATTTAGTCTTTAATATAATAACATAGATATTTACGGGATATACTATAAAAAATAAATTTTATACAGAATTTTGATCGTCACGGTGTACTACTTTAAAAGAAGAACTATTACAAAAAAAATTATATTTTAATTGATAATTTATTTTCTCAAAAGTTCAAAGTTCCCGCATCATTAACATATTACAAAAAATAGTATACTATATTTTAGCAATAAATATTTAAAATAATAAAAAATAATAAAAAATATATTAAAAAAATTAATGATGTTATCCTGGTAGTTTAGTCCTAAATACTGCCAAAACATTCTCAACCGTTAGATCCAATACTTTTAAAAATAGACGATCAAGATTATATCATATAAAAAGAAGTTATTATCTAAAAATGATATAATTTAAAAGATATTATATTAGGATTGGATTTTCCAAAAAGTTAAAACATAAAAATAGTTGTAATTAAATAAGGAAACCCGTTTAATATCAAAATAATAAAAATCGTTTAATCTTAAATAGATAAGTGAAAACCGTTAGATTTAACATTAAAAACTGTATTTGGTTAATAAAGGGTATTCTAATAATCTAAACTACATATAAGTATATTTCCTAAATCGAATATAATTCTCAATATTAAATTTCGTCACTTTATTCTCTTTTAGTTTTAGAATATTTTTTAATTGAAAAAGAACTATTAAACCACAACTAAATTAAAGATTATTTTGTGAATTTCACGTGGACCGTAAAAATTGGCAAAATCTAACTTTTATAACTCAATATAAAAAAAATATTAAATTGAGTGTGTAAAATATAATAAATATCAAATTTTTAACTATAATTTTTTTTGGCAAAATCTTTTTTAACAATAATTTAATCATGTAAACTAATAACTTTTAAATATTAAAATATTCATAAATAAATATAATTATATATATTAAAAAAACAATCGTGTGTTCCATGGGTAATTAAAATATAATTATAAACAAAATAATTATTAATAAAATTTAAGTAACCGTGCATCGCACGGGCTATAAGCTAATATTTTATAAGACTGGTAGTATATATGATTCTGTATGATATTTTAAATATTAAAAAAATAAAGTTTAATAAATATTATAAATCGCCTTAATTTTTACTCAAAAATTTAAATAATAATAAATATAGGATAAGAAAGATGTGAGGTCTATCTCATATGATTTTCAGCTCATAATAAAAAAGAATCATGTATTCTTTAGCCAATGTCAAGGTTTTACGGGGGTTTATTGGCTCCGTTCTCTTATTATATATAGAAGACAAGTATCTAAAATGTATGAAACGTTCACTTGATCAGAAACGCATCAGAAAAACAACCTTAAAAATTAACTTTTGTTAAGCAAACGGCCTCAAATGTGTATGTGTAAAAAATTATCGAATATAAACACAAACCCTAGATAGTTGCTTATTTATGGAAACGTTGAACATGATTAGTTGATTGTTAGACTAGTACCAGTCTATGTTATTAAATAATCTGAGGTAGCTAGGGTGGGATGCCGGATGAGACCTTGCTGGTGAAAGAAGTAGATATGATCATCATGTGTTACTACATTACGTAACTGATAATCCTGGGTTTTCATATCCACCGTCTATGATTTTCTAGCCTACGCTCATCAACATTCCCTTCCCAAGCGGGTAATATATAGATTTTCACATAATATGTAGAAATTGATGTTTCTATACAGATATATGTATTCACCTGTTTGATATAAAACGAGAGAACAAATGCCTTGTAACAGACTTGTTATTATTTCAGCAAAAACTGCAGTACATATAACAAAAGAAATGCAAACAAACCAACAGGTCCTATAAACTAGGACATGACCAACTAAACTCCTAAACATTCTCAAACACTTTGATTTATTCAGAACCTCCTACAACCTCGACAACTACCCAGCTGACCACGTACGAGTAGCCGTTGTATTATTCAAAGCAATACTGCATGTTTGAGATTAACAATTCTAACAATCTCCCCCTTAAGCTCAAACATGTCCAGCCACATTCTTAACTCCCAGAAGCTTTCTCATGTTTTCAAACTTTATCTTAGCCAAGGCCTTAGTCATGATGTCCGCCCTCTGCTCATTACTTCTGACATGCTTCAGTACTACTTCCCCACGCTCTACACATTCTCTAATGAAATGATATCGCACGTCGATGTGTTTACTCCTCCCATGGAACATAGGATTCTTCGCTAGATCCAATGCTGACCTGTTGTCTATACACAGAACCACTGGTCCTATAGCCTCAGATGTGATTTGCTTTAAAACATTACGCAACCAGATGGCTTGGCACGCTGCAGCAGTAGCCGCCATAAATTCAGCTTCGCACGAAGATAATGCTACACAGCGTTGCTTCTGAGATACCCAAGTTATAACATTTTCATTCAAGTAAAACACCATACCGCTTGTGCTCTTTCTATCGTCCAAATTGCCAGCCAAATCACTGTCGGAAAATCCTGTCAACACATTGTTACCACTGTCCTCCGAGTAAACTATGCCAAACTGTAAAGTACCTTTCACATAACGCATGATGCGTTTCACAGCATTGAGATGAAGTTTTGTAGGCTTCTCCATATAACGACTTACAATCCCTACACAATATGCTATATCAGGTCTCGTATGTACTAAGTAACGAAGACCCCCAATCAAACTCCTGAATAAGGTTGTGTCCACTGGTTCCCCGTCCTCATCTTGTGTGATCAGCTCCTTCAAATCCATAGGATAACTAGTGGAGTTACATTCCAACATCCCTGCTTTTTCCAAAATTTTGCGAGCATACCGAGTTTGCTTCAATACAGTGTACCCAATCTTCTGCTCCACCTCAATACCAAGATAATAGCTGAGTTTCCCCATATCACTCATCTGAAAGCATCTATTCATTTCCTCCTTGAATTTTCCAACCATGGATAAGTTCGACCCCGTGACCAATATATCATCTACGTATACTGCGATGATTAGTGTCCCAGCTTGTTCCTTTCTCGTGTACACAGCAGGTTCATAAGGACAGCGACTAAAACCAAGCTTTACAAGATAAGAGTTTAATTTTTTATACCAAGCACGAGGCGCTTGTCTTAGGCCGTAGAGTGCCTTTCTCAACTTGTACACTAGGTGTTCCTGTCCAGGCTTTGCAAAGCCTTCGGGTTGTGTAACATACACCTCCTCTTTAATGTCTCCATTCAAAAACGCTGTTTTAACATCAAGATGGTGTACTTCCCACTTCCGTTTAGCTGACAAAGCAAGCAACAACCTCACCGTTTCTAATCGTGTCACTGGTGCGTACACTTCGTCATAATCCACTCCACGTTCTTGTACATAACCCTTGGCGACGAGTCGAGCTTTATGCTTGACAACCTTCCCATTCGCATCCTTTTTCAACTTGTAAACCCATTTTAGTCCAATGACCTTCTTCCCGGGTGGTAGTGACGTTAATTCCCATGTCTTGTTTTCTTCGATCGAATCCAATTCTTGTTTCATAGCCTGTTTCCAACTTTGATCCTTAGCTGCCTGCTTATAGTTTGAAGGCTCATCGACACCCATTAAAAATAGCTCCGCATTTGTTTCCATCTCCTCAGTTTCGTTGTAAATTTCATCGATCGACCTAGTCCTTTTTGGTTCTGTACTGTCATCAAAGTTTTCTCGATCAAGCCCTGTGCCTGACTGCTGGTGGACAGGTGTGGCTACCTGGTTCTCATGTTCCTCTATCTCATTCACAATTTCCTCGTTTTCCTTCTCATCAACATAAGCCACTGTAAACTCTTCAGGCTCTTCCATGCCAATCTCATCCCAGTTCCATGTTTTGTGTTCTTCAAACACAACGTCTCGACTGACATAAACCCGATTATTTTCTGGATCATAAAGTCGATACCCTTTGGTACCTGGTTCCTTTCCCAAGTTAATAACCCTTTTGCTGCGATCCTCCAACTTTTGAACATACCTTGCTGAATTCTTCATGTATGCCATACACCCAAAAACACGTACATGACTCAGTTCTGGTTTCCTCTCGTACCATACTTCGTACAGAGTCTGACCCGTCAGTGCTCGTGTAGGCACTCTGTTGAGGATGTATACTGCGTGTCTGATGGCCTCACCCCACAACTTTACTGGTAATTTTGTTTCCTTCAAACAGCTCCTGGCCATTTCTACCACCGTCCTGTTGCGTCGCTCCACCACCCCATTTTGTTGTGGGGTGTATGGTGTTGTGTAATGTCTCTCTATACCGGCACCTTCACAATATTCTTTGAAATCATTCGAGGTGAACTCGCCTCCCCTATCCGTTCTGAACACTTTGATTCTCTTCTCAGTTTCTTTTTCAACTTGTGCACGAAAAATCTTAAAATGCCTCAGAGCCTCATCTTTGTTTCTCAAAAAATACACCCACATAAAACGGCTATGATCATCCACTAGGAGGAAAAAATACCTGTAGCCCGAAGCCGTATCCGGAGCGATTGGTCCACATAAATCCCCATGTACCAGTTCCAACACCTTGTTTGCTTCGTAATTCGATTTTGTTGGAATCTTCTTCCTTGTTTGTTTTGACATCAGACAACCATCGCATGCCTTAGTTGCCTGATTTATTCTTGGCATCCCTCTCACCATCCTTTCTTTTGACATCATCTGTAAAGCTTGGTAATTGATGTGCCCAAGACGCACATGCCACAGACGAGAGATTTCATCCGTTTCTGTCATCAAGCAGCTCTGTTTCCCAGTTTCTATTATGATTTTGTACAAACGATTCTGTGACCGTTTAACCTTCATTAGCAATTGTTCATGTTCATCATATATCCACAAAAATTCTCCCTTGAGTACTACTTTATTTCCTCCTTCTGATAGTTGTCCCAAGCTTATGATACTACTGCATAAACTTGGAATGTAGTACACGTCGTGCAGTGATCTTTCCTCTCCGTTTTTACACACCATCACGACATTCCCCTTTCCTTCAATCTTAACAGTAGATCCATCTCCAAACCTTACCAGACCCGTGACACTACCGTCTAGCTCAGCAAACTTCTCCTTGAAGCCCGTCATGTGATTACTCGCACCATTGTCGAGATACCACAAATTTGACTCTCCCTTCCTCACGCTGTCTTTTGAGATCATAGATCGAGAAATAGTACTCTCTGTTGAAAGTAGTACCTTTTGTTCGTCCTTCACATGTTTTGCCAGCAACAATGCTGGTTCGTCATCCTCCACCTGTGCTATATTTGCCTCCTGTCTGTTTTCTCTAGTTTTTCTTGGCCTTCGACATTCAGCAGCAAAGTGGCCGTAGGCCTGACAGTTAAAACATTTTATATTGCTCCTATCTCGACTAGTCCGTCCTCTGAAGCTAGGTGATCCTTCCTTGTTTGTCTTCTTTAGCCATTCTTCCCGAGTGAGAAGTAATTTCCCTTCACTTTTCTCTCTTTTGGCCCAATCCTCTTCAGTTAGTAACAACCGATTTTCTTTTACATCTGATTTCCCCTTTACATGTTCCTCATGGGCCTTCAATGAAGCCACAGCTTCCTCCACAGTCATAGTCTCTAGATCCCCAAATTGTTCCATAGTGGACGTTATTTGAAGAAATTTTGAAGGGACAGCTCTCAACAATTTCTTGACTGTGTAAGCCTCACTCATCTCTTCTCCGAGTGCTCTGATATTGGTGACAAACCCATTTATTTTCATGTGAAAATCATCGATTGCCTCATCGTCCTTCATACTCAAAGCCTCGAACTCAGACTTCAGGGTTTGAACCCTGGCTTTCTTCACCTTGTCAGCCCCTTGGCATAACGTTTTTATTGCAGCCCAAGCGTCCTTAGCCGTCTTCTTTTGAGCGATTGACAGCAGCATGTCTTCCGGTATTGCCTGATATATCATAGCCATGGCAACCTTGTCTGTCTTATCCTCTATCTCGACCTTAGAGTCACTTCCTTCCGCTGCTTCCACTGCATTCCAGACTCCTTGTGCCTGCATAAAGACCTTCATCTTGAGAGCCCAGGCCGTGTAGTTGCTCTTGGCCAGAATGGGATAGCTCAAGCCTATAGATCCTCCTTTTACCCTTGTTGTCTCCATTGCCATAGTCTCTTACGTTTCTCCAGGAACTCACCGCTCTGATACCAACTGATGTTTCTATACAGATATATGTATTCACCTGTTTGATATAAAACGAGAGAACAAATGCCTTGTAACAGACTTGTTATTATTTCAGCAAAAACTGCAGTACATATAACAAAAGAAATGCAAACAAACCAACAGGTCCTATAAACTAGGACATGACCAACTAAACTCCTAAACATTCTCAAACACTTTGATTTATTCAGAACCTCCTACAAACTCGACAACTACCTAGCTGACCACGTACGAGTAGCCGTTGTATTATTCAAAGCAATACTGCATGTTTGAGATTAACAATTCTAACAGAAATTATATTTTTAATAATTTTAGCCCAGTTGAATGAGTCAATGCTAGCTTCTAGTTAATTAGCACCAAAGTTTGAAAAGACGTTTGGTCGATCTATACCTCACGAGACTGCAATGAATCTGTACTCCGACAGTTAGGCAATGGAAAAGTAAGCAAACCAAAGGACTACTTTTCAAGAAAACGACCACAACTAGGTACTAATTAGTTATAACCGATGACTCACAACTAGGTACGTTTTCGACTTTGTTTTATGGAGTATTTAATAAAGAAATTGAAATTCCTCTCTAATATTACTAACTTTCCTTGTTGAGATGGAAACGAAGGGAAGAAAATGGCATTTGGACACATTGATGTGTCTGGATTTTAATATACAACCAAAGACTATGCGTTCAGAAATTCGGGTTTTGCATACCAACAAAAGACTTCGTACATTCACGACTCAGTAAATGTCATTAGATATGTAGGGTTTGCTTTTATTTTAGCTGCAGACTGCCGTGAGCCTTTCAAAGTCTGAGGGATGACTTGAGTACTATATAAGTGTTGTAAGATTGTACAAACTAATGCACACAACATTTGGAGTTCCACTTTCCTATAGAATTTTCATTGTATAATCTAATAATGGCTGCACTCAATATAATGCAAGCTATAGTGTTGTTTTTTGGGATCTTAGTGCCTTCTTTTATGACAACAGGTTTTGTTCTCTCTTTTTAAAAGAAATTTTTATATGCTACCTCCGTTTCATGTCTATTTTCTATTTTTAGATTTACATTTTCAAATGTTTTGATCGAATACCTATTCAAATTATTTTTTCAATTTTTTTTTGTGAATAAAAATTTAAATATCAAAGTTTTATTCAAAAAAAGAAAATTTAAAAAATAATTTATGTAACTATCCGGTCAATACACTTTAAAATACGTGCCGGAAGGTCAAAAGTGGACAAGCATTTTGAAATGGAAAGAGTAATTTTACAGCGAGGTAGTAATACATATTTTTATATGTCATAAATCACATGCACATAATTTCACTAATATATTAATTATCAATCACTTATCGGTTGGTTCACTTTAATTTGCAGGAGCGCAGCCCATAGGTGTGTGTAATGGGAGAAACGGAAACAATTTACCATCCGAACAGGATACAGTCAGATTGTACAATGACAATGGAATTGGAAGAATGAGAATCTACGATCCACTTCGGGGCACACTTGAAGCTCTTAGAGGGACAAACATAGAGCTTATTCTCGACGTTCCAAACACGGAGCTTGAATCCCTTCAAGATCCTGGTGCAGCAACAGCATGGGTTCAAGATAATATTTTAAATTACCCTGACGTCCAGTTTCGTTACATTTCTGTCGGAAATGAAGTTGATCCTGACACGGATACTACCCGTTACCTTGGGTTTGTTCTTCCCGTCATGAGAAATGTGCATGATGCAATTGTAAGTGCAGGATTACAAGATCAAATCAAGGTTTCTACCGCCACATACTCAGGTCTCATCGGTCCCAATTCTTCTCCTCCGTCGCAGGGTTCATTTAAAGACAACGCACAAGGATTCATGAAACCAATCATTGGGTATTTAGCCCAAAACAATTTGCCTTTGCTAGCAAACATTTATCCTTACATCAGCTACCTTCGGAATCCTCGGGAAAATCTGGAATATGCTTTGTTTAAACCAACCAATGTGATTGTACGGGATGGTAATCTTGAGTACAAGAACCTTTTCGATGCATTGTTGGATGTTATGTACTCGGCTGTCGAGAAATTGGGTGGTTCTAACATCAAGATTGTTGTATCGGAGAGCGGATGGCCTTCTGAAGGTAATAGAGGGGCAAGTGTGGAGAATGCGCAGACTTACTACAAGAATTTGATTGATCACGTTAGAGGTAATGGGACACCAAAGAAACCGGGGACTATCGAAACTTTCTTGTTTGCGATGTTTGATGAAAACAACAAGAATGGAGAAGAGACAGAGAGACATTTTGGGCTTTTCAACCCCACAACTCAGCAGCCCAAATATCAACTCAATTTCAGCTAAACTTTACTCAAGTGTTATGTAACGTAATTAAAAATTAATTAACTTAATTTCCTGCGCAATTGAGCAGGTAAAGAATAAAGTCAGAT
This sequence comes from Heracleum sosnowskyi, assembly GCA_030848705.1. Taxonomy (NCBI): domain Eukaryota; kingdom Viridiplantae; phylum Streptophyta; class Magnoliopsida; order Apiales; family Apiaceae; genus Heracleum; species Heracleum sosnowskyi. Next base: position 108,886,560 of record CM061243.1, on the reverse strand, counting down.
TGAGGTTTTACTCCAAACTGTCATATGCATGTCTTCTTATGTACCAATTAGCAAGGAATAAAATGAAAATACTACATCACAATACAAACAAACTAGATCTCTCCGGTCCTTTTTTATTTTTTCTAAACTTCTTGTCCATCCATAACTCATAAATTTCTGCACCTGTCTGTGCAGAATGTCCTAGCCCATATTCTTCCTGATTCTACCGGAATTGTAAATTCGATATCCCGTGATGCTTTTGAAGGGAGTTCAAACCCTGTTGTTGATGGTGATCCAGTAAAAGCGTATGCAGCTAGCCAGATTGTAACTGGACAATTGTTTATGATTGTGAATGTTGCTGATGCACCACCTGAAAGTGTACCAAGTTGGAAGTCTGATTTATAATTTACTAGAATATTAATTAGTTATTAATTTGTCAAAAATAAACAAGCATCTACTATATATACCTTGATTACAATTCTTTAAAAATATGTGCAGACATATTAAATGGACTTGAAGGTATGAATTCTTAAGAGCGCAGAATCTTACCAATGTACAGATGTGCAGCGAATAAAAGAGCGAAGAGAGTTTGCGGAGCCATATTGAACTAGGAGAATGTAGGTGAGGTTGTACGCAGTACGCCAATACAAATGATACGATGAATGGTGTGATACGAGGAGAGTACTAACGACAAGTTCAACAACTTACTTAAGAGCAACTACACTCCTAATGTGTTCCTTATAAATATTATAAAAAATTAACCTCCTAATGATTTATTTAGGATATTATAAGGAATGACAACTTCAACAATACTCCTTATATATACTCCTTATTATTATTATATTATTAAATTCAAACTTCACCTACATTTTTTATATTGGAGGAAAGAGAAAAAGATGAATAGATTTGGAGGGAAGTGAATATTTTATTTAAGAAAATGATATAAGGAATGACTAACAATCCTTAAACATAAAGAGGAAGAGCAGTTCTTAAATTTTTAAGGGATGATTAAGGAGACTGTTGGAGCAATTTTTTGTTTCAAATTCCTTATATTTCAATTTAGGAGCCTATTTAGCTAGTCTCTTGGAGTTCCTCTAATATTATGTCATAAGCTCAAATATAAGTAATCTAACAAAAAATGGTGCTCCAACAATTGGCATGTTTGGGTATGCAATAATAAATCGGCTTATGACTTATAAACCCATAAGAGCTTGTTTGGGTATGCAATAATAAGTCGGCTTATGACTTATAAACCCATAAGAGCTTACGAGGGGTGTTTGTGTACTCAGCTTATTTGATAACTTATAACTTATAAATTGATAAGTTGAATGTTAGAAATCACCAACATTTTACTTAACTTATCAACTTATTCTTTGATTTCTTTATTTTTTTTTAATACTTTATATTTTTACCTTTGTGTTTTTAAATATTTTTTTAATTTAAAATGCAAGTGTTGAAATCATTGTATTTAATAATTATTTTTTCAAATTTAATTTAGCAAACTCTTAACTAACTTATAAGTAAATTTATCCAAACACCCGTATAACTTATAAAAATCCATCAACTTATCACTTATAAAGCACTTACTCATTTTAAGCTATAAGTCAACTTTTTTGTGATACCCAAACACGCACAATGTTGGTTACCTAAATCACTGGGACAACCATCTCATTACCTATTAAAAAGTACCCACTAGTCATTATTTATTTAATTTCCATGAATAAAAAATTCACTTCCCTCCTTTTCTATATTTCTTTTTTCTCTTTTTTTCTCTCTCTCTCTTTTCAAATATATTATTATAATAATAATAGGGAATGAATATAAGTAATGGTATTGGAGTTCCTACAAAAAAATCAAGTCCCTAAATTACTACTAGGAGTAAAGTGCACTTTGTGTACCTGCACTTTGCTCAAGACACCACTTGAAATATCATAGTTTTAAAACTACCATTTGCAATACTGAACTAACACTTTACTTAAACTTCGTGTACTACCATTTGTCTGTGACTAACTCCGTTAAATCGTCAGGGGTAAAGCTGTCTTTTCTCCCTTTATGCTTTTGCGCGGGCTTTTGAGACGCTAATAGTCTTCCCCCCTCCCCCCTCCCCCCTCCCCATTTATGCTTTACCACACTAAACTTTTAGATCTCTCAAAATCAAAAACGTAAAATTTCTCCAAATGAGTTGGGTTGTTCGACCAAGAGAAGACAGAGACGTATACTCTCCAACTGAATGCCCAGAATATACAAGTAAGCATGTAAAACCTTTTCGTAATTAGGGTTTTGTTAGTTAAAATTAGGGTTTGTTAGTAAAAATTAAGGGTTTCTTAGTAAAATTTAGGGGTTTGTTAGTAACAATTAGGGGTTCATGTTTTTAAATGATTGTAGTCTTTTAATGTTGTTATTATGGCCTTTATATATGCAATTAGGGTTTTTATATCCGTGTGGTCCCAATTGAATTGTTTATTCACGTGTTGTGTTTTTTTTTTGTCCAGTATTTTGTATAAAATAGTGTTTTGAAACATTAGTTTTGGTTGTTCTTTTTGTGATTTTTCAGCACCCGGTTTGTTTACCATAAAATTGCATCATGGTGGGGTAATGACTGAGAATCCAAGACAGTATGTTAGTGGTGATTTCGATTATGTGGACTTGTGTAATGTAGACATGATGAGTATGTTAGAAGTATGTAGTATGTTAAAGAGTGTGGGGTTGTAGGTGCTCAAATTTTCTACTATAAATATCCTAAAACTGACTGGATTAGAGGAGTTTGGAATTTGGAAACTGATAGTGATGTTGTGGAGATGTGTGAATTGGTACCACCATCTAGACTGGTGTTAGTTTTTGTTGTTGCAATTAAGCCTATAATGACCTTGACTCCCGAAGAAAATGTGACACAAGACTATAACCCATCACAAGATCCAAACCTAGAGTATGTTGAAAGTGAGCATGACAGAGCTTTTTTTAGGGAAATGGAAGAATTATATGTTGAGAACGAGGATGATGGAGCACATGGTCATAATGAGGATACATAAGATAGGGCTAATGAGGATGATGGCTCTAGCGATGAGGACTATGTGGTAGAACAGGAAGAACTGAGTGATGATTCATTTCATTCTGACTCTTCAAATGAGGACAATACAGATGAAGATGTGGCAAACTATAAGATTGAGAGAGCAAAAACAAAGGCAGCTAAGGAGAGAGCCGAAGCTGCTAAGGAGAGTGCAAAGGGTAAGAAAACTGCTAAGGAGGTTAAGAAAGCTGACTATGACAAAGGGAAAGAGAAAATGGGAAATGCAAAGGGAAACAAAGAACAAGCTCAGATGGGGGCAATGCGACATGCAGATGGGGGCAATGCAAAGGGAAATGTGGAATATTCTAGTGACTCCTCACACTATGCAGATAGTGAAGAGGAGAGGATGGCTGCCAACTCCACTGATGAAGATGAGATCAATTGGCCAGTGTTTGATGAAAAAACTGAGATGGACAACCCAGTTTTTGAACTAGGCCAATTATTCACTACAGCAAATGTGTTCAGAGATGCTGTCAAGAAGCAAGCTATTAAGGATAGGAGATGGATAATTCAGAAGAGGAATTATGGTTCAAGAGTGAAATTTGTGTGTCATGGAGGATGTGAGTGGAATATTTATGCAACAAAAATGCAAATGACTAACACTTACCAGGTGAGAGTGTACAATCCAAAGCATACCTGCATTCAAAACTTTGATCAAAAGCAAATTAACTCAAGATGGATAGCTAATTATTATGAGAATGATGTGAGGATGAACCCTACTTGGCCTTTTTCTGCATTTTTAAAGAAAGTTGTAAATGATTGGGGATGTCATGTCAGTATTTATGCAATTGCAAGAGCTAAGAAGATGGCACTAGAAAGGATCAGAGGCAAGCATGTAGAACAATATGCTAGGGTATGGGATTATGCCATTGAGCTCCTTAAGGCTATGCCTGATAGCATTATACAAGTAATGACTGAAGATACAGAAGATGCACAAAACAAAAGATTCAAAAGATTCTATACTTGTTTTGGCCCTATTAAACAGGGATTTAGCAGTGGTTGCAGGCCATTAATTGGACTTGATGGCTGCCATTTAAAGGGACCTTATGGGGGCCAACTCCTAACAGCCATTGGGACAGATGCTAATGATGGAATTTATCCCTTGGCTTGGGCAGTTGTAGAAGCAGAAAATTCAGAGAGCTGGAATTGGTTTTTAAAGAATGTAGTTGAAGATTTGCATATTATTAATGATGGTGGTTGGACATTCATTTCTGACAGACAGAAAGGCTTAATCAATGCTCTTGAAAACATAGTGCCTAATGCAGAACATAGGTTCTGTGTCATGCACTTGTATAGAAACATGTGGAAAGACCACAAAGGAATTGGTGTGAGGATGTGCTTGTGGAAAGCAGCTAGGGCCACCACTGAATACACATTCAAGAAGCACATGGAGGAACTTAAAAAGGTATGCCTTTACTTCATTTACCTCATTTACTTTTTCAGTTATTCAACTTACAGTTTGTGTTTACTAACTGCCCTTACTTCTTTCATGATTATTATTCAACGGACACTTTTATTGCTTGCTACAACCACACCATTGAACCCATATGTGGTGAAGAAGAATGGGTTGAGACTGAATATCCCAAGCCATTACCCCCAGCAGTGAAGGTGCCAACAGGAAGACCAAAAAAATCAAGAAATAAAACCAGTGATGCAACAACACCTGGTGCAATCAGACTAAAAAGACAGAACACCAAAGCTAAGTGCACTTATTGCACTGAATATTCTCATAATACAAGGACTTGTCCAACTAAGGTATGGTTGTGTTTTCTGTTACTTGATTGTACTAATTTTTACTTGATTGTAGTTACTTATTTGATGTATTGTGTGTTAACAGGCACATGATAGGGCTAATGGATGTGAGAAGCAGGTCAAGACCAGGACAAAGAAGGCCAAAAAGGATGATACTACAACACAAGGGAATTCTACAAATCAAGATCAATCCCACATTGGAACTACAAGAAAAGACACAACAGTTGGAGAAGGCAGCCAAGGGGGGGTTTTTACCAACTCCAACACTACTCAACCAGCCAACACTCCTCTTGGGGTGCAACCTATGGGTTGTACAAGTAAGAACAAGAACACAATTACAAGTTTGAGGAACTTGGAGCTAGCTGCAAAGAAATGAGAAAGTAGGCTTAAACAAAAGCCAATTTGGAAGTTGTGAACTATTTAAATTGCACTTGTTTATTGCATTAAACTTCTTTTGCAATTGATTTAAGCCCTTTTGTATTGTAGTTATGGTCTTTTATGAACCTTGGTAATATTAGGTGCAATGTTGATGACTGGTGTTTATGAACCTCGATATTATTAGGTGCATACTTGTATTGTGCAGACTGGTTTTATTTTGAATGCAAGATGAATTTCAAGTACTTGTTTAGACAACACAACTCCAATTTTATTGAATATCGTAAACATAAGCAGAACAACCATTGTTAATACATGACAAACAGATGAAACTAATCACCCTACTTCTCATTACTACCTGCATTCACTACCATGAACAGTACAAAGCAAACAAAAATTACATACACATAAAGTGGTATCACTGCTTTTTGTTGTAATTTTTCAATCTCCTTTTCATAGTGACCCTTTATTTCTTCAATCCCTCTCATATGACCATCTTCCATAACCTTGATTCTATTAAGCAGCCTGTTAATTACAGTATGTTCACGAGTAGCCAATGGTGGATCCACCAATTCAAAGTAACCACAACCACCGTACCTATCATCACAAGCAATGAACCTTCGACCAGCATTCTTTTCTGTCCATGCCATTTTCTGCACAGTAAAACGACCACAAGAGCATTTGAAAGCCATAACTTCTGAAATTGAGATAACAATGGTGGAGATGAAGAAAAATTAGGGCTAAATATATTGGGGGAGGAAGATAAAGTCTGTACTAGTTAAATAAAAGCTAAACTGCCCGTTGAAATATGATTGGACAACTTTACCCCGACAATTTAACGGAGTTAGTCACAGACAGACGGTAGTACACGAAGTTTAAGTAAAGTGTTAGTTCAGTATTGCAAATGGTAGTTTTAAAACTATGGTATCTCAAGTGGTGTCTTGAGAAAAATGCAGGTACACAAAGTGCACTTTACTCTATATAATATTTATAAATAACCAACTAGGATATTGTCGGACTTGTTCTAAGTTGTTATATAGCCCTGAAATTTAAGATCATCTTCAACACTCCAACCATTTTTTGTGTTCTATTTAAAATTTAAAAGTTGAAATTTCGACATTAGATATACGTAACTGTGTTAATTTCTACAGGTCTAGTGGTCTCCTGCACATTTTCCATAGACCAATAAATTCTAGAAGCTAAATTTATAAAAGTCAGGGCAGCCCCGGTCGGAAGTGACAAAACCAGTAGTACTGCAAAATGCTAATAATATAAAATAATAAAATTTATAATATAACATTACTTGCTTTGAAGCTTTCTACTAAATTTTAAATTCAACCAGGATTTCTTCCTAACTACTGCTTTATTAAAATCCAATTGGCCTGGGTAGAACTAGTTAGATTAAACTAGTTTTCAATAACCAATCATCTGATTAAAAGGACTTATTTTAGTAGCTTGTTGAAGGCTAACTGAGAATGTTCTTCTTCTTATGTTCCTAATTATTCTACCGTTGCTTGTCGTTTATGCTCCCATCAGATATGACATTTTGGGTTTTATGGTCGTTTTTTGTATGTGAAGTTGTGAACAAGGCAGTAGAGTCTGCGAATACAGAGATATATGTCTTAAATAGCTAGCTACTGGGGGGCCATGTCAAAAAATACAGGGGTTTATGCGAAATTTCAAAATTGTACTATTTATTTGTATTTTTAATGGTAATAGATTTCGGAAATCGGAACAAATCGGTTAAGGTACCGTATAGCGATTTATTGGTAATCGGGGGATTTATCGGAATGATAAATCGGAACAAAAATCGGATAAATTTTAATATTTTAAATATATTTAATATATTAGTCTTATACATAATATAATAAACCATTTAAAAATAATTCATAGCGATATATCGGATTTCAAAAATTGAATCGGTCAAATATTTTTAAACGATAAATCAGCGATTTATCGGCAATTTTAGAAAAATCAGACGATTTTTAGAACACTATATTTTACTATAAATTTAAATAATTCTTTCTTAAATAAAATTTATTATCGAAAGATATTGTAAAATTATAAACACATGCACTTTTATAATTGTAAATAGGATTATAATACAACGATATAATAAAAATCCAAATCTAAATAAATACTCGAATTTAAATAAGAAAATGTAATTTTACAGCAAATAGATAAGCTCTATCCAAAGTTTACTACATGATTAATGATCAAAAAAATAATTTTCTACATCAATACTATTATATAATAGACGAAATATTAAAAGTTTGAGTGTGGTGGCTCTTATATATGGATATTTAAGAAATTTACATTTTTTGTGATAATACTAATGATTGAAGTTTGAAGCGGTATTTAATACTTAAATTTTTATTATTGCGTATTTTTAGTATTTTTTATTTATATATATGTATTAGTATAACGGGAGTCGGCTAAATAAAATATGACACAAAATTCACATCTAAGAAATTTTTAAGTTTTGTGATAACATGAATGGTCAAAATTTGAAGCGGTTGTTAATACTTAAATTTTTATTATTGCATATTTTTAATATTTGTTTTATATGTATTTATTGTAACGGGTGTCGGCTAAGAAAATGACACAAAATCGGCATAAAAATATGTAAATAGTTTATTTTATTGTCTATGCATGTTACTTTGTAAAATATTTGTTCACTATATATATATTATATATTTTTTCTTAATTTTTTCTTAAATAGTTAATATTTAAAATTTTAACAAAAATGTTATAGGGCCGCTGCGAAGCGCGGCTTAGTCGACTAGTTTAAATACTAAAAGATGTATTTTGATAATTTAAACCAATTATAAATAGGTTTTCTATATTAAATAGAAATCTTTATGTAAAAATTCGTAATTATCTTTTCTCTTCAGTTTATGGATAGTTCCAGTTAGATAATAATTATTAAACCATCATTAAATTAAAGATAATTTTGTAAGCTTCGCGTGGGCTGTAAAATTGTTAAAATCTGTTGTCTAAAACTCAAGATAGAGCCGAAAAAGTAAAGTTATTATCTAAATTTTAATAAATATATTTTTATTATTATAGCACCAATTTAATTTTTTTTCCTAATTCTTTTAAATTTATAAATTCTATGTTTATTTCAATAAAATATTAAAACTAATTTAAGAAAAAATTAAAATCGATCGTCCGTGTACGATTACGACCAAATTAATAATTATAGTTAGATCTTATATACATCGATGAGAATTGTTAGATCTAATATTAAAAAGTGTATCTGATTAATAATAGAATTATATTTAAATACTAAAAAGTGTATTTTGATAATTTAAAATTTTTCTATGTAGAAATTCTTAAATATATTTTCTCTTGAATTTATGTATAGTTCAAGTTAGATAATAATTATTGAACCAAATATCAAGATAACAATTCATATCGATTACAATGATACACGTGGACCCTACGTGGAGAACTCGAATAAATTTAAACACTTTTTTTTCTGAAAGAACATAACAATTTGATTAATCCAAATTATAATTATATTATTTTACATATAACAAACATAAAATGATAATATCAAAATATTATTAAAATATTGAGGGTTTCATATTCATAAACGATAATTTTGAATATAATACTTATATTAAAATGTGTATTTGATTAAAGGTATGATTATATTTAAATACTAAGAAGTGTGCTTTGATAATTTAAACCAATTATGAATTGATTTTCTATATTGAATTGAATTCTTTATGTAAAACTTCTTAACCATCTTTTCTTTTCAGTTTATTTTATGAGTAGGTCAACTGGTCAAGTTAGATAATAATTATTAAACCATCATTAAATTAAAGATAATTTCGTTAGTTTCGCATGGGTTGTAAAATCGTCAAAATTCAATTTCTAAAACTCAGGATATAACCCAAATAGTAAAGTTTGTATCTAAATTTTAATAAATATTTTTTTTATTATTGTAGCACTAATTTATTTAGTTTTCCACTAATTCTTTTAAATATAGAGAAATTTTATGTTTCTTTCAAAAAAGTATCAAAATTAATTAAGAACAAATTCAAATCGATAAATAATATAATAATATGAGAATAAAATTTTATATAATCATAACATAATTTTTATTCTGTTTAATAATTTTTAAGTAATAATGTATTTTAAAATTTTATATACACTGTAAATAAAACCGAAACATTAAAAGTAAAAGCAGTTAGTAAGATACTTATATCATTATATACTTGATATCCTTATTATATTAAAACCTTATATATAATAATCATAATAGGGATCTTATCCAAAAATTTGGTCGTAGATAACCAAATTAATAAGGATCATTAGATCTTAACTAGATAAATGAAAATCGTTAGATCAAATATTTAAAAAGTGTATTTTATTAATAATAGGATTATATTTAAATTCTAAAAGGTGTATTTTGATAATTTAAACCAAATATACCAAATATAAATAAGTTTTCTATATTGAATAGAATTCTCCATGTAAACAATTCGTGACTTTCTTTTCTCTACCATGGATAATTCCGGTTAGATAAAAATTGTTAAACCATCTTTTAATTAAATATAATTTAGTTATCTTCATGTGGGGTATAAAATCGTCAAAATCTGATTTTTAAAACACAAGATAAAGCCCAAATTAGTAAAGTGAATATTTAAATTCTAATAATAATTATTATGTCATCATTATTTTAATACCAATTTAATTACTTTTTTCTGACTATTTTAAATTTAGAAATCTATGTTCAAAAATTAAAATCAATCTAAGAAAAATTCAAATCAACAAAGAATATAATAATACGTGGATAAAATTTTATAAAATTGTGCATATTTTTAATCCTATTTTATTAAGTTTTAGATCATAACTAATCAAATATTATTTATTATTAAATAATAAATTATACGTAAATGATGATTTTGTTTTATAAGAACTCATAGATACCTAATTTCATTTTTATTAGGACTATATTCATATTTAAAAAAATCGTATTTTGAAATTTTAGACTCAGCTACAGAGGCCAAACCTTTTTAACATATATACATTGTAAATTATTAAATTCGAAACTTTAAAAGTTTCTTAATCAATTAGTATAGTACTTTTCTGAAAAATTGTACTTTACAAAAAATATTATCAAATAACCTATGTGTGCAAGAAAAAAAAATGAAAAAAATTCTTTATTTTAAAAAAAACCTATAAATTTTAATATGTTGTTGGTAGATTCAAAACTTAGATCATTCTACATGATAATTTTATTGTTGTATCTAACGTTTTTCAACAATTTAATTTGAAACATCCAACGATTAATTGAGTGATCAAACAAAGCGACCAAACTTATAAGAAAGCTTTCATTATTTAGTCTTTAATATAATAACATAGATATTTATAGGATATACTATAAAAAATGAATTTCATACAGAATTTTGATCGTCACGGTGTACTACTTTAAAAGAAGAACTATTACAAAAAAATTATATTTTAATTGATAATTTATTTTCTCAAAAGTTCAAAGTTCCCGCATCTTTAACATATTACAAAAAAGAGTATATTATATTTTATCAATAAATATTTAAAAAAATTATAATGATATGGATAGAAAAGTAATTATAGAAATATAATTGCTGATTCTTTGGAAAGGCCAAGTATTTAAGGCCCAAAACCCAGATTATTTATTAATTTCGTAATTAATAAATAGGGAAAATATACAACTCATAAAAAGAGTCCAAAATATGGTAAATTCGTGAAAGAAGGATCCAGAATCTCAATTAAAGGCAATTAATGAGTCATAGCCTTTATCAACAAGGAAAAGACTTATCCTGCAAGAAATACAATGTTTATCCATTATCAATAAGGAGACTTATTCGCTAAGACTCCTAAACATACCATAAATACTAGGCTCTAGACGCCTATATAAGGACCCTGATCCTACAATCAGAACTACGTTTTGGACACAGCTCCATACGTCATCTACTACATTTTGGACACAGCTCCATACGTCATCTACTACGTTTTAGACTTCATCTTCGAATAAGGACATACAAGTCACTACGTCCTTGGTGTGCCCCTGCCACCATAGCCCCGAGGGCAACACCAAGAACTACGTTAATTTGGCTTGATTCTCAGTAATAATTGAGATACGTAGGCATCTTGTGAGGACCGATTTAGTCTCGAAACACAAGTGCAGCCATAAAAGCTCGAAGCTCATTAAACCCTCGCATTAAATTCGTAAGCTCAGATTTTATTCCACAACATTTGGCGCCGTCTGTGGGAAGACAACATCAACCATGGCAAACACACGAAGAACAATTCGCGATCCTCAAACTTCCGATGGACTCCCAATCACCTCTGCAACAGAGACTCAGGGGAGCCAACCCCCGCGCTGAAAGGGCAGACGCCCCCATCATCACCACTCAAGGACCGAAAATCCCAATTTCAGTTGAAGGGACGAATCCCCTGCAAATGGTCGTTCATGGATCTAATCCACAAGAAACCACTCACCAGCAACCAATCACGACATCCCCACTGTTCATGAGCGCACCAAGTGGCCTTCAACTTCATACTACGGATCTTCCCCAATACGCAACTCAAACTCTTGGGATGCCAAATTATGGCATGCCTCCTCGACCCACGATGGGCAGCAGTGGTCTCAACCCCACTTACCATGAAGCATATGTTCCTCCTTACATACAAGGTCTGGGACCCCAAAATCAACAAACTCAAACTCGACGGACCCCTTTGATTCAAGACTACTCGGGTCCCTATACTGAGGACGAGAATTATTCAACTGAAGAAGAGAGGGATGTTGCCCCAAGGAGGAGATGTTCTTCCCAAACAAATCGTAAACAACCCCAAACTACTAAGGAAAAGATTGCGGCCCATGAGGTAGAGGCTGCAAGGCTCAAGAAATTACTGGCAGAACAGGAGGCCGCGAAAGCACAAAGCCAAGCAACTGGAAGAGTCCTGATAATCAATCTGGACCCAACACCAAGAAGAACCAAGAGGGCTAAAGCCCCAAAGGGTGATCCTAGTATTTTGTTGCCCCTAGGAGATCCTGATGATCCAACTCCGCCCTTCACTCAAGACATCATGAAAGCCAACATCTCCAGAAAATTCAAGATGCCAACGATCAAGGCTTATGATGGAATGGGAGATCCCGCAAATCATGTGAGAACCTTCTCCAATGCACTGCTGTTGCAGCCAACCAATGATGCGGTTAAATGTCGAGCGTTTCCACAAACCTTAGTAGGCATGGCACAACGTTGGTACAGCCGCTTGCCTCCCAATTCTATTGGATCCTTCAAGGAATTGAGCAAGGCGTTCATCAACCAATTCGTAAGTGGGAGAGTGCACGAGAAAAGCTCTGCATCACTCATGGGAATTAAGCAAGGAAAGAATGAAGCCTTGAGAGATTACATTAACCGATTTACTCGGGAGGCTCTGAAAGTCCCGGACTTGGAAGACAAAGTGGCTATGATAGCCATGCAGCAAGGAACTACCGATGATCACTTTAAAAGGTCATTGGCTAAACATCCACCCGAGAGAATGTTAAAGCTCCAAGACCGAGCCGGCAAGTACATCAAAGCAGAAGAAAGTATGAGGAAATATGAACCCACCACCGAGGGTAGTGGAAAATCAAGAAAAATGAAGGAAACCCAGGAATATGATGTTAAGGAAAAATTTCCTAGAACGTCAAAAAGCTCTGATTCTCCACCAAAGAGAAGCAATTTTGGGCCAAAGTTTACAGAATATGCAAGATTGAATACTCCCAGGAGTCGAATTCTGATGGAGATAGCAAAGGAAGAGGATCTCAAATGGCCGAAGCCAATGAGGGCTGACTTGTCCAAATGGAACCAAAACCAATTTTGTCGATTCCACAAAGAAGTTGGTCACGACACCGACGATTGTAGACAACTGAAAGATAAAATTGAGTTTCTGATACGGAGAGGAAAACTCAGCAAATTCACCAAGGATGGAAGTCAAGAAAGTCACAGAGGAAATTATGAAAGGAAGGATTATGGCAGAAGGGACAATGATCAAGATCGTAACCCTAAGCCCCGAGGGCCAGTCATCAATATATTATTTGGAGGACCAACTGCTGCTGGGTCCTCCCGAAACTCAAGAAAAGCTTATGCCCGAGAGTTAATGACTGTGGTTGGAGAAGCACCGAAACGTGCCAGAACAGAAGTGTCAATTGGCTTTGATGATTCCGACTTAGAAGGGGTGAAGTTCCCCCATGATGACCCTTTAGTCATCGTACCTGTGATAGGCAATTCTGAAACAAAGAGAGTCCTAGTTGACAATGGAGCTTCAGTGGATATCTTGTTCCACGATGCCTTTATCAAGATGGGTTACACTGATTCTCAGTTAACACCCTCGAATATGCCCATATATGGGTTCAATGGAGTGGAATCAAAAGTGGAAGGCACTATCCAACTCCCAATGACCATGGGGCAAGGAATGAATACATCTACTCAAATGCTGAACTTTGTAGTTATAAAGGCAACTTCAACCTACAACGCGATCCTTGGAAGGACTGGTCTTCATGCGTTTAAGGCCGTTGCCTCATCTTATCATCTGAAAGTCAACTTCCCAACGAGGAATGGGATTGGAGAAGAGCGGGGAGACCAAAAGATGGCTAGAATTTGTTATGTAGACGCGCTAAGGCCTGATGGAATCGGGGGGCAGGTTCTCCCCATTGAAGACATGAATACAAGCGACAATGAGGACAGAAGAGGGAAACCAGCCGAGGATTTGATCTCAATTCCCTTAGTCCCAGGTGAACCGGAGAAGGTGACCTATGTTGGGGCATTGTTGCCTCAACCATTGAAAAGCAAACTCATATCTTTTCTTCAAGAGAACAATGACGTTTTTGCTTGGACAGCAGCCGACATGCCAGGGATTTATCCCCAATTGATAACTCACAAATTGAATGTGGATCCTGAGAGAAAGACGGTAAAACAAAAGAAGAGAAGTTTTGCTCCAGAGAGGCTTGAAGCCATAAAACAAGAGGTTGAAAAGCTTTTAGAAGCCGGGTTCATAGAGGAAATTCAATTCCCAGAATGGTTGGTTAACCCAGTGATGGTCAAAAAGGCCAACGGAAAATGGAGGATGTGCGTCGACTTCACCGACTTGAACGATGCATGTCCTAAGGATTGTTTTCCCTTACCAAGGATTGATGCTCTAATAGATGCAACAGCTGGGCACGAGATGCTAAGTTTCATGGATGACTTCAGCGGATACAACCAAATCAAGATGCACAAAGATGACATCTCCAAGGTATCATTCATCACTGACTTTGGTGTTTTCTATTATCTAGTCATGGCATTTGGACTTATGAATGCAGGGGCAACATACCAAAGGTTGGTGAACAAAATTTTTGAACACCTAATTGGAAAAACCATGGAGGTATACGTAGATGACATGCTAGTCAAGAGCCTCGATAAGGCCAACCACATTGAGCACCTCCGAGAGGCATTTGAAGTGCTAAGGCACCACAAAATGATGTTGAATCCAGCTAAGTGTGCCTTTGGTGTAGGCTCGGGAAAGTTTTTAGGCCTAATGGTTTCCAAGAGAGGAATCGAGGCCAATCCCGACAAAATCAAAGCAATTCTAGACATGGAACCACCAAAGACTGTCAAGGATGTCCAGAAGCTAACTGGAAGAGTGGAAGCATTGGGAAGATTAATCTCCAAGTCAGGAGAGAAGTTCTTACCTTTCTTCAAAGCACTTAAGAATGTGAAAAATTTTGAATGGACAACTGAAAGCCAAGAGGCCTTTGAGGCCCTGAAGAAATATATGGCTGAAGCACCACTGTTGGTAAAACCCAAGCCAGGGGAAATTCTCTATTTATACTTGGCGGTTTCTAGCACAGCCCTTGGAGCCGTTTTGGTAAAAGAAGAATTGAAGGTTCAGAAACCCATCTACTATGTGAGTAAGATTCTACATGGGGCAGAAATAAACTACTCTACCATAGAGAAGTTTGCCTTAGCCTTGATTATGGCCTCAAGAAAACTACGTCCATACTTCCAGGCACACAAGATAGAGGTCTTGACTAATCAGCCTCTAAGAAACATCTTGCACAACCCTCAAGTAAGTGGAAGGTTGATCAAATGGGCCATTGAACTAGGGGAATTTGACATCAAGTACAAGCCTCGAACGGCCATAAAAGCACAAGCACTCGCTGACTTCATGGTTGAATGCACCATTGACAACCAAGAAGTCGGGGGGCAGGAAGTAACAGTGGAAAGCGAGGAAGATGAAGAAATGGTCTCCAAAGAATGTTGGGTGCTCTATTTTGATGAAGCGTCAAAAACAAAATCAAGTGGAGTCGGTTTAGTGCTACAAAGTCCTGATGGATTCCTCATAGAGTATGCACTAAAACTGGACTTCCCAAAGGCAAACAACGAAGCTGAATATGAAGCCCTGATAGCTGGCATGGGGCTGGCTGGAGCCTTCAGAGTCAAAACTCTGAAAGTATGTGGAGATTCGAGGCTGGTGGTCTCCCAAGTAAATGGGGAGTTTGAGGCCAGAGATGAAGTCATGGCCAAGTACTTAAAGCTTGTCAAGGCCATTATGACTCAGTTTGACGAATGCTATGTTGAGCACATTCCTAGGGAAGAAAACATGAAGGCCGAAAACATGTTGGTAGCACCCATTGATGTTGCTAGTTGTTGGATGGATCCCATCAAAGCTCATCTGGAAACTGGGTGGCTACCCAACGATACTTCAGAAGCACGAAATCTATATGTGAGAGCACTAAGGTATGTCCTGATTGAGGGAATTCTATACAAGAAGCCTTTCATCATTCCTTATCTGAAATTCTTGAGACCCCAAGAGGCAGAATTGGCCCTAAAGGAAGTACATGAAGGAATTTGTGGGCAACACTTTGGGAGCAGAGCCCTTGCTCATAAAATCACCCGTTTAGGTTTCTATTGGCCAAGCATACTTGCTGATGCTAAAAGCTATATGAAGAAATGTGAACGGTGCCAGAAACATGCGCCAGTGGTTAGACAACGACTATAGATGTTGACATCCATAAACTCACCAATCCCATTTGCCATGTGGGGAATGGATATACTTGGACCATTTCCAATGGCAAGTGCGCAGAGAAAATTCTTGATAGTGGCAATCGACTACTTCACTAAGTGGACTGAGGCTAAAGCTTTAGCCAAGATAACCACCAAACAAGTGATGCACTTCTTCTGGGAAAATGTAATATGCAGATATGGAATCCCACGAATCCTGGTTACGGATAATGGAACTCAGTTTAACAATAACGAGTTCAAGAAGTATTGTGAAGATAATGATATCCAATTACGCTTCACTTCTGTTGCCCATCCTCAAGCAAATGGGCAAGCTGAAGTTGCAAATCAAATTATCCTAGATGGACTGAAGAAAAGAGTTGAACGCTCCAGAAACACTTGGGTAGATGAGTTGCTCCCCATACTATGGGCATATCGTACTACCTGCAAAGTCACCACTGGAGCAACCCCATTTCTGCTGGCATATGGGGCAGAAGCAGTGGTTCCAGTGGAGATTACTCACACGTCTCCAAGAGTTGAGGCTTATGAACCAGAAACAAATGAGGAAGGCTTGGGGCTGGCCTTAGATCTAATTGACGAAGTTAGAGATGAGGCAAACGCCAAGATAGTTGAACATCAAAAGAAGGCATCTTTCTACTACAACCTAAGGGTTAAAGAAAGGTTATTTCGACAAGGAGACTTGGTTCTATGAAAGATTGAGGCATCCAGAGTTGGACAAAAAGGCAAGCTGGCCCCAAATTGGGAAGGACCATATCGCGTTAAGAACGTATTTGGTCGAGGCTCCTACAAATTGGAAACCCTCGAAGGGCATGAGGTGCCAAGGACTTGGCATGCCTCAAATTTGAAAGTCTATTATGTTTAGTGCATCCTAAAAGGATCCGCTAGTAGGACAAGTAGAAATATGGTTCGATGAAATCATGAGCTTCCTGGAAAGAAGATGAAGGGTTGAACCCGTTTTGATTGGTAGAAACATCCTCAAAGCATTGCCAAGACAAACTACAAATGAATGCAAAGGAAAGCATACAAAATATGCATGTCAACTGCACAAATAGAGCTGAATACAGCGAACCCCGAAGGGTGAATGTTGCTAATAAACATACAAAAGAAAGCCTAAGATGCTTATTGTTAATTAGCGGAAATTTGAAACTCAAGAGAAGTTTGATATGATAGACTTGAGAATGAATCACTACGAGTGGAGCCATCAGTAAGAAATCGTAAGGGTGAAAGGTTGAAACCCCAGAAACCTAAGACATTCAGTCTAAACCCCATCATTCGACATGCTCAATGAAAGGCTTGAAGCCAAAACAAGACGGTATAAGACATAAAAGGCTTATGCAAATGTCAAGTTAGCCTCGAATAAGGCAAAATCGTCGTAACTGTGTAGGTCGCTCCACACTTTACACCAAGACGATACTCGTGAAACACTAGTGTATATTAAAATCCCCAAAAAGGGTAGTAAGTCCCAGGTAAGGGATAAAAAGACCCTAAGTCTCGAAAAAGACCGGTATAACTTCTATGAAATCTTCAAAGGATGAAGATTGTACCCAGAAAATCTTCAAATGATGAAGATTGAACCCAGAAAATCAAAGATTACAACTGCGGAAACTTCGCCGGAAATCGCCTTACTACGGAATAAGAAGAGAGAAATTTTTAGAAAGTGAAAGTATGAAATGAAGAGTCATAGTGGAAATCCCACTCTTTTATAATCGAAACAACCGGTCACCCAACCGGTTAAGGGAAGGGCAACCGTCTATGGCCAGTTAAGGCCCATAAATCCATTTATGGATTACAAAAATCAAAGCCCAAACAAATTGAAACTCAGGCGAATTCAAAGCCTAACCAATTTAAGGCCCAATAAGGCCCAAGGCTGGAATAAATTGAAGTCCAATTAAAATTTGGGCTAGTTAAGGCCCAAGAAAGAACGAAAAATAATGAAACTAAGGTCAAAAACACCTTAGATCGACATCGAAGGCTCGAAGTCGAAAATACACGAGAAATCAAGGTCGAATCCATGGACCTCGCTCCCAAATAAAATCGAAAAATTAAAAGTTTGAGGTCGAAAAGACCTTAGATCGAGTTCGAAGACTCGAAGTCGAAAAACACCTGAGAATTGAGCTCGAGGCATTCGATCTCGCACCAATTTGAGGTCAAAAGTATGAGGGATCGAGGTCGAATGTCCCAGGTCGAAAATGACCTGAAAATCCTGGTCGAAAAAGGCTGGATCGAGGTCGAACGACCGAGGTCGAAAATGACTGGTAAATCGAGGTCGAAACCATCGACCTGGGACCAATCGCGGTCGAAAAAAGGCTGGATCGAGGTCGAAGGCTCGAGGTCGAAAAAGACTTAAAAATCGAGGTCGAAACCTTCGACCTCGCTCCAGTCGAGGTCGAAATCCAGGTCGATTTTCAGGTCGAAAATGACCTGTTTCCTGGTCGAATTTCAGGTCGAAAATGACTTGTTTCCTGGTCGAAAAGTAGGTCGAAAATGACCTAATTTGAGGTCGAAAATGCCCTTAAAATGGAAAAGTTTGAGGAAAAACACGTTATAACTTCTACGAAAACCCCAAGGAGATTTTCCCAGAAGTTGGGGGGCAAATGATATGGATAGAAAAGTAATTATAGAAATATAATTGCTGATTCTTTGGAAAGGCCAAGTATTTAAGGCCCAAAACCCAGATTATTTATTAATTTCGTAATTAATAAATAGGGAAAATATACAACTCATAAAAAGAGTCCAAAATATGGTAAATTCGTGAAAGAAGGATCCAGAATCTCAATTAAAGGCAATTAATGAGTCATAGCCTTTATCAACAAGGAAAAGACTTATCCTGCAAGAAATACAATGTTTATCCATTATCAATAAGGAGACTTATTCGCTAAGACTCCTAAACATACCATAAATACTAGGCTCTAGACGCCTATATAAGGACCCTGATCCTACAATCAGAACTACGTTTTGGACACAGCTCCATACGTCATCTACTACATTTTGGACACAGCTCCATACGTCATCTACTACGTTTTAGACTTCATCCTCGAATAAGGACATACAAGTCACTACGTCCTTGGTGTGCCCCTGCCACCATAGCCCCGAGGGCAACACCAAGAACTACGTTAATTTGGCTTGATTCTCAGTAATAATTGAGATACGTAGGCATCTTGTGAGGACCGATTTAGTCTCGAAACACAAGTGCAGCCATAAAAGCTCGAAGCTCATTAAACCCTCGCATTAAATTCGTAAGCTCAGATTTTATTCCACAACATATAAATATTAAGAAAAATTAATGATGTTATCATGGTAGTTTGTTTCTAAATACCGCCAAAACATTCTCAACCGTTAGATCCAATACTTTTAAAAATAGATGATCAAGATTATATCATATAAAAAGAAGTTATTGTCTAAAAATGATATAAGTTAAAAGATATTATATTAAGATTGGATTTTCTAAAAAGTCAAAACATAAAAATAGTTGTAATTAAATAAGGAAACTCATTTAATACCAAAATAATCAAAATCGTTTAATGTTAAATAGATAGGTGAAAACCGTTAAATTTAACATTAAAAACTGTATTTGGTTAATAAAGGGTATTCTAATAATCTAAACTACATATCAGTAGATTTCCTAAATCGAATAGAATTCTCAACATTAAATTTCGTCACTTTATTCTCTTTTTAGTTTTAGAATAGTTTAGCGTGTAAAATATAATAAATATCAAATTTTTAACTATAATTTTTTTGGCTAAATCTTTTTTAACAATAATTTAATCATGTAAACTAATAACTTTTAAATATTAAAATATTCATAAATAAATATAATATAAATATTTAAAAAATAATCGTGTATTGCATGGATAATAAAAATATAATTATAAACAAAATAATTATAAATAAAATTTAAGTAACCGTGCATCGTACGGGCTATAAGCTAGTATTATATAATAGACGAAACATTAAAAGTTTGGTTGGTCGGTATGGTACGTTGTCATTTTACTTAATTGCCCTTAATTAACTGTACTTAGTGTTTTTACTTAATTAACCTTACTTATTTATAGAAATATATTATTAAATAAAAATATTACCTATTTATAACCAATTATATTTTTCATCTAAAATGCATTATTTTTTCTATTTTTTCTAACAAATTCCCCTACTTTTTCAAATATATCACGGCCAATTACCTTTTTAACTAAAACATGTTAGTTTTTCTATTTTTTTGTTACTAAAACCCTCCTTTTCCAAAAATATCACAGACAAATATTTAATTATTTATTTTTAAACCTATATTAATATTATAATTATTTTTTAAAAAGTTTACCTATTTTAATATATCTACTTATTGTTTTTAACAAATGCAATTACTAAAAATATTAAACTATAAATAATCAAATACCTATTTATAACCAATTAACTTTACAGCTAAAACACATTATATATTTTTCTAACAAAGTACATTATATATTATAATTATATATTATATATTATATATTTTAATTATAATATTAAAATAGGTTTAAAAATAAATAACTAAATGTTTTTCTGTGATATTTTTGGAAAAGGAGGGGTTTTAGTAAGAAAAAATAGAAAAACTAACATGTTTTAGTTAAAAATGTAATTGCTCGTGATATATATTTGAAAAAGTAGGGGAATTTGTTAGAAAAAATAATGTATTTTAGGTGAAAAATGTAATTGGTTATAAATAGGTAATATTATTATTTAACAAAATATTTCTATAAATAAATATGATTAATTAAGTAAAAACACGAAGTACAATTAATTAAGGGCAATTAAGTAAAATCACAACGTACCATGCCGACCAACCAAACTTTTAATGTTTCGTCTATTATATTATACTAGCTTATAGCCCGTGCGATGCACGGTTACTTAAATTTTATTTATAATTATTCGGTTTATAATTATATTTTTATTACGATGCAACACACGATTGTTTTTTTAATATCTATAATTATATTTATTTATGAATATTTTAATATTTAAAAGTTATTAGTTTACATGATTAAATTATTGTTAAAAAAGATTTAGCCAAAAAAAATTATAGTTAAAAATTTGATATTTATTACATTTTACACGCTCAATTTAATATTTGTTTATATTGAGTTATAAAAGTTAGATTTGGCCAAATTTACGGTTCACATGAAATTCACAAAATAATCTTTAATTTAGTTGTGGTTTAATCGTTTTTTTTTCAATTAAAAACTATTCTAAAACTAAAAAGAGAATAAAGTGACGAAATTTAATGTTGAGAATTCTATTCGATTTAGAAAATCTAAAAATTTTAAATTATCAAAATACAATTTTTAGTATTTAAATATAATTCTATTATTAATCAGATACACTTTTTAATATTAGATCTAACCATTCTCATCAGATACACTATTTAAGATCTAACTGTAATAATTAATTTGGTCGTATAGTGGTCGTACACGGACCAGATCGATTTTAATTTTTTCTTAAAATGATTTTAATATTTTATTGAAATAAACATAAAATTTATAAATTTAAAAGAATTAGGAAAAAAATTAAATTGGTGCTACAACAATAAAAACAATTATTAAAATTTAGATAATCACTTTACTGTTTGGGTTCTATCTTGAGTTTTAGACAATAACTTTTAACAATTTTACAGCCCACGCGAAACTAACAAAATTATCTTTAATTTAATGATGGTTTAATAATTATTATCTAACCGAAACCATCCATAAACTAAAGAGAAAAGATAATTACGATTTTTTACATAAAGATTTCTATTCAATATAGAAAACATATTTATAATTGGTTTAAATTAAAAAAAAAAATTATTAAAATTTAGATAATCACTTTACTGTTTGGGCTCTATCTTGAGTTTTAGACAACAGATTTTAACAATTTTACAGCCCACGCGAAGCTAACAAAATTATATTTAATTTAATGATGGTTTAATAATTATTATCTAACTGGAACTATCCATAAACTAAAGAGAAAATATAATTACGATTTTTTACATAAAGATTTCTATTCAATATAGAAAACCTATTTATAATTGGTTTAAATTATCAAAATACAATTTTTAGTATTTAAATACTATCCTATTATTAATCAAATACAATTTTTAATATTATATCTAACGGTCCTCATCTATTTGAATATTTATAGTTTTATAATCCAACGGATCATATACTTTTGGTAGTACAGTGACCGACCAAAGTTTTGGATAAGATCTCCCTTACGCTTATTATATACTAGCTTATATCCCGTGCGATGCACGGTCTTCTTTAATATTTTCTTATTTTTTATTTAGATTTTAGTTATTATATATAATTTGATAAAATTTTAATATATATATATATATTGGATTTATAAATCTAACAATATAATATTTAAATTTAATATATTATTGACGTAATCAATAGTAGTATTTTAGATATTAACATATAAAATATTTTAAAATAACATATCTAATGATTCGTATTTGTTTACTCTTAAAAATCTAAAAAAGGACTCAAGTGCAAATATCAAAATATGTGCTTGTTCAATATACCGAGTTTATTTGAATATACTATTAATTTTATTTTAATTAATTATCTCGTTTAAATTGAATGTTAAAAAAATTATAATAAACATGAATTTCATAAGTTTAATATAATAATATTACCAATATATCTATCTTTTGCCCGTGTTATTTTTAATTTGAACATGAGTTGTTTCAGTTAAAAAATATAAACAGGTAATATCCTTAAAAAGACAATTAGTTACTTATTAACAATTATATAAAATTATATTAATTTTTTTATATATATGTCTGCATTACTTTTAGAAAATTAGTTGTTTAAGTTAGAAAATATAAAAGAGGTAATTTGTTTTAGCTGAAAAGAATAACTTGTTATTTATTAATATTTATATAAAACAATATTACAATTGTATATTTATTTTGCATGTATTATATTTAGAAGATAAGTTGTTTTAGTTAGAAAATATAAAACACATAATGTGTTTTAGCTGTCGGTTATAAATATATAATAATATTACCATTTTATATATATATTGTCCGTCTTATTTTTAGAAAATGATTTGTTTTAGTTAAATAGATATATGAAATACGTAATATAATTTAGCTGAAAAAGGTAATTGGTTATCAATAACTTGGTTTCCATATATATATATATATATGTCCTATTTATAAGATGAGTTCTTTTTAGGTAAAAAATATAAAAATAATGTGTTTTAGCTGAAAAAGGTAATCAGTTATAAATATATAATAATATTACCATATTATATATATGTTGCCCGTTTTATTTTTAGAAGATTAGTTGGTTTGGTTTAAAAAAAAATATAAAATAGGTAATGTAGTGAAAAAAGGTAATTGGTTATTAATAAATTGATTATAGATAGGCCCGTGAATCGGCCCAAATACCGACCGACCGACGACCGACCAAAACTTTTAATGTTTCGTCTTTAATAATATAGTATAGATAAGGAGTTAATAGTATAGTATTGATTGATTGATATGGAGATATAAATTTGGGGACTTTATATTTTCGGGATCCTCGGTATAAGTTGTGTTCTCATAACAATTTTGGTTAATTACGCCAAATCTCAATTTTGGTAAATATATATTAGATATATAACCAGCTAGTAAAGAACAACACTGACTTCAAACAGGGTAGCTTGTTAACAATTCGGGTACCGCTAAATTACATTTCGTTTGGAGCTTTAGTATTAATTAACATTAGAATAGTTTAACACTTTTTTGATACTAATTGATAACCCGTACGAAGTATGGATCGGGATTAAAATATTAATCGAAATTGGGATGGAATCAAAAAAATAAATTAAATCAATAAAATTTTGAATTATGTAGTTATAGAGAATCGAACCGGGATGAAATCAAAGAAATTAAATCAAATAAATAAATGTTGTTTAATCACGTAGTTGTAGGGAATCGAAAACGAATTTTGTTATAACCAAATTTGATACTCTTTTACTTTGGTACAAAATATGATACCAAATTTGATATTTTTACGCGTTATTTACGAATTATTTTGTTTATTAACAAAAAATAGCTGATAACCCGTGTCAAGCACGGGCCGAGCATGAGTCGACATCAACATATTAATATTGATAAATATTAATAAATATATTTAAAAAATGTATTTGTCGAGAATTGAATGATAAAAATATATAATAAATAAATCATTATTTAATTATGTAGTTAAAGACAATCGAACCATTTGTAAAACTAAAGAAATTAAAGTAAATAAATAAATCGTGTATGATTACGTAGCCTGTTAGGCCGAATACACAATATATAATCAAGTATGTATGAGAATAAAAATTAAGAACACAGGTTTGTAAATCAACAAACTGAATTATATTAAATAATTCTCTCTTAGTGATGTTAATGAATCACAAAGAGCTTCTAGGTTACAAGAATAATATATTCAATAATCGCATCCCTTCTAGGGATAACCTATCTGTGTTTATATAGTACACAGTTACACAATCCTTATCTAATTGATACTCCTATAAATTAGCTATACAATTATTATCAATTAAGGATTGCTTCAGTCTTCTATTCCGTTTCCTTAGCTGTATCAATATATTCTGCTTCTTTCCATCTTCAGAATATATTGCTTCTAGAATCTTTATCTTTGCACCGACAGCTAAGTCAACTATCACCACGTCAGACTTTATCAAACTCTGACTGGCTTCAATGTAAACTCTTCACCCTGTCAGAGTTTAATTAAACTCTGACCGGCTTCTGATAAACTCTGGTCAGTACCTGTTGCTTAAACACTGATAAACAAACGTCAGCAATTATATGTAACAATCTCCCCCAACTTGTTCATAATAAAATGTACAAGTTAAACATATAATTGATGATGTCAAAAACATTTAACAAATGCAGTGTTTAACATACAACAGAGTTTAATTTAAAACAGAGTTTAAATTTAACTTAGAACAGAAAACATAAAAACTTACAGTCAGACTTTATTTGATTTCTTGAATATCAGGCACTGTCCTGATATAATCTAACAGTAGTTTCTTCTCAGCTCTATTCAATTCAGCAATCATAATCTTCTTCAGCTCCTTCATCTCTGGTTCATCTTCACCAATTTGATAAATGGCAGCCCTCAAAGAATATATGCTGTTTTTGTTCATTTCATTGCCAAGTCTGATATAAAAAGGTTTATCAGACTCTAGATTGAACTCAAGAACCTTTTTATTTAGTGCAGTTCTGAACCTAGCACTATTCCTTTTCATTTCTACCAACTTTCCATGTGCATCTCTGTATTTAGGAATGTATGCACTTGATACTCCAGCTCCACTCAAAACTTTGGATTTCATCATCCTTTCCTTCAAAACTCGAGCAGCATCATAAGTACTTCTATTCTTTACTTCAAGTAGATATAGAACATACTCTAGCTCTTCCCAAAGTTTTAACTGGATATCAAATTCACCAAATCTATACACTCTGCCATCAGCCATAAAATATAACAGAAATTCCTTTTTGATTCCTTTGTGAAAAATCATCTGTACAGATTCCAGTTTGTCAAGGCCTTCTTGAGTAATTCCAACTCCAAATTCTGCCAATGAAAACTTGTCTTGAGATCTGTTATTAGTTCTTCTCTCTCTGTGTGAACCCAGTCCAGATTTGTCAAAGGCTTCTTTTCCCAATACTGTTCTGGTTTCTGAGAAATTCACAGCTTCAAGCTTTAAGTCTTCAAGAATTTTTGATTTGCTGAATCCTGGAAGTAGTGTAGATTTCTGTACAACTTGAGCAACGTCAGAGGTTGTCATGTCTTCAATAGAAACATCAACTTGAGCAGCGTCAGAGGTTGATTTAGCTAATCTTGTTTCAACTTGAGCAATGTCAGATGTTGAAATATCTTTCTTCTTTAGGTTAGGCTCTTCAATCATTATGCCTTTACCTTTATCGGAGTTTCTAATCACAGGTCTCCTTGTATTTTGTACACTCTGTTGAATATTCTCTTTGATAGAAATACCAACTTCTTTCTTTTTAGGAGCCTTGATTTCCTTTCTCTTGTAGATTCCAGCTTCAAGATTTTTCTTGTGTTCCTCAGCAAGCATTTGCTCTTCAGCCTGGATATCTTCAATAGTTACATTCTTTCCATGCTCTTTCATGAATATCTTAGCAGCAATCTCTTCATCAGTAGATGGATTAGTTGAAACAACTAAACTATTGAGATTTGAAGTAGATTGACCACCAGAGTTTATCTTTTCAGAGTTTATTTGTCTACCAGAGTTTACTCTAGTCCTGCTTTGCCTTTGAGCAATGACCTTTCCTTTATTTCCTTTGCTTCCCCCATCAGTAGAATCATCCCTCTGTCTCAGAGCTTGAATGTCTTTGCATTTGTCTTTAGGTACATTCTCCCCCTTTTTGACATCATCAGAAAGTAATACTGATGTCAGCAATTCTAGAGCATTAGAAATAGAATTCAATTGAGTAGACATTTCAGCCTGATTCTCCTCAACTTTTCCAAGCCTTTTCTTGATTTCCTCAGAATCCTTGGCTTGCTGCTTGAATTGTGTAGAATAAAATGATCTGTCAAGCTTCAAAGTTGTATCCCTGAGAGAAAATTCATTCCTAAGATTTGTAAACATCTGTTGATTCTCATCAAATCTATTATTAAGAGATTTGACTTGAACAACAGTTGCCTGTAAACTTGTAAGGACATCAGTATTGGATATCTTCTTGACAGAATCAGATAACAAATCTGCAGCCCTTTGTGCTGAGAAAACACAATCTGCATCAGCCCAATTTTTGTAGTACATATTCTGGAAATGCTCATTGGTCTGTCTATTAACTTCCATTCTTTCATCACTATTGACATCATCAGCCAATGAAACTTGAATGCTAGGATGTGAATGAGAACCCTCAGCATCATTTCCAGCTTCTTCATTAGTGTCTGCTGCATTTTCAGGAAGAATATTTTCAGCAGTAAACTGTGCAGCTTCATCAATTTTCTCTTCTGCGACAGCTTCAGGAATATCAGAGTTTACCTTAGCAAAAACCTCTGCTTCTCTTTGAATCTGATTAACCTCCTCACCTTTGTCAAGATCACAAGAAATAACTTCAGTATGAGTGGCTAGAGATTCTTCTACCTGATCAGTGACTTGATCAACTTCCACACCCTCTGTATAATGATCAGAATGGATAGAGGTGTGTGCTTCACGATCAAAAACTCTGCTATCAGAATGAGTAGCAGCTTCCTCAACTACATCATGAACCTTTGATGTAGAAGCATCGAAATCCATAGTAACATCAATATTTAATCTGTCTAGATTGACAGCTTCAGCATTTGCAGCATTCTCCTGAACAAACACTTCAGGAGCTTCAGTGTTTACAAACACTCTGTCCTCATCATCATTTAAAATATCCTCCTCAACAACAATTTCAGGAGTATCTTGAGAAACAGCTTCAGCCACAATCTCCTCATTCTCTGATGCAGGAGCTTCAGTGTCCTTAGAGACTCTGTCCATGGTTATATTTACAGCACCAAAAAGATGTGCAGCCACTAGTCTTCTTTTTCTCTGATGAAGAGTTTCTTCATCAGTTTCAGTCTCTGAGGATTCAACAACAGACTTTACCCTATTGGCTCTTCTTTTCTTTAGCCTTGTCTTCTGAGGCAGCTCTTCAGGTGTTGATGCCCCAGCTTCAGTGTATGGTATCGAACAAGTAGCTAGACAAGAATATGAACTTGTCTGAATGTAAACAAAGTTTGAATCGATTAATGAGAAAGATCCATTTTTTTTGTTTTACATATCAGAATCGCAAATAATCGTAAAGTGAAAGAAATGATATCACTTTAAACAATAAACTAACATACTCATCAGCGCTACTAATCACCATCAGGACTTATCAAACACACTCTTTCTTTTCTCTGTTTAATGCAAAATTACAGCACAAAACATACTCTTTCGAAAAACAAATGTCTAATCTCAAAATTAGAAAATGTCTGAAACAAAGAAATTATTTTAACCATCAGAGATTAAAACAAAGTTACCTCGGCATATGTCACACAATACATCAGTGTTTACCATTTGTCCTTCTTTGTCAATAAACTCTTTTCTCAATCTGTACAGGTGTGAAAATATGTGTGTGCAATAGCAGAGTTTACCGTAATCAATATTTAGATCATCTCAAAGTGCATAAAATCCACAAACGAAAGTAGTAAAAACTGGTTGCCTAAACTCTCATGTATAACATAACATCTGATTTGATATCTAAACTCTGTTTTCTGATATCCTTTCATTTGGATATATCTTTTAATTTTTCACCCCCTTTCTTTATTTTTTTTTTATTATTTTTTTATGTTATATATATATATTTTTTTATTTTTCCAGTAATCAGTGGTTGGCACTAGTCACCAAAAATCAACGATTTTAGCCCTTATTTCATACAATAAGTTCCTGGATCTTCCTAGGCACAACATGATCTCAAAGGAATTTGTGCTCGTTTTGGCATCTTTTGATTTGAGGGTGAATTTTTTTTTTTTTTTTTTTTTTAATTAAGAATCAGAGTTTAGACTTTTCATCAGTAAATATAATTAACTTATGAGAGAAAATGCAAACAGCTAATACAGACTCAGTGTATAGGATCAATAAACTAAGAGATGGTATAAATACAGAGACAGTATCATGCTGTGTTAACTTACTGCACATAATCGAGATCAGAATCTATACAACTCTTAAGGATTCACAGTTACTTACTGAGAATTATGCTTCATACAAATTTCTTCATTGGTCCAAATGTTTCAGACAAAATTACAATCAGAGTATGACATTAAACTGTAACTATCAGAGTATGACCAACAGAGTTAGCATCAGAGATTACTTTCAGAGTATGACTGACACTTCACAGAGTTTACCATCAGAGTTTAACATGCTAGTTCACATAACAGTTAACACATGTAAGAAATCATGAACATAAAAAGTGAGTCTAACCCGTATCTCTAGTCAGAACCAGAGATCATTCCAAGTTCATTTACCAATCTTGTAAAAGTAGCTTCACTCAAAGGTTTGGTGAAGATATCTGTAAGTTGTTGGTCTGTAGATACAAAATGAAGCTCAATGTTTCCTTCTTCCACATGTTCTCTGATGAAATGATACCTTATGCTGATGTGCTTGGTCATGGAATGCTGTACTGGATTACCTGTCATAGCAATAGCACTTTGGTTATCACAGAAAATAGGTATTCTAGAGTACCTTAACCCATAATCCAGCAATTGATTCTTCATCCATAAAATCTGTGCACAACAGCTACCAGCTGCTATATACTCTGCTTCTGCAGTGGATGTAGAAATTGATTTCTGTTTCTTACTGTACCAAGAAACCAATCTGTCACCTAAAAATTGACAGCTTCCACTTGTACTTTTTCTGTCTATCTTACAGCCTGCAAAATCTGCATCAGAGTAACCAATTAACTTAAACTCTGATTCTCTAGGATACCACAAACCCAGGGTTATGGTTCCTTTGAGATATTTGAAGATCCTTTTTACAGCTGTTAGATGAGGCTCTCTGGGATCTGCTTGAAATCTTGCACAAAGACATGTTGCATACATGATATCAGGTCTACTTGCAGTAAGATACAGTAGAGACCCTATCATTCCTCTGTAGTTAGTCATATCTACTGAGGCTCCTGTGTCTTTGTCAAGCTTCGTTGCTGTAGCCATGGGAGTTGTAGCAGATGAACTATCAAGCATACCAAATTTCTTTAGAAGATTTCTGGTATACTTTGCTTGATTGATAAAAATCCCATCATCTGTTTGCTTGACCTGTAAGCCTAGAAAATAACTAAGCTCTCCCATCATGCTCATTTGGTACCTGGATTGCATAAGCTTTGCAAACTTCTTACAGAGTTTGTCATTAGTAGATCCAAAAATAATATCATCTACATAAATTTGAACTAAAAGCAAATCATCACCAGAATTGAAATAAAACAAGGTTTTATCAATTGTACCTCTTGTGAACCCACTTTCTAAAAGAAATTGAGCAAGAGTTTCATACCATGCTCTTGGTGCTTGCTTTAGTCCATATAATGCCTTGTCAAGCCTGTAGACATAATCTGGATGCTTGGGATCTACAAATCCTGGTGGTTGTTCAACAAACACTTCTTCTTCAAGCTTCCCATTGAGAAAAGCACTCTTTACATCCATCTGAAAGACTTTAAACTTCTTGTGTGCAGCATAGGCCAGAAAAATTCTTATGGCCTCCAATCTTGCAACTGGAGCAAAGGTTTCATCATAGTCAATTCCTTCCTGTTGTGAATAACCTTTTGCCACAAGTCTAGCCTTGTTTCTTGTAATCACACCTTCACTGTCAGTCTTGTTTCTGAAAACCCACTTTGTACCTACAATTGATCGATTCTTTGGTCTAGGTACAAGTGTCCAGACTTCATTTCTTTCAAATTCATTTAACTCTTCTTGCATTGCTGTAATCCAATTAGCATCTTGAAGAGCTTCCTCCACTTTCTTTGGTTCTGTTTGAGACAAGAAAGCATGATACAGACACTCATTATTTGTTGCACTTCTAGTTCTCACACTAGCATCAGGATCTCCAATTATGAGATCAGGTGTGTGTGCCTGTGTCCACTTTCTTGCTGTTGGTAAGTGGTTTCTTGCATCATTATTTGACCCTCCCCCTTGATCCATATTCTCCTGATTCATATGTTGACTTTCTGCAGCATCTGAGGCTCCCCCTGAATTTGATGGTTCAGAGTTTGAACTGTCAGAGTTTGAATCAGTTTCCTCAACTGACTCACTTGCTGTGTCTTGTTGAGCTTCTTCACGCTCCCCCTCAACTGGTTCTCTATTTTGTTCAATTTGAGAATTTCCAGTTTCTCCAGTATTTACCAGTAGAGGTTCAGAGTATGCTTCGTCAGAGTTTGTCAAACCTGCTTCATCAGAGTTTACATCATCAGAGAATAGATCTTCATTTTCAAAACGTAGTTGATCATATCCATCCTTGTCTTCAAGTCCAATTATTTTCTTGTCATCAAATGACACATGTATGGATTCCATGATCACCTTAGTTCTCAGATTGTAAACTCTGAATGCTTTTGTTGACAATGGATAGCCAACAAAGATTCCTTCATCATCTTTTAGCTCGAACTTTGTCAACTGTTCAGGATGAGTCTTCAACACAAAGCATTTGCATCCAAATATATGAAAATATTTCAAATTTGGCTTCTTATTTTTTACCATCTCATATGGTGTTTTCCCATGCTTGTTAATCAATGTTGCATTTTGAGTAAAACAAGCAGTTTGAACAGCTTCTGCCCAGAAGTATGTTGGTAATTTTGCTTCATCAAGCATAGTTCTGGCTGCTTCAATTAAAGTTCTGTTCTTTCTTTCAACTACACCATTTTGCTGTGGAGTTCCAGGTGCAGAAAATTCTTGTTTCACTCCTCTTTCCTTGCAGAAAGCTTCTATGATTGAGTTTCTGAATTCAGTTCCATTATCACTCCTTATAATTTTGACTTTGTGCTGTGATCCTTTGTCCAGTAGATTTACATGATCCATCAGAGTTTGAGCAGTTTCATCCTTCTTTGACAAGAAATACACCCATGTATATCTAGTATATTCATCAACAATTACTAGAGCATATTTCTTTCTGCCCATGGACATCACATTCACAGGTCCAAAGAGATCAACATGTAGAAGATGATAAGGTTCCACTACTGAAGATTCAGATTTGCTCTTGAAAGATGACTTCCTTTGCTTGGCTTTTTGACAAGAATCACATAAGCCATCTAGACTGAGTATTGATTTTGGAAGTCCCCTTACAAGATCCTTTCTTATAAGTTCATTTATGTTGTTCAAATTGAGATGAGAGAGCTTCTTATGCCAGTTCCAACTCTCTTCATTTGACATTCTGGCTGTCAGACACACTGTTTTTCCATCAGAGTTTGTTACCAAACTTGCTTCATAAATGTTGTTGCGCCTGTGTCCAACTAGAACAACTTTTCCAGTAGATTTACTGATAACTTCACAGTATTCACTATGAAAATCTACATGGTTTCCTCTGTCACAGATTTGACTCACAGATAGCAGATTATGCTTGAGTCCTGAGACTAGAGCTACATTTGTGATGATGACACTTCCAAGATTGATATTGCCATATCCCAGAGTGTGTCCTATGTTGCCATCTCCATAGGAAACCTTTGGGCCAGCCTTCTCCTTAAAGTCTGATAACAGGGCTTTATTTCCAGTCATATGTCCTGAGCATCCACTGTCCAAGATAAGTGTGCTCTCTATTATACCCTGCAATCACAAACAAACACTAAGTGTTAGTTTTAAGGATCCAGACTTGCTTGGATCCTTTGTCTTTCTTAACAGTGTTAGCTTTTGCAGCGGAATCTGTATTATCAGAGTTTAAACTAACATTGTCAGATTTTACACTAGCAGAGTTTGCTCTAACCCATTTCAAGTTGGGTTTTAGCTCATAATAGTTGTGATAAATAGCATGATAACTCTTGCAAGTATAAATGGAATGCCAAGTGCTCCCACAGTGTTTGCATAAAGTTTGTGGTTTAACTCTTACATAATCATTCTTTACTCCTGATGTAGAAGATAAAGAATTAATATGTTTTTTCTTAGTGCAAAATCTAGCAAGATGATTAGAACTACCACAATTGTAACATGTTTTCCTTGAAGTACCAGCATTAGGCAAATGATTATTTCTGTTATTTATGCCTACTTTTCCATTCCTATTTTTCTTGGACCCTTTAGGTTTCATGGCAGACTTTACCTCTTTCAACTTATGATTGAACTGTTTACCTGTCATCAAGCCAACATTAACCTGTTTTTCACAAGTTTTTACTGGTTTTCTAACAGCTTCTAACTCCATAAGTTTTTCTGTTATAATATTCTCCTGTTTTTCACAAGCTTCATCTGATTCCATATCAGCTTCCCTTATTACAACAGATTTTAACTTATTGGCTTCTGGAACAAATTTCACAGGTTTAAGTTGTGGTTTTACCTTAACCTTGTCTTTAAACCTAAGTTCATCATTTTCACAATAACCTAAACCTACAGAATCAGTCTGAAACACTTGATGAGTGTCTCTTCCAGAATCTGTCCAAGTTTTGATTATTTTTCTTTCTTTTTCTAAATCAGATTCTAGTTGCCTATATCTTTTCAGCAACTCCTGTTCTACATAAACAGCATCATCTCTTTCTTTTTGAATCTGCTTCATATTTTCAAGTTCTTCTTCAAGAAACTTATTTCTATCTTTAAGACTAAGATTCTCAGCTTTAATTCTCTCATTCTCTAAGGTCTGATCCCTATAGCTAACATGAACACTTTTCAGATATACTCTTAACTCAGAGATATTATCAGTATCATAAGCATAAGTAGTTAGGGGTACCTTATTTTCCGATGATTCAGTCTCATCTCTGACAGTTGCCATAAGAGCATAGTTTTCTCCATCATCAGAGTCTGAAGTATCTGCCCAGTCTTTGCCTTTAGAGATAAGTGCTTTCTCAGTTTTGCCTTTCTTGCACTCTGGGGCATAATGACCCATCTCCTTACACTTGTAGCACTGGATTTCAGATTTATCCTTCTTGCCAGACTTGGTCTCCCTTCCATCAGATTTTCTGAAACTTCTCCTTTCAGAATTTGAATCTTTCCTTGAGAATCTCTTTCCCTTCTTGAAGTTCTTGAATCCCGTCTTCTTAAAGGTCTTTACCATTAATGCAGCCATTTGCATCATCTGTTCTTCATCATCCTCAGAATCAGAAGCTTCATCAGAGTTTGAATCATCATCAGAGTTTGATGACTCACTCTCAGATTTAATGACTAAAGCCTTTCCCTTGGCTTTCTTCCTTGAGATTTTCTTTTCAATGGGCTTCTCCTCAACTTTGAGAGCAACAGATTTTGTCTTTTTACTCAATCTTCTATTCCTTTGTTCTATCTCCAGTTCATGAGTTTTCAACAACCCATAGATTTCATCAAGTTCTGTATCAGCAAGTTCATAATTATCTCTTATTGTAGTTGTCTTTAAATCCCACTTTTTAGGTAGAGATAACAGAAACTTGAGATTTGACTCTTCAAGCTCATATTCTTTATCAACCAGAGACAGATCATTCAATAACTTGCAAAATCTGTCATGAGTCTCTGTCAAGGTTTCATTACGTCTTGAATCAAAGTGCTCATATTCCTGAGTTAGTATGGTTCTCCTATTCTTCTTGATAGCACCTGTTCTTTGGCATCTGACTTCTAGAGCATCCCATATCTCTTTGGCAGTCTTACAGCCAATTACTCTGTTAGACATAACATTATCTAAAGCACTGTGGAGAAGATGTCTAACCTTTGCATCCTTTGCAATCGATGAGATGTCCTCAGGAGTCATATCTTTCTTTTCCTCTGGAATAGTCTTCTGTTCTTGACCATCAACAACAGGGGATAATTTTGTTGGCATATGAGGACCATCATATATTCTGTCAAGATATTCTGGATCTGTAGCCTCCAGAAACATGGTCATCTTCACCTTCCAAATTGGATATTCTACAGGCCTGAGAATTGGAACCCTGATTGTTTCATATCGACTCACAGAATTGGGCTTAACCTGTTCAGCCTTAGGAGCAGTTTGATTTTCTTCAGACATGATTAATACTGTGTTTGAATCGTAAAACTGTATATATTAAACAGCCTTGGCTCTGATACCAATTGTTAGGCCGAATACACAATATATAATCAAGTATGTATGAGAATAACAATTAAGAACACAGGTTTGTAAATCAACAAACTGAATTATATTAAATAATTCTCTCTTAGTGATGTTAATGAATCACAAAGAGCTTCTAGGTTACAAGAATAATATATTCAATAATCGCATCCCTTCTAGGAATAACCTATCTGTGTTTATATAGTACACAGTTACACAATCCTTATCTAATTGATACTCCTATAAATTAGCTATACAATTATTATCAATTAAGGATTGCTTCAGTCTTCTATTCCGTTTCCTTAGCTGTATCAATATATTCTGCTTCTTTCCATCTTCAGAATATATTGCTTCTAGAATCTTTATCTTTGCACCGACAGCTAAGTCAACTATCACCACGTCAGACTTTATCAAACTCTGACTGGCTTCAATGTAAACTCTTCACCCTGTCAGAGTTTAATTAAACTCTGACCGGCTTCTGATAAACTCTGGTCAGTACCTGTTGCTTAAACACTGATAAACAAACGTCAGCAATTATATCTAACAATCTCCCCCAACTTGTTCATAATAAAATGTACAAGTTAAACATATAATTGATGATGTCAAAAACATTTAACAAATGCAGTGTTTAACATATAACAGAGTTTAATTTAAAACAGAGTTTAAATTTAACTTAGAACAGAAAACATAAAAACTTACAGTCAGACTTTATTTGATTTCTTGAATATCAGGCACTGTCCTGATATAATCTAACAGTAGTTTCTTCTCAGCTCTATTCAATTCAGCAATCATAATCTTCTTCAGCTCCTTCATCTCTGGTTCATCTTCACCAATTTGATAAATGGCAGCCCTCAAAG
This sequence comes from Heracleum sosnowskyi, assembly GCA_030848705.1. Taxonomy (NCBI): domain Eukaryota; kingdom Viridiplantae; phylum Streptophyta; class Magnoliopsida; order Apiales; family Apiaceae; genus Heracleum; species Heracleum sosnowskyi. The sequence goes on along the minus strand of CM061243.1, from coordinate 108,850,807 downwards.
AATATATGCTGTTTTTGTTCATTTCATTGCCAAGTCTGATATAAAAAGGTTTATCAGACTCTAGATTGAACTCAAGAACCTTCTTATTCTTGTATGACTTTTGTTATAGATGTACCGACTTACTGAATTTTGTTAAAAATGCACACATTAAATAAATTCTTCAGTCGAATAAATCTTAACATGATATTTTCGAAATACATACACTATAAATTTCTTAGGGTTAAATATCAAAGTGGTCACTGAAGTGAAGACCAAATATCACTTTCATCACTAATCTCAACGATGTATCACTTTAATCACTAAAGTCGTCATAAATATCAAACGGATACCTCTAAATATGTGTTCGAAAGTAAAAATAATTTATATCGAGTTCTACACATATTTCTTGAATACTATCGCAACCAAATGAAAATTTATGAACTCTAGTATTTATGATATTATATTTAGATTTTAAAAAAATTATTTACTATTTATTTTTAATTTTATAGTTATTTACTTTGATTTAATTAAAAATAAATAGTAAATGAATTTTTTAAAATCTAAATAAATTATCTGAAATACTAGAATTCATAACTTTTTATTTGGTTGCAGTAGTATTAAAGAAATATGTGTAGAACTCGAGAAAAGTTATTTTTACTTTTCGAACACATATTTAGAGTTATATGTTTGATGCTTATGATGACTTTAGTGATTGAAACGATACCCCGTTGAGATCAGTAATGAAAATAATATATGGTCTTCACTTCAATGACCACTTTGATATTTAACCCAAATTTCTTAATATACAATTTTTATCTTTGAATTTTCGTGTATGAATTACAGAAAATATTTTACTAAAAGATATAATCTTTTCTCATAAAAATTAGGGCAATAGCTATCTAAACGTTAAAAAACAATGATAAAATTTATTTTTGAAGACACGATGAATTTTCCATTTTCAAGTTACCTTGTATACAGGTGTATCAACTTTTAACTATAAATTCATAACTAATAACGTACACACATAAACATATAAATCAATTCATAACTGAATGTACATGAAAATCACCTTGTCCGGCCTATTATTTTAACTCCCCTTCCTTATTAATCAATGTCTCAACTCAATCAACACTAATAGCAAATAACTTGTCTTGTCAAAGATTTTAATATGATCCCGCATTAGGATACAAACAAACGTAATAAGATAAATAATATAAAGGAAAAAGTCTCATACTCATGTACTCATATACACACTTTTAACATGAACAAACAAAAAAAGTAAAGAAGAACAATGTTGACAACAAAAATTACTGTAGACAATTAACAGAGTTTAGGTGTATATTTATACTATTAATTAGCTATTTGTATGAAAGTATTAAAGGTAATTAATTATTTACCAAGTAATTACTTAATTTCTTATGCAAGACCAGTCTAATTTCTTAACTTCTTATTTACCAATATGTTCTTGTATTTTCTATTATATTACATTAAAAAAAGAAAGTTTAGGAGAGCAGAATGTTAAGATGGTAATTTCATTTGAAAAGAAATATTACGAGAATATATAGATAATAATAAAAGAAAGTTCAAAATAATGTAAAGTAATACACTTTTTTTTTTAATTTAGATATTTGAAGGCAAGAATATTATAATTTAATATTTAGTTTCCTCCATTTGTAATATTTAGTTTCCTCCAGTAGTAAAGATCTATTGTATATTTACTTTCTCCATTAGTAGAGATTTTAAATGCAAGAATATTATATATACTTTCCTCCATTAGTAGAGATTTTAAATGCAAGAATATTGAAATTGTATATTTAGTTTCCTCCATTAGTAAATATTTAAAAGGCAATTGAGATTTTTTCTAATATTTGATATTAATTACTTAATTTCTTATGCAAAACCGATCTAATTTCTTAATTTCTTATTTACCAATATGTTCTTGTATTTTATATTATATCACATAAAAAAAGAAGAAAGTTTAGGAGAAGAGAATGTTAAGATGTTAATTTCATTTGAAAAGAAATATTATGAGAATATTTAGATAATAATATAGGAAAGTTTAAAATAATATAAGGTAATACACTTTTTTTTATAATTTAGATATTTTGAAGGCAAGAATATTATAATCGAATATTTAGTTTTCTCCGTTAGTGATATTTAGTTTCCTTCATGATCTATTGTATATTTACTTTCTCTATTATTAGAGATTTTAAATGCAAGAATATTATATTTACTTTCATCTATTAGTAGAGATTTTAAATGCAAGAATATTGAAATTGTATATTTAGTTTTCTTCATTAGTAAATATTTAAAAGGCAATTGAGATTTTTTCTAGTTTTTGGTATTAATTACTTAATTTCTTATGCAAGACCGATCTAATTTATTAACTTCTTATTTACCAAAACGTTCCTGTATTTTCTATTATATTACATAAAAAAAAGTTTAGGAGATCAGTATGTTAAGATAGTAATTTCATTAAAAAAAATATTATGATAATATTTAGATAATAAATAGAGGAAAGTTCAAAATAATGTAAGGTAATACACTTTCTTTCTAATTTAAATATTTTGAAGGCAAGAATATTATAATAGAATATTTAGTTTCTTCCATTAGTGATATTTAGTTTCCTCCGTTAGTAAAGATCTATTGTATATTTATTTTCTCCATTATTAGGGATTTTAAATACAAAAATATTATATGTTTCCTCTATTAGTAAGTATTTAAAAGGTACTTGAGATTTTTTCGAATTTTTAATATTATTAATTCAAAAAAGTAATTGAGAATTTTTCAAAATTTTAATATTATTATATTGATTGAACTTTGAATGAAATTAATGAAATTAAAGTAAATAAATAAATTTTATATAATAACGTAGTTGTAAGTAATCGAACCGTGAATTAAGATAAAGAATTTAAATTAATAAATCTTGTATGTAGTTGCGAGAAATCGAACCCAGGTCTAGTGATAATCAAATTTGATACTTTGATATTTTTGATACCACACACCATTTTCACATTATTTTTTTATTAATAAAAGTTATAAATATATAAATTCCTCTCTATAGTTTTGGTAAATTTTCGTGGTTCGGATGGAAAACGTAGGAATACGTGAAAGGGCATTTGGACACATGAATGTGTTCGGATTTTAAACCAAAGACTACGTTTGGAAATTTGGGGTTTCCAAACCAATGACCACGTTTCAAAACGACTCGGTAATTGACGACAATATGTACAAAGTCTTTTAGTTTTGGCATACTGTGCTTAACTAAAAAATGCCGCGATTCATTTAAAAATTCCGAGGGACTTGACTCTTGAGTACTATATAAGTGTTGTAAGATTGCACAAACTAATGCACACAACATTTGAAGTTCTATTATAATTTTCTCTGTGTAATCTAATAATGGCTCCACTCAGTATTATGCAAGCTCTGGTGCTGTTTCTTGGGATCACACTGCCTGCTTTTACGATAACAGGTTTTGTTATCTCTATCTCTTTCTCTTTTTATATAAGCAAAGTATGATTAGAAAGAATATTTTTTTAGTGATACACATTTTTAAACTATACTAAGAAGATGGCCTAATTGATATAAATCTCATGTGTATAGTTAATTAAGTAATTTAGTTGAAGTATTAACATGTACGTAGTATTACTGTTAAGTAACCCGAATATATAAAACTTTAAAGGATTAGAGTAAGGTTTTACGAGGATCTTATACTGTATTCTAACGATCACTAAAATATTTATCGAGCACTTATCATCTGGTTCACTAATAATTGCAGGAGCACAACCCATAGGTGTGTGTAATGGGAGAAACGGAAACAATTTACCATCCGAACAGGATACAGTCAGATTGTACAATGACAATGGAATTGGAAGAATGAGAATCTACGATCCACTTCGGGGCACACTTGAAGCTCTTAGAGGGACAAACATAGAGCTTATTCTCGACGTTCCAAACACGAAGCTTGAATCCCTTCAAGATCCCAATGCAGCAACAGCATGGGTTCAAGATAATATTTTAAATTACCCTGATGTCCAGTTTCGTTACATTGCTGTTGGGAATGAAGTTGATCCTGATAAAACTTCCTCGTACGTTCAGTTTGTTCTTACCGCCATGAAAAATGTGCATGATGCAATTGTAGCAGCAAATTTACAAGATCAGATCAAGGTTTCAACCGCCACGTACTCAGGTCTCATTGGTCCTTCGTCTCCTCCGTCACAGGGTGCATTTAAAGACAACGCACAAGAGTTCATGAAACAAATCATTGATTTTTTAGTCCAAAACGATTTGCCATTGCTAGCAAACATTTATCCGTACTTCAGTTACGAAGCAAATGATAATGAAAAACTCGAATATGCTTTGTTTACAACACCCGATGTGATTGTACAGGATGGTGATCTTGGATACAAGAACCTTTTCGACGCGTTGTTGGATGTTATGTACTCGGCTGTTGAGAAAATGGGTGGTTCGAACATCAAGATTGTCGTATCAGAGAGTGGATGGCCTTCTAGCGGTGGCAAAGGGACAACTGCAGAAAATGCACAGACTTATTACAAGAATTTGATTGATCATGTTAGAGGAAATAATGGGACACCAAAGAAACCAGGGACTAGTATCGAAACTTTCTTATTTGCCATGTTTGATGAAAACAACAAGGGTCCAGCAGATACTGAGAAATATTTTGGGCTTTTCGACCCCTCAACCCGGCAGCCCAAATATGATCTCAACTTTTAACTAAACTTTTATTCAAGTTATGTATATGTACTAATATACAAAAATTTACTTAATTCCCTGCAGTTTACTCAAGTTTATGATTTTACCACAGAGTCATATGACTCGCATGTAAGTTCTATCAAGGAATAAAAATGAATTACTCATACAGTTATAGTCGTAGTTGTGCAATATTTCTGTTTAGTCTAGCTCTATATGTTGGGATTTATGATATATATTAGCTCATGTTCAAATAATAATCGTTCAACTATGAAAAATTACTGTCCCAGAAATTTAAGGTAGTAAATAAAAGAAAATTAATTATCTCTTTATAAAATCTTTCATAAATATCTTGTAACTGGATGAAGGTAATAAACATCTAAAATGTAACGAATGAGGAAACATAGTCAATTAGCTGCTGAGGGAAATAAATTGCACTCGGTACGTTTCGGTGTGTTAAAACCCCATTGAAATAAGTAAAATCCAGCTGAAGAAGAAGAACAAAGAGTAGGAAGAGATGGAGCGATATGCAGAAAGAGGACTGGTGGATGACAAGGAAGATAACGAAAACAGAGTGAATCAGTCTCAGGCTGTTATTCCGTCTTGCTGCTTCAAGGCCAGAACTTGTGATCCTGAGCTTCAAGCTAACTGTCATTCTACAGTGGTCTCGGGATGGTTCTCCAAGCCTCGGTCATTTACGGGTCATGGTCCTTTGTATTATTTATCTTACGTGCGCTAGTAATTATAAACATCACCATAATGTGCAAAATTCATGACTATCTACTCTATTTCCTTGCAAAATTTAAAATCACAGGTAGAGCTGGAAGATATATGTTTTTCAACAACCCAATGTGGCCAGGTGTGTTTCTTTGTATGTGCGAATTGTGAAATTATACATGAGATCATTTGTTGTAACAAAAGCTTCTTCCTTACTTGCTAAATTTACATTCATGTCATAATCCGCTAAAATAATGAGCCACTCTCAGGAGAAGCACATTCCTTGCAAGTGGAGAAGATTCTGTTTAGAGAAAAATCAGAGTACCAAGAGATCCTAGTCTTTCAGGTTTGCCATTTTTGAAATTTAATGACATTTCGTGTAAAACTGCTTCATGTATCTTGCATTTAAATACTGAAGCTTGTATCTGCAGTCCTCGACATATGGAAAGGTGCTAGTACTTGATGGAATTGTTCAGCTAACTGAGAAAGATGAATGTGCCTATCAGGAGATGATTGCTCATCTCCCACTTTGCTCGATCGTATCACCCAAAAATGTAACTCTACTTGACTATAATTTTACTTAAAATTGATACCTATATTCTATCAGGATAATAAGTAGAGTGTATTCCAATTTGCATAGTGGTGACAGATTTCTTAGTGGAAAAGAATTATACTGGTTGTCCTTGATATTTGATTTCCTTGCTCCAACAGCTACCAATTTCAATGAAATACAAATAGGTTTTTTATTATTAAACATGTGATTGAGAGCAGTGCAAAAATTAAATCCTCTGCTCTATTTTTCTAAAATTAATTCCTACCTAGTTCATAAGCTTCAAACCCTCGTTTGCCTCCTTATACTGTACTGGATTGTTTGCTGCAATTGACAATTTCGTTGTGCAGGTTCTAGTTGTTGGTGGGGGTGATGGTGGAGTTCTAAGGGAAATTTCTCGACACAGTTCAGTGAAGCATATTGATATATGTGAAATAGATACGATGGTCATAGATGTATGTTGTATAAAAACATGTCCGTCACTATTTTAATTTGTTCTTTTTATTTAAATTTATAGTTTTGTGTTTTGTTTCAGGCAAGTATGATGTTTTTTCCAGACTTAGCTATTGGTTTTGACGATCACCGTGTTCAACTACATATTGGCGATGGTATTCTTAACATTTAGGCATCTTTAATCATTTTTTGCATGATCGTCAACCATGGTTATTGGGGGGAATGTCTTTCCTTTCATATTATGTAAAATTAATGAAAGTACTGTGTGCTGTAGTTTTCGGCCTGATTGTACAGTAACTAGACTTATTTTGTCTTCATACTACAAAATCTTTGCAAATGAGCTCAGTCTACATTAATATGGTTATTGCAAATTTTACATGAAGCCTAATGCATCTCTTGCTTGACGCATGTATATCACTTGCTTGACCTGCATCTTTTATGATTACTACAGCTGTTGAATTTCTGAAAAACGCTCCTGAAGGGAAGTATGATGCTATAATCGTGGATTCATCCGATCCTGTAGGTAAGTTTTAGATTATAAAATGTTGTTAACTGGTTTCTTTTCTTTTCGGAGGCTGGAAGCATGTAGCTCCGCCACTGGCTATACGTATAGCATTGTATTGTAGACGACTATTTCTTGTGCATCAAAAGAAAGAATTCTGATCTTGAACTTTCAGTATGTTGTGCCAGAGTTTTTTTTTGCATGTATCTTGATAGCTCTAATGTTTATTTCGATAATTTTTATGCAGCAATTTCTTATATTTGGAGAAATGTAACGTTTAAAAAAATAACACCCCCCCCCCCCCCCCCAAGCATATGGAAGATACTGTATCCCATAAATTCATCCAGTCATGTAGAATTTGCGTTTATTTTTTGTTTGACCTAGGTCCAGCACAGGAACTTGTAGAACGGCATTTTTTTCAGACAACAGCAAGAGCATTAAGGCCTGGAGGCGTTCTTTGTAGTATGGCAGAAAGTATGTGGCTTCATACACATCTTATCGAGGATATGATTGCTGTCTGTAAGGAAACATTCAAAGGTTCTGTTCATTATGCTTGGACAAGTGTACCTACATATCCGAGGTATAAGGGAAGTCGTACGACTCTCAAATAAATAATTCCTTTTTTTTCACTTAATCCTGGTTTATTATGTTCAAAAGTTTGTACCAGATACCATTCTGTCTTTTCTTCTTCATTTATAATTCTATAGTTATTTCCTATTAAGTAGTCCGGAGTGTACTCAGTATAAGTTACAAAGTGATAGCGATTTCCTATATGTCAAGTTTCCACACCTTATTGGTACAGAACTTCAAGCTTTTAGGAGATTTACAGACTAAAATACGGACCTGGATAGCTCCATTGTTCTGATATGTGTAGTTTGTTTTCCCTGGGTACGCAGTGGCATTTCGTTGTACTAATATGTAAAGTTTGTTTTTCTTATTTGCGGTATGCAGTGGCATCATTGGATTTCTACTATGCTCAACCGAAGGACCACCTGTGGATTTTTTGAACCCTGTAAATCCTATTGAGAAGATAGATGGAGCCATCAATTACGGGAGGGAACTTAGGTTCTACAATTCTGAGGTAATTACCTTCTTTTAATTTAAGGTATAAGCAAGATCGCTCTTCATCTATTTTTGTAGCTTGACGGTCTTAGCAGTTTCTGCAAGTTCACCTTTCCTCAGCCTATTTCACAGAAATTAATTTTAGACTGTAATTGCCGTTGGGTCCATTCATTATTAAAGAAATTCCAAGACTTAAAAATGCACTATAATCACCAATCAAATACAGTAGTTCATTTAAGTCCAAATATAAGAATAGTGAGATTTTCATGCAATAAAAATACAAGTCAAAGATGCAGTATTTGTAAATGTCTTGAGCATTCTCTGGGGGTTCAAGTAAAAATGGCACTTGACTAGGAAGTTTTAAATTAAAATACAATTTGATTCAGATCTCTATATAAACATATGTTTCGTTTTGTTTTACAGATTCACACAGCTGCCTTTGCATTACCCTCATTTGTCAAGAGGGAAGTGAGTCATCTTAGAGATGCTCCAGCCATGCAGATAACTCCTAGTTGATTTATTAGCATGTCATTCATATTTGTCTCCAGATATATGGAGTTTCACAAGTGGTAGATGCATCATTTGTCTCACATTTGTTTTCTGAGTTGGAATCAAAGAACTATTACAGGGTACCTATTGAGTTATGTCTGGTCATTGTATTAGAACATACTTCAGGCTTTTTATTATAAGTGCATCAAGAAAAATCTCACTTCTTTGAACTAGTTGAGGTACAGAGGATTAAATTTTCCGATGGATCAGAATCATGGCATGCATGTCATGTTAGTTCTACACTTCTATCACCATTTTAAGAAATTAATTGTGACTGCAATGTTGGTTGTTTTGCGGGAAAAGGTAGGGGAAATAAATCGAATTCTATGATTATAATTGTATATAAACTACTTGCATGAAAATTTAACAACAAATCAGAGTGGCGCAGCGGAAGCGTGGTGGGCCCATAACCCACAGGTCCCAGGATCGAAACCTGGCTCTGATATTTTTATTTTTCAAAATTTCTTTTTTTTCTCCTGCTGGCTACTTTTTGAGAAGATGATGAATATACTTTTTACTGATCTTCTGGGTATCAAACTATCAATTAGTACTGTCATTTGGTGATCAATCACAGCAAGAATATTCACCATGGATCGAGGTTGAAGCAATCATTAAAACTATTCGATGTGCCACGGGGGCACGGCCTTGTCTGTAACATTGTCGTACATGAGCAAGGCTCGAACACTTTTTGATGAGAATCCCATTTCACGCAGGAAAGTGTATTCTATATTGCCCTTTTTTCACCGACCTTTTAACAAATGAGAAAAATGCTCCTAAACACATATTTAGGGACTTAGATGAGTACGTAATATATTTTTAATGGCATAATTGTAATTACATGGTCAAATCCTGCAATTACAAAAATACCTCGTGCATTCATATGAAAAAACACGTTATACTCACCTAAGTTACGTGAGTACGTACTTAGGAGCATTATGCTCTTAACAAATAATGACTAAAAACTGCAGTTTCCAGATTTTTCAATGGTTAAGAATCATACTTTAGTTCAAGATAATTGGTTATGGTTTCTTTTTTAAGGGAAATTTGACACTTTTGCGGAATGACGGACATGATTTGTGTTATGCAACTCTTTATGTAAAGCCTGAGAACAAATTGGTAATGATTACACATTTACACTACACTGATAAATTAATTAACATCAGTGTTCCACAATCACTATGCTGAAACTAGGGACTGATTATCAAAGGAGACTTAGCAGACTTGTTGGTTATGGTTTTTTCGTACTTGTTTGGTCAGTTTGCATAAGTAGAGGAGTAGAAATTAACTCTTGATCCACAATCTGCTCCTCCTGCAGATGAAGAAAAGGCTTTGGTGGCATCCTCAGAACATCAGCATCTCCTTCCAGCATCTCAATAACTTTATTCATTGAAGGACGTTCACTAGGTTTCATTTGTATACACCATAGTGCTACTATGATCATCTTTTTAACCATCTTCTTTTCTTCCTCGTTAGCATCGACGATTTCAATTTCATTTCCTGAACCAATTTGGTCATAAACCCACAAAGGGTAGTAAACTTGACTAGTCTCGTTCACAGTAGGATTTGAATTTTTTCTTCGACTAGCCATTTCCATTAACAACATCCCATAACTATAAACATCTGCTTTGAGTGAAACACCTCCAATATTTTTGTAAAACAGCTCTGGTGCCATGTAACCCATTGTTCCTCTTGCTGCTGTCAAAGTCACAATGCTATCCCCACTTGCATATAGTTTTGCAAGACCAAAATCAGAAATTGTTGGATTAAAATTCTTATCAAGAAGTATGTTATGAGGCTTGATGTCAAAATGCAAGATTTGCATATCACAACCGCGGTGTAAGTAATCAATTCCTCTTGCCACCTTACAAGAAATCTCATACATTTTTTCGCAGCTCAAGGAGACTAAATGTTCATCTTCATTCTCGGGAAAAATGTATTTCTCCAATGAACCATTAGGCATGAACTCATAAATTAGAGCCCGTTTTGAACCTTGAAAACAAAAACCAATGAGCTGCACTATATTTACATGATGAATTCTTCCGATTGTAGCAACTTCATTCATGAATTCTTGTGCAGTTGCATTGGACTTCCCCATTATCTTTACTGCTACAGCAAGTCCACTTCTGAGTTTTCCTTTATATACACTTCCGAAACCTCCTTCACCCAACTTATCTTTGAAACCATCAGTGATCTTCTTAATGTCTGAGTAACTGTATCTTATAGGCATCAGATTGTTTTGGCCTTGAAGAAAGTCCTCAATTGAATCATACACAGATAAGTGTCTTTTCTTCGATCTATAAATCAAAAGGGCCCCCAAAAATGGTAATCCGATTGTGAATCTTGCAGCAAGTATTAGTCCTGAAATCGTTTTACTTTTCGTAAGAAATTTGAAATGAAGGTACTATGGAGAAGTAAGTACACAAACATGAGCCTTGTGTTACAATCTTATCTCACAATTTATGATCTATATGGACTTACAAATCAGAATGACGATTTATCAGATAAAGTTTATAGAGCATCAGGGAATTAAATTATAGATGTAAGAAAATGTTGAATAATATCAAGAAATGTGTGTAGTGTTTATTAGTGATGACAGAACTGATCAGTAATGAAGATTAAATATTCCAATAAAAAAGTGGTCACCGTAGAACTTCTCTCTACATATATAAAATGCATTAATTATAGTCTAATCAACTGAATGGAAGAACTTCTGTGTTGTATAGAATCACATTGGATAAAAAATACAGCAGCTTGCTAATTATTCACTTCAAATGAAAAAAAGAAAAGGATGGACGATTGAAGCTTACCAGCGACCGCAGCTATAGTAAAACGATTGCCTGGTAGTGAGGACAAACAAAAGAAGATGGTTCAGATAAGAGGTGAACCTTTTTACAAGCGTTTAATTTCAATTTTTCGAAATGAAATTCATGAACTTACCCTTTAATATTTCACTAATGCCGTCTAAGTTTTGGCGCCAGCCTACAAGGTTAATTTGTGCAACACGCTATTAGAAATTGTTGGTATGGAAATTTTCATTTGTTTCCTCAATAAATGAATACTCAAATAAATCAATTGTTGCAGGTGAAGAAAGACTTGTACTCACAGAGTGGTAAAAAGGCATCTGTAGTCATGTCATAGAGATCACAGTCATAAAAGCAAGTGTAATCTGCATTAAGCGCCTGACAAAATGAGTAGGCACGCAGATTACACCTCGCGCAGAAGATCTTAGACCAATCAATCTTGAATCCATATGCCATTCCATCATGAAGTTCTGAAAAATTAGTAGTATGATAAGAAGTATCGATATTTTTCAAAATAGGCCATTCTGATGACACCCAAGCCAATTTTGTAACCTCACAATCACCTTCCACTTGCGATAACGCCATCTGACCAGCAACAACGTAGGAATACTTATATGAAGACGATGAAGATATAGATGTAATGTTTATGTACTGGCTAGACACTGCAGGAGTTTGGCAGTTTATAAATGTAACTGGCTGGTTTAGATAATCAAGCTGTATGTTCCGGCGGATGGAAGGCTCTTCTTGCATAGAATAGAGTGGAAGAGAGGAATAGTTGTACTTTTTGAGCCCTGGATCAACAATCAAAATTGAAAAGTTGTCGTAGTTGATATCTTCAACAAAGTATTGCATATTATCCTCAGATAAGCGTAGAATGGTACGATTGTTTTCACAAGAAAGCTCATAGCTAGCACCATTGCAATTCTGATTATCGCCTTTGAGTTGAAATGGGCATCTGATGTTAAGAACATTTCCGCAAGACAAAGGAGCAGAGTAGGCTTTACAGGATAGAAAACATAGTACTAATAAGAATAGCACTGAAGAGGTTTTTATGGCAACAACAGTAGCAAAACAGTTTTCTCCTCTCATCAGTTTTTTTGTTTTGTTTTGTTCTAGGACAGGAGGATGCTAGAAGAACATATAATCACCACTAGCGGAGTATATAAAAGGTCGTACCCAGTGCACAACAGTTCCGCGGCAACAAAGGAATCTGAAGGTTGAGGTGTGTGTGTGTATGTCTATACCTGCACCGATCATGAAATGTCAATGCCCTTTTTCTTCTTTAAGCCCACTTGTTTTTTCCTTGTTCATATCTAAAATCCTCGCTAGGTTTCAAAATGGTAGTTCTCACCTTCAGATATCTTTCTTTCAAGAAAAAAGTCTCAATCTAACATAATCTTTACATTATTGTTGTAATAATATATTTATGATCATACAGGTACAATTGTGGTGGTGGCCTTGACTGTATACATTATCTTATCTTTTCATCAATAAATTATAGATCCCGAATCTCAGCTTTGATCGTCAAAATATGATATTGACTATGAACAACTTGCATTTACTTATGTAGTTGTGGACAAAATAATTTCCTATTCTGTTTTAAAAATGTGTCAAAAAACAAACACGTTCACACTTCACATAAACAGAAAGGAATAGTCAAAGGTCAAAAAAAGCCAATAAGATGTTAATCAGATTGTTATTTTGACAATCAAACACAAGTATTTTATCAAACAAGTTGAATATGCTCTATATCTTTCAAAAAAATAAATTATTAACCTCCTGCTTAAATTATTATTAGATTGTATTTTTCAGAAACGACGAGAAATATCCGCTAGATCGACTTTAAATATTAAGGGACATACATGCACCGGGAGTCTGGGACCGCTAGTTGTTCAGATAAGACCTTCCTAGTTCTAGTTGTAAGCTTGTAGCACATGGATTTTACATTAGTTTACCAAGTCAATAGTTTTCAATAATCATCACCTTCCTTTCGTGTGACAATGTTATTCTTCCTAAAAATGTGCATTTGCATTATCCCCCGCCTCTCCTAGAACTTAATCATTCCTGCAAAAATATACATAGTTACAGTGATTCATGCGACGCTAGGAGAAATCACTATTCAGTGTTCATGTTAGATTCAGCTATGCGTGTCAAGTTCAAGTGTTCAGTTCTAGTGCTAGTAGCAGTAATAGTAGTACTCTCGATCGGAGCAGGTTCAGTTACAAGTGTTTCAGGTCAGAATGACGAAACTGAAATTTGCAACTTAGTAACAAGATGCAAGAAAACTGGCCCCGTCATCCGTTTCCCTTTCTATCTTAAAACCAAGAAGCTTGATTCATGTGCCAGCTCCTACCCTTCAGGTTTCGACCTCTCTTGCAGAGGCAAAGACACCGTGCTTCAGTTTAAATACTTATCCTTTACATCTCTCAACGGACAACAGCTCTCTTTTTCTATAGATGCATCCGTTAATGAAATCAATTACAATTCTCAAGAGATCATACTTGGATCATTCATGTTTACAAGTCCTCCCACGCTTATTCGGATACCCTCAAATTCATCGTCAACTTCTGATTTTGTTACACCTTTCAAGATTTCAGAAGGTAGTTACTTCCTCAATAACTATACTTTCTACAATTGTTCATCAGAAGGTGATCGACAGTTCAGATCGTATGTTCCAAGTGTGACTCTCTTCTCGGATGATGCTAGTTTCCAGTATTATGCCTTTATGTCAAATTCGTATTACACTTTTGATGTGCCTATCAAATCATGCACCAGGAAGTACAGTGTTTCAGATGTCCCTCTTTTACTCGATTACAGAATTTCTGAGCGCCATTATGATCGGCTTCAAATAAATTGGAACGCACCAAATTGTAGGAAATGTGAAGCCAGCGGAGAATATTGCAAGTTCAATAACAGAACAACTAGCAGCAGCAGTAGTAACCTCATTCGAAATGACACCAGTACTATATGTTTCCCCATACCAGCACCTCCACCTACAGTAAGAGGTATGAAAGCAGTAATCTAACTATACTAGAACTCGACTTTATAGTTCCATTTGATCATATATATTCATTTCTAAAGCATTATTACGCATGGTTGCAGTAAGCACTGTACCAAATTAGGAATTTCGTAAATAGAACAAATAGAAGAGACCATTAATCTGTAGTCCTGGAGGAGTTGTTGATCGTACTAATATGATATATTGTTGAAATTTCATAGGTCATAGTGCATCAATCAAGTCGGTGTTATCAAAGCCAAAAGGTAACTATTCGACCTGGAAAGGAGCTTATAAGTTGTAATGTTTTTTCTTTTATCGATAGTCTGCCCTTCTAGCCTTTCTAAAATTTTGAGCAACAGCTGCTGCTGAGACATTACGTGCTTCAAAAGCTTATATTGACTTGGTTAATTGTAATGACAAACAGGCATAGTCCCTACTTCCTTGTTGGTTGCTCTTGTCTTAACTGGAGTAGTATACTATGTGATCAGATCACATCAGCTAAAGAAAGAGGATCAACTGAGAATTGAGATGTTTATGAATGATTACAAAGCTATGAAACCAACAAGATATTCGTATGTTGATATCAAGAAAATCACTAATCATTTCAGTGAAAAACTAGGCCAAGGTGGCTTCGGATCAGTCTACAAAGGCCAAATTACTGATGATATTGTTGTTGCAGTTAAGGTCCTCAATATTGATTCAAAAAGTAATGGGGATGACTTCATCAATGAAGTAGGCACTATCGGACGTATCCATCATGTCAATGTGGTTCGCCTTGTGGGATACTGTGCTGATGGATGCAATCGAGCCCTTGTGTATGAGTTTCAACCTAATGATTCTCTCCAAAAGTTTACATACTCTGCAACAAACCACAAGAACAATTTCCTTGGTTGGCAGAAAATGCATGAAATTGCTCTAGGTATAGCTAAAGGAATCGAATATCTTCATCAAGGATGTGCCCAGCAGATTCTTCATTTTGATATCAAACCTCATAATATCTTATTGGATCAAAATTTCAATCCCAAAATTGCTGATTTTGGTTTGGCTAAATTGTGTTCCAAGGACCAGAGTATTGTGTCAATGACTATGGCTAGAGGGACCATTGGCTATATTGCGCCAGAAGTATTTTCAAGGAATTTCGGGAAGGTGTCATCAAAATCAGATGTTTATAGTTTTGGGATGTTATTGCTTGAAATGGTTGGAGCTAGGAACAATGAAGCAGCGGAAAACAGCAGCGATACGTACTTTCCAGAATGGATATATCATCGGTTGGAAGGAGGTGGAGAAGTGGCAATCCAAATATTAGAGAAGGAAGAGGATACAAATATAGCAAGAAAGCTAACAATTGTGGGTCTTTGGTGCATAGGGTGGCATCCAGTGGACAGACCATCCATGAATCTTGTGATCCAGATGCTAGAAAAACCAGATTGTCCTGCAATGCCACCTAATCCTTTTAGTGCTGCCGCAAGTTCAGTACATTCAAGACTCTTTTCCAACGAGCTCGATGTTATTTCCGAGTCCGACAAGCAAGATTAAGTACATAGGTGTAGCTTTCTTGGAAGAAATTAAAGCTTCCTATTTCCGTCAGTGTACCCAAAGTCTATTATCAAGTCTGCGACTAGGCTGCCATACTCTTGAGAATTCTCCAACTAAATGATTGACCTAGAGATTGAAACAATTACGTCAAAGACGACAACGGTTTTGGTAACCTCGATTGTTTTAGAAAGAATGAATGAAGCTGGTGATAGTTTTGGATTTGATTCTGACTTGTATACATTTTTCAACAAGAGTTTCTCAATGTTACATAACTGGATTAAAGGGAACTGAAAGTAAAGTAGAAAGTATGAGCGAGTTTGCTTACAGAAATGTGCATTAAAATAAATACTATCATCAATATATATATATAAAGGAGGATACGCGGGAGGTTAGGTGGCGCCCCTAAGATCGTCTCAATCTATTTTTCTAATTTTCTAGAATTTTAGAATTTTAAATACTGATAAATAAAAAAATATCCTTTAACATATTAGAAGTAGAATAGATGTTCGAATTTATTGAGGAGAAGAGTTCGAATTTATTGAGGAGAAGAGTTCGAATTTATAGCGAATACATATAATTAAAAGTTCCATTAGGTGTTTGAATTTGTAGAGAGGAAGAGTTCAAATATAAAAAGAAGTACTTGCAAAGTTCTATTTGAAGTAGAATAGGTGTTTCGATTTATTGAGGAGAAGAGTTCGAAGTTATAGCGAAGACATATAATTAAAATTTCTATTTGAAGTAGAATGTGTGTTTGAATTTGTGGAGGGGAAGAGTTCAAATATAAAATAAGTACTTGCAAAGTTTTATTTGAAGTACAATAGGTGTTTCGATTTATAGAGGAGAAGAGTTCGGATATAAAAAAAAGTACTTGTAATTAAAAGTTCTATTGGAATTGGAATTGGAATTAGAATAAGCGTTTGTAATACATAACTAAAAGTTCTATTTGAAGTAAATATGTAAAGTTATATATGTGTTTTTTCAATGAAAAAGTGTCTCATTAAAAAAGAGTATGGTAACATAAAAATTAATATATAAGACAAGTATATATTCAATATATTAAATATTAGATTTTGATATTAAAAAGGAAAGCGTGTTTCACGGGAGGACGGCTTATTAGCGAGTATCGAGTTTTCGTAATTTATTTGATAGAGTTTTTTTAAAAAATTACTAGACCGCCGCGAAGCGCGGCTTTTTCAACTAGTTTAGGTTAACTGATTATAAAATTAACGCATACGAATTCCTGGCATTCTTAAGCTAAACTAATTTAGAGTTCAAACTCAAATATGGGGGGAAAATGACTGGAACGTTAAATTAAACAGCAGCTAGTAATCCAATTACAGAAATATAATCCACAAAGCTGAGCCAGACGGTTTTATAAACATCTGTAATGGATGTATTTGTAGCAAGTAGAAGTACTTTTTTTTTCCACGTACTACAAAATAGGTCTTCTGAAAATATTCATCCCGAGAAACATATTTTAACTACTCCGAATTACTTTCATGTCAGATTCTTAATAAAAAGCATAGCATCATCAAAATTTACACATATAATGTAAAGGAATTAAGAACAGCTTGTATATATCCTGTAAATTTGTAGATGCCAAAAACGATCTTTGATTATTCAATATCATCAGCTAGTACAGGCATGTTATTACAATGTCCCCTTCATAAATTAATTGCATCAGAGTACGAAGGGGTATTTCAGCTGTATTTCTTTATATCCTAATGCTTCGGTAGGACCTTCCTCCTGGTGTCATGTAACCAAATCTTCTTTGATAACAGCTGCAGCCCATCGAAACTGGAATTATGGGCAAGAATTTTGATGAGTACACATGAGAATAGATGAATGAAACAAGATTTTTGGCTTAAATCCATTTTCATTTGAAATTTCAACACTCAGCACATGATTATGCACTTGAGTAGCTTGTATAAGTATCTCTCAGTCATGCAAAATTACATGAATGATCGTTGACGGTGACTACCCAAATATAAGACAAGCCGCATGCTCAACAATTACTTATGTTAATTCAAGATACTGGATAACTTATCCAACAAAACAAAGTTTCAATCTCCGC
Source organism: Heracleum sosnowskyi (assembly GCA_030848705.1). Taxonomy (NCBI): domain Eukaryota; kingdom Viridiplantae; phylum Streptophyta; class Magnoliopsida; order Apiales; family Apiaceae; genus Heracleum; species Heracleum sosnowskyi. The sequence goes on along the minus strand of CM061243.1, from coordinate 108,832,876 downwards.
TCTCAGAACCAGGAATCACACAAGTCGGAGGCTGGCCCTGGCATCTAATTTCCCCTGATATTATAAATTCTGAGCACGCTATCATTTGAAGTTTAAAGGCAGCAGTAACAAACCAAGTAGCTATAATAATTATTTTCAAACAGACGACTTGTCTCGCACCTTTAATCATAAAATGAAAAGGGGCACAACACAGACCACATCTCGTTAATTTGGTTAGTAGTAACACTTCATTACTTACCACTAACCAAATCATTGTTAAAAATAGTTGATTTTCATTTCAAGTCAATTTCATCACTTACAAGTATATACTACTACCAATTTAAATAGTTTAATTTAGTAGTAATCTATAATTTCAAATTGCAGAATCTAAATAACTAAAATAAGTCCTTATTTTATACTTTTCAAAATTTTAACTACTTATGAGCTAAAACAGGGTGAAGGCCAAGTATGGCCGATTTTCAGATCGGAGTAACCATAATAGTCAATCTGAAATTAGTGGCCAACTATGGCCGATTGAATACGCATTGCTCCCGGGAGTAATCAGAATACGCATTTGCTGTATGGGTATTACACAAAATTTACAATATTTTTAATACAATACGCATTTTTCAACACATTTGCTGTATGGGTATTACACAAAATTTACAATATTTATAATACAATACGCATTTTTCAACAGAGTATTCAATAGGTAATACGCATTATTGAGTTAGGTAACCCATAATACGCATTCAACGATGGAGTATTCATTGATTTTCGAACTGAGGTAATCAGAATAATATTCTTCTATGTCAACATAAGATACGCATTCGAGAGTATGGTATCATGAGTGTATACGCAAATGGGTTATGGGTATCCTAATTGAATCAATATAAAATTACATCTACAAAATCACAAAATACGAACTGTGATTTTAAATTGATTTTTTTACACAAACCGGAGGCCTGATTTTAGGGTTGTAATGTTATGTTAGGGTTTAGGGCCCTAAACCCTAAGTCCGTATACGAATTCGTCGTTCTGAGTATTTCTAAAACCCAAAATGGAACCATTGAACCCCAAAGATTAAATGTTGAACCCCAAAGGCAACGGTTAAACTAAGAACACACGTTTATTTTAGTTCATTTTATATTAAAAAAGAGGTTAATTTTGACTTATGGGATACCCAACTCTCAACGGAGTATCCAAAGGCTAAAATTGGCCACTTTTTTCGGAATGATTATTTTTGTTTATTTTATCAAAAAAGTGATTTTTCTTGTTATTTTTTCGCTAAAACAAAACATAGTGATAAAAATGGAATAAATACGAGTAAAAATCGAACCTGTAATCGAAAAAGCTCAGAAATCAGAGCAGCGTCCATTCTTTTCCCAATCGCCGAAGCGAGTAGGCTCGGGACCTTTAGGACCTCCAATCTCACCAGTCTCCTTATTTATATCCAAACTATCTCCATCATCTTCATCTGCATCGCTTTCACGATCACCGTCGCTTACTTTCTCGCCTCCGATTTTCTCGCCGTCGCCGGAGATTTGTTTATCGCAATGATGTGTTTCGTGAAGTTTGTGAGATGTGGAAGAGATCAATCGCGAGATTTGTGAGGTTAGTAACCCTAGTTGTTTAGTTGGTTCCATGGCTGATGATGGGATTGAACGGCTTAGATTGGGTGATGAGAATATACGGCTCAGATTGCTCGCCATTGATTGAATTGTTTTGGAGTAATTTGTATGTCTGTTTTGTGGCGGTGCGATTTGAGTGTTGGGGTGGAGGGTTTCGTATATAAATGCTGCGTAGCCTACTCGCGCCGACTTATAACTTTTGATCAGTTATTCCGTAGTTAATAATAATCACATTTTTTTTTCACATGAAAAAATAACTTTTTTTACCGGGTGATATGTTTTAATTGTGAATGCACATGAATACGCTTTGAGTCTCATTTTTTTTATTAGAAATAATCGGATATCTAATTATTTTTTTTAAATTGTGGAAAAAATTTCGGATAATGTAAAATGTTAGAGTATTAAATTGAGTACAAATCTTTTTTGCCAAATTACAAGTGTTAAATTATACTCCTTCCGTTTCAATATATTTGTCCCCTTTTGAAAAAAAAAATTGTTTTAAATTAGTTGTCCACTTATCATTTCAATGTCATTTTTAAAAATTACATTTGAATTTATATTTCCAAGCCTAAATCTAAATCACATATAATTGTTTAGTCTTTAATTTATATTTCCAAGATTAACTCTACACCATAAACATTTATTCAATCAATATAGTCAATGCAATAAATGTAATTTTGTTATCAATGATATGATTTCTTAATATGTGTAATTTTTTTCACAGTGGACAATTATTTTGAAACGGAAGGAGGATTAACTAGCATGAAAACCCGTGCGAGGCACGGGTCATTCTCTAGCATATCTTCTAAAGTTCCCAGATATTGTCGTGTTTCAAATGACTCATGAATCGTAAAACATACGCCTTGGTGTGGATACATAAACTGCGATTAAGCAAGGTAGTTAGATAATTATCAATAGAAATCATTCAAGTTTGAGATTTTTTTGAGTTAAGATATGAATAACTTTGATACTTAAGATATTTTGTATGTGCAAGATTATGTTGAAACATTTTTGTGTTTAACTTTGTTGTTGCACATCAGTGTATGAGATTGTGTACATTATTTATAAAAAATGAAAACCGACTTCCCCATTGTTTGTGAATTGTTAAAAAAATAATAATTTAATCAATAAAATGACAACAATTATAAAAGGGGTTAATGATCTAGTTGGTCACTAAAGTCAGCTTAATGTATCAAGTTGGTCACTGAACTCAAATTGAACTCAAACAGGTCACTAACTCGAATTAATTGTTATCTCCATTAAATGGGTTGAATTTTTTAAACAAAAATTGCTACATGGTAAGCCTGTTATTCACGTGACTAACGTCTATTAACTTAACTATAGTTAGTTAATTAAGTTTAAGCAATTGAATAAAACATACGAACAAAAATAAAACATATGAATCATATTTATTGTGTATTACATATTGATTGTAGTGTATATATCAATTAGTTCTTTCAATTTTACGGGATGTCAACAAGGCTTAATGTTTATGTACATCGTCATGGTTTTTATACATTATCAAACCGAGCTACCAATTTAGTTATAATGTTAAAGGTCAGCAATTTTCGTGTCAAAAAGTGAACCCATTTAACGGAGTTAACAATTAATTCGAGTTAGTGACTCGTTTGAGTCCAATTTCAGTTCAGTGACCAACTTAATACATTAAGCTGACTTCAGTGACCAACTAGATCATTAACCCATTATAAAAGAATCATTTTTGTGCAAAAGAATAATAGTTGAGAAAATCAAACTGCAATTAAATCTTTGACATCCGCTAAACATTTACTTCTCGTTAAACACGTCTTCTCCCTTGATAAAAAAAAAACATGTAGGAAAATATGCAACTTCCAATATAATCCTCACAAACTATAAATAACAAAATCCAAAAACTTTACATTATTTATTATGATGGACATTACCACCCCCTATCGAACAAGAAAAAGAAAAAGGAAGAGAAGAGATTACACAAAAGAACAACCTACAAAGGATATTATTAATGCCTCAAATTATAAGGACATCATTCCCCTCCCTAATCTAAAAATTCTTTTTAGCTTTGAAAGGCTTCCTATTGTTGGTTATCTACAAGAAACAATCTGTGTATCTCCTCTTGCCACAGCAACAACATCTTCAGCTTCATCAACCATCTCCATATTGAAATCATCAAGATAACTCCCTCATTCGTATATGAAAACCGAAACCCAATATGAAAACCGAAAAGAAATTTAGTTTGTCATTACTGTCTGCTTGTTGCTATCTTGCTGCCTATTGCTGGTGTTGCCTTGTCGATCTGAATCGACATTGTTTTCCTCTCTGAGAAGGTACTTGTCAACTTCAGAAGCCGCTTGCCTACCTTCTGAAATGGCCCATACCACCAGTGATTGACCACGGCGACAATCACCAGCAGCAAAAACTCCATCTACATTGGTTGAGAAACGGCCATATTCTGCTTTGAAGTTTGATCTGTTGTCTCGTTCCAACTCCAGTTTGTCCGCTATAGTCTGATCAAAACGAACATCAGAAATTTAAGATATGCTATTGCAATATATACTGTTACCATATTTTAGGTTCTAATACAAGATGATTGACTCAAGAGAATGGCTGAAGGAATAGCACATTAGACAGCATAGATTGTGATAGACACCAGCTCAGTATGCTTACCGACTCAGGGCCAAGAAAACCCATGGCTAGTAGGACTAGATCAGCCCCAATGATCTCCTCAGAACCCTCAACTTCCTTAAACTGAAACCTTCCACTAGCATCCTTCTCCCATTGTACACGTACTATTTCTAGTCCTTTCACAACCCCATTCTCATCTCCGATAAATCTTTTAGTCAGTACCTCATAGGACCTGGGGTCTTTTCCAAACTTGGTAGTAGCTTCTTGGTGTCCATAATCAACTCGGAATATGCGGGGCCACTACAAAACCAAATCGAAGTGAAAGACATTAGTAACCCAACTAGGATAGGTGAACATTAAGCAAACAAGGAAAAGTTATAACAGTAGACAAACTACAAATTAACATATTGCAACATGAAATCACCAAAGAATAATTTACAGAACCAAAGCATCAAGTAACCAAGGAAAAGGTCGAACCTGTGGCCAGGGATTCCCCGGTGCCCTTGTTCTTGGTGGCTCAGGGAGAAGTTCCAAGTTAACAATGCTATTGCAACCGTGTCTAATAGATGTCCCTATGCAATCTGTTCCCGTGTCACCTCCCCCAATTACCACAACTTTCTTGCCTTTGGCTGAGATGTAGTTACCATCCTCAAGATTGCTATCAAGCAAGCTTTTAGTATTGGCATGAAGAAACTCCATTGCAAAATGTACTCCTGATAAATCCCTTCCAGGAACAGGAAGGTCCCTGCAAAGATTTAAATACAAGTGGTAACACTCTTTTCTGATCGAAATACTTGCTGTAAAGGCATTTCTAAGCCAAATATGTTCCTTCATATTGATATAATAAAAAAAACAGGTATTCTAGAACTTATTGCATACCTTGGCTTTGTAGCTCCTACAGCCAGGATAATAGCATCGTTCTCCTCACGAAGTTGATCCAGGGAATAAGACGGATCTTTGCCAACACTGGCATTGACAACAAAAGTCACTCCTTCTTTCTCCATAAGATCAACCCGCCTTTGAACAACATCAATTTTATCCGTCTTCATGTTTGGGACTCCATACATCATAAGGCCCCCAACTCGATCAGAACGCTCAAAGACAGTCACAGAATGTCCCATTTTATTTAGCTGATCCGCAGCTGCCAAACCAGAAGGGCCACTCCCAACAATGGCAACTTTTTTCCTGCACAAATAGTGATTATGATCAAATCTCAAGTTGTATACTTCAATTGGTGAATGTTCCTTTTTCTTTGGGGGAGTTAATGTCTGGACTTCGACCATTGGCTTTAAGATAAATGTGGAACAAAAAACAATACATACCCTGTTCTCGTGAGTGGAGGTCGTGGCACCATCCAGCCTTCTTCAAAGGCCTTGTCAATGATTGAACACTCAATGCTCTTAATAGATACTGGATTTTCAATAATACCAAGAACACAAGAACCCTCACATGGTGCTGGACACACTCGTCCAGTAAACTCTGGAAAATTATTGGTCTCCAGAAGCCGATTGAGTGCTTCACGCCACCTATTTTGGTACACCAACTCGTTGAATTCGGGTATTTTATTTCCAAGAGGACATCCTGAATTCTCCTGCATAAATAGTTTACAATTTTAAGAAAGGAAAGAAACTTGGTAAATGCTTATACAAAGTCTTAAATATTAAAAAGATCATTTTTTTAACTTTTTGTTGTATAACACTGCATTTCTTGGAAAAACTTTTGGAATAGACAAAAAAAAATAAGATATGAAAGAAAATAACTCCTACTTGATGACAAAAAGGAGTGCCACAATCCATACAGCGAGCAGACTGTGTCTTTACAAGTGGTCCAGGTTTTGTCTCTTCCATAACTTCTTTCCAGTCACTCATCCGAACATTGGGATCCCTGTATGAAACGCCTGCACGCTCATATGCAACAAAACCTCTATGCTTGACAGCATCAGCTACCTCCGATGGCCTGTCTAATACTTTAGCCTTCCCTTCCTGTCGAGTTCACAAATACATAAGCTCCATTAACTATGTGTTAAATCCAGCAACTGCTACTTTTTCTTTTAAGCCATCTAGCAACTGCTACATAAATATATCGGTATTCACTATTCAGGCCTAAATATAACTATAGCATGTGTACAAATATAAATAAATTATGTATATGTTACATAGATACAATGATGCAAGCCAAATACAAATTGAGCTACTTATTAATTGCTTATTCCAATTTATTTATTTTTCAAGACAGAGGTATTGTTACAGAAAACTTGGCTTCTTTCGTGTTTTTAAGATAGGGATATTCCTCAAAACTAAACAATTCAGAAGCAAATAAGTGTGAGCCTACGTCATGTGGTCACTAGTAATTACTTGAATATGTCTAGCTACTGCTACTTTGAACTAAATGAGCTTCTTTAAATCTTCCTCAATAATAACCACAATATGATAGGATTTTACCTCACTAGCTTTCTGATTCATGGTTGTAGCAGCCAATTTCTTTAGCTCTTCAAAGGCATCTTTTTCTACCAACTCTGCCTCTTCTTGGTCTTCAGCTTCTTTAGCAGCCTTTTCTGCAGCTCTTTTTGCAATTTCATCCTTCCTAAGGCTTGCTAATATTCGCTTGTAATCCCTTGGGAAGACCTTAACAAATGAAGGCAAGAGCTTATCAAAGTTCACAAGCACTTCTTTAGCTAGCTGACTGCCTGTGTGCCTCTGATGTTGCTGTATCATCATTCTAAGGGTTGTAATGTCATCTTCTTCTTCAACATTATCAAGATCAACAAGCTCAGCATTGCATCGTGAACGGAACTTGGAATCCACATCAAACACATACGCTATACCACCACTCATGCCAGCGGCAAAATTGCGCCCAGTTTTCCCAAGCACAACAACAGTCCCGCCAGTCATATACTCGCAACCATGATCACCAACACCTTCTACAACTGCTTTAGCACCCGAATTACGTACACAGAATCTTTCAGCAGCCATGCCATTAAAGTAGGCTTCTCCATTTGTTGCACCATAAAGAGCAACGTTTCCGATTATGATGTTTGCTTTTGGATCAAAGTTGCTTCCTTTGGGAGGGTACACAACAATCTTGCCACCGGACAATCCCTTCCCCACATAGTCATTGCTGTCACCTTCAAGCTCCAACATGATTCCAGAGCAGAGAAAAGCTCCAAGGCTCTGGCCTGCACTTCCATTGAGTTTAACATGGATAGTATCTGCAGGAAGTCCGACATTGTGGTAGCGCTTTGTTACTTCATGGCTTAACATTGTTCCGACTGCCCTATTTGTATTGCAGATAGGGGTCTCCATGTATACAGGAAGACCTTTTGACAAAGCTGGTTTAGACAATGATATTAGTTTCTGATCCAAAGCCATGTCTAGGCCATGGTCTTGTTTCTCTACACAATACTGTGCAGCTTCTGGACGAATGTCGGCAGCCGGTCTAAGTAACAAAGACAGATCAATAGTCTTAAGTTTCTCGTTGTTCTGGATCAGATCTTTATCCATTTCAAGCAAGTCAGAGCGACCAACCATTTCATTGATTGTTCTTATTCCAAGCTGAGACATAATTTCCCTTAATTCTTCTGCTATCATGAAGAAGAAATTAATAACATGTTCAGGTTCTCCGGCAAATTTTTCTCTAAGAACTGGATCTTGTGTTGCAATGCCAACAGGGCAAGTGTTTTTGTGACACTTCCGCATCATAATGCAGCCCAGAGTTATTAAAGGAGCAGTGCTGAAACCGAATTCCTCTGCACCAAGAAGTGCAGCCATGGCCACATCTCTTCCAGTTTTCAGTTGGCCGTCTGTCTGGAGAACTGTTCGTCCCCGAAGATCGTTAGCAACAAGAGTTTGATGGGTCTCTGCAAGACCAAGTTCCCAAGGAAGCCCAGCACTCTTGATACCAGTCCATCGAGAAGCCCCTGTACCTCCATCGTGTCCGGAGATCAATATATGGTCAGCATGCCCCTTTACAACACCACTGGCAATTACCCCAACCCCGGCTTCAGAAACCAATTTCACGCTCACTCTGGCCGCTGGATTAGCATTCTATATAACAATCACAAAAAACAAAATTAACGTATATAAAGGGCTCATGGTCTGGAATAATAAAAATGGTTCCATCACTAAATGTCTAAATCAGGAACAGACGTCCGCTACACTTACCTTCAAATCATAAATCAGTTGGGCAAGATCTTCTATAGAATAGATGTCATGATGGGGAGGAGGGCTTATTAATCCCACCCCAGCGGTAGAATTTCGAGTGATTGCAATATCACCAATAACTTTGTGGCCAGGAAGTTCACCTCCTTCACCAGGCTTTGCTCCCTGTGACACACAAATCGAAATTTACAAAGAATCCAAATGATGGGGGAAAACTTTCCAAACTTGATGCCAGATGTTAGGTGCAATCGAAGATAAACAGAACCTCCAACCACGAGATGAAACATCTAAACTAATCTGTTCATTAACATATATGTAACAAATAATCATAGCATGAAAATGAAATTATACCTGAGCCATTTTTATCTGAAGCTCATCAGCATTTGTAAGGTAGTAACTGGAAACGCCAAATCTTCCACTTGCAACCTGCTTGATTGCACTCCTCTTAGGATTCATCGAACCATCTGAAAGTGGTTCCATGCGGGATGGGTTTTCACCTCCCTCACCTACATAAATAATTTCCATGAGTTAGTACTGAAGGTTAGATCGTGTCCGCAACTCCAAAAACATTATTTGAAGTAAAAACCTGAAATTGGTGGATATTTAAATTATATAAGTCAATGACTTAAGCAACAAGATTCAACAATTTTCTTTGGTAATCAACAAAAATGCATAAATAATCATTCAAACCCAACAAAGGATAAATTCATCCTTAAACAAGTCAGAGAATCAAGAAGCAAACAGACATGAAAGCACATGATAGATGTTTGCATTTACTGCAAAAGCTACTTCATATGAGCAGTTCAAACTCGAAACTTTTATATGGGTGATAAGAAGTTGAGCAAACTATGACAGTAATTACAAAGTTTAATAGAAGCACAAAGTTTTATTGACAACAGACCTGTGTTCGACTTTCCTCCAATCTTGTTCATTGCAATAGCAAGGGTTGTGTGAGCCTCCAGTGAAATAGATCCATAACTCATGGCTCCCGTACAGAACCTCTTCACAATTTCACTGACTGGCTCTACTTCCTCCAAAGGAACCTTCACAGCCACCTCCTTGAATTTTAGAAGTCCCCTCAGATTACAGGATTTATTCAGTTCCTGTATGCGCTTGGAGTACTCCTTGTAGGCAGCCACACTATTCCCTCTGGTTGCCTCTTGCAGCTTTGATATGGCAAAAGGATCGTTCAGATGAATCTCACCACCTTTTCTCCAGTGATAATCGCCTGGATTTGGCAGTGCCACAGCCTCTGCACTGGTGGGAGGTAATGCTCGTGAAGGAAATGCAATATCATGCAAATGAAGTGCATCGTGAGCAAGTGCCTCAAAGGTAGCACCCTCTACTCTACTAGGAGTTCCAGCAAAGCACCTATCCATCACGTCTGATGAAAGACCAACAGCCTCAAAAATTTGAGCACCCTTGTATGAGGCCAGCGTTGATATACCCATTTTAGCAAGGACTTTCATCATTCCATACTGACTTGCCTTATAATACTTCTTGACTAGCTCGTCCTTTGAGTGGAATTCACCACTAGATTTGGGTGGGATCTTACCATCAACCTGAAGTCTCCAAATGGCCTCTACAGCCAAATATGGGCAGATACCATCGGCACCAAATCCAACCAGTGTACAGAAATGGTGCACTTCCCGGGGTTCGGCAGATTCCACTATCAAAGCTACGCGAGTACGCTCTAGTTTTCTAACCAGATGTTGATGGACAGCACCAACAGCCAAGAGTGAGCTGACAGCAACTCGGTTTGATGAAAATGCTGCAATTTTACAAGTTCACATTTTATTAACAATAAAAAACTTAAGCAATTAATTTCCTAATGGTCTTGCTCTAAAAATGGAGGAACATTTACCTCGGTCAGAAAGCACCAGAGTAGTATAACCCTCCTTGATTGCATTATGTGCTTCCAAACATATCCTATCTAATGTCTCCTCCAATCCATTACTGCCACGTTCCTTTGAATATGTAATATCTAACACTTTGCTGCGCCAACCTCTGTAGTTCATTTTCTTAATTGCTTGCATTTCATCAATGGATAAAAGGGGGCCTTTCAATGATAGACGGTGACATTGTTCTTCAGTGGTCTCTGTAAGATCCCCTTCTGGACCAACCATGCACTCCATAGATGTAACTATCTTCTCCCGTATAGGATCAATTGGAGGATTTGTAACCTGAGCAAACATTTGCTTAAAATACTCAAAAATGAGTTTCTCCCTGTTTGACATCACAGCCAAGGGAGCATCATTCCCCATTGAGCCAAGGGCTTCAACGCCATCTTTGGCCATTGGTAGCAGCAGCATCTCCAAGGATTCAATAGTATAACTGCACGATAAAATATGGAGAAATTAAAATTTAGATATAGAAGAAGAGAGCGTAGAAAAAAGGACAAAAAGGAGATACATACCCAAAAGCCTTTAGGGGAGCCAGTAGGCCACGCATACCCATATTTTCCATGTTGTCATCATTAGTTGATGCCTAAGAGGCACAACGATTAAAGCCACATTCAAATTTTGGAACAACAGAAGTTTATGAATTTAAAAATAGAGAAGAGGGAAAAATCAAGGCAACATGAATTAGAAATTTTGATTTAAATTTCTTACTTGCACTACTCCTGCTATGGGTGGAGACACCCTGTCAGATTCACGAACAGATTCGACAATGTTTTTAAGAGTTATCTTTTGCTTTTCAAGCCACTTTCCATAAGGTCGCGCTTTTGAGTACTGCTGCTTTAAAGCTTCATCATCTACAACAACATGCTTCTCGAAATCTACAAGAAGCATCATTCCAGGATTCAATCTCCCTTTCCTAGATACATCCTCTGGTGGAATATCAACCACACCAACTTCACTTGCCATTATAACTCGTCCACTGTGAGTAACGTAAAAGCGTCCAGGACGCAATCCATTTCGGTCCAATGTAGCTCCAAGATAACGACCATCAGTAACTGCAAGTATTTCTAAGTCAGCACATAAATTATTTTATGTTACAAAAATAGTTGCTGAGGAATCCATATCATTCAGTCCCTCTTACATGATATTAGAGCTGGACCATCCCACGGTTCCATGAGGGCTGAAAAATATTCATACAAATCCTTCCTTTCAGGATCCATATTTTTGTCATTCTGCCAAGCTTCGGGGATCATCATCATTATAGCTTCTGGGAGACTTCTTCCAGCTCGTACTAAAAGCTCAAGGACACCATCAAAAGATCCTGAAGACGAAGAACAGTGTCAAGAAACTAGATCAACATCTTCAACCAGTTTCAGTATGTTTCTTGCATTTTTACCCCTTCTTTAATTTACATATTTGAGTGTATAGAGTATCTAGACGAGAGAGCTTATAGGTAAATAAAACACACTCTAACCTGAATCAGAAGAGCTTGCATCTACGATCGGTAGAAGTTTCTTCATCTCGTTCTTTGACAACCGGAGCTCCCTGCACTTAAGGAGGCCTTCCCGAGCCTTCATCCTATTAAAATTACCAAGAAAGGGTGATGTTTATGTACGGACACGAACATATAGAAAATTAACATCAGCTCATCACTAACTTCAAGTATTAAATGCAAGATAAGAAGAAATGATGATCTACCGACATAATCAACAATAATGTTAACTAAAACCCACAAAGATGCGTGAAATAACTAAAATTTGAGCGCAACAATCTATTGACCATGAAGAGACACAGTTTCAAAAAATAATTTCAGACTAAACAAATGTTAGAACATTATGCTGCTTGAATTCTACATGTTGCATGAAATAATCGGTAGCCAAACTTCTCAAAGCACTGGGCAATTTTAATTTGTACTCCAAGAAATCTCAAACTCATATTGCAACAGACTAAACCATGATCTCAAAAGGAATAAGATTATCTGATGAGCCACTACATCAAATTCAACCTCCACAAAAGACTTCATAAAGCAAATGGAATTAGTTTTTAAAATTTACCAGTTGACATTTCCCCGGAGCGTGTTGATTTCTCCATTATGTCCTAAAACACGCATAGGCTGAGCACGATCCCAGCTTGGAAACGTATTTGTTGAAAACCGTGAATGAACCTGCACGAATAGCAGAAAACAACTAATTTTACGCTAATATCCATAATGTAGAAAATAATTGTCTCCAAATTGATTGTGTTTGGGATACTATAGTATGAGATTCACTCTGCCACGATAAGAAATATTGGGGTTCCTATTCTACCTAACCTGAGAAATTTACTTTCCACCACTCAATATTAAACTTGGTTCCTCTAGAAGACCATATACAACATTGCAGCTAGATTCTGCAAACATGATTTACTTCATAATGGAGGTACCTTACCAACTCACCCAAAGAATCAATCCCGCATCCAAATTCATATATCAAGGGAGTGGAAGAACTTAAGAGATCATTCATACTTCAATAATGCCTCAGAAGTCATTCCTCAACCTTGCATCTTCAGTTAGCAGGTTGGTCCCATGCTGTTCGTTGGTGAAGTATGCAGTCAGTGGCAAAAAATAAAAGTGAATAGAGAAAATATTTACCAGGGCCATGTAGCTCGTAAACCTTTGATTGCCAAGATCCGCAAAATAATATTCCTTCAACTGATTGGGCTTCAACTGACCTTTGTAGACAATAGTTCTGCAAAAAAGACAGAAGAATGTGTCAACACTCCAGCAACGTAGATGCATCATAAAGAATTCAACTGCACATTTAATTAGGTTTAATGAAATCATGCCTCGAGGATAGAGAACATATATAGAAGTCCTTCACACTGCCGTGTTGGAGATTTAAAGCCGCTCGTATAGCTACCATCGAGACTCTCCTTAATATGTACAGCTGTGTGGACAAAGTAGGTACAAAAAATAAGTACAGTTTTAAGTGACAAAAAACATATGAGAAATAAAACACCATGTCATCAGTAAAAGTAAAACGGCATTTTTTATAGTTGGAAACCATGATTGTGCAACTTACATACACACACACATTAACAAACTTGGCCAGTGGTTCCATGCCTTTGTGAAAGAATAAATTTTCGACACAGTAATTTTACTCCGTCATATATATTATCACTCATATTCAAGAGGACAATATACCTGAGTAAATTAAAATTCTCCAACACGAATATGAGTAAAAAAAATAAATTGCATTACAGAGAGAAGAACCATGTAAACAGAATTTACCTGTTGCTCAAAATCAGCCTCGGACCTAGGTGTAGGAGTAAGAAACACTTGTTCAATGACAGGTTCCGTTTGTAAAGTAGACAAACCCAATCCAGAGTTATCGGTTGGGACAGAGCGCCAGCCAAGAACAGTGTGTCCAAGTGACTCAGCAACCTACAGAGACAGCACGGAATTTAGACAACCCACGAGTCCACGACAATGAACCATGACAAAAGAAGCAAGTGATTAAAATACAGAAATATCAATTAAAAATCTTTATTCAATAATGATTTTACGGATTGTAACTAAATTCTCCGAGAGACAGTAATCAAAACAGAACTAACAACGTCCCAATGCACAAACGTAGGCAATAAAGGCAATACCTTCGTAAATACAATTTTGCTTTGCTCCCTTCTACTTTCAGACGTAGGCAAGAAGAACATGCCAACTGCGTATTCCCCAAATGGTGGCAGCTCAAAGCCGACATCTTTAGCAACCTAATACAGAGTAAACCAATTATGTACACTTTTCAGTTCCAACTTACAATACCAATCAAAAAGCTTGTTACTAATTGTTCAAGGAAACTGATTAATTTTAAACTCAACATGCCCTTTTAGATCTATTTGCTTGTTTTGTCAATACACTAAACCTTGGTAACTGATAATAATTTATTTTTCAAACATAATTAAAATTTAAAAATAAGTAGGGCACAACAATTCACTAATATCCACATGTAAAAACACTCGCATATTCACCAATACACTGCTAAAATAGATGCCTCATAAGTCATAACCAAACAAACAATAGCCTCAACCAATTTATTTATTTATTTATTTTGAAATAATCAATTTATTATATTCAAAAGTAAAACAAAGCAAAATCAAGTGCAAGTTTGTATTGTATAAAAAGCTAAAAAAACCTTGGAAATTCACTTAATAACAACTAAATAAATATATATAATTATAGAAGTGGTCTAAGGTAATGTTCATCTTCATAGATTTAAATAAAGACAGAAGGTAACATAAAAACAAATCATAGTTTAAATCACAAATATGATATTGACTTGCATACAAACAAAGAACCTTTACTAATTACATATACACACAAAATAAAGAATCACTAAAAAACAAATAAGTGTCATTTTTAGACTAAAGTGATTGGTATTTACACATGAGCCTAAAGATATAGATAAAGATAAAGATAAATATAGACCGGGCAATTGTGTCGTGTATTTTTATGTCGTGTACTTTCGTGTTTAGCGTAAATACTAAACACAAAACTGATCCGTTTAGGTTCGTGTTGTACTTTTCGTGTCGTGTTTTGTGTAATTTTAAATAAAAATAAATAAATTAAAATATTTAAATTTTAATATTTACATTAATTTCTTTAATGTAAATATTAAAATATCTAATATAAATATAAATATCATAAATTACCGGGTCTAGATAAAAAGATAGATTAGATATCTACCTCCTTGTAAAAGTCATGAGGAAGACCAACAAGAATTCCAGCCCCATCACCAGTATTAGCTTCACAACCACATGCACCTCTATGTGCCATGCGAACCAACATCTCTATTGCATCTGTTACCTACAAATTCCAAAAAAACACACAATCCAATCCAAACCCATCAATCACAACTACCTAAAAATCTGTCTGCACATTTAAATACACACAACATATACATACAACCAAAAAAGATCATTTTTTTACCGTTTTACGGCTGCTTTCACCAGATAACTCGGCAACAAATCCAACCCCGCAAGAGTCTTTATCAAAAGCTGAATCATACAACCCAAGTGGCTTCTCAGGCACTTGAGACATTGAAGATTTCACAACCACTTTAAGCTTTGAAGCTTTTCCGGGTCCATCAGATTGCCAAAGATGGTGCCTTTCTTGACCCGACCCACGTAATCTGGTTCCATAAAACCTATTTTTCTCCAAAACAAACCCAGAAGAGGTTGATTTTGCTTTGGTTTTCACGCCCACACGGCTGAAAACATTGAGTTGGGGGTTCACAGGAGCCTTTGTCTTAGTGATTGAACACAAATTCGAGGTGGGTTTTGGTTGAAAAATCGTATTTTGAGCCACAGACATTGTAATTACTCAAAAAGATCCAATCTTTAGCCAAAAAGATCCAATTTTTAAGCTGAATCTTTGTTATATTGTTGATAATTATAAATAATTTTTATATGGGTTGGTTAAAAATCGGATCTTTTTCACGGGTGAATCAGAATGTCAGAGATGTTTGAAGGATGAAGAGAGATAAGATCTGATACGTATCTGTAGAAACAAACAACACAAAATGAAGAAATCTTGATTTTTATAGACTTTATATATAATTGTATGTATATGTAGAGAGAGAAGAAGGGAGGTGTAAACAAGAAGAAGAGAAAATCAAGAAGGCCGACAGCTATCTCTCTCTCTCTCTCTATACTCACTCCTCGCCGAGGTCGCTCTTAGCATTTTATTTATAGAGAAAAATTATATTAGTAGGTGAGGACTCTGTGTGTGTGTGTGTGAGAGAGAGAGAGAGAGACTGTGGCATACACATTACACACACACATTTGGTAAAATATTAATGCAATTTTATTTGTTGGTGAAATATTTTCATATATACATGAGTGGTATCTACACATATTTGGTAAAGTATTAATGCAATTTTATTGTATATTTTACTTTAATTTATATAATTGTTTAAATATATCATTTTTATCATGGATGACACAGTTTTTCATAATTCTGAACATATAATCATGATTAATTTGCCATTTGCCACTGATATAATCTAATATACCAAAGACAAGGACTTATACACACGAAATGCCTTGCAGGTGAAAGGCGTGTGACTGGAACAATACACCTACCACTTGGTGGACTATAAATAAAAAAAAGGTTAAATATTAAAATGATCATTGAAGTGTTGATCAGATATCACTTTCATTATTGATCTCAACGGGATATCGTTTCAATCACTAAAGTCATCATAAATATCAAACAAACAACTCTAAATATGTGTTCAAAAAATAAAAATAATTTTTTTCGAGTTCTACACGTATTTCTGCAATGCTACTGCAACCAAATTAAAAGTTATGAATTCTAGTATTTCAGATAATATATTTAGTTTTAAAAAAATTATTTACTATTTATTTTTATTTTTTTGCTAAGTAATTTATTTTTAATTAAATCAAAGTAAATAACTATAAAAATAAAAAGTAAATAAATTTTTAAAAATCTAAATATAATACCTTAAATACTAGAGTTCACAACTTTTCATTTGGTTGCGGTAGCATTCAAGAAATATGCGTAAAACTCGATATAAATTATATTTATTTTTCAAACACATATTTAGAGTTATCTATTTGATATTTATGATGACTTTAGTGATTGAAGTGATACCCCGTTGAAATCAGTGATTAAAATGCTATATTATTTTCTCTTCAATGACCATATTTAACTCATAAAAAAAAGTCCTTAATTACTTAAAAAAAATCCATAATTTGAAATTAGAATCTGATTAAGGTGGGAATGGGGGACCACATTTAAAAAAAGAAGAATTAAATACAGTGAGACCGACCTCACAGTAAGTTGACATAAACAAATTTATAAAATGTAAAGTTTAGCCTATGCGGCACGCGACAACCGCTCATGGTGGGGTCCTATAGATGGCTTTTAAGTTGGTTGGGTCCCAGATCCTCCTACCACGGATGTAGCCAGCCGCCTATGAAGATACTACTAAAACAAACGTAGTTTTGCTTCTAGACTACTAGCCACTACTAGGCTTTGGTCCGAACCTCCGCACCAGGTGGCTCACCTTTTACTTATAAAATCTAGATTTACTTATGTTTCTTAATTATTTACCTTTTACTTGGATATGACATGACTGACGTTGACCTTTTATATGAACACTGTATTTTCTACTGTGTATAAGAACAAACTTGGAACTTTCCGACACATTTGATTTTTTATTTTGAAGAAATAACAATGATTATAAAATTTGAAAAATAAATTAGTTACGCATATTTTAATACGAGAGAATGGATCATAATTATATATAGTCGAAACACAATATGTACACAGGAAAATTAAAAATGAATAATTTTTATTACTTTTACAAAATAGAATAACTTATATTTCAAAAGATTGTTTTTAATTCTCCGAGAAAAAAGTTGTTCTGATGAGATTATTAGATAAGGGAAGTAACAAGACAAGAAAAATCAGATAAGTTCAAAGAAAATAGAGGCAAGTGTTCATTGTATTTTGGATTCTCTAATTTTAGGATAATAAAATGCAAAAACATGACGGTTAAAGTTGAAATAGGCAGTTTTAGAGTTAGTCGACAATTAACAAAAGATGACGAACTCAGTGACCAATCCAAAGTGGAATTATTAGTGTGTTGTTTATACAAATGCGGCTATTTGATTGCGGAAAAGTTAATATCAGCTGTATTATCGATAATTCGGTTGATCGTTTTGTGCGGAAAATTGAGGTTGTTTTACTATAATATGCGCAGTAGATTGTTATTAAACTAAACTTTGTAAAATATTTAACACATTAAACTTTTCAGCTGCCAAATCTCGAATCTAGATTCTTGAATTGAGGTTATTAAACTAAGTTATGTTGTAACTTAGCACTCCGTAAACTTTTGGATCAACATTAAGTTACGAGTTTTAAGTTAAATGGTACTCTCTGTCCCCTGAGTTGTTTATATTGAGGGACGGGAGCTCGGCACATATTTTAAGATTTCTATAAAATATATTTTCATAAATTATTTTAAATATTTTTTTATTCTGAATAAAATTATAATGTTTAAATTTTTATTTAGAAAAAAAAATTGAAAATAAGTTGTAGAATTATACTTTATAAAAGTCTTAAAATACGTGTCAAATAATATAAAAAAATTGTAAAAAAATTAGATGGACCGAGGAAGTATAATATGATGTTAGTAGTCACCGTAGGAATTAATGAAAGAATATAAAATTGTCAAAAAAGAAAGAATATGATTTGCCACTGGTGCATTATAAATGTGACATAAATTTAGTTTTCGTCAAATTTTTGGACTCTTTTCAATTTAATTATTTAAATAATTGGACATGTATGATTTTATTGCTGGCCCTTTGGATCAGTCATTGGGTGAGAGGACTTGTAGAACTCGTGAAAGGTCGGGTGAAATGGGGGTATACATGTAATGTAGCACAATTATTACTATAATAATTGCAATTCCTTGCATCAAAGTGTTTAGGCTTGTCTAACCAACAATGTGAAGACAAGAATGAATTATTAATTTAAAAAGACATGTAGTCCAAAACTTAAATTTGAAGCTCCACATTGTGACAAAATTACTTCTTCTTTTCTTTTTTTGCTAAATATGGGACAAAAATACTTAAGTACTACAAACTTGCAATTAATATATAACAATAATAATTATTATTATTATGTTACTGAAAAATATTTCATGTTATCAGAAATTGGCTAATCGAGAATAAGGGAATTATTATGTTTTGTTGTAAATTTTAATTAGTACCCATAGTACTATACTACTATAAGCTGCACTTACTCGATCTAACGAATGATTTTCATCTTTCGTTATTAAAAGTTAAAGAACCTTCTTAGCAAAAAATTAAAAATTGAAGAACCTATTTAGCAACCAAAAAAAAGGTTAAGGAACCTAGTCATTTGTGTAATTAAATTTTTATGAATATTTTTAAGTGCGACAATAAATCAAATATATCTATAAATCTCACTTGATACACAAGAATAAGATATGCAGATCATATCCTCGTAATGAATGTGTTATTTGCGTAATTGCTAATTTTCTGATAAAATGATGAACACTATATATATTATCATGTACCGAACAATGTTATTTGCGAAAAAATATGAACACATTTTTTAGTTTTCTATCACTATTCATCCTAATACTCTCACTGTCCCAACGAATTATATACATGGGGTTGGGCACGGAGACCAAGAAAAGATATAAAAAATGAGTAAAATTAGATGAAAAGTAGGTAAAATGGTAGAACCTATCAATATTTAATAATAGATTTGAGATAGTGGAGAACAATAGTGGGTGTAATAGTGTTTTATATTATTATAGAATAGAGATATTGGAGAAAGTAGTAGGTGTAATAGTGTTTTATATTATTAAAAGTTACTATTTTTGGAATGTATAGAAATGAGAGAGACATCTTAAAATGGAAAGTGTATAGAAATGAATGGGACGGAGAAGTATTATGTAAACAAATAAAATTGTATGATATAACCCGGTTTAAATTTTACTACCGTATTGGCAAGCGTATATCATATTACTATATATTCCCTATGTTTCCCTAATTATTTATATTTGGGTTCGTCACTGAGGCTAAGAAATATAAGTAAAATAAGGGAAAAAGTAAGAAAAATGAGTACAGTGATGAGACCCGTTAATATTTAAGGTATAAAATAAGTAAAGTGAAAGAGAGTATTGGAAGTAGTTAATTTTTATATTATAAAATTTTACTATTTTTGGAAAATTTTGAAATGTTAAGAATTGGATGGGACATCCCAAAAAGAAAAGTGTAAAGAAATGGATGGGACAGAGGGAGTAGTAGGCGGCATGTCAATGGAGCGGAGATCCGATCCGATCCGATCCGAGGCCGTTTTAATGGATATGGATTTGGGAAAAAAATCCGATCCGATAAGAAAAATCTGATAATAAATGGAGCAGGTATGGATTTAGGTCGATATTATATATAATATTTATATAAATATATTGTATAATATATATTATGAAAAAATTATTTACAATTTTTAATAGTCTATATTTTGTAGTCTATACAATCACTACTAATTAAAATGTGAGATAAGATTTTTCCGAAGTATAATATCATCGTGTTTTTCTCAATATTATTCTAAATTTCAAATTTTTATTTGTTTTTTAATTTCTAATATTATGTTAGAGTTTGTATTTTAAACTTTAGAATTATTATTTAATTACTTTGTTTACCATTACAAGATATTGTAAAAAAAATTAATATTAAGTGAAATTTTAATTTTAATTAAAATTTTTAAGAAAAAATATAAATGGATCGGATATCCGATCCGTGATCCGAACGGATCCGGATATGGATCGGTCTATAAAAAATCCAGTCATGATCCGATCCGAATTTGAATCCCTTAAAATAAATGAATATGGATATGGATTTAGGTCGATCCGATCCGTTGAGAGTCATAGGGAGCGGTAAGTTAGATATTGTATAATAAATAGTATTTTCATGCGTATAATTGAGGTTGTCGTAAGTTGCAGGCCCATGATTAGATAGTATGGGGACTTGTTGTTTGGTGTCGGTCTACACATTATCTGGTATCCTTTTTTCAGGCCAAGAGCAAGTTCGAAAGTATGCTAGTTCATTTCCTATAATTTCTATAAAATAAGGAATTATAGTAGTTTAGGGATATCATTTTTAATATTTACTCCAACAACAATCCCTATTTACCTTCCTCATTATTATTAAATTGTCACGAAACTATGATAATCAATTAACCAAAAGGAGGGAAGGTAGAAAAAAAAAGGGAAAACTGGAGAAAAATAAATATTTTATTTATAAAAATGAAATAGGGGATAACTAGAGGATACCTATAAATAGGAAATGACTAGTGAATTTGAGGTTGTGCTAGTGGTTTACGGGATCACTAAGATATTGTTGAAGTTTCATTTTATGTCATATTCCCTATATTTGAATTTAGGATATCATTTAAAGATACTATTGGACTTGCTATAAAGCCACTGCAACTACGTTCCACTTGATACTTTCAGTATTATGTGTTTATTCCGGGGTCAACTTCATAGTCCATTTCTTAGAAGGCCACTGATTAATACTCCAATAGAGACATATTATGTATTATTAGTTTTCAGTTAAATGAAATTTATTTCTAACAGCAGTTTAATTTATATTCTTTATTAATAAGTAAAATAAATTTAATTATCACTAATTTTGAGTTCGATTTCTCATACCTAGATAATTATACAACATTTACTTTAAATTTTTTTAGTTCGACTCTGGTTCGATTCCTTACAATTACATAATTATACAAGATTTATTTATTTACTCTAATTTTATTAATTTATTACTCTAATTTTATTCGTTTCATCCCGAGTTCAATTGCCTATAACTACATATTAAATAGTGTTTATTTATTATATATATTTATAATTCAATTCTCTACAAGAAGAATTTTTGATAATATTCATTGATAATTTATCAATATTAATATTTTAATATTGACTCAGGATAGACCTGTATTTAACCTGGGTTATCAGGTAGTTTTATATTTAATATAATTTATTTAAATTCATTGTCAAGTACTCAAGTCCCATGAATTTTTTTATTATTTTGTAATTGGTAGTATATACCCTATGGTCAAAATTAAATAAAAACAAGAGTTACTGCAGAAGTTGGTAGTTGCACATGTCTCGCTGCAACCAAGTAAGTATCTGACTCTCCATGTGCACCAACTGTACTTTATGTATGAATAGACCGGTAGGGACTACCGGACTAGTGTAGAGTTCCTTATTTCAATATTTTATTCTCTTGTTTTATTATTACTTTCATTCTAAATTACTTGTATTTTTAATTTTTTATGCGTGTTTTAAGGTATTTATAAAATATAATTTAATAAATCTTTTTTCAAATCTTTTTTTTTTCTGAATTAAAATTTGATATTTAAAATTTTATTAAAAAAAAATTAAAAATAAGAAATCGAGCTATGTTTATTAAACACCTTAAAAATACATGTAAAATATTTAATTCTTTTATTTAATTATTTATTTCGTGTATATCCCCTGTCCATGTACTTAATTGTTGTCTTGAGGAGTGAAATTATGGGAATCCTATAAAATCTGCATGCACATGTCTCTTTAATGATAAGCGTTGCCCATTCTTCATCTCTGTAACGTCTCTTCACTCTTGTCTATCTGTAACTACCAATTAGTTAGTTGGTTGACCTCATTATTCGGTGGAGGAGGATTAGATTCTGTTAAAACTAAAAACACGTTGCCGTTTCCGTATCCAGGACAGAATTGTTTGGTTTATCTCATCTTTGACTTAGAATTGTTACATCATAATTATACATGCCACCGGATAATTCGAGCATTAGTCGAGATAAAAATATTAAATTAAATAAATTATTAATTAATAAATATTATTAAAATATATACCCATTCAAATTCGGAATGAAATTAAAGAAATTTAAGTAAATAAATATTGTATAATTACATAATTGCAAGTAATCGAATTTGAGTTCAATGATAATTAAATTTGATATTTTTGTATTATTATGTGTTATTTAACCACTATTTTCATTATTCGTAAAGAGTACAGATTCAAGATTTATCGGATCATAGGAATTAGTCGGAATGATTAATTTGATCATTAATTTGAGATTAATTTAATATAAATCAATTATTACTTATATGTAATTGTTTTTTATTTTAAATATACATACATAAACATCATATATTCATATACATATATTAAAAATATCTTTGTCAAAATTAACACTCATGTAGTGCATTACCCTCAAAGTTTACCCAGTGGTAACACAATGAGGTTGGGAGTGGTTATCAGGGATCGTAGGGGTGCTGTGATTTTGATGGTCTCTGGTACCATTAGAGGTCTGACAGTGGTGGGTATTGAGCTTTGGGCTTTACTTATAGGATTAAGGTGTGCGTTCTATGAAGGGGATGAGAGGGTTCAACTCGAAACAGATAATGAAGAAGGGTTACATGAGTGGAATGACTGGCGTTGGAGAAAGGGTCAGAATCTGCGGCACAGAGGGTTGATTGAGCAACTGAAACAAAGAAAGTCTGACCCAAACCTTACTCTTGAAGTGGATTCCATTAGGGCAAGCCAAAACAGACTGACCAAGTTTCTAGCTGAGGAAGGTGCGCAGAATCGTAACAGGCTAATCGTCTTCCGTAGGGGTATGGGGAGAGCTAGAGAATTATGAAGGCTGGATATGGGGTTAGGTCCACTGGATGCTAGATTTCAGGTGGTGGAGGAGGATGTTGCAGCTGCTCAGCAGGTGGCGGAGGAGGAAGTTGAAGGCATGGGGGAGTGGCTCGTCCAAGACCTTGGTTCTCATAGCATGGGTGCTCAGAACTGAGTTTTAGCAGCCGAGCTCTGCAAGGTTTGAAGCTTCGAGTATCAGAATTGAGTTTGCAGAATCAAGTTTCATTTGCTCTCTTTTAGTATCTTTTTAATTGTTTTTGGGTAGTTTTCATTGACTGTGCCAACCCCTTCCTTGTGCATCTTCATTGTGCCTGGGAAGGTTTTACTGTTAGTTGATCCGTTCTAAAACTTGTTTCCTTGAGCCCATTTTCTGTTGTCTTGAGCCTTGGTTGGTTTAGGGGTTTCCCTTTTTTTTAATATATTCTAATTATAAAAAAAAACATATATTAAAAATATTATATGATTGCAATAAATAAAATTTTCATAATCCGATTTTTTAATTAGGTGTCAATTTTAGAGAAAATTTAAGAAAATTCATAATTTAGGATTCTATAATAGTAATTATATATGTGAAAAGAATACTTTTTCCTTGTTTTTCACTTAATTTTCTACCTTTTAAAATTTTAATATTTTTTACCAACTTTTACTAATTAATTAGGTCAATGTTTGATCGATTAATCCATTTTTTGATCTATATTGACCGATAAACTCGATTCTATCATTTCAGTCGACTTTGTTTCCAAAATGATAATTTTTAACCTTATTATTAGATAACTCGCACATAACTATCATCTGGCGATGAATCATCAATTTTTTGAACATCACGAAAATACCTATCATTTTATTTGAAGTGAAGTGTGGTACAGTTGGATGTTAGAAATGGAAACTAGCCAAATGAATAAGTCGTATTTTCAATTTCACTGTTTTACTTTTGGTTAAATTTTAACTGATTTGATTAATTTTGACTTTTGTTACAAAATTTCCAATTTCATTGTTTTTCCACCCCGTGTCTACTCTACAGTGAGTTGATTCACTTTAATTTTGATTAAATTAAATCGATCAAAGAGAGACGGATGCTATACAATAAATGTGAAAAAACGACGACTTTGCCATTGACTTTTAAACAATAGACGTGTATATATTTCTGTTTTCTTCACTGTACTAGTCTTTTAACTTTTTGTTTTTGGAATAAACTTTCTACTTTTCCATTGATAGTAACTAGACAGTCATTGTTGAGGAATTGTTTCGATGTATGCATTGATGTTCCCGATTCAATTGCGGCTTAATCTCACATACGATGATCATAAATTAAGTTGATACAGTATTTCTTATCTTGTTAGTTGCCTAATAGCAATATACATTGACATTAACAAGTGTTTTGTCCACGATTTAGCAAACAAAAAAGTTATATAAGCATCAATTGATAGAAAAACATTTAGACAAACATATAGATTTTGTTGTTTACATTGAGAAAAAGCCTAAAGGAGAATCCTAACATCAATAATGTTAGCGTGCAACTTATAAATCAAAAATTACAAATATTTTCGATTTATAAATTGTTAATACAATAAATTTCTGAGATAGAAAATTTATTTGAGATAATAGAGCAAGACTTAATATTAGACATGACACATGTCATGTATATCTATATGAAAATAATAATATTTTAACTAAAAATATATACACGAGTGCATAAAAAGATAAAAAAATATATACGAAAAAACTTTTTTTAAATGGTGTCTCTATCTGATAGCTCTTTAATATATGTGTTTAAACTTTAAATGATCTAAAATACAATGAATGAAATAGATTTTCATACCAAACTAGCCTAAAAACCCGTGCGAAGCACGGGCCTGCTTATTTACTGAAATAATTTTTCGCACGAAAATGTATATATATCGAAACAATTTTGTAATTAAAATTAATTTTGAATTTATCTTATATTTGTATAAAAAAAATTATTTTTTTTAATATTTAATAAGATTTCACAAAATTTGGAAAAAAAAATCTATAAAATAAAGATCAAATTATTATTTTCATTTGACAAAATATTAATTTAGTTTTAAATGTCGTGAAATGCATTTTATCAAATTCAACAATTAAATATAATCTAAATGATTATTTTAGTATAGTTGTTTATGATATGGATGTATCTAAACTAATGTGTTTTTAACGAAATGACAATATACTTGTAAATAAAATATAAAGTTGGTCAGGTACGTAAGACTACACACCGTGATCACATCTTAAAATCTTTTAGTCTAAAGTACGTATATAACATTAGTGTATGTAAATTAATATGATAACGTAACTGTGCCAAACCCAAGGCTTTAGGACTTGTTCATAGTGAGTATTATTGATATTAAGAACAAATAGAAACAATGTAAAATTTGAAACACGGTCGAACTATTGTTCTTGTTGCAATTATAATCAGGTTTACCGGAGTTTTCTATGTTGGAGAAAGTATAATTTGTAAATAGGTATTTTGCCTTAGTAGTTGTTGTTTGTTTTTCAGCGATCAATTGATTTGGTTTTTTTTTATTTTTTTGCAGTCTAGAATATAAATCGTTAAATGCACACAATGTTGTTGTAATATAATCGAACACATGTGAATGAGATAGAGGATTTTAAAAAGAAGCTGAAGGTTGGTGCATCTTTGCACACTCTCACAAGACTATCTTGCGGTGTAAATTACAAAATTGTCGGTATATAACATAGGCGATGCAGTCTTAACATTGTCAGATATAAACGTAGGGCTGAGACTTATTACAAAATCTATTAATATTATTTAAAAGTCATCCATGCGGCGTCTCACTCAATTTTTTTACTTTTAAAATTTTATAAAAATTTTATACTCTAATCTTATATGTTATCTATAACCTTATTATTATGTAGAAATTATATGTTATCTATAATCTTATACTCTTTTAAAATTTTATTTTTTATATCAATCATTTAAAATAAAAGAAAGAGAATCGTAGAGTATGCTCAATCCATTAAAATATTTTTGGTAATTATATACAATGCAATATTTTATAAATAATATAAACCAACATTTTATTTATTTAAAAATAAAAAATTATAAAAAAGAAGATGAGAGAAGAAGAGAAATTAACATTAATAAGATTTTAAAGAAAACTTAAAACAAAATGTACTATGCTACTTATGCATGAGCTTGATTAGAGAAGATTAATGGTTCAATTTACTACACTAACATAATTTTATCTACTATTTGCATAAATATAAAAGAGTTGACGTTTTTGTAATTTTTTAACATGTAGGGGCAAAATCATAAATTCAAGGTATTAAAATGACATATATCAATAATTTAAATTGATAAAACAGAATTGTAGATTATGTTCAATTGCTAAAAATATTTATTATAACTATGTATTGTGCAATATTCTAAAAATAATATAAATCAATGTTTATTAACTCAAAAAATAAAAAAATTGGAAGAAGAGGTGGTTTATCTAATAAGAGTTTGAATATAAGCTCAAAACAAAGTGTAGCACAGTTGGTTATGACATGAGTTTGACATGGATATGTTAAGGGTTCGATTCCCATCATTAACATAATTTCACAATTTTTACATTTTCATTAAAGAATGGTATTTTTGTAATTTTAGAAAATATAAGGGTAAAATCGTAACTTCACAGCCATTAAAATGGCAAACTTTGCCCTTTGTTGGCTTTTAATATATAGAGAAAGATATTTGAATATTAATATAAACTAAACTCATCCAACATGTTTCGGGTAAAAGCCCTTTTTGACGTTTTTAGATGCAATTGTGATCAAAATACCAATATGCATTAGGGGTGCTGAGAATATCACTTTGAATACATATTTCTTGCATGTGTGTTGAGTATACGCATAATTTGAATGCGTCAGTTAGCTTTGTTTGATTTATTCGCATCATCTGAATGCGTGGTCCTAGTTGTGCATGCAAATTACGCATTGCTAGGATGCGTAGTCCTAAGTCCGTATACGAACTATTCGTCATTCTTAATATTTCTAAAACCCAAAATAGAAATATTAAACCCCAAAGATTAACTATTGAACCTCCAAGATAAATTAAAACCACAAACTTACGCCTTTTACTAACAATTTCTGACTAACATATTCGTTTATTTGGTTGACGATTCGTCCATAAAGAGAAGAAAATGATTACAACAATTATCATAAAGTGCTACAAACATGTAAGTCTTGGAAAACGATAAAAAAAAAGACACAAATTACAAGACAAATACTTCTGTTATACACAAGGATTTGTAATGAAGTTTATGCTACTAAAAGTAGATATACGCATATTCCACATGCGAATGCAATAGGAGAAAAAGGACACCCCACCCAAAAAACGTTAATTTGAGCACATGGTATCATCTTTTGTGATATTAAGGTCATTTTCTCACTTGTTTCTGGCCACATATAATGAACCCTTACGGAAACATGTGTTCAACTTGTACCAGAAATTCAACTCGTCTAATCTCACCCGATGTTCCTTTTATCTACTACGAATTATAATCTCAAGTTGGTTGAATATTTTTTTTTAAAATTTAAAAAATAACTCAAAAACTTTAAACGAGATTGGAATTAAAAGTTAAAAAGAATTAAATTCACTATATTTGAGAACCAATGAGGAGGCTAGAACAGCGGGTTAAGGTTTTGAATCTGCAGTGACATTTTTTATAGATACGACTTGCCTTTCAATGAAGTGACGTTGGTTTTTCATTACCTACTCCATCTACCGCATTGTGAGTCGCTGCTGGTGTTTGACAACGGCTTAAATTCAATAATTTTTGATTTTAAGTTAAAAAATGTTTAATAAATTAAAAAATAATTTAAAAGTAGAAGTTGGTTGAAAATATATTTTTTTTGAACAATTTATTTTTTTTAATATTTTTATTTGAAAAAAGTTAAGATTATTGTTTAAATATATTATTTATAAAATTTAACTTTGTTTTTATATTTTTTATAATTTATAAGTTAAAAAATTTTCTTTTAACTTATTATTTTAATTAATTTTAAATCATAACAATAATTTTAAATTTAATCAAAGGGACCAACATATTCTTAAAATGTAATAAAAAAATTAACCCGGAAGAAGAGAATGCAAAGTTGAACACTCCCATCTGAAAAAACTGTATATACACAAACAATTACCTCACAAGCCACAAGTGTAATAATATTATAATCTAAAAATACATTGACAATTTGACCTGAAGTAATTTACTAATATAATAATATATTCTAATATTATTAAACACTACTTAAAAGCTGTATATATAATTTTATAATATTCATCTTAGCATGTGCAATTTTATACCTAATGAGTACTCCTTTGTCCCTTTCATTTTTATACGGTTTTCATTTTGGATGTACTTCTCATTTTGTATATATTTCAAAAATAGTAATTTTTAATAATATAAAATATATTACACCCATTACTTTTCTACACTATGTCTATTTTATAATAATTTAAAACACTATTACAACCACTACTTTGCTCCACTATCTCAAATCTATTATTAAATATTGATAGATCTCATATCTCACTACTTTACCTACTTTTCATCTAACTTTACTCTTTTTTATACATTTTATTGATTTTCGTGTCCGAACTCAACATATATAATTTAACGGGGGAGTAACAACTTGACTACGCATCAACTTCCTCACCAACCCACTTTTGTGTCGTTTTGTACATGTATTACAAGAACTAAAATTAGATAATGATTTTGAATCTTTCATTTGGTTTTCGTATGATTAGATATTACTTTAACTGTATTATATTTTTAATAATATTTGTTTTATCAAATAATTAAAATGAGTGAATCAACAATACAGGAATTAAAAATCACATGAAACAAACCAAACAAGTTGTAGTATGTTTCCTTGAGCAGCCATACACTGTAGAATTATCATTGTTGAGAAGCTTTAAATTTTTGTTGAGAAGCTTTTGATTAGTCAAAGCTGAGCCTAATCTCACTTAAATGCGTGATTGGTTGTGCACAATGGAAAGAAAAGTCTTCTTTAATACACCAAGATAAAGCAAGTTTTTTTTTTGAACAAAAACCAAGATAAAGCAAGTTATGATTGTTTCATGTTGGACTACTTAGGCTCCGTTTGACATTGCTGTTGCGACAATAATATCATTTTTTTTTTTGAAAAACAGTTAAAAAGGTGTTTGGTAAAATTTAAAAACTGATTTTCTGAAAAGCACTTTTGGCTGAAAAGCTGCTTTTAGAAAAAACAGGCCCCCCATGCTTTTGAAAAAAAACTGCTTTTCAGCTTTTGCGGGAAGCAGCTACTGGTTTCAACATCAAAACTCACCAAAAACATTAATTTTTCATATTATACACCGAAACATGTACATATCAAAAATATTATCAAACATTTATCTGATTTTCACAACAACACTTATTTTAAATTTTTAACAGCAATCCCAAACAGAGCCTTAATGTCAGCATATTGCCGATTTTTCTATAATGTGAATCTTGAAAATTAAAAATTATCAGAAGTATTTAATAGATTTTGAGATTAAAAATGTTGGATTCGTACCAGCAAACTTTTGTTCTCGCCTAAATAAACCGTCTCAATAACTTAAAAATGGTGATAACAGAGCGATGACAATGTAAATATGATAAAAGTGATAATGTAATGACGTTTTTGTTGATACTCAGTGCTTATCAAGTTGAGTGATGATAATGATATGGGCAAGTAAGTAGATAAGAGAGAATACGATCGTATTTGTCGGCAGGCTGCAGTAGCAGTCCGATGTGGTCCACCCGAATTATCAACCCCGGGGGGGGGGGGGGGGTGGGGGGGGGGGGGGGGGGGTGTTAAAACTCCATAATACCAACAAAATGTAGCAGCTGCTGCTGCTGCTGCAGTTTCACACAACAGTACTTGCAGAATTCAGCAGCTTACCAGAAGGTTATTTCAATTTAATTTCAATCAATTTGTTTTCTGTATGGACGACACTTTTCAACCACTAGTTTTTTTGACTGGTTGAATATGGAAAAACGAAACTAGTAAATATCAGTATTTGAATTTGAACCAGACTGAAGACAAACTATAAGTGGGCATATACCAAACAAAAGTCCTTGCATTAGGTCCCATATATATACAACGTGTTTCACAACTTCACCTCTAGAAATATTTTTTTCTGAAACTAAATCAAGCATATATCTGTCACTTCAAATCACCACTGCAGTACCTTGCTCTCTTCTCCATTTCTGTAAATTACACGAAAATCTCCAACACTGATATACATGGTGGGGTATGAGACATAGTGATCAGTGATTTGAAGATACTTTGAGTAAAACAATGACGAGTTTAGTAAACCATGCCAGGAACTGTTGTCTTCAAGGATTTTAAACGACGACTACCAAAGGATCACTCAAGAATCCAGATTCCGCAATCTATTGAAAAAGCACAGGAGTAGCACTTCTTTGATATAGTGCTCTAGATTTCTGTGTCACACAGCCGGACCGTTAGCTCTGATATGATTCTACGAGCAAAAGGAATATAGCTTAAGCTGTACCTGAAATGACCAAGAAATATGGTAGGGATACACCATTGAAGTTTAAAAGAACAAATTTGTAAATGAAAATTACATGACTATGTATAGATCTCTGCCAGCCTTTTAATAGTTGCTGAAACCCAAAATTTAAGATAGATAATACAAGATAAACCAGTACAAAGTATTGTGATCGGGTAGTTGTGATGGATCAAAGTTGAACTACAAACTACATTGAAAATTTTGAGTTGCAGTGGCTGACATGTAGCAATGAATCAAGCTCAATTTTATTACCTACACATTGGCAATTTTAGTAGTTTGTTTTTTAAAGTATAAGGGAAGAAGGGAGGGGGTTGAAGTCGGGTCCGTGCTTTTGTCAGGGCAAGGGGTGGATGATTAGCCTTTACCAACCGGCTATCCTTGAATCCTTACAAAATTAGTAACTTAACAGTTAACACTTGCTTCCAGAGTATCTCCTTAATTTGTTGCAAATTGTGTGCACACAAAGAAAAAAGAGAAAAAAGAAGGGGGTTTGTAGGTTTTCAATTGGTATTAAGAGAATAACCATTACTTTTCTTCATAAATGGTAATAATTCAAAGATCAGAATATGGTCTGGTATTAAAATACACAGGCTGCCAATAAGGATTACAGAAATCTAGTTCAAAAGCGGACAGATACTCTAGAGAAATGCGCTTCTGGTACTACTACTTTAAATTATTCTTCTGAAGCATATATGTAAACCTATAACAGACATCACCCTGGTGATAAAAACTTACTAGGCAATGCATTTTTAATGACTGCAAATCCTAAACCTGGGAGGCAAAATGGTTACAGATATGTTGTAGCTGTATACAAGTAACATTCCCAAATAACTGAGGCTCGCAAACACAATGTCAAAATTCAGCTTTCACTTGTCAGGCACCTGACTAACTGCAGTGATCTATGGTGTGTGCAGTATATTTACTCGAGACATGTATCTCAGATGTAAAACATGACGATCAGAATTATAATTTCGTTAGCAACATGAAACCGGAAAGCCATAGCATTTTAGTTCTAAAGATAATTTGACAGTAGTGGGTTTTTTTCTCATTCTAGAGGAAGGGGAATATGGTTGTTACGTCGGTAAGTCGAGTCGAGTCGACCGGGGTGCCCGGCAAGTCGAGTCGTGACTAGTCGAGACTAGTCGATATGATATAAAATTATATATATTAATATATAAACATATTATATACTTAACTACTTATATATTACTCAATTGTCAATCACATCAAGAATGCAACTCAGCAATTCCGCAAAGTCGCAAACACACTGCACAGCAGTGGCTGCACAGCAGTGCCTGCACAGCAGTGCCTGCAAGTGCCACCAGCACTCCAGCAGTGGCTGCAAGGCTGCTGCAGTGGCTACTGGCTACACTGCACTAAAATTAAACTGAAAATCAGAATGTAATAGAACTGAACTGCAGAACAGAAAATTGCATAGCATAACAAGAAACTGCAAAACACAAGTTCAACAAGTAAAAAACTGCAGAATTCTAAATTCTGGGCTACCGGGTCGGGTTTTTTTGCAAATCTGCACCAGTCGACCCGACTAGTCGACCAGTCGACGACCAGTCGCCCGAAATAGTGACAAACACAAGTCGAGGGGTTCCAGTCGAGCTTACCTGACCGACTGCTCGACTAGTCGTCGACTAGTCGCGACTAGTCGAGCGAAGTAACAACAATGAAGGGGATAGTAAAGAAAAGGGATATTCTCAATGGTACCCTTTGGTTTTGACTTTTCCAAATGGTACCTTTCCTTCTTTTTGACTTACAAGTGGTATCCTTGTATTTTAGGTTTCAGATATATGGTACCATTCTGTTACCAGAACGTTAGTCAAACGTTAAAATGTAAGCAAATGGCCTAATTACCCATTTATACCTCAAATTTTCCGGAATATTAACAACCTTGAGAATCTATTACATATGTAAACATCATTCATCAAATTGTTCGAACAAAAATAGTTCAAAACTTCAGAGAATATGTTTATGGATATTCTCAATGATGCCATTGTTCTATTGACTTTTGTAGCTGATGCCATTATATTTTTGACTTCTACGTGTGGTACCCTTATATTTTAACGTTTAACTAACGTTAATGGTACCGTATATGTGAAACCTAAAATACAAGGATACCACTCGTAAGTCAAAAAGAAGGATTGGTACCATTCGGAAAAGCCAAAATCAAAATGGTACCATTGAGAATATCCCTAAAGAAAAAAGTAAATAATCAGATTGCTAAAACTTCGCTAAAAGTTCCATCTCTATGAAGTAAACACCCGCTGCAAAGTTTTTACTTAATCACTTCCTACAAAATTAAGGCCACTAACTGTATGCAAGCTGACACTAATTTTAATATTATAGACCCCAGGCTGGGCATGTGAAAGTGTGGGCTTTAGTTATAAGCCAAGCGCAAATGGCCAATCATCGTATTTGGCATCAATTTCTATACTGCTGAGATAAAAAAGAAGAAAAAAACTTCACACACAGTTTTAAAAATAAGTGGTTGCACCGTTACAGAATAAACTCACCAGATAAAAGCACAGATCTCGCAAATGATTACTATCAGGGTTAAAACCTTACTATGGATCTGCAATATACAAAACAAGACGAAAAGGTTATATACATTACCAAAGAGAACCACGATGAGAAATTACCAGATGCTAAGCTGTGCAGAGAACATTTATGTTGCAATGTAAATGAAAAATGATATAAGACAGGACTATGTATGTACAGGAACCTTCTCTGCACCGATAATAATAGCAGAACCTTTTTTTACCAAATTAATTATATGAATCAATTGGAACACTCAAGTCACGCCCAGTCAGAGGCGCAGCAAAACGTATCATTGCAGTAAAACCAGTCTCACTCACTCACTAAACTCACAATAAATAACAATGTTTAAGAGAGCGTTAAAAGAGGCAGAAAATCAAACATCTGTCAATAAATGTATTTTTTTAATATAACTGTGCTTCGATGGATCTGCATTAACCTTTCTCTCTCTCTCTCCCTCTGTTACACTTCCTAGTTCCTTGCTATACATATTCACACACTATTTATGTATCTACATCACTGCATGTATTTATAATATATAAACATATAGAAGTTTCTCATTCAAATAAATTTAAATCTCCCATAGATCAACCAAAACTACTCAATTTGTTCATTGCATATGCTGTTTTCATATCTCTCCGTTAAAGGGACCTAATTTTGGGAGACTTTCAGATCTGTTTAAAATTGATAAATATCAGAAAGTGAATTTCAGTCTTTTGTTTTGTCATAACACCACAAAAATGCCACATCATAGTAAAAACAACGTCGACACCTGTTAGAATATTCGTCTCTTTCAAATTAGCTTTTTAATGGATTCTTCCATTTTGCGAGTATAATAGGTCAAGTGGGATTCATTTTACTACACTGTGTGTTTGCTACATGCACATTACTTCAGTAACCTAATTGATAATAGCACACAACTATATGAACCAACTAACTATCGACCTATATTTTTACATGCCCAGTCTAAGATGCATAATAAGTGTATATAGTCCTGCGTACAGACCAATCAGCAGCATTGGCAGTAAATCCCATCAACTCTACAACCAGGCAGATAAGAACAGTTGAGATCAAGAACTTATCCGTCCACTAATAATAATGGACGAGGGGTCACGTGGAATAAGATGGACCAAAAGATATATTTAGATTTGCAGCCAATTTCCATCACGGAGTCCCTTTTATCCACCGTTTCAAGTAGCAAAAGGAAGGTACAAAGGCTTTGATGGGTTTCAAAACAAACTAGTTAAGGTAAGAAAGTAAACCACATAAACCAATCACCGAGACAGTGTATTGTTAAGAACATATAAACACGAACATATATATGGGTACATGTACGTAGTACATAATTAATATACAGATATTTTATATACATGGAGGAAGTAAAGAAGTACGGGAAATATAGAAAGCATAATATCAATAGCAAAGCTCCACTATTTAGGGCACTATATGATTTCCATGGTAGCCTTCAGCCAGCTCATGTTCTATCCATATGTGCAGTCTCTCTATTACTCTCCATTCATTTCCCAATTTAACAATTGCATGCAATATATTTGGCCAGTATGATAAAAGTTTGTAAGTAACTTACATCAAGTTCTTACTTGAAAGATAAAAATTTGTGAGTAGTTTGAACACAATTTAAAGTTTTTTACACAGATTCGTGTTGAAGTAGTATATATGTATGATGGTGTTCTCTTGTTTTCGAGTTGTCTGTAGGCCTGTACGACTTAACTCTTCTTTACTCGCAAAAGTTCCTTATTTCTCAGCTACAGATCAGACAATGAGAGTCTAGGAGACATCATCACTGACACTCTATTAGATCATTTGTGTTCCCATATTTTGTAAATGCATGATTTCACACACAGAGGTCCGGCTTCCTTCTCTTTAATACCACAGAATGAGTACAAATTAGCTACTTTGTCCTGCCATCTGACAATCACAGTAATTTTTTAAAATATAATTAAGTATATAATAAGCCCAAGTACTGCAGTAAACTAAAGGGTGCAACACTGGTAATTTTTCTTCTTTAATTCCTTAGTTATTCACCAGTTTCCTTACTATGTTTCAGTATTTTATATTTTTGAGTCCGTTGCAATATGATGGCGAAAGTTTCTACTCATTTTCAGAAAAGTGGCTGAACTTCAAATTTTACAAATGAGTGGCTGACTTTTATCTTTATTTTGCAAAATAGTGGCTCTCCGTTAATTATACTAACGGAGCTAACAGACTCAAAATTGTTTCTAGAAACCCCGTGAATTAATTGCAGGAAATACGTTTTCTGAATATACGTAATTTAGAAACTTACATTTATTTATTTTAATAAAAGATGAATTAGATTGTATAAACATAGAAATGATCTTGATTTCTGTTAATACTTATATAGCAACATAGCTTAATATTGATCACAAAAAAATATTGTTCTACCAATACGTGTTATGTCTTAATTTACATTCAATGTTTCACATGTTGTACTAAAAAGTTATATTATATTATACTATTATTTGCACTTTATTTATCATTAGTATAATTAATTGCATATGTAACAGAGGTATTCAAAAGAAATTCTTTTATCTTTTTTAATATTGTTGGAAGGCACTCACCATTTTATCCTTTTCCCTCTCATTCTTACAGTGGGGATTGCTTACCAAAGTAAGCCAGATCTTTCATCATTTAAGATGCAATTTAGTAAAACCAAGAACCTAGAAAAACAGCACAGATGAGGGCTAAGACAACAGGCCCGACATCGTAGCTGTGCCGTACATACGAACAGGATCAAATATTATTCTAATATGTTGTGCAAATTGCAAAATTCACAAACTTACCAAAAGAGCACAAACGAGGGCTAAGACGACACACCCAGAATAAATTGTTGTGGCATACATACGGACAGGATCAAACATCATTCTTGTTTGTTGTGTAGGTCCAATAAGAAATGCTGTGCTGCCACATAAAATACATATATACAACAAGAGGATACAAAATTCAGTTATGTTTACATGTCTCTGGTTCTAGTTTGATGTCAAAGGAACCACCAATCATTCTACATGTGTCATACCAGAAAGTGTGTACACAAAAATAACTACGCGAATCATGGCTAAGTAAGAATATATCAACACTTAGAACACGAAAGCAGTACTGAAGCAGATACAAATTTGAGGAGGAAAACTAGTGAAAATACAAACCTCCCAATAGCCATTAAGTTGCCAAATGTAAACAATAACGCAAATTTGATGGGATTGGCAAACACAATCAGTGACTGCAAAAGAGACATCAAACATTAAAAATCAGATTAAAGTGAATAGTTCGGAGAGTGCACATATAGCATATATATGTAAATAATAAGAACCAAACGTAAGCTATATAGAGCTCCATTATTACATTA
This sequence comes from Heracleum sosnowskyi, assembly GCA_030848705.1. Classification (NCBI taxonomy): domain Eukaryota; kingdom Viridiplantae; phylum Streptophyta; class Magnoliopsida; order Apiales; family Apiaceae; genus Heracleum; species Heracleum sosnowskyi. The sequence continues at coordinate 108,795,860 of CM061243.1, read as the reverse complement.
TAAAGCTACCAACTCCACGGTAACCAAGGTACTAGTAGATGGGTTAATTAGATCATATAGGTCTTTAACACTCTCCCTTATTCGAAAGGCCATTTTAAGATTAGAGAGTAGATCACCTTAAACCCGTCTTTTAGGAATTTATTCAACCTAAGTAAGTCCTAACAAAACTTTACGACAACATTGGGCATTAGGTTTGAACTCAGACCTCCGGTATTAGGCTCTGTCCTCAATTAGATTATACCCCTGATGGTTGATCCCAATATCATTATGACCCAAATATTCCAACACAAACACCGAATTTTCGAATAACTAACGAACAATAACTCTACATTTTATACAGCAAGACAACTTGTCACCACAATGCAAGTACAATATGGAATAGAAACACAAAGATCAGATAGAGTGAATTAACAGTCATACCAAAAGCATGAGGACTAAAGCGGTGAGCAAACAGGCAGCGAAAGCGTAGACTCTCTGGTACATCAAATTAAGATCAGATACAGTAAATTTAAGAAATGAAATTCGAGAACTAAAGTAGGTGACGAGTAGATGAATTAACCTGGAGATGAGTGAGTGAACAGAGGTCTTGTGTATCATACAACAATTCATCTTCTTCTTCTTCTTCGTCTCCTCCTAGAATTGATTGGTTTAGTTTGTTCCACATTATTGTGCGCTGTGTGTGTAAGTGTTTGTTTCAGTGTGTAGATCGCAGCGATTCTAATATTACAGCTTCAAAATATACTACTTAGTATTATGAGCTCCAGCTCAGTTTTGGATGGGATATTTCTTTGCGGAAAGAGCTCAAACTTTTGACCCAAAATGAGGAGTTTATTCGGCACCTCAACAAATAAAAACATTATAATAGTAAAAAAAAATTAGGTAATTTTAATATTTTGAATAATAAAATAAATTTTAATAATAAATTATTTGAAATTATAGATGAGCTCGAGTTGACCCGGATTTATGAGTTTGAGTCTGAGTTCGGCACAAACTTGACTCGATTCGTTCAACTAAACGAGTCTGAACTGGTATTCGAGTTCGATTTGTGTATAAGTTCGAGCCGAGTCAAGCCCTGTTAAATGAGTTCGAACTGAAACTACTCGCGGGCAATTTATCGAATTACAGTCCCATTTATGGATAAAAAATGTATTGTGTCTTCTGATATGATATGATAGTGTTATGATCATTTTTTGATCATAAACTTTTATGAGTTCATACTAAGCTAAGATTGTATTTAATTCAGATTTTTTTGAATTTGTTTTAAAAAAAATTGTTAATAATCTTCATTTGTTTGTAATTGATACCTAGATTATTGTCACCCAGAGTGTTGGTCATATTTTCTCGCTATATACGTTCTCTAAGAACGTGTATTTCATTTTCTGTATCAAAACTAGTTATTCTTTTAACCATGTCGGTTTTCTTTCTATTATCTCAAAGCAATCTATGGTCGTCATCGATACAAATAACCCAATACATTACAATAAACTTGTTAGACTCAAGGCATGTCTGATTACCACTATTAGCAAGCCTAATGGTTGTGACTATGTCACCCTACATGACCTAGTGAATTCTATCACTGGGATATAGTATAGGTCTCTCTGTACTTGTCTTGTTCTCATGAACATTAGCTTGATCATGTATGCTCAGATTTATAATGAGCTTAGTAAGTTTCTTGCATCTAGAATGTACATAGGCCATTGAATAATTGTCCTGGTAGAAGTTCAGAATTGTTCATGCAGCAGGATGGAGATGAATAAGGCCCTGAAGAAATAAGTTGCAGAAATTTGTTTAAGGCATTATATAGCAAAGTCAGAATAAAGCTATGTCGTGAAGTACTAAGATCGCATAGTCCTAACTGAACTATGTCGTGAAGTCTTCATTACTCATATCGTGAAGTGTTGATACCGCAAAGTCAAGATGTACTGGATCGTGAAGTCCCCAAAAAGGCATGGATCGCAAAGTCCCAAAATGGTCTAGATCACGAAGTCCTCAAAAGGCTTAGATCGCGAAGTCCTCAAAAGACTAGATCGCGAAGTCCTCAAATGGCTTATGTCGCAAAGTCCTCAAAGGCCATGTTGCGTAGTCTTCACAAGGGATATCGCGAAGTCAAGAATGAAGTGGAGTTCACGATATCAACACTTAGCCGTTTACAACAAGACAAATGAAGGTACAAGATCAAAGTCAATGGAGACAAATACTGAAGCATCTGTATTGGTCAGGTGGTCCAAAATACAGATGGCAAATCTACAGCTAAACTTGGAGAGGAAGAAGGAAGACAAACAGTTACAGATAAGGGAGAGTAACACAGAAAACAAGTGGTCCTCCCTAACACAGCCAACCTTTTATAGAATGACAAAATGGAGTTGCAGGAAGGGTAGTTGTGTAATTAGGTGTGTGCACTAGTTTTGTATAGGACAATATATATATTGTGCATACACCACTGTTAGCTGTAAGTGAGCATAGCATAGAATTATATTGAAGCACTTCTTTCTCTGTAAGAAAAACAAGAAAACACTGTTCTTGTTTAAAGCCAGAATTTCTCTTGTGAGATTTTGGAAGCTGTAGTATTTAATTTGCTTAATACAAAGTAGATTAAAATGATTGTGTGTGTATTGTTTATTTCATTCCACATTTTCTTACAACACAATCTGTTACAGCAATTTAGTTTTAAGAAAACGAAAATCTATCAAACTATCCATTCACCCCCCCCCCTCTGTCTAGTTTCTAAGTGATATTCATTACTAACAAGTGGTATCAAAGCAGGCTGTTAACATGCATACATGAAACGATCAAAAATAAGTTCACAGAAACTAAGCAGTATCAAGATTCCTCCCTTCAACAAGGAGCACTACAGTCTTTGGAAGAAGAAGATGTTGCTTTTCATCAAAGCCTCTAACCCCATGTATTTAGACATTCTAAAACATGGTCCCTTTATCCCAATGATTGAGATTGGTGAAACAACTGTTGGCACTAAGATAATACCAGCCAGACATGTGTCCAAAGACCCCTCAAAATACACTGATCCTGAAAAGGAGAAAATAGCACTGGATGGACATCTTCAACTTATCATTTGTGAATCTATAAACTTCAACATGTATGGTACTGTTGCTCACTGTACTAGTGCTAAGAAGATGTGGGATCTTATAGAAGTGCTATGTGAAGGAACTCCTGAAGTAATAAAGAACAAGAAGCAGATTCTTGTTTCACAGTATGAAGCTTTCATGGCTCAGCCAAAGGAGGGAATCACAGAAGTGTTTGAGAGGTTCAACAAGTTGGTAAATGAGCTCAAACTCTATGACAAACACTATGAGACAGAAGAGCTCAACATGAAGTTCTTACTAACTCTACCTGATCACTTGGAACCAAGAATCTCTTCCCTCAAAGAAAGAGATCTAACAAAGATTGGTTTTGATGTGTTGTATGGTGTTTTTAAAACATATGAGCTAGAGTTGTTTCAAAAGAGATCCATTCAAGCTAAGCAAGGATTAATGGCAAATACCTCATGTGCCCTTATTGCTGACAACCTAGGTCAAATAATGGAATCTCTTAAAGTCAGTCAAGTCAAGATTGAGGAACTGGAAGTTGAAGACTCTGGTGATGAGAATCAAGTGGTCTATGATTTGCCTGAGGATGATGAGTTCTACAACATAGATGAGCTGGACAAGATGGAAAACAAATCTTTTGCATATATGGCTAAAAGATATCCTAACATAAGGTTTAAAAGGAAGCAGCCATTTAAGTCCAAGTTCAATGCTGGAAATGCTGGTGGTTCAAGTGGCTCAACCACCTTCAACAAAGGAAAAGGGATTGCTGGTGCTGCTAAAGGAGGATACAAATCTGGGAGTGTGGATAGGTCCAAGATAAGGTGCTATAACTGCAATGAACTTGGGCATTTTGCCACTGAGTGCAAAAAGCCTAAACAGGTCAAAAAGGACAAAACATACTTAGAGATTGAAGCTAAGTATGAAGCTCTACTCAAGAAACAACAGGGTAAAGCTTTTATTGCTGAGGGAAAGTGCTGGGATGATTCTGATGAAGAAGAAGAACAAGAGTACTCAAACTATGCCTTGATGGCATTTTCTGATGATGGTGATTCCTCAAGTCAGGTACCTATTCTTACTTCTCTTGATATGACTCCCTTTCAATATAAGCAGACTGTTGAAGACATGAGTACTGAGATGTTCAATATTCACACTAGCATGTTAGTTGCCAATGAAGAAATTGACAGACTAACTACTAAATATCTTGAGCTTACAGAAAAGAATGAGGAACTTGAGTTAATGGTTGTGAGCCTTGATGGTTTGAAAAAGGAGATTGAGTATCTAAAGAACAAAGTAATTTGTGCTGAACAAATAGAAAAAGCTCTTAGAGAACAAATTGCTGAAAATGAATTAAAGCTAAGAAGTTTCAAGAACTCCTCTGAGCTTATTCAGACCTATCACAAGGAACACACTGAAGACTGCAAGGTTGGAGTTGGTTTTGATTATGAGAATGATAAGGGAAGGAAGAAGGTCAAGGGCAAAGGAAAAGAATCTTTTTCAAACAAAAATGCCCCAACCATTTTGTCAAATGTTGAAAAGCCCATTTTCAAAAAAAGTATTGTTGAGTTTGATGAAGAACTACTGGTCATCAAACAACAACTACTTGAAGAAGATGAGGCTGCTAAAGACACTTCTTCCTCTCCCAAGTCTGTTGTTCAGAAAGAAACCAAAGACAACTTTGTCAAGAGTCCTAAAGTTAAGAAAGAAGTTGTTAAGAAAAAGAAACAAAACAGAAATGGCAAGATAGGTATCAACAAGAGTAACAATTATGCTTATGTGCCAAATGCCCCTAGGAAACAGTGTCAGAAATGCTTATCTGTGAATCATTTGACTCATAAGTGTAATAAACCTGAAACTGCTGAAATTGATAACCTGAGTAACCATTCTGTTGGCATAAATTCTATCCATGATTCCTTCTGTGTTAATTCTAACTGCATGACATGCTATGTGACTGTGATTGCTAATTGTTTATCTCTTAAGCATAAACTTGATTCTGCACAATCCTGTGAATCACACACACATATGCACACTCACAGGACAGGATCCCCAATCAAGGTTGAGAGGGTGAAAACTTCATGTGAGCCTAAGAGTGTAAACTCCAAAGCCACAAACAAAGTGAAGTCTCCTACTGTGAAGAATGTTGTCTCTGCTAGAAGAATTATTAACACAACTGTTTCTAAATCAACTGGACCCTACCAAGTGTGGGTACCAAAAACAACTTAGTCATTTTGTGAATGCAGGGCAACATGAATAAAAGAGTCATTTGGATCTTGGACAGTGGATGCTCAAGTCACATGACTGGTGATATAGCCCTGCTATCACAATTTGAGGAAAAGGCTGGCCCATCAGTAACCTTTGGAAATGACAACATTGGTTATACAATGGGATATGGCAGTGTTAAATCTGGGAATGTCATTATTGAAGATGTTGCATTTGTTGAAGGACTAAAGCACAACCTCTTGAACATTGGACAATTCACCAACATGGGTTTCAAAGTGGAATTTAATGAAGATCATTGTCTAATCTCAAAAAGAGGAAGTGGTGAAGTTGTTTTAACTGGTGTGAAGAAAGGAAGCTTGTTTGTAGCAAATCTAAAGACGGCGGACAAGGGAGAATTTTTTTGTTTCTACACTAAAGCCACCAATGAAGAATTCTGGCTATGGCACAAGAAACTGTCTCACTTGAATGTTCAGGCAATGAACTCTCTAACAAAGAGAGAACTCATCAGAGACATGCCTGCTTTGGAGTTTGTGCAAGATGGAGCATGTGAAGCATGTCAAAGAGGAAAGATTAAAAGATCAAGTCACAAGAACAAGTTGCTCAATTCAAACTCCAAGCCTCTACAGCTTATTCACATGGATCTATTTGGCCCTGTGAATGTAATGTCCCTTTCCAAGAAGAAATATGCTCTAGTTATGGTTGATGATTATTCAAGGTACACATGGGTGGAATTCTTGTTCTCCAAGGATGAAGCACCTCAAGTAATTATAGAGCATACTAAGAGAGTTGATAGAGAAGCACAAAGCACTGGCACCACTGTAGTTGCTTTGAGAAGTGATAATGGGACTGAGTTCATAAATTCAACATTGTATGAGTTTTGCAAAGATAAAGGAATTTCTCAAAAAATTTCAGCTCCAAGAACACCTCAACAAAATGGAGTAGTTGAGAGAAAGAATAGAACCCTCATTGAAGCTGCAAGGACAATGATGTTGGATGCAAAGTTACCTACTAGCTTTTGGGCTGATGCTGTCAACACAACATGCTATGTGCAAAACAGAACACTGATCAATAAGAAGTCTGGAAAAACTCCTTATTCATTAATGACTGGCAAAAGAGCATCCTTCAAGCATCTTCATGTGTTTGGAAGCAAGTGTTTTGTGATGAAAGATACTTCAGAATATATTGGAAAATTTGATGCTAAGGCATTTGAAGGTATCTTCATTGGTTACTCTCTGGAAAGGACAGTATACAGAGTGTTTGTACCTGAGAAACACAAAGTTATGGAAAGCATGGATGTTACCTTTGATGACAAGAAAACTCCTGGACTTGCAACAAGTGAACAAGACAGTGTGCCATTAAGATTTGAAAATCAAGGATATCTTGAGGATTCTGAAAGTGAGGATGAACCACATGTTCCAACTGTTCCACATAATGAAACTCTTGAAGTTGATGATCTTCTTCAAACACCTGTGCAAGGGAACACAAACACAGGGGGAGAAGAAGAGAATGCAACTGTCAATCAAAATGATCCTGGAACAAGTCAAGGAAGTGAACAGGGTCACACAAGAAAATGGGACAGAGCCCACACTAGGGATCAAATCATTGGAGATCCTGGTGAGGGAGTTAGAACAAGAAGGGCAACAATGAATACATGTCTGTATAGCTGCTTTCTGTCACAAGAAGAACCAAAAGTAATTGAAGATGCTTTGAAGAATTCTGACTGGATTGTTGCCATGCAAGAAGAATTGAATCAATTTGAGAAAAACAAAGTATGGGAACTAGTGCCACCTCCAAAAGGAAAGAATGTTATTGACACCAAATGGGTGTTCAGGAACAAGATGGATGAAGAAGGAGTGGTGATTAGAAACAAAGCAAGGTTGGTTGCCAAAGGATACTGTCAGCAAGAAGGAATTGACTATGATGAGACATTTGCACCTGTAGCTAGACTGGAGGCCATAAGGATTTTCTTGGCCTTTGCAGCTCACTCAGATTTCAAGGTGTATCAAATGGATGTGAAAAGTGCTTTTCTCAATGGTGATCTAGCTGAAGAAGTTTATGTGTCCCAACCTCCTGGCTTTGAGAATGAAGACTTCCCAGACTTTGTGTATAGATTGCTCAAAGCACTCTATGGACTCAAACAAGCACCTAGAGCTTGGTATGAGACTCTATCTCAATTTCTTCTTGAACATCAATTCACCATAGGCACAATTGATAAAACCCTATTCTTCAAGAAACATGGAAATGATATCATTCTAGTTCAAATCTATGTGGATGATATCATCTTTGGCTCTTCAAATGAAAAACTCTGTGAAAGGTTCTCTAAGTTGATGCAAAGCAAATATGAGATGAGTATGATGGGAGAGTTGACCTACTTCCTAGGTCTGCAAGTACATCAAAGAGAGGATGGCATCTTCATAAATCAATCAAAGTATGTCAAAGATCTTTTGAAGAAATATGGTTTAGAAGACTCATCCCTTGTAAAAACTCTCATGTCTACTGCTATCAAGCTTGATGAAGACAAGAAAGGCAAGAGAGTTGACATCAAGGTTTACAGAGGCATGGTTGGATCATTACTCTATCTCACAGCTAGCAGGCCTGATATCATGTTTGCCTCATGCCTCTGTGCAAGGTTCCAATCTGATCCAAGGGAATCTCACATGGTGGCCATCAAAAGAATCTTCAGGTATCTGAAAGGGACTCCTAATCTTGGCTTATGGTATCCAAAGGGCACTGGGTTCAACCTGGTTGGTTATACAGATTCAGATTATGCAGGATGCAGAATTGACAGAAAGAGCACTTCAGGAAGCTGCCAATTCTTAGGCCAAAGGTTAGTGTCATGGTTCAGTAAGAAACAACAATCCACAGCAACATCTACAGCTGAGGCTGAATATATTGTTGTTGGAAGTTGCTGTGCTCAATTGCTTTGGATTAGAAATCAACTTTTGGATTATGGATTGGTGTTGGAACACATTCCCCTGATGTGTGACAATACTTGTGCAATATCCATAGTTGCCAATCCTGTTAATCATTCTACTACAAAGCACATTGAGATCAGGTACCATTTCATTAGAGAACATGCTGCAAATGGTACCATAGAAGTCTCTTATGTTCCAACTGAGAAACAATTAGCTGACATATTCACTAAACCTCTAAATGAAGCTGTCTTCAACAGACTTGTGAGTGAAATTGGAATGCTCAATCCTTCATTTAGTTGTTCTAAGTAAGTATGCTAGTTAATTGTTGCAGCAGTAAATTTTCACTGTATTTAGATGCTCTATTCATTTGGAGTGAAAATTAGCTGAGATATGATTTATAAATATTTCAGTATTTTACTGCATATTTTTAAAATCATACTTTTATAAGAAGTTATGAGTTTTTGAGACATCTCTACATAGGTGATCTTGAGAGTTCACGACTTAGTTCAAATAAAACAGACTTATATCGCAAACTGTTGAAATTGTGAGACTTCACGATATAGTTCATTTCATGAGTTTGCGACATAGTTCATTTTATGACTTCGCGACTTAGAATAACCATATCGACAAGTCTCCATATTTGACAGAATTTTGATTTAAATTAATTTTATTTCAATTTTTGATTTAAGTCTGACAAAATGCTTGAAATTCCGAAAAAGATAGTTTTAGACAGGATATTTATACTATATCGCAAAGTCCCCCTAATCTTTCTATCCTCAAGACTTTGCGACATAGTTCATTTCTGGACTCTGCGATATACTTTACAAGACTTTGCGATACAGGCTATTTTAAGACTTCGCGATATACAAATAGCATGTACATATTCATAACTCCATATCGCAGTGTCTCTATCATATAAATACTCTTTTCTAACCGTTCACAACTTTTCATCTTGTTTACTACTCTCAATTCTCAAACCTAAACTCAAATTCTCTTCTCTCTTCTTCACTCTCAACTTCAAAATGACACCCAAATCTCAAACAGTGTCATCTTCAAACCCTTTAACCATACCCAAAGAAACAAATCTTCTCACAATTCCCTCTGAGGCGGAGGCTAACCCAAGGTACAAGTGTTTTGTACGGTTCTTAAACACCTCCCACCTCCGCCAAGCCTTAACCCAAAACCCCACTCTGTATGTTGATGTGTTGGAGGGGTTCTGGAGAACAGCTATGGTTTCAACAATGGCGAAGGAAGATGGAACCTCGTTTCAGGAGGTGAATTGCACAATTGGGGGCAAGCTTTTCCAGTTTGGAGAAAAGGAGATAAATGAGGCCTTGGGGTTCAAGGTTGAAGGTCATGATACTGAAGCTAATGATGCTGAAATGATAGCATTCTTGGATTTAATCAAGTATGCAGATGAGGTAGACATGGCTAAGTTGAACAAGAAGCATGTCAGGAGGGAGTGGTCGTTTCTATTTGATGCACTCCAGAAGGTGTTCCTATGCAGAAAGACGGGATGGGACCAAATCAGTCACATTGCTGTGAAGTTAGCCTACTCCCTAGCCTATAATCAGGAGGTAAATGTAGGAGTAATAATCCTCAAAGAATTGGCTCAAAGGCTAGGGAGGACAGTTCGTGGTAGAGGTAATGAAATCTTTTACCCTCGTTTTATTCAGTGTATTTTAAATTATCTTGATGCTAATATACATGAACTAGAGGGTATAGATCAAACTAAAATGGCTTATTCCAAGTCCATGTCCAAAGTTCTATTTGGGTCATTGGACACAAGGAATCAAGTGGATGTGATACTAAGTGTGACCAAGCATATGCAGGACACATTTGCATCTTATCAACTTGATAAGCCAATATACCATGAACTTTCCTGGAAAGGGAAGACTAAGACAGAAGGAGCCTCCAAGTCTAACCCAAGCCTTCCTAACCCATCCAATGAACCCCCTGCAAACAGTACAATAGTAATTAGGGAGCCAAGTGCACCAACTTCCCAAAAGGTTGGTGCTACTAAAAAGAAGACAAAGAAGAGAGCCCTGACAGTCATCAATGAATCAATAGAGTTAGGTAGTGAGAATCCTGAGTCACCTCTCACCAGACAAAGTAAGAAGTCCAAATCTATACCTACCACTGAATCATCCCAACAGGATTCAGATGTGGAAAAAAAGGTACACCTGTTACTGTCAATGGCCTCTCAACAGGGCATTGGCATTGAAAAGAGTAGTCTCCCCACTACATCCTGTATAGAGTCAGCACAGGGTCAAGAACTCACTCTTGACCCAAGTGGAAATAAGGGTGATCTTACACAGAGTGGAGAGCACATCACAATTGAAACTCCTCCTATTTCTCAGGGGGGGTTGCCAAAATCTAATCTAAACCCCACTTCTCTCTTAGATTCTCCATCAAAAATTTCTTCTGAACAAGAGAGTTGTTAGGAATATGTTGTTCTTGATGATAAACATAAAACACTTAGTAGAATTTGTGTAAAGTTATTTTGTAGTTGTCAACGAAATGGCATGCTTTGCAGCATTCCGTTGACAGGAAGCTCATCAACGAAATGAGTGATGTAGCAATTGCATTGTACAATACTTCACGGTTTGATATGCATTTTGTTGTATGTATTAGATAGGTTTTCTAAGTCATGTTGACTAAATGATAGATAGGCAAAATAGGTTGGTTAATTGTAAATATCTTGTGCCTTGTAAGTTTGCCTAAGTGAAGACATGTCAACGGAATGAAGTTTACTCATCAACGAAATGGAGAATAAAGCTATCAACGAAACACATCTCCCTGCTATCAACGAATCATTATTGCTTTTCTGAATAGTTGACAAAGTGATAGTGACAGGTTACTGAACAGATCTAAAGGTGATGTGGAAGTGTACTTTGCATTGGAAACCATTAAAATGGACATGGGGAATAAGGAAACATCCCAGTTTCCAATTGGGCTCTTGAGAGTGATCATAATAAGCATGAAGACAAAAGCACGGATCTCCAAGGACCACTGGACAAAGGGATGAAAAACAAACTATTGACGGTTACCTTTAGTGTACTTTAGTGTAGCCAAAAATAGCTTTGTAAACTTGGGAATATATAACCAAGTGTAGCAGTTAAAATAAGAGTAAGAGAAGAAAAACAAATAGATTGTATTAGCTATCTTTGAGAGCATTTTTCTTCTCTACATTCTTGTAACTGAGCAGCTGTGTACATTTTGTATCATAAATTATTTCCGCAATAAAAATCACTTCAGTTGGATCATCAAACAATCCAACTGAAATTATTTATGTGCTTGTGATTTTTACTTTAAGTTCAGTTTTTATTTGTAAGTTGTTTTAAGTTTAAGAAATATCAAGAATTGTATTCAACCCCCCTTCTACAATTCTGTTAGGTCATTTGGGATTAACAATTGGTATCAGAGCAAGCTTCTAACATACAAGAAGTTTAAAGATCAAGACCAAAACAGTAACCATGGTGAAGAAGGATGCAGGTGTAAAGATACCAGTTCTTGATAAGGACAATTACTTTCACTGGAAAGTAAAGATGCATTTACATCTCATGTCTATGGATGAGAGATATGTAGACTGCATTGAGAAAGGTCCACACGTTCCCATGAAGTTTGCATCTAGAGTTGGAGTGCCAGATGATGCTCCTGATGTAGAAATTCCAAAACTTGTCTCAGAATGGACTATTGAAGATCTTGCAGAAATCCATAAAGATAAGAGAACCATGAACATTCTGTTTAATGGTTTGGAGCAAGAGATGTTTGACAATGTCATCAACTGTACAACCTCCAAAGAAGTATGGGACACTGTTAGAACTCTCTGTGAAGGAACTGAGCAAGTTAGGGAAAATAAAATGCAACTCCTTATACAACAATATGAGCATTTTCATTTTAAAGCTGGTGAAACCCTAAATGACACGTTTAGTAGGTTTCAGAAGCTTTTGAATGGATTAAAGCTGTATGGGAGGATCTATCAAACCAAGGATTTAAACCTTAAATTTCTCAGAGCTCTTCCAAAAGAATGGAAGCCTATGACTGTTTCTCTCAGAAACACTCAAGAGTACAAAGACTACACTCTTGAAAGGCTTTATGGAACTTTGAAGACAAATGAGTTGGAAATGGAGCAAGATGAAGAAATTGAAAAGGTACAGAAGAAGGGTGGATCTATTGCATTGATTGCATCTGTGAACCAACTGGAAGATGACAATGAAGAAGCTGCAAAGGCCACAACTAGTCGAGCTAGTTGTAGAAGTGATGTTAGCAAGGGTAAAGGCAAGATGACAGAAGAAGAAGAACCAGAATCAGCCAACTTGGATGACTTAGATGAGATTGATGAACACATTGCTTTTCTGTCAAGAAAATTCTCTAAGTTCAAGTTCAAGAGAAACTCTGAAGCAAGGCCACCAAGGAGAGACTTTCAACCTAACAAAAGTAACTGGATTGAAAAGTCTAAATCTAAATGTTTCATTGTGGAATGCTTGGTCACTTTGCTGGAGACTGCAGAAAGTCCAAGATTGAGAAGGGCAACAGGAAATTTGAGCCTGTTGATTATAAAAAGAAATACTTTGAACTTCTCAAGCAAAAAGAAAAGGCTTTCATGTCTCAGGAGTATGATTGGGCTGGTAATGGTGAAGATTCTGATGATGATGTTGAATATGTCAACTTGGCTCTTATGGCTAACAATCATGAGCAGGAAGCAAGTTCCCCAAGCAACCAGGTAACAATTACTAATCTTTCTGAGCTTTCTAAAGAGGAATGCGATAGTGCAGTAAATGAAATGTCTACTGTATTATATAACTTGCGTGTTACTCTTAAATCACTTACCAAAGAGAACTCAAGAATAAAAGAGACTAATTTGCTCTTAAGTGATAGGAATGCAATGTTAGAAGCATAGCTCATTGAATTTGAGAAAATGAGATGTGTTAGTAGGGATGCTAAGAAGGAACTTGAGAACGTGTTACAAAGGGAAGAAATTCTTAAGACACAACTTGAAATAGAACAAAGTGTGATTGCTAAATGGAAAGATGCCAAGAATGTTGCTACCAACATCATTAATGTTCAAGGTATGGAATCTTTCTGTGAACAATCATGGAAAAAGAACAAAGAGAAGCTAGGGTATGTTTGTGAAACCTTAGAATCAGAAACAGAGTCAACAAACAACAATGATCATTTGTTGAAGGTTGATATGTCAACGGAATGCAATGTTTCGTTGACAGATGAACCATCAACCGATCAGGCTGTTTCGTTGACAGAGAAAAGAAAAGATGAACTCACTAGACTTAATAATAAGTATGGTCCTGTCACCAAGAACTTTGTTCAAGGTGAGTCTAGTAAATCAAAGAAAGTTGAGAAGCCTGTTGAGAGAGCTAATGTAGGTCACTTGTCCAACAAGCAATTGAAAGATAAGTTAGAGAATGTTCAAGTTGAGGCTAAGGGAAATAAAAAGAATAACAGGAATGGCAAAGTAGGGATTAACAAACACAACAATTACACACCTGATAAATATGCTCCTAGAAAGACATGTGTTAATTGTGGAAGTGTTAGTCATCTATCTACTAACTGCAAATCTGTTAAGAAGACTGTTAAAGTGAAAATTCCCAAGCCTGCAATGAATAGTTCTATGCCTACAATGCCTGTTATGCCTAACATGTTTGCTCCATATGCACAATTTCAAAATCCATATGCCAGCATGCCATTTGTGTCTAATCCATACATGAATATGTTTAATGTGCCACAAATGCCATGGAATATGAATAACATGTTTGTTCCTCTAACTATGCATGCTGTGAATGAAAATGTGAGCAATCCTCAGAAATCAACACCAAGGATAAAGATTGATTTAAATCAATCTGAGCCCAAGGTGAAAAATGATATAAAAGGAAAAGCAAAGGCTAACAAAATAGGACCCAAGGAAACTTGGGTACCAAAATCGACTTGATTTGGTTTTATTGTGTGCAGGGAGACAAAAGGAATCTTTGGTACTTGGATAGTGGTTGTTCAAGACACATGACTGGTGATTCTACCCTGCTCACAGAGTTTCAGGAAAGAGCTGGCCCTTGTATTGCTTTTGGAGATGACAGCAAAGGCTACACTAAGGGATATGACTTGATTTCAAAAGAGAATGTCATCATAGACGAGGTTGCATTGGTGGATGGTCTTAAGCACAATTTGCTTAGTATCAGCCAACTTTGTGACAAAGGATTTTTAGTTACTTTTTCTAAAGAAGCCTGTGTTGTTTCTAAAGGAGGAAACAACAATGTGGTAATGACTGGATTCAGAAGAGGGAATGTGTACATTGCTGACTTTAGTAGCACAAGTCCAGAAACCATCACTTGTCTTTTCAGCAAGGCAAGCAAGGATGAAAGTTGGCTATGGCACAAGAAATTATCTCATCTGAATTTTAAAGTTATGAATGATTTGGTGAGGAAGGATCTTGCAAGAGGAATTCCACAGGTGGAGTTTTCCAAGGATGGTTTGTGTGATGCCTGTCAAAAAGGGAAACAAAAGAAGGCATCATTCAAAAGCAAGACAGAGTCATCAATTGTCCATCAGCTTGAGTTGCTTCATATGGATTTGTTTGGCCCTGTAAATGTCATGTCTATTTCAAAGAAGAAATATTGTCTTGTGATTGTTGATGATTTTTCTAGATTTACATGGACTTTCTTTTTGCTCTCCAAAGATGAGGCAAGTGAAATCATTATCAATCACATCAAGATGGTAAACAATCATCCTGACTTGAAAGTAAGAAGGATTAGGAGTGACAATGGGACAGAATTCAAGAATTCAAGCATGAAGGTGTTCTGTGAAGAAAATGGTATTTTGCATGAGTTTTCAGCAGCAAGGACACCACAACAAAATGGTGTGGTTGAAAGGAAAAACAGAACACTTATTGAAGCTGCAAGGACAATGCTAGATGAATCAAAGTTACCAACTTATTTTTGGGCTGAGGCAGTTAATACAGCTTGCTTCACTCAAAATATTTCTTTGATTAATCAGGCCAAAAGAATGACCCCTTATCAGCTACTCAAAAGAAAGAAGCCACTATTGGATTTTCTTCATGTCTTTGGATGCAAGTGCTTTGTTCTGAGAAATCAAGCTGAGCATTTGGGGAAATTTGAAGCAAAGGCAGATGAAGCAATATTTGTGGGATATGCAGCAGGAAAAGCCTACAGAGTCTATAATCTCATAACCAACATTGTTATGGAATCTGTACATGTTGTTTTTGATGATCTCAAAATTCAAGGTCTCTGTGATGAAGGTTTCCATGAAAGTCTTTCTTTTGAAAATGAGGAAGGAGATCAAGTGAATCATGTTAAGGCTACTGAGAAACAGCCTAAAGTTGTTGTATCTAGCACAGATGAAAGCAACAGTGAAGATGAAATTGTTGCATTAAGATTGAAAAGAATAGCTACTAGCAGACCAAATGGTCATTTCGTTGACAGTCATGATGGTGGATTCGTTGACAGTCAAAATGAGCGTTTCGTTGACAGCCAAAATGGTAATACCGTTGACAGTCATAGAAATGCTTCTAGAAGTGATCATTTAGGGACAACAAACTCAGGGGGAGTTTCTCAAGGACAAATATCCAATCAAGACAATCATGATCATGAAGCTACCTCTTCAAGAGCAAATCTACCTCCCTCAAGGAAATGGACTAAAGATCATCCATTTGAACTTATTATAGGTGATGTGTCTTCAAAAGTCCAAACTAGAAGAGCAACTCAAGAAGAATGTCTATATAGTAGCTTTCTGTCTCAAGATGAGCCAAAGAAAGTTGAGGATGCACTTCTAGATCCAGATTGGGTTTTGGCTATGCAAGAGGAGCTAAACCAATTTGAAAGGAACAATTTTTGGAAGCTAGTGCCCAAGCCTAAGGACAGGAGTGTCATAGGCACAAAATGGGTGTTCAGAAACAAGATGGATGAAAATGGCATAGTCACAAGGAACAAAGCTAGATTGGTTGCAAAAGGCTATTCACAGGAAGAAGGAATTGATTTTGATGAAACCTTTGCTCCTGTTGCAAGACTAGAGGCAATAAGGATTTTTCTAGCCTATGCAGCCCATGCCAATTTCATAGTCTATCAAATGGATGTGAAGAGTGCTTTTCTGAATGGGGAATTGGAAGAGGAGGTGTATGTAAGTCAACCTCCTGGTTTTGAAGATGATGACTTTCCAGAATATGTATATTTCCTCCTCAAAGCACTCTATGGTTTGAAACAAGCAACTAGAGCCTGGTATGACACACTTTCACAGTTCCTCCTTGAGAATCACTTCACTAGAGGTACTATAGATAAAACTCTTTTTCACAGGGTTGTGAATGGCTCTACTATACTTGTTCAAATTTATGTAGATGACATAATCTTTGGGTCTACAGATGTGAAACTTTGTCAAAAGTTTGCCAAGCTTATGCAAAGTAAATATGAAATGAGCATGATGGGAGAATTAACTTACTTTATTGGTCTTCAAGTGAAGCAAGTTAATGAAGGCATTTTCATTAGTCAAACAAAATATATTCATGATTTATTAAAGAAGTTTAACTTAATGGAATGCTCTCCTGCCAAAACTCCCATGCCTACTGCCACCAAACTTGAATTGAATACTAAGGAAAAATCTGTGGACATTTCATGTTACAGAGGCATGGTAGGCTCACTTTTGTATTTAACAGCTAGTAGACCTAATATTATGTTTGCTACATGTCTATGTGCTAGATTTCAAGCTGATCCTAGGGAATCCCATTTAGTTGCTATTAAAAGAATTTTCAGATATCTCAAAGGAACACCAAACCTTGGCATTTGGTATCCTAGAGAATCTGGCTTTGAACTAATTGGTTATTCAGATGCAGATTTTGCAGGATGTAAAATTGACAGGAAAAGCACAACAGGCACCTGTCAATTCTTAGGAAACAAGCTTGTCTCATGGTTCAGCAAGAAACAAAACTCAGTTTCTACCTCCACAGCTGAGGCTGAGTATATTGCAGCTGGAAGTTGTTGTGCACAGATTTTATGGATGAAAAATCAACTACTTGATTATGGAATAAGAGTTGAGAAAATTCCTATTTTCTGTGACAACACTAGTGCCATTGCCATTACTGAAAATCCAGTGCAGCATTCAAGGACCAAGCACATTGACATCAAGTATCATTTCATTAGAGAACATGTTATGAATGGTACTGTGGAGTTACATTTTGTTCCAAGTGAACAACAACTTGCAGACATCTTTACCAAGCCACTTGATGAATCCACATTCTCAAGATTAGTAAGTGAGCTAGGTATGTTAAATTTCTCTTAATTATTTTGAGATTTTTGCAAGTTAATATGCAGCCAGAAACTTTCTATGTTTTTCTATGAATTAATTTTCTCAGGAAAAAGTGAAATTTTGCCTAAGTCAAAATTACTATGTCAACGAAACGAACCATTTCGTTGACAGTCTTAGCATTTTTCTGGGTGTTTCGTTGATAGCTCTTTTATATCAACGAAACGCAGCTTTATCAACGAAATAATACGGGACTTTAACCGCCCAATCCTGATTCGTTGATTTAGCGCAATTAATCTGAACCGTTGAAATTTGACACGTCCGTTACCACGATCTATGCATACACCCCTGTAAGTATAAATCATGGTAATTCTTTAAAAGTAACGGTTGTATTTTTAAGCCAATCCAGTAATTTACATTTATTATTGGACTCTTTTTCTGAGAATTTTTGGGGGAGTATTTAAGAAATTCTATTTTCTTTATTTTCTTTTTACCTGTTCTCAAAAATTCCAAAGGCTTTTTCTCTCTTCTTCTCTCTAACAAGCAATTTAGTTCGAAGCTTTTCTTCACACAACAATGGCACCCATAGTCAAGCTTATGTCAGCAGGAGGGTTCATTTATGAAAAGAACAACTCAATTCCATTTGTTGTCAAGGAGGGTCCAAACAGTATCTTTTTCAAGATGATGGACTTCATGAAGAACTGCAAATTGAGCTATGCAATGTTTCACTCAACTCCTCTCTACAATGAGATAATCGAGGAGATTTGGACCTCGTGTGAGTATAGTGGAACAAACTGCACACTACAATTCACCATCCAAGGTAAAGAGTACATAGTTAATTCTGATGTATTGCAAACATGTTTACATATTCCTGAAAATAACTGTAATGCTTTGCCTACAAATACTGAAATGGTTAATTTGCTAAACTCCATAAACTACTCTTTGCCTACTAATAATCTGGGTAGAATAATTAGGAGAGGATTGGTTAGAGAATATAGTTATTTAGCTGATGCATTTATCAAGGTATTTTCTGGTAAGATTAGCAATTTTGATGCATTGACCAATTCTATGTTAATTCTATTTACCATGCTCCTAACTGATAGATATTACAACTTTAGCACCCAACTTATGTATGAAATTGGTGCTAAGTTGGGTGATAAGGCTAATAGGAAAAAGAATATCTATTATGCTAGGTTTCTGATGATGTTGGCTAATCATGTTAGTCCAACACCATTAGTTATTTCTAACCCTGTTTCCAAGTTTGAGTGTTTTGTGCAAGAGAAGAGAGTATTGACAGACATACTGAGGCTGAACCACAATGGTGAAGTTCCAGTGGTGTATCTGCCAGTAATTGAGGTAACTACTGATATCCCTTCTAGTACAATTGTTACTTCAACTGTATCACCCAGTACTGTTGCTGTGGAGTCTGTAGTTGTGACCCAACAGGCTCCTGCCCCAACAACAAAACCAAAATCAAAGAAATCCTCCAAGCCAACCTCAGGTGCTTCCCAAAAGGCACCTGTTGTAAAATCCACTACACAACCTAAGGGGAGTGTTGTAGGTGCTGTGAGAGGTGAGGGAAGGGGTGAACATAAAAGAAACCCTAAGGATAAGGAAGGAAAGATGAGTGAGATCCAGCCAAGCCCCATTGTGTCTTCTCAACAAGGCACAATGAGTAATATGGATTTAAGCACAAGTCTAATTGCATCCTCTCAAAAGGATGTAATTATTGAAACAAGCTCTCCTCCAAGAGCACACTCCAAGAGGGTAAGGGACACTTCAAGCCCACAGTCTACATTTTCCCAATACCAAAGGAGGGTGAAACAAAAATCCAAGGGTTCACAAGGTGCACACACTCTGGAAGCTACACTTCTAGTTTCACAAATTCAGTTTGATGTAACCCCTATCATTACTCTGGGGTTACAGTCCCATTCTCTAAACATCAACCTTGAACTATCTCCATCAAATTCACCAACTCTATCTTTAGATGTGGACATGATCCATTCATCTATTCCTGATTCTCCAACTCTAATCTTGGAGAAGCCCCACTCTGAAGCTGGTGGCCATCACTTGTTAAGTGATTTGTTGGGCCATCAACCAATTTTTTCTGAAGTTGCAAGAGGATCTGTGGACCAATCTCTAAAATCAATCACCACAGATTCTACTGTAATTTCACTTTCTCAAAGTGCTTTATTGACGTCATCAACGAAACAGCTTCTTTCGTTGACAAGTGTTTCTCCATCAACGGTATCCATACCGTTGACAGTTCAAACTAGGGGTGTAATCGAGCCGAGCCGAGCCAAACACTGCAAGGCTCGAGTTCGAGCTCGACTAAAAAGTTCGGGCTCGAGCTCGACCGAGCCTTCAATTTCAAGCTCGAAGCTCGGCTCGTAAAAAGTTCGATATGTTCGAGTTCGGCTCGAAAGCTCGAATCGATATCACCACATATTGATAAAAGCTCGAATGTGACAGGTTCGACTCGAGTTCGACTCGAGTTCGACTCGATTATATGGCTCGAGTTCGACTCGATTATATATATAAAATATATCTAAATACTAAATATTTATGAAAATATATATTTATAATATATAAACACTAAAAATAATAAAGGCTCGATTAGGCTCGCGAACCTAACGAGCCGAGTAATTTGAAGCTCGAGCTCGGCTCGGTAAATAATTCGAATAGCTCGAGCTCGAGCTCGGCTCGATTATTACCGAGCCGAATTCGAATATTTTCCGAGCCGAGCTCGAGTAGCTCACGAACTGTTTGTCTCGTTTACACCCCTAGTTCAAACTACCATTCCGTTGATAGGTCAATCTACACCCCTTATTGAAAATCCAGTTGTTTCCACAACTAGTGTAGATGACCTGGTGGTAGTTGAGACACTTTTAGGTTTGAGAGGGAGTGAAATTGAGAGGCTGGCTTGCAGCCAGGCAAAAGGAGAGTCTGAGAGTGAGAGGCTGGCTATTTCTTCCAGCCAGGCAAAAGGAGAGATTGAGAGTACCACCTTAGTAGGTGAAGGTGAGGGTGTGAGAGGTGTGAGCCATGGGGAGCCCATGATGCAAGAAAAGAGTGGAGAGAGAGAAGGGACTACAGGAGTGATAAGGGAGGAAGCAGTCATTGCAAGTGAGTTAATGGGGGTCAGTAAGGGAGAAAGGGAACTTACCTTCCAAGAGCATTATCAACAAACTCTGGATAGTATTTCCCTGGATCCTGAGACCTTTACTCATCCTGTGCCAGCCTATCAAATTATGGCTCAACAGGGCAATGTGGAGGCAGAAAGGTCACTCAATTTAATTCATACTACTGCATCAATGCAAAGAGCAAAGGATGCCCTGACCAATCTATCTCCAGCAGCTGCAGCAAGTGGATACTTCAACTTTTCTGATGATGAGGACAGTTTTGGTGACAATCTACAGGTGGCCACTACTACACAGACTGGGACTTCTGTGGTGCTTCCTACACCAAACTGGCTTTCTCAGGATATGCATGGTAGATCCAACTTGGATGCTGCTATCACAAGGCAGTACAATGAAGCATATCTAGCTCATGAGTCAGCAACTACAAGGGACAAGAAATTCTACAAGGCCATAATGGATTCTCTGGAAATTCAAAGGCTACAAATGTTGCAGACAAGGATTGAGGCTACAGAAATCAAGGATTCAATTAGCAACCTTAGGGATGCTACTGACAAGAGGCTAGATGAAAAGCTTCCTCTTCACACTGTCTCCAAGATGTCAAGGTTTTTCACCAAGGAACCTGAAGTGTCCTCATCTTTGAAAACTCTCTCCTCTAGAGTGGACAAAGTTGAGGCTACACTTTCTCACATGCAGAAGGAACAGGAGAAGCAAACTCAGCTACTCACCCAGCTTCTGGCAGCTCAAGGAATCCCTATCATCTCACTTGATGATAACAAAAAGGGGGAGAAAACTAAGGAGCTTGATATACAAATCACAAAGGTTTTGGTCCCAGCCATCTCCTTACCAGAAGAGCCATTATAAATGGGGGAGTTTGGAAATAAGAAAAAGGATGGTATTGACCTGATCCAGGAAGCCTCTATGAGGATGAAACTTGCAGAACAGATTAAGGATCACTGGTCAAATATAGAAGCAAGAGTAAAGAAGTTAGCTGACACTGCAAAGGCATAAACGGTTCAAGCTACTTCAATACCTCCATCAACGGATCAACCATCAATGAATGCCATGGTTCTAGTGTCAACGGAACGGGAGCCACAGACCAATTCTTTCTATCAGGTAGAGCCCCTTCTACATGGAGTCACTCAAGGTCCAAGGAAGGAAAAAGGACAAACTTCATGCATTAGGGATGTGGTACAAGCTACACTCCAAAGAAGCTTATCTCCCAAGTCCCCTGCTAAACCAAAAGGCAAAAATATAGCAAGGATTCTCTATCCTACACCTTATCCAGATGAGCTCAAGCTTCTTGGTTTACTTATCACAAAAAGCAAGAAAAACAATGATCCTGAGATAAGGAAGCAAAGGGCAATTGTCTATAGGAATGAGCAAGAAATCTGTGTTTGTGCTGGTCACCCAAACTTTGCTGAAGCTAAAGCTGAAGAGTCAGAAAGAGCAACAATGCAAGCACTTGCAGTTGCTCAATCTCTTGATGAAGAAGAAAGACAGCTAGAAGAAAAAGCAAGAGAGGAAAGGAGTGCAAAGAAGAGCACAAGGCAACCAAAGGCTAGAGCTAAAAGGAATCTGGACTTTGATAAAGAGGATTCTCAGGACACTGGTCAAGCCTCTTCCACAACAAGTGCACATCAAATTCCTGTTGATCAATCTCATGAAGGAAAATTGGCATGTGATCCTGCACATCCTGTCAACTTTCATGATCAACCAATCATGCCAAAAGAGGAGCCTATTGAATTTGATGAAGCCTATTTTCCAAGGTTCCTATTTGAAAAGGATCAGCCAACAAAGTCAAAGAAAAGGGCTGTCCAGGCAAAGCCAATATTTGTGAGAAAGCCACAACCTCAAAAACCCCCTGCAAATCCAGAGGACTGCATGTACATTGCTGACATCAGGGAAGAATCTAGCTTACATCTTGATTTAGACAACCTGGTGGAAGTAAGGGGCATTGCAGCTTCTCAAAAGTTGACTGAAAGATTAGTTTTCACATTCAAGGGTGGTAGAGAGCAAGTGTGGCCTCTCTACAGGATTTTAGGAGAAGACTACCAAACACTACTCACAGTGTTTAGATGCTTGAAGAAGGACTTTGGCTTCACCAAAACAGCCAAGTCTGAGGTGGTCTCCAAAATATGTCAAATAAAGGCTAGCTGGAACAAACCTGAGGCTCTTCCCAGAATGCTCAGAGTGCCCTCAACAGGAAAGAAGATCCATCTTCAACCTTACTGGATGATGGAATTTAAGGACAAGGACAACTGCAGAAGATTCTTCAGGATGGAAGACCAGCTGGATAAAGCATCTAATCAAACTCTAAAGGTTATGCAATCCATGCTTGGTGATCAAGATGAGGAAGAGAAGATCTTTTACAGAAGGCTACAGGTCCAAATTGAGGAAAACAACTCTAAGAGAGGTAAGAAGACTATGCCACAAAGAAGACCAAGATGAATCATTTGCTCAGTCTAGAGGAGCACTTCTAGGCATTAGTCTTGTAAGTCTTTTATTTTGTTCAAAATATTATGAAGCTTAATGCATTTTCTACTTTTGTAATTTATAATGTATCTGAGTGTTTTTGTTATCATCAAGTCTCTTGATTTATGGCTGTTATTCTATCAGTCATAAATTGGGGGAGATTGTTAGGAATATGTTGTTCTTGATGATAAACATAAAACACTTAGTAGAATTTGTGTAAAGTTATTTTGTAGCTGTCAACGAAATGGCATGCTTTGCAGCATTCCGTTGACAGGAAGCTCATCAACGAAATGAGTGATGTAGCAATTGCACTGTACAATACTTCACAGTTTGATATGCATTTTGTTGTATGTATTAGATAGGTTTTCTAAGTCATGTTGACTAAATGATAGATAGGCAAAATAGGTTGGTTAATTGTAAATATCTTGTGCCTTGTAATTTTGCCTAAGTGAAGACATGTCAATGGAATGAAGTTTACTCATCAACGAAATGAAGTTTACTCATCAACGAAATGGAGAATAAAGCTATCAACGAAACACATCTCCCTGCTATCAACGAATCATTATTGTTTTTCTGAATAGTTGACAAAGTGATAGTGACAGGTTACTGAACAGATCTAAAGGTGATGTGGAAGTGTACTTTGCATTGGAAACCATTAAAATGGACATGGGGAATAAGGAAACATCCCAGTTTCCAATTGGGCTCTTGGGAGTGATCATAATAAGCATGAAGACAAAAGCAAGGATCTCCAAGGACCACTGGACAAAGGGATGAAAAGCAAACTATTGACGGTTACCTTTAGTGTACTTTAGTGTAGCCAAAAATAGCTTTGTAAACTTGGGAATATATAACCAAGTGTAGCAGTTAAAATAAGAGTAAGAGAAGAAAAACATATAAATTGTATTAGCTATCTTTGAGAGCATTTTTCTTCTCTACATTCTTGTAACTGAGCAGCTGTGTACATTTTGTATCACAGATTATTTCCGCAATAAAAATCACTTCAGTTGGATCATCAAACAATCCAACTGAAATTATTTATGTGCTTGTGATTTTTACTTTAAGTTCAGTTTTTATTTTTAAGTTGTTTTAAGTTTAAGAAATATCAAGAATTGTATTCAACCCCCCCTTCTACAATTATGTTAGGTCATTTGGGATTAACAAGAGTCATTCTCATGACAATCTTGCCATTGACCAATCACAATCTACTTCTGTGATTGAGCCAATTTCAAGTGACATGGTGCATGACACTGTGCTCACCACCCAGGATCCACATTCAGTTGGTCAGGGAATGCATGCTGGGGCATATCCTAATGACACCAACAAAAACATAGAGGATTCACCAGTTCTTACTGGAGACTCTATGCCAAACTCTCCATTCCTTATGGACTTGAATTTGCCTTCACATGCACATAGAGATGATGCTGTAACACATCCCATTTCAATGGAGACATCATCAGACTCTACAGTAATTCCAAGACTGGAGGAAACTCACTCACCTATTCCCCATGAAGTGCTAAGCACTAGCTCTCACTTGGCTCAGGCCACCATGTCAGAATGGCTGAAACCTATGCAACATGACAGGGCTTCAGGATCATCCTCTGTGCCACCACAATTGACGGAAGAAGAACTGCAAAATCTTCACGTGGCACAGATAGATGAGTTACAGCTGGACTCCCAAACAAAGATTATGAAGCTATCTTGCTTTGTCACAAGGAGGATGTTGAGGCCCAGAAAGATAAGATTGTGGATGAAGCCCAACAAGATGGAAATGTGGATGCTTGGCTGGATGGCAAGAGATCTGTAAAGCTGAAGGAGGCACTAGCTTTTCTCAGGGAGGACTATCTTACTGCTTTGGGGTCCAATGCTAAAGGTCTCTCCCCTGCAGAAATCTATGATGCAGTAAATGAAGTTTATAAAAGACAGCTGAAGGCTCTGCACTTCCTTGGGAAAGGTCTTCAATCAGAAATCTCTACTATTGTTATGGATTAAAAAACATACTTGTGAATTTAATGCTAAGGTTTAATTAGCTTCAAGCTTTAATGGCTGCACTTGTGTTTCGAGACTAAATCGGTCCTCACAAGATGCCTACGTATCTCAATTAATGCTGAGAATCAAGCCAAAGACGTAGTTCTGATTGTAGGATCAGGGTCCTTATATAGGCGTCTGGAGCCTTGTATTTATGGTATGTTTGGGAGTCTTAGCGAATAAGTCTCCTTTTTGATATTGGATAAACATCGTATTTCTTGATGGATAAGTCTTTTCCTTGTTGATAAAGGCTATGACTTATTAATTGGGATTCTGGATCCTTCTTTGACTAATTTACCATATTTTGGACTCTTTTCATGAGCTGTATATTTCCCTTATTTATTAATTACGAAATTAATAAATAATCAGGGTTTTGGGCCTTAATTACGGGGCCTTTTCAATGAATTAGTAACTATATTTCTATAATTACTTTTCTGTCCATATCATTTGTGTTAGGAATATGTTGATTCTTGATGATAATTGTAAAAACACTTAGTAGATTTTGTATTAAGTTATTTTGTAACTGTCAACGAAATGGCATGCTTTGCAGTGTTTCGTTGACAGGAAGCTCATCAACGGAATGAGTGTTGTAGCAATTGCACTGTACAATACTTCACAGTTTGATATGCATTTGATGTATGTATTAGATAGGTTTCCTAAGTCATGTTGACTAAGTACTAGATAGGCAAAATAGGTTGGTTAATTGTAAGTATATCATGCCTTGTAATTTTGCCTAAGTGAAGACATGTCAACGGTATGAAGATTACTCTATCAATGGAACAAGGATACACCATCAACGGAATGAAGTTTACTCATCAACGAAATGAAGTTTACTCATCAACGAAATGGAGAATAAAGCTATCAACGAAACACATCTCCCTGCTATCAACGAATCATTATTGCTTTTCTGAATAGTTGACAAAGTGATAGTGACAGTTTACTGAACAGATCTAAAGGTGATGTGGAAGTGTACTTTGCATTGGAAACCATTAAAATGGACATGGGGAATAAGGAAACATCCCAGTTTCCAATTGGGCTCTTGGGAGTGATCATAATAAGCATGAAGACAAAAGCAAGGATCTCCAAGGACCACTGGACAAAGGGATGAAAAGCAAACTATTGGCGGTTATCTTTAGTGTACTTTAGAGTAGCCAAAAATAGTATTGTAAACTTGGGAATATATAACCAAGTGTAGCAGTTAGAAAGAATGTAAGAGAAGAAAAACAAATAGTTTGTATTAGCTATCCTTGAGAGCATTCTTCTCTACAACTCTGTAACTGAGCAGCTGTGTACTTTTGTATCACAGATTATTTCCGCAATAAAAACACTTCAGTTGGATCATCAAACAATCCAACTGAATTATTGATATCTTGTGTTTTTGTTTATTCAGTTCAGTTTTATTTTATCATTGTTTTAAGTTTAAGAAAATATCAAGAATTGTATTCAACCCCCCCTTCTACAATTCTGTTAGGTCATTTGGGAATAACAATTGGTATCAGAGCAAGCTTCTAACATACAAGAAGTTTAAAGATCAAGACCAAAACAGAAACCATGGTGAAGAAGGATGCAGGTGTGAAGATACCAGTTCTTGATAAGGACAATTACTTTCACTGGAAAGTAAAGATGCATTTACATCTCATGTCTATGGATGAGAGATATGTAGACTGCATTGAGAAAGGTCCACACGTTCCCATGAAGTTTGCATCTAGAATTGGAGTGCCAGATGATGCTCCTGACGTAGAAATTCCAAAACTTGTCTCAGAATGGACTATTGAAGATCTTGCAGAAATCCATAAAGATAAGAGAACCATGAACATTCTGTTTAATGGTTTGGAGCAAGAGATGTTTGATAATGTCATAAACTGTACAACCTCCAAAGAAGTATGGGACACTGTCAGAACACTATGTGAAGGAACTGAGCAAGTAAGGGAGAACAAAATGCAACTCCTTATACAACAATATGAGCACTTTCACTTTAAAGCTGGTGAAACCCTAAATGACACGTTTAGTAGGTTTCAAAAGCTTCTGAATGGATTAAAGTTGTATGGGAGAATCTACCAAACTAAGGACTCAAACCTTAAATTTCTAAGAGCTCTTCCAAAAGAATGGAAGCCTATGACTGTTTCTCTAAGAAACACTCAAGAGTACAAAGATTACACTCTTGAAAGGCTGTATGGAACATTGAAGACTTATGAGCTGGAAATGGAGCAAGATGAGGAAATTGAAAAGGTACAGAAGAAGGGTGGATCCATTGCATTGATTGCATCTGTGAACCAACTGGAAGATGACACTGAAGAAGCTGCAAAGGCCACAACTAGTCGATCTAGTTGTAGGAGTGATGTTAGCAAGGGTAAAGACAAGATGACAGAAGAAGAAGAATCAGAACCAGCCAACTTGGATGACTTAGATGAGATTGATGAACACATTGCTTTTCTGTCAAGAAAATTCTCTAAGTTCAAGTTCAAAAGAAACTCAGAAGCAAGGCCACCAAGAAGAGACTTTCAACCTAGCAAAACAAACTGGATTGAAAAGTCTAAATCTAAATGTTTCAATTGTGGAATGCTTGGTCACTTTGCTGGAGACTGCAGAAAGCCCAAGATTGAGAAGAGCAACAGGAAATTTGAGCCTGTTGATTATAAAAAGAAATACTTTGAACTTCTCAAGCAAAAGGAAAAGGCTTTCATGTCTCAGGAGTATGATTGGGCTGGTAATGGTGAAGATTCTGATGATGATGTTGAGTATGTCAACTTGGCTCTTATGGCTGACAATCATGAGCAGGAAGCAAGTTCCTCAAGCAACCAGGTAACAATTACTAATCTTTCTGAGCTTTCTAAAGAGGAATGCGATAGTGCAGTAAATGAAATGTCTACTGTATTATATAATTTGCGTGTTACTCTTAAATCACTTACCAAAGAGAATTCAAGAATTAAAGAGACTAATTTGCTCTTAAGTGATAGGAATGCAATGTTAGAAGCACAGCTCATTGAATTTGAGAAAATGAGATGTGTTAGTAGGGATGCTAAGAAGGAACTTGAGAACGTGTTACAAAGGGAAGAAATTCTTAAGACACAACTAGAAATAGAACAGAGTGTGATTGCTAAATGGAAAGATGCCAGGAATGTTGCTACCAACATCATTAATGTTCAAGGTATGGAATCTTTCTGTGAACAATCATGGAAAAAGAACAAAGAGAAACTAGGGTATGCTTGTGAAGCCTTAGATTCAGAAACAGAGTCAACAAACAACAATGATCATTTGTTGAAGGTTGATATGTCAACGGAATGCGATGTTCCGTTGACACATGAACCATCAACCGATCAGGGTGTTTCGTTGACAGAGAAAAGAAAAGATGAACTCACTAGACTTAATAATAAGTATGGTCCTGTCACCAAGAACTTTGTTCAAGGTGAGTCTAGTAAATCAAAGAAAGTTGAGAAGCCTGTTGAGAGAGCTAATGTAGGTCACTTGTCCAACAAGCAATTGAAAGATAAAATAGAGAATGTTCAAATTGAGGCTAAGGGAAATAAAAGGAATAACAGGAATGGCAAAGTAGGAATTAACAAACACAACAATTACACACCTGATAAATATGCTCCTAGAAAGACTTGTGTCAATTGTGGAAGTGTTAGTCATCTATCTACTAACTGCAAATCTGTTAAGAAAACTGCTAATGTGAAAATTCCCAAGCCTGCAATGAATAATCTTGTGCCTACAATGCCTGTTATGCCTAACATGTTTGCTCCATGTGCACAATTTCAGAATCCATATGCTAACATATCATTTGTGCCTAATCCATACATGAATATGTTTAGTATGCCACAAATGCCATGGAATATGAATAATATGTGTGTTCCTTCAAATATGCATGCTGTAAATGAAAATGTGAGCAACAATCAGAAATCAACACCAAGAGTAAAAGTTGATTTAAATCAATCTGAGCCCAAGGTGAAAAATGATGTAAAAAGAAAAGCAAAGGCTAACAAAACAGGACCCAAGGAAACTTGGGTACCAAAATCGACTTGATTTGGTTCTATTGTGTGCAGGGAGACAAAAAGAATCTTTGGTACTTGGATAGTGGTTGTTCAAGACACATGACTGGTGATTCTACCCTGCTCACAGAGTTTCAGGAAAGAGCTGGCCCTTGTATTGCTTTTGGAGATGACAGCAAAGGCTACACAAAGGGATATGGCTTGATTTCAAAAGAGAATGTCATCATAGATGAGGTTGCATTGGTGGATGGTCTCAAGCACAATTTGCTTAGTATCAGTCAACTTTGTGACAAAGGATTTTTAGTTACTTTTTCTAAAGAAGCCTGTGTTGTTTCTAAAGGAGGAAACAACAATGTGGTAATGACTGGATTCAGAAGAGGGAATGTGTACATTGCTGACTTTAGTAGCACAAGTCCAGACACCATCACTTGTCTTTTCAGCAAAGCAAGCAAGGATGAAAGTTGGCTATGGCACAAGAAATTATCTCATCTGAATTTCAAGGTTATGAATGATTTGGTAAGGAAGGATCTTGCTAGAGGAATTCCACAGGTGGAGTTTTCCAAGGATGGTTTGTGTGATGCCTGTCAAAAAGGGAAACAAAAGAAGGCATCATTCAAAAGAAAGACAGAGTCATCAATTGTCCATCAGCTTGAGTTACTTCATATGGATCTGTTTGGCCCTGTAAATGTCATGTCTATTTCAAAGAAGAAATATTGTCTTGTGATTGTTGATGATTTTTCTAGATTTACTTGGACCTTCTTTTTACATTCTAAAGATGAGGCAAGTGAAATCATTATCAATCACATCAAGATGGTAAACAATCATCCTGACTTGAAAGTAAGAAGGATCAGGAGTGACAATGGGACAGAATTCAAGAATTCAAGCATGAAGATGTTCTGTGAAGAAAATGGTATTATGCATGAGTTTTCAGCAGCAAGGACACCACAGCAAAATGGTGTAGTTGAAAGGAAAAACAGAACACTTATTGAAGCTGCCAGGACAATGCTAGATGAATCAAAGTTACCAACTTATTTTTGGGCTGAGGCAGTTAACACAGCTTGCTTCACTCAGAATATTTCTTTGATTAATCAGGCCAAGGGAATGACCCCTTATCAACTACTCAAAAGAAAGAAGCCACTATTGGATTTTCTTCATGTCTTTGGATGCAAGTGCTTTGTTCTGAGAAATCAAGCTGAGCATTTGGGGAAATTTGAAGCAAAGGCAGATGAAGCAATATTTGTGGGATATGCAGCAGGGAAAGCTTACAGAGTCTATAATCTCAGAAACAACATTGTTATGGAATCTGTACATGTTGTTTTTGATGATCTCAAAATTCAAGGTCTCTGTGATGAAGGTTTCCATGAAAGTCTCTCTTTTGAGAATGAGGAAGGAGATCGAATGAATCATGTTAAGACTACTGAGAAACAGCCTAAAGTTGTTGTATCTAGCATAGATGAGAGCAGCAGTGAAGATGAAATTGCTGCATTAAGATTGAAAAGAATAGTTGCTAGTAGACCAAATGGTCATTTCGTTGACAGTCAAGATGGTGGTTTCGTTGACAGTCAAAATGAGCGTCTCGTTGACAGCCAAAACAGTCATACCGTTGAAGGTCATAGAAATGTCTCAAGAAGTGATCATTTAGGGACAACAAACTCAGGGGGAGTTTCTCAAGGACAAATATCCAATCAAGGCAATCATGATCATGAAGCTACCTCGTCAAGAGCAAATCTACCTCCCTCAAGAAAATGGACTAAAGATCATCCCTTTGAACTTATTATAGGTGATGTTTCTTCAAAAGTCCAAACTAGAAGAGCAACTCAAGAAGAATGTCTATATAGTAGCTTTCTGTCTCAAGATGAGCCAAAGAAAGTTGAGGATGCACTTCTAGATCCAGATTGGGTTTTGGCTATGCAAAAAGAGCTAAACCAATTTGAAAGGAACAATGTTTGGAAGCTGGTGCCCAAGCCTAAGGACAGGAGTATAATAGGCACAAAATGGGTGTTCAGAAACAAGATGGATGAAAATGGCATAGTCACAAGGAACAAAGCAAGACTAGTTGCAAAAGGCTACTCACAGGAAGAAGGAATTGATTTTGATGAAACATTTGCTCCTGTTGCAAGACTAGAAGCAATAAGGATTTTCCTAGCCTATGCAGCCCATGCCAATTTCAAAGTCTATCAAATGGATGTGAAAAGTGCTTTTCTGAATGGGGAATTGGAAGAGGAGGTCTATGTAAGTCAACCTCCTGGTTTTGAAGATGATGAATTTCCAGAATATGTATACTTCCTCCTCAAAGCACTCTATGGTTTGAAACAAGCACCTAGAGCCTGGTATGACACACTCTCACAGTTTCTTCTTGAGAATCATTTCACTAGAGGTACTGTAGATAAAACTCTTTTTCACAGGATTGTGAATGGCTCTACTATACTTGTTCAAATTTATGTAGATGACATAATCTTTGGGTCTACAGATGTGAAACTTTGTCAAAAGTTTGCCAAGCTTATGCAAAGTAAATATGAAATGAGCATGATGGGAGAATTAACTTACTTTCTTGGTCTTCAAGTGAAGCAAGTTAATGAAGGCATTTTCATTAGTCAAACAAAATATATTCATGATTTATTAAAGAAATTTAATTTAATGGAATGCTCTCCTGCCAAAACTCCCATGCCCACTGCCACCAAACTTGAATTGAATACTAAGGAAAAATCTGTGGACATTTCAAGTTACAGAGGCATGGTAGGCTCACTTTTGTATTTAACAGCTAGTAGACCTGATATTATGTTTGCTACATGTCTATGTGCTAGATTTCAGGCTGATCCTAGGGAATCCCATTTAGTTGCTATTAAAAGGATTTTCAGATATCTCAAGGGAACACCAAACCTTGGCATTTGGTATCCTAGAGAATCTGGTTTTGAACTAATTGGTTATTCAGATGCAGATTATGCAGGATGTAAAATTGACAGGAAAAGCACAACAGGCACCTGTCAATTCTTAGGAAACAAGCTTGTGTCATGGTTCAGCAAGAAACAAAACTCAGTTTCCACCTCCACAGCTGAGGCTGAGTATATTGCAGCTGGAAGTTGTTCTGCACAGATTTTATGGATGAAAAATCAATTACTTGATTATGGATTAAGAGTTGAGAAAATTCCTATTTTCTGTGACAACACTAGTGCCATTGCCATTACTGAGAATCCAGTGCAGCATTCAAGAACCAAGCACATTGACATCAAGTACCATTTCATTAGAGAACATGTTATGAATGGTACTGTGGAGTTACATTTTGTTCCAAGTGAACAACAACTTGCAGACATCTTTACCAAGCCACTTGATGAATCAACATTCTCAAGATTAGTAAGTGAGCTAGGTATGCTAAATTTCTCTTAATTATTTTTGAGATATTTGCAAGTCATAATGCAGCCAGGAACTTGCCATAATTTTTCAGTGAATTGATTTTCTCAGGAAAAGGTGAAATTTTGTCTAAGTCAAAATTACTATGTCAACGAAACGCACCATTTCGTTGACAGTCTTAGCATTTTTCTGGGTGTTTCGTTGATAGCTCTTTTATATCAACGAAACGCAGCTTTATCAACGAAATAAGACTGGACTTTAACCGCCCAATCCTGATTCGTTGATGTAGCGCTTTTTAATCTGAACCGTTGAAATTTCACGTTCTTTATCACGATCTATACATACACCCCTGTAAGCATAAATCGTGGTAATATTTAATTCTAACGGTTACTTTTTAAGCCAATCAGGTAATTTAGATTAATTATTGGACTTAATTTCTGAGAACTTTTGGGGAAGTATTTAAGAAATTTTAATTTCTTTATTTCATTTCTACCTGTTCTCAAAAATTCCAAAAGTTTTTCTAGCTTCTTCTCTCTAACAAGCAATACAGCTCGAAGCTTTTCCTCACTCAACAATGGCACCCATAGTCAAGCTTATGTCTGCTGGTGGGTTCATCTATGAGAAGAACAATTCCATTCCATTTGTCGTTAAGGAGAGTCCGAACAACATCTTTTTCAAAATGATGGATTTCATGAGGAACTGTAAGTTGAGCTATGCGATGTTTCACTCTACACCACTCTACAATGAAGTAATCGAGGAGATTTGGACCTCATGTGAGTATAGTGGAACAAACGGCACACTGCAATTCACTCTTCAAGGTAATGAGTACATAGTTAATTCTGATGTTTTGCAAGCATGTTTACATATTCCTGATAATAACTGTGATGCTTTGCCTACTAACACTGAAATAACTACCATGCTAAATTCTATAAACTACTCTTTGCCTACTGATAATCTGGGTAGAATAATTAGGAGAGGTTTGGTTAGGGAATACAGTTATTTAGCTGATGCATTCATTAAGGTCTTTTCTGGAAAGATTAGTAATTTTGATGCATTAACTAATTCTATGTTAATTCTCCTAACCATGCTTCTAAATGATAGATATTACAACTTTAGCACCCAACTTATTTATGAAATTGGTGCTAAGTTGGGTGATAGGGCAAATAGGAAGAAAAATATCTATTATGCAAGGTTTCTGATGATGCTGGCTAATCATGTTAGTCCAGCACCATTAGTTATCTCTAACCCTAATGCCAGGTTTGAGTGCTTTGTACAAGAAAAGAGAGTATTGACAGACATACTGAGGCTGAACTACAATGGTGATGTTCCAGTGGTGTATCTACCAATCATTGAGGTAACTACTACTATCCCTATTAGTATAGCTGTTACTTCTATTGTCTCCTCCAACCTTGTTGCTATGGAGTCTGTAGCTGTGACCCAACAGGCTCCTGCCCCAGCAACTAAATCAAAATCAAAGAAATCCTCCAAGCCAACCTCAGGTGCTTCTCAAAAGGCACCTGTTGTAAAAACTACCACACAACCTAAGGGGAGTGAGTCTGGAGTTGTGAGAGGTGAGGGGAGGGGTGAAAATCAAAGAAACCCCAAGAATAAGGAAGGTGAGGTAAGTGTTTCCCAGCCTAGCCCCATTGTGTCTTCCCAACAAGGCACAATGAGTAAAATGGATTTAAACACAAGTCTAATTGCATCCTCCCAAAAGGATGTGATTATTGAAACAAGCTCTCCACCTAGAGCACAGTCCAAAAGGGTAAGGCACACTTCAAGCCCACAGTCTACATTTTCCCAATACCAAAGGAGAGTGAAGCAAAAGACCAAGGGTTCACAGGGTGCACACACACTGGAAGCAACACTTCCAGTTTCTCAAATTCAGGTTGATGTAACCCCTATTATTTCTCTGGGGTTACAGTCCCACTCTCTAAACATTAATCTTGATTTATCTCCATCCAATTCACCAACTCAATCTTTAGATGTGGACATGATCCATACATCTTTTCCTGATTCTCCAACTCTAATCTTGGAGAAGCCCCACTCTGAAGCTGGTGGCCATCACTTGTTAAGTGATTTGTTGGGCCATCAACCAATTTTTTCTGAAGTTGCAAGAGGATCTGTGGACCAATCTCTAAAATCAATCACCACAGATTCTACTGTAATTTCACTTTCTCAAAGTGCTTTCTTGACTTCATCAACGAAACAGCTTCTTTCGTTGACAAGTGTTTCTCCATCAACGGTATCCATACCGTTGACAGTTCAAACTACCATTCCGTTGATAGGTCAATCTACACCCCTTATTGAAAATCCAGTTGTTTCCACAACCAGTGTAGATGACCTGGTGGTAGTTGAGACACTTTTAGGTTTGAGAGGGAGTGAAATTGAGAGGCTGGCTTGCAGCCAGGCAAAAGGAGAGAATGAGAGTGAGAGGCTGGCTATTTCTTCCAGCCAGGCAAAAGGAGAGTTTGAGAGTACCACCTTAGTAGGTGAAGGTGAGGGTGTGAGAGGTGTGAGCCATGGGGAGCCCATGATGCAAGAAAAGAGTGGAGAGAGAGAAGGGACTACAGGAGCAATAAGGGTGGAAGCAGCCATTGCTAATGAGTTAATGGAGGTCAGTGAGGGAGAAAGGGAACTTACTTTCCAAGAGCTTTATCAACAAACTCTGGATAGTATTTCCCTGGATCCTGAGACCTTTACTCATCCTGTGCCAGCCTATCAAGTTATGGCTCAACAGGGCAATGTGGAGGCAGAAAGGTCACTCAACTTAATTCATACTACTGCATCAATGCAAAAAGCAAAGGATGCCTTGACCAATCTACCTCCAGGAGCTGCAGCAAGTGGAGACTTTGAGTTTTCTGATGATGAGGACAGCTATGGTGATAATCTACAGGTGGCCACCACTTCACAGACTGGGACTTCTGTGGTGCCTCCTACACCAGGCTGGCTTTCTCAGGGTATGCATGGAAGAGTCACTCTAGATGCTGCTATCTCAAGGCAGTACAATGAGGCCTATCTAGCTCATGAGTCTGCAAATGCAAGGGACAAGAAACTCTACAAGGCCATCATGGATTCTCTGGAAATTCAAAGGCTACAAATGATGCAGACAAGGATTGAGGCTACAGAAATCAAGGACTCCATTAGCAATCTCAGGGATGCTAACTACAGGATGATCGATGAAAAGCTCCCTCTTCTCACTGTGTCCAAGATGACCAGGTTTTTCTCTAAGGAACCTGAGGTGGCTACATCCTTGAAAACTCTCTCTACAAGAGTGGACAAGGTGGAAGCTACACTTTCTCAAATGCAGAAGGAACAGGAGAAGCAAACTCAGCTACTCACTCAGCTAGTGGCAGCTCAAGGACTCCCAGTCATCTCTCTTGATGCTAACAAAAAGGGGGAGAAATCTAAGGAGCTAAACATTCAAATCACAAAGGTGTTGGTCCCAGCCATTTCACTGCCACAGGAGCCACTAGCAATGGGGGAGTTTGGGAAGAAGAAGAAGGATAGTATTGACCTGATCCAGGAAGCTTCTATGAGGATGAAACTTGCAGAACAAATCAAAGATCACTGGTCCAACATAGAAGCAAGGTTCAAGAACATTACTGAATCTTCAAAGACAGATCAGCCATCAACAAATGCAATGGTGATTGTACAAATGGAGCCACAGTTCAAGAGCTCTTATGCTATAGAGCCCCTTCAGCATGGAATCTTTCAAGATTCAAGAAATGAGAAGGGTCAATCTTCATGCTTTAAGAATGTGGATGCAAGAGGGATGTCTCCAATATCACCTGCCAAACCCAAAGGCAAGAACATTGAAAGGATATTTTATCCTGCTCCAAAGCCAGATGAGTTCAAAGTCCTAGGGAAGCTGATCATTGAGAGCAAGGAAAGCAATCATCCAAGCATAAGGAATAAAAGGGTCATCATCTACAGGGACAACAAGGAAATCTGCATTTGGGTTGGTCACCCAAATTTTGCAAAGGCCAAGGCTGAAGAATCTGAAAGGGCAGCAATGCAAGCATTGGCAGTTGCTCAAGCACTTGAAGATGAAGAGACCTTTCAGGAAGAAAAAGCCAAGGATGGAGCTAATGAAGCTGAACCAGCAAGGAAAAGTGTAAGGCAACCAAAGGCTAGAGCTAAGAGGAATCTAAACTTTGAAAAAGAGGACTCTCTGGACACTGCTCAAGCCCCTTCCACAACAAGTGCACATCAAATTCCTATTGACCTACCTATTGGAGGAAAGTTGGCCTGTGACCCTGCACACCCTGTCAACTTTCATGATCAACCAATCATGCCAAAGGAGGAGCCTATTGAATTTGATGAAGCCTATTTTCCAAAGTTCCTATTTGAAAAGGATCAACCAATGAAGACAAAGAAAAGGGCTGTCAAGGCAAAGCCAGTATTTGTGAGGAAGCCACAATCTCAGAAACCCCCTACAAATCCAGAGGACTGCATGTACATTGCTGACATCAGGGAAGAATCCAGCTTACATCTTGATTTAGACAACCTGGTGGAAGTAAGGGGCATTGCAGCTTCTCAAAAGTTACCTGAAAGATTGGTTTTCACATACAAGGGTGGTAGAGAACAAATATGGCCTCTCTACAGAATTTTAGGAGAAGACTACCAAACACTACTCACAGTGTTTAGATGCTTGAAGAAAGACTTTGGCTTCACCAAAACAGCCAAGTCTGAGGTGGTCTCCAAGATATGTCAAATAAAGGCTAGCTGGAACAAGCCTGAGGCTCTTCCCAGGATGCTAAGAGTGCCCTCAACAGGAAAGAAGATCCATCTTCAACCTTACTGGATGATGGAATTTAAGGACAAGGACAACTGCAGAAGGTTCTTCAGGATGGAAGACCAGCTGGATAAGGCATCTAATCAAACTCTAAGGTTCATGCAATCCAAGCTTGGTGATCAAGATGAAGAAGAGAAGATCTTTTACAGAAGGCTACAGGTCCAGATTGAGGAGAACAACTCTAGGAGAGGGAAGAAGACTATGCCTCAAAGAAGACCAAGATAAATCATTTGCTCAGTCTAGAGGAGCACATTTGGGCATTAGTCTTGTAAGTCTTGTTTATGTCTAAAACTTTATGAAGCTCAATGCAATTTTTACTTTTATTCATGGGTAATATGTCTGAGTGTTTTTGTTATCATCAAGGCTCTTGATTTATGGCTGTTATTCTATCAGTCATAAATTGGGGGAGATTGTTAGGAATATGTTGATTCTTGATGATAATTGTAAAAACACTTAGTAGATTTTGTATTAAGTTATTTTGTAACTATCAACGAAATGGCATGCTTTGCAGTGTTTCGTTGACAGGAAGCTCATCAACGGAATGAGTGTTGTAGCAATTGCACTGTACAATACTTCACAGTTTGATATGCATTTGATGTATGTATTAGATAGGTTTCCTAAGTCATGTTGACTAAGTACTAGATAGGCAAAATAGGTTGGTTAATTGTAAGTATATCATGCCTTGTAATTTTGCCTAAGTGAAGACATGTCAACGGTATGAAGATTACTCTATCAACGGAACAAGGATACACCATCAACGGAATGAAGTTTACTCATCAACGAAATGAAGTTTACTCATCAACGAAATGGAGAATAAAGCTATCAACGAAACACATCTCCCTGCTATCAACGAATCATTATTGCTTTTCTGAATAGTTGACAAAGTGATAGTGACAGTTTACTGAACAGATCTAAAGGTGATGTGGAAGTGTACTTTGCATTGGAAACCATTAAAATGGACATGGGGAATAAGGAAACATCCCAGTTTCCAATTGGGCTCTTGAGAGTGATCATAATAAGCATGAAGACAAAAGCAAGGATCTCCAAGGACCACTGGACAAAGGGATGAAAAGCAAACTATTGGCGGTTATCTTTAGTGTACTTTAGAGTAGCCAAAAATAGTATTGTAAACTTGGGAATATATAACCAAGTGTAGCAGTTAGAAAGAATGTAAGAGAAGAAAAACAAATAGTTTGTATTAGCTATCCTTGAGAGCATTCTTCTCTACAACTCTGTAACTGAGCAGCTGTGTACTTTTGTATCACAGATTATTTCCGCAATAAAAACACTTCAGTTGGATCATCAAACAATCCAACTGAATTATTGATATCTTGTGTTTTTGTTTATTCAGTTCAGTTTTATTTTATCATTGTTTTAAGTTTAAGAAAATATCAAGAATTGTATTCAACCCCCCCTTCTACAATTCTGTTAGGTCATTTGGGAATAACAATTTGCCCCCCAACTTCTGGGAAAATCTCCTCGGGGTTTTCGTAGAAGTTATAGCGTGTTTTCCCCAAAATTTTCTATTTTTAGGGTATTTTCGACCAGGAATTCGACCAGGAAACAGGTCATTTCGACCAGGAATTCGACCTCAAACAGCTGTGAGGTCGAAGCTTTCGACCATGAATTCCAAGTCTTTTTCGACCTCGTCTGTTCGACCTCGTCTGTTCGACCTCGTTTCCAATATATCTCCGACCTCGAGTATTCGACCTCGAAATCGTGCTTTTTCGACCTCAGTTGGTTGTGAGGTCGAGGCTTTCGACCTCGATTTACAGGCCATTTTCGACCTCGATGTATCGACCTCGAAGTCATACTTTTTCGACCTCGATCCCTTTTGTTTTCTACCTCATTTTGGTGTGAGGTCGAAGGATACGAGTTCAATTTACAAGTCATTTTCGACCTCGATTCCATGCATTGTCGACCAGGATTTCCTAGGTCAATATAGACTTCGATCTATAGGTCATCTTCGACCTCATTCTGTCGTGAGGTCGAACGTTTAGACCTCGTTTTCTAGGCCATTTTCGACCTCATTCTTTCGACCTCGAATCCTTCTGTTTTCGACCTCATTTCGGTGTGAGGATGAGGGGTTCGAGTTGGATTTATAGTGTATTTTTGATCTCGATCAATCGACTTCGATCTAGGGACTTTTCGACCTTGAATTTTCAATTTTTTGACTTGATTTTGGTGCGAAGTCGATGGATACGACCTCAATTCCTCGTGTATTTTCGACTTCGAGCCTTCGATGTCGATCTAAGGTTTTTTCGATCTCAATTTCATTATTTTTCGACTTTATTTGGGAGCGAGGTCGTGGGATTCGACCTCGTTTTCCCATATGTTTTCGACCTTGGTCGTACGACTTCGATTTAATGTCTTTTCGACCTCAAATCTTTTATCCTTGTCTTTGCCTTGGTTTCATTTCATTCTTTCTTGGGCCTTAACTAGCCCAATTTTTAATTGGACTTAAATTGTTCCAGCCTTGGGCCTTATTGGGCCTTATTGTTTGGGCTTCGAATTTGCCTGAGACCCAAATTATTTGGGCTTTAATTTCTATAATCCATAAATGGATTTGTGGGCCTTAACTGGCTATAGACGGTTGCCCTTCCTTAACCGGTTGGGTTTCCAGTCACTTCGATTATAAAAGAGTGGGATTTCCACTTTATTCTTCACTTCATACTTTCAGCTTTCTAAAAATTCCTCTCTAGTATTCGTAGTTTCTCTCTTCTTATTCCGTAGTAAGGCGATTTCCGGCGAAATTTCCGGGGCTATTTTCCTGATTTTCTGGGTTCAACCTTCATTCGTTGAAGGTTTTCTGGGTTCAATCTTCATCCCTTGAAGATTTTCTGGGTTCTAGTTTGAAGATTTGAAGATTTTTCTGGGATTTCTCCTTGAAGATTTAAAGCTTTTCTGAGAATTTCTTTGAAGATTTGAAGATGTCTGACCGTACTGCTCAACGCCTCCAGAAAATGAATCAAGCGTCTAAGAGAGGTATCACCATTCGTTCTCCTCATATGTCTCTTCAAGAT
The DNA here is from genome assembly GCA_030848705.1 of Heracleum sosnowskyi. Classification (NCBI taxonomy): domain Eukaryota; kingdom Viridiplantae; phylum Streptophyta; class Magnoliopsida; order Apiales; family Apiaceae; genus Heracleum; species Heracleum sosnowskyi. The sequence goes on along the minus strand of CM061243.1, from coordinate 108,755,628 downwards.
ATGATTTTAGAACGTAGTGATGAATACCCTTCTGTTTCGCACTTAGATTCATTTGATTGTAGCAATAAATTCCATGAAATCGACATGATTAGGGACTATAATAAGATGTATAGAATTAAGTCCCCTTATAGGTTAGTCCCAGCTGGCCCATGGGACCGTTCCTGCCATTGGCGTCTTGATGCTCTGTGCATTTATAAGGATGCCATTGTTGCGGGACTTAGGTTTCCCTTCCATGAGTTCATTCACAGGCTTTTGGCTGATGTTGGTATTAACCCTTGCCAACTTCCACCAAACGCCTGGAGAATCATTATGTGTTTCATTGTTCTTTGCTTGAAGAACAATTTTCCTCTTTCTGTTGCCTTATTTAGGAAAATTTTCCAATTTAAAAATAGCTCTGCCATTACTTTGGGTTGGGTTTATATCAACCATCGTCCTTCCACTCCTCTCATTTTTCATCCAAAATCCATCCCCGATAATAACCCAAGATGGAAAAATGAATTTATGTATTTAGTTTGGGAAGGAGGGGATTGGGGTACCCTTTTCCGCAGATCTTTCAGTAGGGTCTCGGATGGTAGTCCCAGTAATATAATTCTAAATGATGAGGAGGCCCATGCCTATGTCGAGCTCACAAAAGATGATTATGCTACAACGGCTTGGGTGCTCCTGGATGAGTTCCGGCTTAAATCCTTGGGACTTTCAAACGTTTCTGATAAGGGTAATTCTCACCTCATAATTTCCTTTATTTATTTAAGATTATCTTATACCAAATGTTTCTTTCCTTGTGTTTTTTGTAGCTGCGACCTTTATTAACAAGACCAACGAGCCCCAAGATGGAGAAACAGCAAGAATGAAGAGGGCTCGTTTGGGAGTTAAGGATCCCCGTGCTTCAAGTGTCCCAGCCTTTATAAGGCGTCATGTGGACCTTACTGATGAGGCTGAGGGTCCTTCTTCGGCCAAAAGCTCAGTTTGGCGCCCCAACTGGGGTCTCAGGAAGAAAGACACCGTAGTAGGGGTGTCTAAACATGCCGTGGAATGGTCTTATCATTCCTTGACTCCTTGTGACTACAAGGATTTTGTCTCCAACTCTACCATAGAGGGAGTAGAGCATGCAGGCTCTCAGGCTATTGCTGCTGTAAGTTATTTTCTTCCTTTTTCTTTGTAGTTTTAACATGTTTCAAGTTTCTATCTTGTATTGACTTTTGATTTGTTTGTAGGTTAATGCCAACTTCCAAGGGGCTATCTTTCAAGCCAAGGCTTGGCGCTCATCTTCTGAGGCCAACCAAGGCAAGTTTGAGAAGTCCCAAGAGGAGGTGGGCTCGTTGAAGGCCACACTGGCTAGGAGGGAGAAGGAGTTAGCTGACTCCCAGGCTGAGCTGGTTTCTTTGAGGAAAGGCAAGGATGACTTTATCGACGAGTACCTTGACTCCCAGGAGTACAAGGACTTGATTGATAAGCATGACGAGCTCCTCTTCCCAGTTCAGTATACTAAGGGATGGGATGGCGCTCTTGCTGCTGTTTTGGAGAAGATGCCTGGATCTCTCACCATTTCTGACTTTCCGAGTCCTTATACCCCTACCCCTTTGGAGTTGGCTTTGGCTGGAGAGGACGACATGGATGAAGACGATAGGTTTTTGGATCTAGAGCATTTCTCTCCTCCTGGTCAGGCAACTGGTGCTGATTCTGCAGCTGCTCGCTCTGGTTCTGGTTCAGAAGAAGAGGAGGAGGAGGCCGTTGACAAGGAAGGGGAAGATTAGTTTGTAGTTTTATTTATGGCCTTTCATGGCTTGTACTAGCTTTATGTACTTTCAGCCTACGAGCTTAACTTAACTTTTATTTAAGTCTTAGCTTTTGTTTTTCTTCCAGCTTTTTACATCCTTGATTTTGCATGCTTAGTTAACATGTCTATCAGAATGTATTGCACATATAATGAAACATAATAATATAGAATTCATAAATTTGAAAATGGGATCAACCCTTACATAATACCCAAGTTTTAAAAACTTGGATTGGTTTTATCAAACCTTATTTCTAGTAGTGAGTCCACTCAGGAAACACTTTAAACATAGTAAACTTTCAAATTAGGGGCATGCCAAGTCCTTGGCACCTCATGCCCTTCAAGGGTTTCTAGTTTGTACGAGCCTCGACCAAATACGTTCTTGACGCGATATGGTCCTTCCCAGTTTGGGGCCAACTTGCCTTTTTGTCCAATTCCGGATGCCTCAATCTTTCGAAGAACCAAGTCTCCTTGTCGAAAGAACCTTTCTTTAACCATTAGGTTGTAATAGAAAGATGCCTTCTTTTGATGTTCAACTATCTTGGCGTTTGCCTCATCTCTAACTTCGTCAATCAGATCTAAGGCCAGCCTCAAGCCTTCCTCATTTGTTTCTGGTTCATAAGCCTCAACTCTTGGAGACTTTGCAGGTAGTACGATATGCCCAAAGTATGGGGAGCAATTTGTCTACCCAAGTGTTTCTGGAGCGTTCAACTCTTTTCTTCAATCCATCTAGGATAATTCGATTTGCAACCTCAGCTTGCCCATTTGCTTGTGGGTGGGCAACAGAAGTGAAGCGCAACTTGATATCATTCTCATCGCAATACTTCTTGAACTCATCATTGTTAAACTGAGTTCCATTGTCTGTGACCAGGATTCGTGGAATTCCATATCTGCATATCACATTTTCCCAGAAGAAATGCATCACTTGCTTGGTGGTTATCTTGGCTAATGGCTTAGCCTCAACCCACTTGGTGAAGTAGTCGATTGCTACTATCAAGAACTTCCTTTGAGCACTTGCCATTGGAAATGGCCCGAGTATATCCATTCCCCACATGGCAAAGGGGATAGGTGAGTTAATGGATGTCATCATCTCTGGTGGTTGTCTAACCACTGGTGCATGCTTTTGGCACCGTTCACATTTCTTCACGTAGCTTTTAGCATCAGCAAGTATGCTTGGCCAATAGAAACCTAGACGAGTGACTTTATGAGCAAGGGCTCTGCCCCCCAAGTGCTGCCCACAAATTCCTTCATGTACCTCCCTTAGGGCCAATTTCGCCTCTTGAGGTCTCAAACATTTCAGATAAGGAATGATGAAAGACTTCTTGTATAGGATTCCCTCAATCAGGGCATACCTTAGTGCTCTCACATATAGCTTTTGTGCTTCTGAAGTGTCGTTGGGTAGCCACCCAGTTTCCAGATGAGCTTTGATGGGATCCATCCAACAATTGCCAACATCAATGGGTGCTACCAACTTTCCGTTGGTACTTGGGGTCTTCAAGACTTGGAAGTATACACTCCCTGCATAGTTTTCAATTTCATAAGATGCAAACTTAGACAAGGCATCGGCCTTCACGTTTGTTAGATCAGGATTCAATGATCGTCAGGATCTAGACTGAACTGATCAGGATTGCTGACGTCATCAGGATTGCATGGTCATCAGGATCAAGATGAATATCAGGATTGGGATCAGGATTGATCATCAGGACTGGAAGCTGATCAGGATTCCTACTTCGAGTTATATTTGGAGTCTAGTTAAACATGGAAGTTTATTTTGTCGGTTCCTGGTCTGTAGGAATGAAGCTATCAATTTAGGATTGGTTTCAATCTTTGTAATTGATTAGGACTTATCATTGATAGAGAAGCTGTGTAGTATATAAACACAGTTTAGGTTTTGGTTTAACAACCGATTAAATACACGAGTATCTTTGTAATCTAGCAGCTCTCAAGAACATCAGAATTTCTTGAGAGAGTTTGTAATAGTTTTATATCAGATTTAATAAAGCTGTTATCTTTCTTTCATATTTGTGATTCATATCTTATTTAAGTCGAGAATCTTATACAATTGTATTCAACCCCCCTTCTACAATTGTTTATTACTGGGCAACAATTGGTATCAGAGCAGCCTGATTTAATTTTAATCAGATACGATCTAAGATGTCGACAACCAAGTATGAAAGCATGAAAATTCCCATCTTGAAGAAATCAGAATATCCAACATGGAAGGTAAAGATGTTGATGTACCTGGAGGCTATGGATCCTGACTATTTGGACAGGATTCGTGATGGACCATATATTCCAACAAGGATCATAGAACGGACAGAAACTGTACCTGAACACTATGTGGTCAAGGCAAAAAGTGAATGGACTCCAGAAGAAAAACCTCATGTACTCAGAGAACCAAAGATAAAGAATATTCTGCACAGTAGTCTTGATGCTGTCATGTCCAACAGAGTGATTGCATGGAAGTCTGCAAAAGAAATCTGGGATACTTTGGAAACTCAGTGCCAGGGATCTGCATATGTCAAGAAGAACATAAGGGCTCTTTTGATTCAAGAATATGAGCAATTCGATGCTAAACCTGATGAGAGCCTAACTGATTTATATGATAGATTTCTGACACTCCTGAACAGTTTATCTTTAGTTGACAAGGAATATGAAACTGAAGATTCTAACACCAAGTTTCTAAGAGCTTTACCTGAAGAATGGGATACTCAGACCTCGATCATTAGACATCAGTATGATCTCAACACTGTGTCTCTTGACGAAGGGTAGAAGACAAGGCAACTTCCGGAAAAGGACTTTCAATGCAGACAAAGACAAGTATATCAAAAAGGATAACAAGGGTAGCAAATTTGACAAGTCAAAGGTTAGATGCTACAAGTGTAATGGTATGGGTCACTTTGCTTCAGAGTGCAAGAAGACAAAGGCACTCATCACATCAAGCAAGGATTGGATGGACTCTTCCTCAGAATCTGATACTGAGGTGGTCAACTATGCTCTTATGGCCAATACTGATGATACTGTTATTCCTGATGATAAGGTACTAAATACTGTCTTTGATTTTGATACTGATAATGCTTCTGAGTTAAGACGTTTTCTAAATTCATTACATATTAGCTTTAGAAGTCAAACTGCTGAGAATTCTAGAATCTTATCTGAGATGTCTGATCTTAGGAAAAGGAATGAGCATCTAGAAGCTGAATTTTCTCATATGCAAAAAGTACAGATAGAATGTGATAATGCTAAACACATGTATTTAGAGATGAAACTCAAATGTACTGGACTAGAAAAGGATTTAGAATATGCTAATGAGAAAATCAGGACCTGGACAGATTCTGGTAAAAAATTTCATGAGATTAATACCCCTAAGAATTGGAAAGAATGTCTAGAATATAAGTCAGATGAGGATAAGAAATTTAAGGAGAAAGTTGTTATTGATGAGACAGTTAGTCCAAAAACCTATAGACATGTTATAGACAAAACCAAATCTAAGATTATTCCTATTGATTTTGTTTTTGGTAAGGATTCCAATTCAACTTTTGAAAAGGGATCTACTTCTGTTCAAAGTGTTAATCTTGTAAAGTCTAAACCTGTCTTGAATAAAGTGCCTGAGCTTTTATGGCCGTTCGAGGCTTATACTTGATGTCGAATTCGCCTAATTCAATAGCCCATTTGATCAACCTTCCACTAACTTGAGGGCTATGCAAGATGTTTCTTAGAGATTGATCAGTCAAGACCTCTATCTTGTGAGCCTGGAAGTAGGGGCGTAGCTTTCTTGAGGCCATTATCAAGGCTAAGGCAAACTTCTCAATCGTAGAGTAATTTATTTCTGCCCCATGCAGAATCTTCCTCACATAGTTGATGGGTTTCTGGACCTTCAATTCGTCTTTTACCAAAGCGGCTCCAAGGGCTGTGCTAGAAACTGCTAAGTACAAATAGAGAATTTCCCCTGGCTTGGGCTTTGCCAACAGTGGTGCCTCAACCATGTATTTCTTCGGGGCCTCAAAGGCCTCTTGGCTTTCAGTTGTCCATTCAAATTTTTTTACTTTCTTGAGTGCTTTGAAGAAGGGTAAACATTTCTCTCCTGACTTAGAGATGAATCTTCCCAATGTTGCCACTCTTCCTGTTAGTTTCTGGACATCTTTAACAGTCCGTGGTGGTTCCATGTCTAGAATTGCTTTGATTTTGTCGGGATTAGCCTCGATTCCTCTCTTGGAAACCATCAGGCCTAAAAACTTTCCCGAGCCTACACCAAAGGCACACTTAGCTGGATTCAACATCATCTTGTGGTGCCTTAGCACTTCGAATGCCTCTCGGAGGTGTTCTATGTGATCGGCCTTATCGAGGCTCTTAACTAACATGTCATCTACGTAGACCTCCATGGTTTTTCCAATTAGGTGTCCAAAAATTTTGTTCACCAATCTTTGGTATGTTGCCCCTGCATTCTTAAGTCCAAATGCCATGACTAGATAACAGAAAACACCAAAGTCAGTGATGAATGATACCTTGGAGATGTCATCCTTGTGCATTTTAATTTGGTTGTATCCACTGAAGCCATCCATGAAGCTGAGCATCTCGTGTCCAGCTGTAGCATCTATTAATGCATCAATCCTTGGTAAGGGAAAACAATCCTTAGGACATGCATCATTCAAGTCAGTGAAGTCCACACACATCCTCCATTTTCCATTGGCCTTTTTGACCATCACGGGGTTAGCCAACCATTCTGGGAATTATATCTCTTCAATGAATCCGGCCTCCAGAAGCTTTTCTACTTCTTGTTTAATGGCCTCTTGCCTTTCCGGAGCAAAATTTCTCTTCTTTTGTTTCACCGTCTTTCTTTCAGGATCCACATTTAATTTGTGAGTTATCAATTGGGGATCAATCCCTGACATGTCAGCCGCTGTCCAAGCAAAAACGTCATTATTATCTTGAAGTAAAGATATGAGCTTGCTTTTCAATGGCTCAGGTAGTAGTGCTCCAACATAAGTCACCTTCTCTGGTTCACCATGGACTAAAGGAATTGGGATTAAATCCTCAGCTGGTTTCCCTCTTCGGTCCTCATTGTCGCTGATATCCATGTCTTCAATTGGGAGAACCTGCCCCCCGATTCCATCAGGCCTTAACGCGGCTACATAACAACTCCTAGCCATCTTCTAGTCTCCCCGTTCTTCACCAATCCCATTCCTCGTGGGGAATTTGAGTTTCAGATGATAGGATGAGGCAACAGCCTTGAACGCATGAAGACCAGTCCTTCCTAGGATTGCATTGTAGGTCGAAGTTGCCTTTATAACTATGAAGTTCAACATCTGAGTAGACGTATTCGATCCTTGCCCCATTGTCATTGGGAGTTGGATAGTGTCTTCCACCTTTGACTCCACTCCATTGAATCCATATATGGGCATATTCGAGGGTGTCAACTGAGAGTCAGTATAGCCCATCTTGATAAAAGCATCATGGAACAGGATGTCCACTGAAGCTCCAGTGTCGACCAAAACTCTATTGGTTTCAGAATTTCCTATCACAGGAACGATGACTAAGGGATCATCGTGGGGAACTTCACTCCCTCTAGGTCTGAATCATCAAAACCTATTGATACTTCTGTTCGGGCACGTTTTGGTGCTTCTCCGACCATACTCATTACTTCTCGAGCATAAGCCTTTCTTGAGTTTCGGGAGGACCCAACAGCAGTTGGCCCTCCGAATATCATGTTGATGACCGGCCCTCGGGGCTTGGGATTTCGATCTTGATCGTTGTCCATTCTGTCATAATCCTTTCTTTCATAGTTCCCCCTTTGACCTCCTTGGTTTCCATCTTTAGTGAATTTGCTGAGTTTTCCTCTTCGTATCAGAAATTCGATCTCATCTTTCAATTGCCTACAATCTTCGGTGTCGTGACCGACTTCTTTGTGGAACCTACAGAATTGGTTTTGGTTCCGCTTGGACATGTCAGCCCTCATTGGCTTCGGCCATTTGAGATCTCCTTCCTTAGCTATGTCCATCAGAATTTGACTCCTGGGAGTGTTCAATCTTGCATACTCCGTGAATTTTGGCCCAAAATTGTTCCTCTTGGGTGGAGAATCTGAATCCTTTGACGTTCTAGGAAACTTTTCCTTGACATCATATTCCTGTGTTTCCTTTCTCTTCTTTGAATTTCCACTACCACTAGTAGGGGGCTCATACTTTCTCATGCTTTCTTCAGCCTTGATATACTTTCCGGCTCTATCTTAGAGCTTCAGCATGCTTTCAGATAGATGTTTTGCTAATGACCTTTTGAAGTGGTCATCAGTAGTTCCTTGTTGCAGGGCTATCATAGCCACTATGTCCTCTAAGTTCGGGACTTTCAGAGCCTCCCGGGTGAATCGATTGATATAGTCCCTCAGGGCTTCATTCTTTCCTTGTTGGATTGCCATGAGTGATGCAGAGCTTTTCTCATGCACTCTTCCACTAACGAATTGATTGATGAATGCTTTGCTTAGTTCCTTGAAAGACCCAATAGAGTTGGGAGGAAGACGGCTATACCAGCGTTGGGCCATGCCTGCCAAGGTTTGTGGAAACGCCCTACACTTGACTGCATCATTGGTTGGCTGCAACAGCAGTGCATTGGAGAAGGTCCTTACATGATTTGAGGGATCCCCCGTTCCATCATAATCTTTGATTGTTGGCATCTTAAACTTCCTGGATATGGTAGCTTTCATGATGTCTTGAGTGAATGGTGGTGTAGGATCATCATGATCTCCTAGGGGCAACAAAACATTAGGATCACCCCTTGGGGCTTCAGCCCTCTTAGTCCTTCTTGGTGTAGGGTCCAGGTTGATTATCGGGACTCTTCCAGTTGATCGGCCTTGAGATTGAGCAGCCTCCTCCTCAGCAAGGAGTTTCTTGAGTCTTGCAGTTTCTGCCTCATGGGCTACAATTTTTTCCTTAGTAGTTTGGGGTTGTTCCCGATTTGTTTGGGAAGAACGCCTCCTCCTTGGGGCGACATCCCTCTCTTCCCCGGATGTGTAATCCTCGTCCTCAGTATAGGGACCCGAGTAATCTTGAATCAAAGGGGTCCATCGAGTTTGTTGATTTTGAGGTCCCAGACCTTGTATATAAGGGGGGACATACGCTTCATGGTAGATGGGGTTGAGACCACTACCGCCCGCCATGGGTCGAGGGGGCATGCCATAGCCTGGAATCCCCAAAGTTTGATTTGCATATTGGGGGATATCCGTAGTATGAAGTTGAAGACCGCTTGGTGCATTCATGAGCAGCGGGGAGGTCGTGATTGGTTGCTGGTGAATGGTCTCTTGTGGATTAGTTCCATGAATGACCATCTGCAGGGGATTCATTCATTCAACCGAAATTGGGATTTCCGGTCCTTGAGTGTTGGTGGGGATATCCGCCCCTTCAGTGCCAGTAGTTGGCGGTGGTTGATTTTCGTGAGTATCAGCCTCAGAGGTGATAGGGCGATCCTCAGGAGTTTGAGTATCTCGAGCTGTTCTTCGTGTGTTTGCCATGGTTGATGTTGTTTTCCCATAGACGGCGCCAAATGTTATGGATTAAAAAACGTACTTGTGAATTTAATGCTAAGGTTTAATGAGCTTCGAGCTTTAATGGCTGCACTTGTGTTTCGAGACTAAATCGGTCCTCACAAGATGCCTACGTATCTCAATTAATGCTGAGAATCAAGCCAAAGACGTAGTTCTGATTGTAGGATCAGGGTCCTTATATAGGCGTCTGGAGCCTTGTATTTATGATATGTTTGGGAGTCTTAGCGAATAAGTCTCCTTTTTGATATTGGATAAACATCGTATTTCTTGCTGGATAAGTCTTTTCCTTGTTGATAAAGGCTATGACTTATTGTTGGGATTTATGGGTGATAGCAAAGGAACAACTTAACTTTGTATATACTTAATTTTGTAATTAAGTAGAACATACTGTCACAGCCAAAGTATGTTCTTGTAATCAGTATGTAATGTTATTTTAATTGTGTAATTTGGAAGAAGTTCACTTTCTGTGTTCAAGCCTCAAAGAACGCATATTAGATGACAGCATGAATAAAGGTTACTGTCATGAGCATTGACAGTAAGATTACAAGAAGACAGAATGTTGCAAGTCAAGACAGCATATTCACTCTGACAGCAACATTGGCGGAAGACTACGCGACAGCAACTTTAGCCCTCGACAGCAAGCTTGGGAACCTCGACAACACATTATGCGGGGAACTCCTACTGTCACCAAAAGCACATTCCTGTGACAGCAAGCTTTGCGGCAAAAGTAACTGTCTCGAGAATGATCCCTGTTCTAGGTATCTTTCTCAGTCAAATCCCGTGACAGCTTCAATGTTCAAGAAACAGGCGTGTTGCAGTATCCCTAAGCTGCACCAAGTCTGCAAGACTACGACAGAAGCTTCAAGCACTGCAAAACAAAAGTGAATCAATTCAAGAGCAAGGTCAAGTCTTTATTTGCTGAATTGCTTAAGCTGGAAATAGAATGAATCTAAGTTGCTTTCTTTGTAATGTATATCTGACATGTTAGCAATTTAGGAAAGTCACATGGGTAAGACAATCTGTAAGAAGCTGCCACTTGACAGTGACAGCAGCTTCACAAACCCGTGACTGATAGGGATAGGATTAGTCTTATACCTACTATCAATTCATTCTAGATGTAACGAAGACAAGCAAGTGTCTTAGAGAAACCGCAGCTCGAGAATTCTTTCTTGAGGTTGTAGCAACACTTTGCAAAATAAATAAAACATTTATTTTGTGAATCTTGTTCTTACTTCATACTGTTCGTGATTGCATATATTGCTGATAACGTTAAATCTTGATTATAGTTGTTGAAATTTAGATTGAATTTTATCAGTATTGCATTCATCCCCCCCCCTTCTGCAATACACAAGGACTAACACTTATTAATTGGGATTCTGGATCCTTCTTTGACTAATTTACCATATTTTGGACTCTTTTCATGAGCTGTATATTTCCCTTATTTATTAATTACGAAATTAATAAATAATCAGGGTTTTGGGCCTTAATTACGGGGCCTTTCCAATGAATTAGTAACTATATTTCTATAATTATTTTTCTGTCCATATCAACTATCAAGGAAGAAACTGAACATTCTCTGGTTCAGCTAAGGAATACATATCTTTCTGATTTTCCCAAGGTGGATGGCATCCTCAAAGAGCTCAGAACGACTACTCAAACTGTCTCCTCTATGGATCTTTCTCTAGCTTTGGTGACTGATAATTTGAAGAGAATGTCCACCCAATTGGAAAACCAACTGCAGTCCAACATCAACATCAATTCAATGCTCTCAGTACTATGAAAAAACCAGTATGGTGACAAGCTGGTGGATGAGGTTCCTGTCTCCAACATATCTAAATTTGAATTCTCTAAGCTCAAGGACCAGGCCCTCAATCCTTTCAAGTATGAGCAGCTATTTTCCAAGGTTGAAAGATTGGAAAAAGAAGTGGCATCCTTAAAATATGAAAACCAAGGGATTTCTCATTCCTTGGAGCTCCTAAATGCCAAGTTGGATGACCAAAGCAACTCAACTTCAAACATTCTGCTGGTCCAACAACAGATGATGACCTCTATGATGAGAAGCATGAATCTTCCTATTCCTGGAGAAGCTCAAGACATCTTTTCTGATCCCAAGCCTAAGGGGGAGAAAGAAAGGAAAGGAAAGCAAGTGACTCTGAAAGGGGGAGTCTCTGCAAAGCTCAAAGGGAAAATATCTGAGAAAGACACAAGGCCAATAACTCTTCCTACTGTTTCTGTCACCAGTTTAGCTGGCCAGAAAAGTAGTGTGACTTCAACCTTTTATCCTGGCACAATGCCCATGGATGGTCCTGCTCCCCTCATCTCAACAAGTGCTCAGCCTATTAAAGCAAATCTTATCACTGAGGCCAAGCTACAAGAAGTTGCCAATTCTCACATCTATCATGATGAGGCCTTCCTGGAGTTTCTGAAAGCCCTCTACACCAGTGTTCAGGGAGATGTTCAACTCTATAGAGAAAAACTAAAAGATAATATCAAGTACTTTACTGTGGCAGTCAGGAAAATCAAGGAAGTTCATCTAAGAGAAGTTATCATGGTATCCAAGGATAACTGCTTGTGGCATTTATCCTTTCAAACTCTAGAGAAACTGAGGTTTACTGAGCTGACCACAATTCTGGAGTTGATTGAAAAGCATGGGGAGAACAACATGAGGCTACATGATGACTTGAAGATAGACCAATTTCAAAGATTGCCTGAAGTTATCTCTAACCCAAGGACAATAATTTTTCAAAGTCTAACTCAAGCCAACAGTATTGACCAACTGGTGATTCCTGCAAACTTGACAATGAAGAACAATGCCAAAATCAATCAAGTGTTACAGATGCTGAGATCCAAGAAAGGAGTAAGAACAGCTGAAGAGCTTGAAATGATCCAAATTCTACAATCATTTCTCATTCATGGCAGAATTCCCGAGTCTTTAAAAGAAAGAAAGGACAGGAAGGATGACAAGGATGATGATGAAGATAAAAGCTATAAAAGAAGAAGTCAGTCAAGGAGTGATAAGGATGGGGCAAGTGAGAGCAGCAAGGGCAAAACCTCTAAGAAGTCAAAAGATACTGATGAAGACAAGAAGGACTCTCAAACAAAGAAGGAAACTGTCAAGAAGAAGAGTGGAAATCAGCAAGTCAAGGACACTGCTAGCAGTACCTTAACCAAAACACAAGACTTTAAGTCTAGGGTGGGTACTGTTAGTAATGATCCTCCAAAATCTTTATCCAAGACTTCTGAACCTGATTTGCCACAGAAGAAAGTTGAAGCCACAAAAGAAAAATCAAGAAGACACTTCCACAAAGTCACAGCTAGTGGAGTGTTACAGTGGATGAAAGGGAAAGGGATGAAGCTACTTCCAAATGATGTGGCACTGAAGACTAAATCTCCCTGCTCCAGAAAGCTACCTCAAGTGAAGCATTTGAAGATCAAGAGTGTAGCCAAAAGGACAAGGATAACAAAGAAGAATGGGGTAATCACTAATGTAGTAGGGATCAAAGTACTTCCTATGGATGAAGACTATGATGAAGATGCCCTAGCATTTTTGAGAGCTCAAAGAATCTTTGAAGTCAAGGTGAAGCTAGATCATCTAGAGATCAAATACACTGATGGAAGAGAAAGAGAAATGAAGCAAGGAGGCTGGCAATACTTCTCAAAGTATGAACTTGAAAGAATAAATGCTCTACTGAATTTTGAAGAAAAGGAGGAGAGATTGTGGAAGATAGAGGTTGCTAGATTCTTGAAGATGCATTCTGATTATGAGGAGAACCTAAGGAAACTAAATGAAGAGAAGAACGTGCAGAGAGAGAGGGAGATGGCTGAGATGGAGGAAAGGGCTAAAGAGCTAAGGCAGAAAGGGCTATGCAAAGTAAAACAAAATCCTTATGTTGTGGAATACAAGAATAAAGCTGGAAGGATAAGCAAGATAATGATGGAGTTTTTAGATTCATATGTGGAGAGTGCCCTTAAAGCTGCAATTGATGATCTAGAAGGCTCACCTCTCATTGAAGAACTAATTGCAAGAGAAGAACTTTAAGAAGCCATAATAGACATGAAGAGAAAGGAAGAAGTGAGGAAGAAGAAAGAGTATGATGATTATCTTGAGAAACAAATGGAAACTGAAGCTGCTGAGCAACAAAGATAATCTGTAAGCTTTCAACTATACTATGTAATCAAATCTTAGCTCTTAATGTTCATATATTGTTCTCTCTGTTATTTAAATTCCTTTTATGTAAGTTAGGCTTGTTATCAAACATGAAATTGTGCCTAAGTTTCTTACTCACAATTTGGGGGAGATTGTTAGGCTCAAGGCATGTCTGATTACCACTATTAGCAAGCCTAATGGTTGTGACTATGTCACTCTACATGACCTAGTGAATTCTATCACTGGGATATAGTATAGGTCTCTCTGTACTTGTCTTGTTCTCATGAACATTAGCTTGATCATGTATGCTCAGATTTATAATGAGCTTAGTAAGTTTCTTGCATCTAGAATGTACATAGGCCATTGAATAATTGTCCTGGTAGAAGTTCAGAATTGTTCATGCAGCAGGATGGAGATGAATAAGGCCCTGAAGAAATAAGTTGTAGAAATTTGTCTAAGGCATTATATAGCAAAGTCAGAAAAAAGCTATGTCGTGAAGTCACCAATATCTATGTCGTGAAGTACTAAGATCGCATAGTCCTAACTGAACTATGTCGTGAAGTCTTCATTACTCATATCGTGAAGTGTTGATACCGCAAAGTCAAGATGTACTGGATCGTGAAGTCCCCAAAAAGGCCTGGATCGCAAAGTCCCAAAATGGTCTAGATCGCGAAGTCCTCAAAAGGCTTAGATCGCGAAGTCCTCAAAAGACTAGATCGCGAAGTCCTCAAATGGCTTATGTCGCAAAGTCCTCAAAGGCCATGTCGCGTAGTCTTCACAAGGGACATCGCGAAGTCAGGAATGAAGTGGAGTTCACGATATCAACACTTAGCCGTTTACAACAAGACAAATGAAGGTACAAGATCAAAGTCAATGGAGACAAGTACTGAAGCATCTGTATTGGTCAGGTGGTCCAAAATACAGATGGCAAATCTACAGCTAAACTTGGAGAGGAAGAAGGAAGACAAGCAGCTACAGATAAGGGAGAGGAACACAGAAAGCAAGTGGTCCTCCCTAACACAGCCAACCTTTTATAGAATGACAAACTGGAGTTGCAGGAAGGGTAGCTGTGTAATTAGGTGTGTGCACTAGTTTTGTATAGGACAATATATATATTGTGCATACACCACTGTTAGCTGTAAGTGAGCATAGCATAGAATTATATTGAAGCACTTCTTTCTCTGTAAGAAAAACAAGAAAACACTGTTCTTGTTTAGAAGCCAAAATTTCTCTTGTGAGATTTTGGAAGCTGTAGTATTTAATTTGCTTAATACAAAGTAGATTAAAGTGATTGTGTGTGTATTGTTTATTTCATTCCGCATTTTCTTACAATACAATCTGTTACATCAATTTAGTTTTAAGAAAACGAAAATCTATCAAACTATCCATTCACCCCCCCCCTCTGTCTAGTTTCTAAGTGATATTCATTACTAACAAAACTGAAGAATTATAATTTTTTTTGTTTTAAATAGTATACATCCTACATAATTTATAAACTAAATTCATACACCACTCTCATCATGATTTGAAACCCTAATTTAAACCTTTTTTTTCAATTCTTAACCGACATACACAATAGATACATATAAATCTTACAAGGGCACGTGTTTGCAGAAAACATATCTCTAACACGCTTGCTCAAAAAACATATGCCTCTATAAAAATAATTAAGCTCTTCACATATGTGTATTCAAATACGTATTTGTCAAAAACGTAATTGACCGGTAGTTATGGTCATATATGTGGAAGTGTCATTGACGTTACTTTCTGTTCAATTATCAGTATTTTTGGTCATTAACCTTTTAAAAATTATGATGTATTTGATTTGAATGTTTAAAAGTTTGTTAAAATTCAGGTGTATTCGTTTGTGATTTTTAAAAAACTACTAAAATTTGGAATTGCATTTTTAAAATTTTATTGAAATTTTGGTATATTTAATCCATAATTCTAGAATTCCATTAAAATTTCTTGGTATTTAAAAATCCGTGGATTTGTTGTATATAATAAAACTAGTATGAAAACCCGTGCAAGGCACGGGTCACTATCTAGCATAATTATTTTAACTTCTAAGTAGTTCGGTGTTTATGATAATTTATAGATCGTTTGACAGACGTCTCATTGTGGGTACAAAAGCTGGACTTGATCTCTGTAGTGAGATAGTTAGCGTTGAAAAATATCCTTGGTTGAGGTGTTTTTGAGTTAAGAAATGAGTAAATTCGATACTTATGATATTTGTTATGTGTAAGATCTATGTCAAAATATGATTATCTTACATACAAGACATTAACCTACACGATTTTACTAATTTAGCTCATTGAGCGAATGATACATTTTCTTGTTTGTGAAATGTAATTTGCATTGTAGAATGTGTACAATGAAACATTTTCTTGTTTGTGAAATGTAATTTGCATTGTAGAATGTGTACATGCATAATATTAAAATTTAATATATAATGAATTTTCTAGTATGTTCACGTGAATTAAGTACCTTTCCAATCAAATCAATGAGAACCGTTAGATCCACAATCGTTAGATCTTTCCAATCAAATCAATGATAACCGTTAAATAAAATACTACAAATTTTATATAGAGTACCTTTTATATTTTTTATAACTAAAATTTCTCTTTTATAACAACATTATCTATCTATACTATTATATAATAGACGGAACAATAAAAGTTTGGTTGGTAGTCTGGTCCCCCATGGTTTGTTCACTCATTCCACAACCGTGAGATATTTTCAATCAAATTAATGAGAACCGTTAGATAAAATACTAAAAATATTATATAGAGTACCTTTTATATTGTGTATACTAAAAATATTATATAGAGTACCTTTTATATTTTTTCAACTAATTTTTTTCATATAAGTTTTACAAATAAGTACAAAATAGAAATCAATTAGAACCGTTAGATAAAATCCTAAAAATATTATATAGAGTACCTTTTATATTTTTTATAACTAAAAATATTATATAGAGTACCTTTATATTTTTTCAATAGTTAAATTATCTTACATATTATAAGATTATGTTAATCGATATAATAATAGATACCAAATACTCTTTTACTCACGCGACACACACACATACATATAATGTGTTTGATAGAGAACACGTATGACTGAATAGTGCAATGGTAGGAAGATGAACAAATTATTGCATAAACCTAAGTTGGATTCCATTCATTAACAATTTTTTTTAAAAAAAAATAAACACATGGGAAATTTAAATATTTTAAATTAAATAAATTGTCTCATCAATTTAGATTAGATTAAATGTCTCATGAATCATTGCTTTTATTGGGCTATAATAAAATAGATATATAATAATAATAATAATAATATCAAATATTTCTCTACTCAAGTGACACATACACATATGATGTGTGTAATTGACAACACATGTAATTGAGTGGTGTCGTGGTAAGAAGAGGTGCAAATTATTGTATAGACCCAAGTTCAAATCCACTCAACAAATTTTTTTTTAAAAATAGTAAACACAAGGGCAATTTGGACATTTCAAATGCATTAAAATGTCTTGTCAATTTAAATTGAATAAAATGTGCCACCAATTATTGCCCCATGTTGGGCTATTATTAATAGAAAGATGGTTGATTTTGATGAATTTGTTAGTGTATTTTTTTTTATTTTTTTATCTTAATTAAATCCACAAGATTTTGAAAAATTTCACAAAAACTCTTAATAAATCAGCGAGACTATACCATATTACACATAAAATTCTTCGAATCCATGGATTATTATTAATACTTTAAAATCAACAACAATCTTCTAAAATTCATGAATTATTCTTAACCAAACACGCCCCCAAGTAAATAGACAAATAAAAAATGTAGTGAGTGTTTGATAGAATAGGGCTATATGATAGAGTTATGATCATTTCTGATCATTAATTTTTATGAGTTCATACTAAGCTAATGGGGTTGTATTTAATTCAGATTTTTTTGAATTTAAAATAAAGTCAATAATACCTATTATTATTGTCATCCAGATTGTTAGTCATATTTACCCGCTATATACGCTTTCTAATAATACATATTTCAATATATGTATCATATATGTATCAAATCTAGTAATCCTCTTATCTGCTTTCTTTCTATTTTCTCAAAGCACATCCACAACCGTCGTCAATACAAATAGCCCGATACATTACAATAAATCAATGAATAAAACACTTACAATTTTTGTGTTTTGAATAAATTTTCATGATTTGAAACCCTAATTTATACCTTATTTTCTCCGATCAATTTATACTTTATTTTCTTCAATTCTTAGATGACATACACAACATATACAAAATCTTACACGAGTATACATTTAGAGAAAACGTATCTATAATACGCTTACTCGAAAAGCTTATGCCTCTATAACAATCCTAAGATACGCGCTTCACATATGTGTATTCAATATATGTATTCTCCAAAAACGTAACTGATCGGTAATTAAAGCCAAATCTATGGAAAATGTTATTGGCATTGCTTTTTGTTCAATTTTCGGTATTTGGTTATTGTTCTTTTAAAAATTCAGATGTATTCTGTTTAAATTTTAAAAAGTTTGTTAAGATATATCGTATCAGTATTTTATAAATTTTATTAATAATTAAAATATATTTTATATTTTGTTGGATACATTTATTGAAAAAATAAAGAATTCTTTAATTTGAATAGCTTGAAGAATAAACAACCAAATTTCAGTTAAAACAAATAAAAAATGAGAGCCGCCAACCCCTGACCGAAAATAGAAGCAATTCCAAAACCTTTCTTTTTTAGGTATGCCGCCCCGCGAGCAAGGAGTGCCACGCACGAGCGGAGCGATTCGCCGACTCCAGAAAAGTAAATTTGGGAGCAATTTTGGTATGCTCCTCTAACAAGGAGCGTAGAAGCGCTTCTACGTCCTCCTTGGACGGTTGTTGTGGCGCCCCCTCCAGGGGAATGTCGATTGCCTCCCTTTGGGGCAGATTCTGATTCATGGAACCAGAATGTGACGGTTGTGGAATCGAGTTTAAAAGCTAGATCGCCTTTTCTTGCTGCCATGGGGTCGACCTGTGAACAAGGTAAATCCAATGGGAACCAAAAAATGGGGGTGCCGCACCACGGAGTAGGGATGCCTTGAGGATTCGGTATCATCTTCTTCACCGGACACCTCGGAAGCCAACTCAAACTCAAAGCATTAGTGATCACCGCCTTTATGATGAGTTTTACGCATTCGATTGAAACGAACTTTTTCTTAATGCCCAACAAGTCCCATGCCTTTCATTGAGATGTTATTGTCTAAGTTTAAGTTTTTGGGAGTACTTTTGTGCTTTTGGTTAAATGATAAACTTGATAGATGTGGAAAACTCATTTTTTCGGACTTTGTATTCATTCTTGGTACGAATATGTACTTTCTGACAAAAAAACAAAAAAAAAGAACAAAAAAAAAGAGCTGATATGTACACCCTTGTTTTATAGTGCGCACTTTTGCGGAGATTTAGAACAAAATATCCTTATGCACATCTTCGGTTCCAAACTTATTTTTAGATAAGATAGGGATAGTTTGACATCAATTTCAACAAAAAGGTGTACATCTATAAATTAATTAAGGGATGCATATATGAGTTTCTTAAAAAATTATTATTTATTAGGCTTGTACTACTACTTTACTATTTTAGCTCCATGTTAAATTCTAATACTCACATTTGGACCTTTTACGGCCACACAAAAATCAAAAATTAAATTTTAATTCAGTAATAATTAAACAATTACTAACTAACTAAAACTTCCGAAACTGAAGAGAAAAGAAAGCTACACATTTTTATATTAAGCATTCTATTCAATTTAAAAATCTAGTCATATTTGGTCTATGTTACTACCATACGCTTTTTAAGTATGATTATAACCGGAACAATATCTTAATATGATTATTTATGTTATACTCAATTTTAATTTGATAAAATTTATTTCACGCAATTTTAAAATTAAAATAATAGTTTAATAGTTAAAAATATTCATATACTTTTTATTATATAAATATATATTCAAAATTTATGAAATATAATCAATAAACTTATTAAATTTATTAAAATAATTTAAAATTATATTCTTTACTATATTTTAATTACAAAATAATTCGATTAATATATAGACCAATGCAAAATATTATTTCGATATATTAACAATACCCCTTATCGATATACTAGGGAATTTTTGCCTGCGCTACGCGCGCTCTAAAAATTATAATATTTTTTAAAATTTTAAA
Source organism: Heracleum sosnowskyi (assembly GCA_030848705.1). Lineage (NCBI taxonomy): Eukaryota > Viridiplantae > Streptophyta > Magnoliopsida > Apiales > Apiaceae > Heracleum > Heracleum sosnowskyi. The sequence goes on along the minus strand of CM061243.1, from coordinate 108,735,921 downwards.
ATTTACGTATTTTTGTTATTCATGATAATGACATCGTGCAATTTATATTCATATATATATATATATATATATATATATATATATATATATATATATATATATATATATATATATATATATATATATATAGGCTTTTGTTCAACTAGAAACTAAAATTAAAATAGAAACTAAAAACTAATCTAAACCCTTAGATTAATCTAATCTAATGGCCTTCTATTGCACCACACATAGTTAAAATACACCCTCACATACACAATCACACCTAATTCCCTTCATTTTTAATTTGATTTTTCCCGTGAATCGGTGAACTTTTTTTGAAATCCGACTTCACTATATTTTTCTCCATCTTCCAACGATCAATATGCATACCATATGTGCTATATTACGGAGTACTAAAATTTTAGTGATTTCTGTAATAGTAAATAGTGTTTTCAGCATCTATCTAGTGATTTATTTTTATATACGTATAAATTTAGTGATTTTGCAGTACAAAATTTGTAATTTACGTATAGATTTGGAGAAAAAATCACAACATTTACGCAGAAATCACTATTTATTCTTACATGAATCACCAACATTTTAGTGATTCTCGCAAGCATAAATAGTGATTTATCGTCGAAATATATCAAATATGGTATGCAAACTAATTGTTGCGAGATGAAAAAAAATACAGTGAAGTCAGATTTCAAAAAAAGATCACCAATTAACGGGAAAAATATAATTACGAATGGAGGAGATTAGGTGGGGTTGTATGTGAGAGAGTGTATTTAACTGTGTGTGGTGCAGTTTCTAGTTTTTAATTAGTACATGTTTCTAGTTGAATAGGACCCTATATATATATATATGATTAATGTTGACCTATGTTTAGCATGCTATAAGGCATCTTAAAAAATTAGTTTGATAATAATTTAATTTAAATTTAAAAAAAATATATATATATTTTAAATAGTTATTATATTATAATCATTAAAATATAATATATTTTATGGAACTGCTCTCGCGATTTGTGTGCTAATGCAATCAATATTTTAATAAATATTTTAAAACTAACTAAAAAATCTTATATATAGAAATGAAACGTATAGTGTACAATTAAATATGTTATATGTATCAGTGTAATATAATATTACATCCACTTTTAATAATTTTGATATTAAATACTTTTGGTGAATATGTTGTAATTGTAATGCAATTATACATCTTCCTTTAATAATTTCTATATTAATTATTAGCACTGTTCTATTTTAAATATACATTGGGAATAAATTCAATTACATCGACAAAAACTTGATCTTACTTTTTTAATACATTTTATGATTATTAAGTTAAAAAATTATATATGAAGTAATCCATTTATTATTATTTTCAAATTTCAAATGTATCAAGATATTAATATAGTAAAACGATCTCTAGTACTTTTTCCATTAAGTTTTAGAACAGCTATTAAATTAAAAAAAACTGTGTATAAATAATTTTATTTAATTTTATTTTTAACCGAATAAGATCGAGAATGTGGTAATAGAATATGATTATTATGATTTTGTAATTTTTCACTCAATGACTTTGTCTAATTATGTAGGTAGATGTTACGATGTTATCTCAAAACATCATTTTGCATTTTATCATATAATAATAATTATTATTATTATTATTGGAGCAAAACTAAAATTATGCTAAAATGAAATTGCTGAGAAATAACTTTTAGAAGAAAAATCAATCATATTTTCATCTAGCGTAGAATATTAAACGACCGAACAATCTCACATCTCTTTTTTAATAGTTTTAGTAAAATCTACGAAATATAAAAGTTTGTGTATATTGCTTTACTTTACAATGTAAATGAAATGTGGCCCAATCGTTTTAGAGTATAATTTTCACTTAATATTACCTTATATAAGTATATATTATAATATTACTCGACGTCGTCTTACGTCGCCGTCTCGCATTTTATTATATGAAAATTATTATTATCATAGGAGAAATATTTAAATTATGAATAAATTAAATTATTGAAAACTAAGTTTTGAAAGAAGTGGACCATGAAATTTATCAATTATAATATTAAATAACATGTGCATCTTTATTTATATATAAATCTCCATAACTTTACTAAAATATAACAATTTTGGGTACTTAAATTAGTTATATCGGCTTTAATTGGAATTAGATTCAAAATCGAAGAAATATATGAATTCACAATTTTGAAAATTTTATAGTAAAATGTTAAATGACGTCCTCTCACTTCTTTTCATTTAAAAGTATTTCACTACCTTCTGGAAAAAAATAGTTATAAAAAATAAAATTATGATAAAATTATTCACCTTATTTTTTTAGCAAGCATAAAACATTAAAAAGTACAACCATCCTTTATCAGTTTTCTTCATCTTCATAGAATATATTAAATATATTTTTGTATGTGTTTAATTTAATTTAATTTAATATACTTGAAGATAATATCCAAAAATTTGTAGTTGAATATGATTTTCATTAATTTATAATTGCACTCAATATAAATCATTTATGACCACAGTTTGCATGTTATGTGAAAATTATTATGGTTATTGGAACAAACTCAAAATTGTGATAAAATTAACTTATTGAGAGATAACTTCAAGAAAAAAGTTCCTATTATATTTTTACTAATAATAGAACATTTAGTGGTATAATAATTTCACATTCTCTTTAAAAAAGATTATTTATATAAAATTTGTGTAAGTTTGATCGGTTAATTACGATTTGAATGAAATGTGAATCAAAAAGTCATTGCAAAATACAATTTTCACCAAATAATATTACATATAATTATATAGTATAATGTTACTCGACATAGTCTCCAGACGTCGTTTCACGTTTTATTTTCAAAAAATTGTTATTTTCATGTATATAAAATTTAAAATTATATAAGAAAAAATTATTAAAAAATAATTTTTAGAAGAAGAAAATCATAATCTTTATCAAGTAAGTAAAGATTATTATTTTGTTCATTTGATTTATTTATTCAATTTTGATTGAAATGAGATCCAAAAAGTATTGCACAAATATGACTTTCAAAAGTTTAAAAAAAAAATCACTCAATTGATGCTATTTAATTTTATAGTAGAAGATTACTCGACATATTAAATTATGAAAGGATAAAGTTAAGATAAATCGATCAAATATTTTTTTTATATCAGATTTTAACACACTAAAAGATATAACAATATCTTATCCTTTTTTTAATTAATTTTCAAAATATTTATTAAATATAAAACTTAGTGTATAACTAATTTATATTATTAAATTTTAAATAACATGGTTAAGATTAAAAATGTGATAATAGTATATTATTTTTACAAATTTATAAACTCAACATGATCTATATAAATAAAATGATATTCAATGTCACGTACATTACATTCCACTTGTGTATATTAAACTTAGTTAATTACGATGTCAATATAGTTTTCACTTAATATGTTGCTTATACATCTATATGTAATGTTACTCGATGTCATTTGATTAGATACAATCTCATTAGATACAGTGAATGACAATTATGTAAAAAATTATTATTATCTTTCGAAAAATTTAAATTATGCGTAGTCTTTTTTATTAAATTAATTAACTTTGTATGACAATGTATAACTTATTAACATAATAATACAAAATTAATTTATTTGATATATGATATTTCATAATTTTAATAAAATTTTATAAATTTCCATTAATTTATTATAACATGAAATTTTGAATTTATTAGATTGCATATGTGCATAATTTAATCTTAAATACTACAAATATATAAAATGAAGGTGAATATCATAGAATTAAACCCTAGTCTACTAATTTTTTGTTTTGGATTAAGTATAATATTAATTGTTGTTTCTCTTGGCTTTATTTTCAGAGACAATATTATAAGTTCATTGATAAATGTTATTAAATTTTATAAGAGTCTTAAATAAAAAAAAGTGTAATGAAATAAAAGAGACGGAGAGAGTACATTTTAGTTTTCTTTTAAATTATAGAAAAACTATTAATTTGTGATTAAAAAGTTGTTAGTATGATTAAAAAAATGGAAAAATTAATTGATATAAGATGCAAGAAAATAATATAAAAATTTGCAAAATAATTTAAATGAAAACAACTTGTTTGGAAGAATGAAATAAATAATTATGGTTAAACTTTATGATTTATCTCTGGCTACTTAAATTATCTTTTGAGTAACTTACTAAAGCATGAGTAACTTACTAAAGCATCAATCTGAAGGTAACCTAAAAAACATAGAGAAGGACGGTAAATATTAACAAAAGAGACTGTACTATAACTCAAAATAATAAGCAAGCTCTGGTCTGACTTCAACACGTTGGTTGTACATGTCTTCTATAAAACCTATATCACCTGAGATCCTATAAACACCACCTGATAGAATACACCCACAACTCATGTCGAATTCTTCCAAAAATCAAGGCATGTTGTTTCGGATGAAAACATCATTGTATCCAGCTTGATAAGGTCCAAAGCCAGTCATAGTCCAGAATACATAGCTTATTTGAGAAGTCTAGTAGTGCGTTAACTCGAAGGCGTCTTTATGAATCAAATTATCCCCAACTTGACTTTCTGCGATGAAACACACCAGAAAATGTTTTCTAAAAAATGATCAGGAAACCATATAATTGGGAAAGAAATGGATGCCATGTGTAACATAAAACATCTAACTGGGCACGCGCAATATAATGCTATAAAGTAATCAAATATACCAATTCCTATAAAAAAAAAACCAGTTTCTAAAGTCGGAAAAACACAGTAAATTAGAAAATTTGACAAAGGTATTGAGACAATACTGCTATACAGGTAGACCAAAAAAACAAAAGAAGAATTGACACCAGAATGTGCATAATAACCGAGATCAAGGTATTACCTATCCTGTTCGTTAGAGGTGTGTGTTAACATTCCTGTAAGAGTCAACTTTTTGAACTTGCTTTTTCAATCGTAACAGCAGTATTTCCAAATCTGATGTGTAATCAATCTTCTATCCATTAAGCCACATCTCCCACAAAAACAAAAAAGAAAACTTAGTTGCATTCAGTAAAAAAAATAGAAATAGAAAATCTTATTCCGCATTATAAAGTCGGAAAAACACAGTAAATTAGAAAATTTGACAAAGGTATTGAGACAATACTACTATACAGGTAGACCAAAAAACAAAAGAAGAATTGACACCAGAATGTGCATAATAATCGAGATCAAGATATTACCTATCCTGTTCGTCAGAGGTTTGTGTTAACATTCTTGTAAGAGTCAATTTTTTGAACTTGTTTTTCCAATCGTAACAACAGTATTTCCAAATCTAATGTGTAATCAATCGTCTATCCATTAAGCCACATCTCCCACAAAAACAAAAAAGAAAACTTAGCTGCATTCAGTAAAAAAAAATAGAAATAGAAAATCTTATTCCGCATTATAGTTACAACTTGCAATACACTACATTGATTTGAATAGGGATGAAGAAAATCATAATCTCAGGCTTAAGAAACAGATCTCTGTCAGAAGATCTCCAACTAAATTCTTGGTGTCAATGTATCTTTGTCAGAAGATCTTCATAGAAGTCTCGGTGCCGATGTTTGTGCAACATCCATTATAGACAAATGATTGTTTGCTAAAAATGTACCAACACTTAAGATATATGGCAGACCTCAGCTACCTCTTCAGATCATCATTCGGTTATTATCCTCATTTGTGTAAGAAATGACATTCCACGCGAAAATGAAACCCCACAATGTTGTAGATCAATGGGGTCTAAAATACAAAAAAGCTCAACAATTTCTGATGACAACAACCAAGGTAAAGTAGCTAGGCCTAGTGATAACATCAGTTCGGATCCCTCACATGAAACTTCAAGTTCATAAACACAAAGAATTTTGTAAATTGCAAATAACTATAATTTCATATAATTCATGTACAAATGAAAAAACCAAGGATATTAACCAAACAATGAAGCAAAATGCGTGAATCTCGAGAGCTAAACAAATCTTTCTGAATCATAACATGTGTCAACAACCCACTCCAAACCTTTCTGAATCTCGAGAGCTAAACAAATCTTTTATCCAACTCATTGCATCATGATGCGTGAGAGCCCAACTGCATTCACTACAAATGTAAAACATCAATATAATTTAGTACAACATGATCTCTAATAATAATTTTATATGGTAAAAAGTAACAAAGAGCACAAATCACTATGTCATGTTTATAGAAAACGTGGCTAACATTTCTTGACAATATGTTTTTCCTGGTTCAAGGGTTGATCCATGTCCGTGGCACTTTGCTCCTGAAATAGGAAGAGTGTGACAAAATATAGCTAAGAAAAGATAGCTGAAAATTGACTCCTTAATACACATATGTGTTGTTAGGCCGAATACACAATATAATCAAGTATGTATGAGAATAACGATAATTAAGAACACTGTTTATGAATCAATAAACTGTATTTATATTAACAGCTTCTCTCTTTATGATGTTAATGAATCACAAAGAGCTTCTAGGTTACAAGAATAATATATCAATATTCGCGTCCCTTCTAGGGATAACCTATCTGTGTTTATATAGTACACAGCTACATACAATCCTTATCTAATTGATATTCCTACAAGTTAGCTATACAAAACTTATCAATTAAGGATTGCTTCTTATCTTCTATTCCGTTTCCTTAGCTGTATCAATATATTCTGCTTCTTTCCATCTTCAGAATATATTGCTTCTAGAATCTTCAATTCAGCACCGACAGCTAATTCAACTATCACCCTGTCAGACTTTAAATAAACTCTGACCGACTTCAATTAAACTCTTCACCCTGTCAGAGTTTAACTAAACTCTGACTAGCTTCTGATAAACTCTTGTCAGTACCTGTTGCTTAAACACAGATAAACAAACATTAGCAATTATATCTAACAATCTCCCCCAACTTGTTCATAATTAAAATGTACAAGTTAAACATATAATTGATGATGTCAAAACCATTTAACAAATGCAGTGTTTAACATATAACAGAGTTTAATTTAAAACAGAATTTAAATTTGACTTAGAATAGAAAATATTAAAAACTTACAGTCAGACTTTACTTGACTTCTTCAATATCAGGTACAGTCCTGAGATAATCAATCAGCAGTCTTCTCTCAGCATTCTCAAGTTCAGCTATCATAATCTCTTTCAGCTCCTTATACTCTGGATCTCCTTCACCAGTTTGATATATGGCAGCCCTCAGAGAATAGATACTGTTCTTCTTCATGTCATTTCCTAACCGAATGTACTGAGCTTTATTTGACTCTAAGTTGAATTCTAAAACTTTTATTCCCAGTGCAGTTTTAAATCTAGCACTGTTTCTCTTCATCTCCACCAACTTTCCAGCATGATCTCTATACTTTGGAATATAAGTATTTGAGACTTCTCCTCCTCCAAGCATTACTTTTGATCTCAGCATCTTTTCTCTTAAGATTTGAGCAACATTATGGGTGTGTCTGTTCTTAACTTTCAACAGATAAAGTACATATTCAAGTTCTTCCCATGATTTGAGATTTACATCAGATTCTCCAACTCTATAAACACTTCCATCACTCATGAAGTATAACAGAAACTGCTTCTTCAAGACTCTATGAAAAATCAACTGAACAGATTCTAACTTATCAAGATTTTCTTGTGTATTCCTAATACCAGATCCTGCCAGTGAAATATTGTCTTGAGATCTGTTATTTATTCTCTTTTCCCTATGTGAACCTAAACCAGACTTATCATAAGATTCTTTTCCAAGTACAGTCCTGGTTTGAGAAAAATCCACAGGTTGAAGTGTCAGAGTTTCAGAGAGTACAGGTCTTAAGAAACCTTTGAGTTGAGGAGCTAGCTGAGTTTGCACAGCTTGAGCCTTGTCAGAGGCTGGCTTAACTTCAATAGTATCATCAACTTGAGCAGCGTCAGAGGTTGAGTTTGCTAATCTTGTTTCAACTTGAGCAATGTCAGAGGTTGAATAAATCTTCTTAGGTAACTGTTCTTCTTCTACCAGTTTACCTTTTCCTTTGTCAGCATTTTTAATCACAGGCCTCCTTGAGTACTGTAAACTCTGATCAGAGTTTACATTCTCTTTGATAACAATTCCTTTTTCTTTCTTTCTAGGAGCCTTGATTTCCTTCTTCTTGTAGATTCCAGCTTTAAGATTCTTCTTGTGTTCTTCAGCAAGCATTTGCTCTTCAGCTTGGATATCTTCAATTGTAACATCTTTTCCATGCTCTTTAATAAAGATCCTAGCAGCAATCTCTTCATCAGTAGATGGGTTAGCTGAAACAACTAAACTTTTGTTGAGTTTTGAAGTAGATTGACCACCAGAAGTAGATTGACCACCAGAGTTTATTACACGTTTTTGCCTTTGAGCAGAAATCCTTCTTTCATTTCCTCTGCTTCCCCCATCAGTAGAATCATCCTTCCGTCTCAGAGTTTGAGTAGCTTTGCATTTGTCTTTAGGTATACTCTCCCCCTTTTTGACATCATCAGAAAGTAGTACTGATGTCAACAATTCAAGCGCAGTAGAAATGGAAGTCAGTTGAGCAGACATAGCATTCTGGTTGTCCTCAACTGTCCCAAGCCTCTTCTTGATTTCTTCAGAATCCCTGGCTTGCTGCTTGAACATGGCATAGTAAGAAGTTCTGTCAGCCTTTAAAGTAAGTTCCCTCAGACTTACTTCATTCCTCAATTTTGTAAGCATCTGTTGATTCTCATCAAATCTATTATTGAGAGATTTGACTTGAATAACAGTGGCCTGTAAGCTTGTAAGGACATCAGGATTTGTAATCTTCTTAACAGAATCAGATAGAAAATCTGCAGCCCGTTGTGCTGGAAAAACACAATCTGCATTATCCCATGCATTGTAGTACATATTCTGAAAATGCTCAGAAGCAGCCCTTTGAACTTCCCTCTCTTCAGTAGAATTTGCTTGAATATCAGAAACTTCCACTTGAATATCAGAGTTTGAATGAGCAGGACTAGCTTCAGCATTGTCATCCTCTCTGTGAATATCTTCAAGCACATTTTCAGCAGTGATTTCATCAATTAACTGTGCAGTGGCATCAGGTACTTGATCTGCTACAGTTTGAGGAATATCAGAGTTTGCTGGAGCAGTAACCTCTGCTTCTCTCTGAACAATCTCAACAACTGATTATTGCAAAGTTTCAAGGAAAACAATATCTTCATGATCATTATCTGTTGCATCAGCATGTACAGCAACAGCTTCTGGAACTGGATCAACTTTAATCTGATCAACTTCCTCACCTTTCTCAAAATCAAGAGAAATGATTTCTGTGTGAGAAGCAATAGGTTCTACTAATTCAGTAGTAGCTTGATCAGCTTCCAGTACAGTATCTTCATGATCCACAATCCTGCTGTCAGAGTATGCAGCAGCTTCCTCAACTACATCATCAGCTTTTGATGTAGGAGCTTCTGTTTCAAAATCCATCATAATAGTTTCAGGATTTGCAGCATTCTCAGCAGTTAGAATATCCTCCTCAACAACAATTGCAGGAGTACTTGAAGGTACAGTTGTAATCACAATCTCCTCATTCTCTGATGTAGGAGCTTCAGTGTCTTCAGGTTCTTTGTCCATATTGGCAATGATATCACCAAAAAGTTGATCAGCAACTAGTCTTCTCTTTCTCTGATGAAGAGTCTCTTCATCAGCTTCAGTTTCTGAGTCTACATTAGAATCAGCAGCAACAGACTTTGCCCTTTGGGCTCGCCTTTTCTTCATTCTTTTTCTCTGAGGCACAACATCAACATTTGATGCCTCAGCTTCAGTTTGTTGCAAACCAGACTTAACTGCTCGAACTTTGGATCTCTTTGACCTCTGTGGTTGAGACACAGAAGGTCCAGCTTCAGCAGTTGATACTTGTTGTTGTTGTAAGTTGTCAAGAAATTGTTGCACTGATGCAGGCAACATTAAAGGACCAACTTCTCCTTTCTTGTTGTCCTTGTTGATAAGGTCAGAAAATATACGTTTGTGCAGTTTAAACGAAAGTATAACATCATCCTCTTCTATCTCAACATTTGGGCAGCAAAAATTGAATATCAATTGACAAAACCTAGAGAAATAAACAACATTTCTATTCTCTAGCATTTTCTCACCAATATTAGTTAAAACTAATCTAGCAACATCAAATTGACTGCCATAGAGAAGAGAATACCCGATCTGTAGACTATCCGTGGGAATCGCATCCCAATTGGTGCACTTCTTTCCAAAAGCCCGAGTAATGCAATCGAAAAAGAAGCTCCACTCCTTGCGCAAAAATGGCCTTTTGAGTTGACCTATCTTTGTCAAAGGTCCAGTGTAGCCTATCTCGTTCATCATTCTGACGAGCTCAGAATCTCCAACAGAGATTGTGAATGCATTGAAATCTTCAAGACCCAAAGCATCACGAACAGTAGTAGGAGTAACAACAAATTCATCTCCTTGAACCTCAAAAATTATAGATGGCGATCCAGACTCTCCTCCATTATCATAAGTTGTCTGCCAAAAAGTTCGAATTTGAGTCGCAGACAGCTTCGATGGTGCGGTTAGAGCAGTACCGATATCAGAGTGGAACAAGAACCTCTGAATCAAATGAAACGCCTCCGGTGCGTTCTCATTTGCTACAGGAGCAGAATAATTGTTGGGAACAAATTCTAATTCAGAAGCAATAAACGCTGTAGTTGCCATTAGTAAGATTTGAAAATAAGAAGAACTGGGCTTTGAAAGTGTTTGAGTGTTTGTGTGTGAGTAAAAGCTTATGAAAAGATGAGGTGCGTAAAAGATTGAATCGTGTGTATGTAGTGTATTAAATAATAACTGTAAAGATTAGAAGTATGTTAGTGGGACAGATGTCAGACGTGGATACGCTGACAGCTGTATCTAACAACTTCCAATACACACGTGCAGACGTGAAGACACCTGGCATCACATATAACACTCAAAATATCCGCTTAAAAGAAAAAAAAAATTAATAATAATAAAATTATCAATTTTAATAATAAAGTACAAAGGAGCTCAATAGTCAGAATAATAATGACTGTCTTGAAACTCCGCACCTTATTATCCCAAGCGCTTCGATTCAAGTAAAAACCTTTCAGTTACCCTGTTGAATGCTTTAAAAACCGAAGCATTGTAACAACAGGCTTCATATCTTAAACTTTACAATACACCAAATGGCAGGAACCTTTGAATTCATGGATGTAGAATCATTCATGAACATGAACTGGCAGCAACAAGAAAACTATATCATCGATGAGTTTTTTGTTCTGTCTTTTCTGAATGATGAAGGTCTTATAGCAGATGATGAAATAGCAGAAGGACCGATCTCTAATCCTTATGTGCACATCATCCGTCCCGGTCCATATGATGTGCCCATCCTGGCAGACGATCATACTATGGAGATTTGTATGATACTCTTCCAGCAGAGCTTCCTGATGGGTACTGAGAAGACAATCTTCTTGGAATCCTGCAAGCTGCAAAGCAGAAAAAGAATCCAGGAAGATGATGATGATGAGTCATCTTCAGGATGTTGTCAAGCAATCCCAGATGGTATAATGATCAGTTAAACAACTGGGTAGCGATCATCAGAAGTAGTAGAGCACAATAACTTCTGGCTCTAGCTCTTCTGCTTCAGATGTAGCATTCAGATACTTGTCCTGATTAAATAGATCTTCTCTTTTGTAACCATAGTGATTAGTATGTACCAGAAAGTTTAGCTAAACATGAGTATGAAATGCTCTGAATGTAAAGTTGAATCAATTAATGAAAAAAAATTTGTTTCTTTACATATCAGTATTATCAATTTTGCATAGTAATTGTAAAGTGAAAGAAATGATATCACTTTAAACAATAAACTAACATACTCAGCAGCATTACAAATCACTATCAGGACTTATCAAACACACTCTTTCTTTTCTCTGTTCAATCATACTTTTTCCGAAAAACAAATGGCTAATCTCAAAATTATAAAATGTCTGAAACAAAGAGATTATTTTAACCATTAGAGATTAAAACAAAGTAACCTCGGCGTATTTCACACAATACATCAGTGTTTACCATTTGTCCTTCTTTGTCACTAAACTCTTTTCTCAATCTGTACAGTTGTGAAAATATGTGTGTGTAGTAGCAGAGTTTACCGAAATCAGTATTTAGATCATCTCAAAGTGCATAAAATCCACAAACTAAAGTAGTAAAAACTGGTTGCCTAAACTCTCATGTATAACATAGACACTGATTATTCTATCTAAACTCTGTATTACTGATATCCTTTCATTTGGATATATCTTTTATTTTTCACCCCCTTTATTATATATATTTTTTTATTTTTTTTTTATTTTTTTTTTTATTTTTTTTTTTATTTTTCCAGTAATCAGTGGTTGGCACTAGTCACCAAAAATCAAAGATTTTAGCCCTTATTTCATACAATAAGTTCCTGGATCTTCCTAGGCACAACATGATCTCAAAGGAATTTGTGCTCTGTTTGGCATCTTTTGATTTGAGGGTGAATTAATTGCAATGAATAATCAGAGTTTAGACTTTTCATCAGTAATTATAATTAACTTATGAGAGAAGATTCAAACAGCTAATACAGACTCAGTGTATAGGATCAATAAACTAAGAGATGCTATAAATATAGAGACAGTATCATGCTGTGTTAGCTTACTGCACATATTTGAGATCAGAATCTATCAACTCTTAAGGATTCACAATTACTTACTGAGAATTATGCTTCATACTAATTTCTTCATTGGTCCATATGTTCCAGACTAAATTACAATCAGAGTATAGCATTTAAACTGTAACATTCAGAGTATGACCAACTTTTTATGACTCACAGAGTTTAGCATCAGAGTTTAACCGACAGAGTTTATGACACTGGTACTCATAACAGTTAATATATGCAAGGAATCATGAGCATTAAACAATCAAACATGGATAGATTTTGAGTCTAACCTGTATCTCTAGTCAGAACCAGAGATCATTCCAAGTTCATTTACCAATCTTGTAAACGTAGCTTCACTCAAAGGTTTGGTGAAGATATCTGCAAGTTGTTGGTCTGTAGACACAAAATGAAGCTCAATGTTCCCTTCTTCCACATGTTCTCTGATAAAATGATATCTTATGCTGATGTGCTTGGTCATGGAGTGCTGTACTGGATTACCTGTCATAGCAATAGCACTTTGGTTATCACAGAAAATAGGTATTTTAGAGTACCTTAACCCATAATCCAGCAGTTGATTCTTCATCCATAAAATCTGGGCACAACAGCTACCAGCTGCTATATACTCTGCTTCAGCAGTGGATGTGGAGATTGACTTCTGTTTCTTGCTGTACCAAGAAACTAATCTGTCACCTAAAAATTGACAGCTTCCACTTGTACTTTTTCTGTCTATCTTACAGCCTGCAAAATCTGCATCAGAGTAACCAATTAACTTAAACTCTGATTCTCTAGGATACCACAAACCCAGGGTTATGGTTCCTTTGAGATATTTGAAGATCCTTTTCACAGCTGTTAGATGAGGCTCTCTGGGATCTGCTTGAAATCTTGCATAAAGACATGTTGCATACATGATATCAGGTCTACTTGCAGTAAGATACAGTAGAGACCCTATCATTCCTCTGTAGTTAGTCATATCTACTGAGGCTCCTGTGTCTTTGTCAAGCTTCGTTGCTGTAGCCATGGGAGTCGTAGCAGATGAACTATCAAGCATACCAAATTTCTTTAGAAGATTTCTGGTATACTTTGCTTGATTGATAAAAATCCCATCATCTGTTTGCTTGACCTGTAAGCCTAGAAAATAACTAAGCTCTCCCATCATGCTCATTTGATACCTGGATTGCATAAGCTTTGCAAACTTCTTACAAAGTTTGTCATTAGTAGATCCAAAAATAATATCATCTACATAAATTTGAACTAAAAGCAAATCATCACCAGAATTGAAATAAAAAAGGGTTTTATCAATTGTACCTCTTGTGAACCCACTTTCTAAAAGAAATTGAGCAAGAGTTTCATACCATGCTCTTGGTGCTTGCTTTAGTCCATATAATGCCTTGTCAAGCCTGTAGACATAATCTGGATGCTTGGAATCTACAAATCCTGGTGGTTGTTCAACAAACACTTCTTCTTCAAGCTTCCCATTGAGAAAAGCACTTTTTACATCCATCTGAAAAACTTTAAACTTCTTGTGTGCAGCATAGGCCAGAAAAATTCTTATGGCCTCCAATCTTGCAACTGGAGCAAAGGTTTCATCATAGTCAATTCCTTCCTGTTGTGAATAACCTTTAGCCACAAGTCTAGCCTTGTTTCTTGTAATCACACCTTCACTGTCAGTCTTGTTTCTGAAAACCCACTTTGTACCTACAATTGATCTATTCTTTGGTCTAGGTACAAGTGTCCAGACTTCATTTCTTTCAAATTCATTTAACTCTTCTTGCATTGCTGTAATCCAATTAGCATCTTGAAGAGCTTCCTCCACTTTCTTTGGTTCTGTTTGAGACAAGAAAGCATGATACAGACACTCATTATTTGTTGCACTTCTAGTTCTTACACTAGCATCAGGATCTCCAATTATAAGATCAGGTGTATGTGCCTGTGTCCACTTTCTTGCTGTTGGTAAGTGGCTTCTTGTATCAGTATTGGATCCTCCCCCTTGATCCATGCTCTCCTGATTCATGTGTTGACTTTCTGCAGCTTCTGAGGCTCCCCCTGAGTTGGATGGCTCAGTGTTTGAGCTATCAGAATTTGAATCAGTTTCCTCAACTGACTCACTTGCTGTGTCTTGTTGAGCTTCTTCACGCTCCCCCTCAACTGGTTCTCTATTTTGTTCAATTTGAGAATTTCCAGTTTCTCCAGTATTTACCAGTAGAGGTTCAGAGTATGCTTCGTCAGAGTTTGTCAACCCTGCTTCATCAGAGTTTATATCATCAGAGAATAGATCTTCATTTTCAAAACGTAGTTGATCATATCCATCCTTGTCTTCAAGTCCAATTATTTTCTTGTCATCAAACGACACATGTATGGATTCCATGATCACCTTTGTTCTCAGATTGTAAATTCTGAATGCTTTTGTTGACAATGGATAGCCAACAAAGATTCCTTCATCAGCTTTTAACTCGAACTTGGTCAACTGTTCAGGATGAGTCTTCAACACAAAGCATTTGCATCCAAATATGTGAAAATATTTCAAATTTGGCTTCTTGTTTTTCACCATCTCATATGGTGTTTTTCCATGCTTGTTGATCAGAGTTGCATTTTGAGTAAAACAAGCAGTTTGAACAGCTTCTGCCCAGAAATAAGTTGGTAATTTTGCTTCATCAAGCATAGTTCTGGCAGCTTCAATTAAAGTTCTGTTCTTTCTTTCAACTACACCATTTTGCTGTGGAGTTCCAGGTGCAGAAAATTCTTGTTTGACTCCTCTTTCCTTGCAGAAAGCTTCCATGATTGAGTTTCTGAATTCAGTTCCATTATCACTCCTTATAATTTTGACTTTGTGCTGTGATCCTTTGTCCAGTAGATTTATATGATCCATCAACGTTTGAGCAGTTTCATCCTTCTTTGACAAGAAATACACCCACGTATATCTAGTATATTCATCAACAATTACTAGAGCATATTTCTTTCTGCCCATGGACATCACATTCACTGGTCCAAAGAGATCAACATGTAGAAGATGATAAGGTTCCACTACTGAAGATTCAGATTTGCTCTTGAAAGATGACTTCCTTTGCTTGGCCTTTTGACAAGAATCACATAGACCATCTAGATTGAGTATTGATTTTGGAAGTCCTCTTACAAGATCCTTTCTAATAAGTTCATTTATGTTGTTCAAATTGAGATGAGAGAGCTTCTTGTGCCAATTCCAACTCTCTTCATTTGACATTCTTGCAGTCAGACACACTGTTTTTCCATCAGAGTTTGTTACCAAACTTGCTTCATAAATATTGTTGCGCCTGTGTCCAACTAGAACAACTTTCCCAGTAGATTTACTGATAACTTCACAGTATTCACTATGAAAATCTACATGGTTTCCTCTGTCACAGATTTGACTCACAGATAACAGATTATGCTTGAGTCCTGAGACTAGAGCTACTTCTGTGATGATGACACTTCCAAGATTAATATTGCCATATCCCAGAGTGTGTCCTATGTTGCCATCTCCATAGGAAACTTTTGGGCCAGCCTTCTCCTCAAAGTCTGATAGCAGGGCTTTATTTCCAGTCATATGTCCTGAGCATCCACTGTCTAAGATAAGTGTGCTCTCTATTATACCCTGCAATCACAAACAAACACTAAGTGTTAGTTTTGAGGATCCAGACTTGCTTGGATCCTTTGTCTTTCTTAACAGTGTTAGTTTTTGCAGCGGAATCTGTATTATCAGAGTTTAAACTAACATTGTCAGATTTTACACTAGCAGAGTTTGCTCTAACCCATTTCAAGTTGGGTTTTAGCTCATAATAGTTATGATAAATTGCATGATAACTCTTACATGTGTAAATAGAATGCCAAGTGCTCCCACAATGTTTGCATAAAGTCTGTGGTCTTACTCTAACATAATCATTCTTTACTTCTGAAGTAGAAGGTAAAGAATTAATATGTTTGTTCTTAGTGCAAAATCTAGCAAGATGATTAGAACTACCACAATTATAACATGTTTTTCTTGAGGCACTAGCATTAAGCATATGATTATTTCTATTATTTATGCCTACTTTTCCATTCCTATTTCTCTTGGACCCTTTAGGTTTCATGGCAGACTTAACCTCTTTGAGCTTATGTTTAAACTGTTTTCCTGTCATTAAACCAACATTAGCCTGCTTCTCACAGATTCTAATTGGTTCTTTAACAGCTTCTAGCTCAACAAGTTTCTCTGTTTTAGATTCAATATCTACTTGTTCAACACAAGTTTCAACTGGCTCCATAACAGCTTCTTTCACAACTACAGATTTTAGCTTGGTGGATTCTGGAACAAATATCACAGGTTTAAGTTGTGATTTAACCTTAACTTTGTCTTTAAACCTAAGTTCATCGTTTTCACAATAGCCTAAACCTACAGAATCTGTTTGAAACACTTGATGAGTGTCTCTTCCAGAGTTTGTCCAAGTCATAATTATCTTTCTTTCTTTTTCAAGTTCAGATTCTAGCTGCTTATTTAACTTAAGCACTTCCTGTTCAATATAAACAGCATCATCTCTTTCTTTTTGAATCTGCTTCATATTCTCAAGTTCTCTTTCAAGAAACTTGTTTCTTTCTTTAAGACTAAGATTCTCAGATTTAATCCTCTCATTCTCTAAAGTCTGATCCCTATAACTAACATGAACACTTTTCAGATATACTCTTAACTCAGATATATTATCAGTATCATAAGCATAAGTAGTTAGGGGTACCTTATTTTCAGAAGATTCAGTCTCATCTCTGACAGTTGCCATAAGAGCATAGTTTTCTCCATCATCAGAGTCTGAAGTATCTGCCCAGTCTCTGCCTTTAGAGATGAGTGCTTTCTCAGATTTGCCTTTCTTGCACTCTGGAGCATAATGACCCATCTCCTTACACTTGTAGCACTGGATTTGAGACTTATCCTTCTTGCCAGACTTGGTCTCCTTCCCATCAGACTTTCTGAAACTTCTTCTTTCAGAGTTTGAATCTTTCCTTGAGAATCTCTTTCCTTTCTTGAAGTTCTTGAATCCCATCTTCTTAAAGGTCTTCACCATCAATGCAGCCATTTGCATCAACTCCTCTTCATCATCCTCAGAGTCAGAAGCTTCATCAGAGTTTGAGTCATCATCAGAGTTTGATGACTCACTCTCAGATTTAATAACTAAAGCCTTTCCCTTGGCTTTCTTCCTTGATGATTCCTTCTTGATGGGGTTCTCCTCGACTTTAAGAGCAACAGATTTTGTCTTCTTGCTGGACCTCCTGTTTCTTTGTTCTATCTCAAGTTCATGAGTCTTTAACAATCCATAGATCTCATCAAGATCTGTATCAGCAAGATCATAATTATCTCTGATTGTTGTTGACTTTAAATCCCACTTTTCAGGTAGAGATAACAGAAACTTGAGATTGGACTCTTCAAGTTCATATTCCTTATCTACCAGAGACAGATCGTTCAACAGTTTGCAAAATCTGTCATAAGTCTCAGTCAAGGTTTCATTAGTTCTTGAATCAAAGTGCTCATACTCCTGTGTGAGTATTGTTTTTCTGTTCTTCTTAATAGCACCTGTTCCCTGGCATCTGACTTCTAAAGCATCCCATATCTCTTTGGCAGTTTTGCAGCCAATTACTCTGTTAGACATTACATTATCTAAAGCACTGTGGAGAAGATGTCTAACCTTTGCATCCTTTGCAATTGATGAGATATCCTCAGGAGTCATATCTTTCTTTTCCTTTGGAACAGTCTTTTGTGCTTGACCATCAACAACAGGGGACAATTTAGTTGGCATATGAGGACCATCATTAATTCTGTCAAGGTATTCTGGATCTGTAGCCTCCAGAAACATGGTCATCTTAACCTTCCAAATCGGATACTCTACTAGCCTGAGAATTGGAACCCTGATTGTTTCATATCGACTCACAGAATTGGGCTTAACCTGTTCAGCCTTAGGAGCAGTTTGATTTTCTTCAGACATGATTAATACTGTGTTTGAATCGTAAAACTGTATATATTAAACAGCCTTGGCTCTGATACCAATTGTTAGGCCGAATACACAATATAATCAAGTATGTATGAGAATAACGATAATTAAGAACACTGTTTATGAATCAATAAACTGTATTTATATTAACAGCTTCTCTCTTTATGATGTTAATGAATCACAAAGAGCTTCTAGGTTACAAGAATAATATATCAATATTCGCGTCCCTTCTAGGGATAACCTATCTGTGTTTATATAGTACACAGCTACATACAATCCTTATCTAATTGATATTCCTACAAGTTAGCTATACAAAACTTATCAATTAAGGATTGCTTCTTATCTTCTATTCCGTTTCCTTAGCTGTATCAATATATTCTGCTTCTTTCCATCTTCAGAATATATTGCTTCTAGAATCTTCAATTCAGCACCGACAGCTAATTCAACTATCACCCTGTCAGACTTTAAATAAACTCTGACCGGCTTCAATTAAACTCTTCACCCTGTCAGAGTTTAACTAAACTCTGACTGGCTTCTGATAAACTCTTGTCAGTACCTGTTGCTTAAACACTGATAAACAAACATTAGCAATTATATCTAACATGTGTAGTTGATCAATATAATGAATTTATAGTAATTTTACAACCTAGGTTTCCATCACGACATATATATTGACATAATAACACAAATAGAATAACATAATGAAAATGAATAGTCGGAGCTTTGGGTGCATACTTGATTCATTTTCGGCAATCGAATGCAAAGAACTGTTAAAATTCACCATGATTCTATATCTAATGCCTGATAATGAGGCTCATACGAGTTAGTAATCAAAAAATGAACAAATATAGTTCAAATTGCAATCCATACACAACATATTAGTATCATATAACTAAGGATTCTTGTGGTTCTAGAGGTCCCTAAATATCCATTTGAAAAAAGAGATGAGTGAATTAAAATCAGTACCTGGTATAACAATTTATGAAAAAAGCTTCGTGATATTCATCATCGCTGCACCTGTTAGGAATCAAAAGCCGAGTATTACACACAACAAAGAAAGTAGACACATGAATTAACACAAAAGGTCTACATGCATGTATAAAAAGCTTCGATACAGAGAGAAAATGAAAAAAAAAAGTAGAAGAGAATAAAAATTCATGGATTTGGAATTTAAAAAGATACAATTCATAATAATCAAGGATTCGAAATGAAAACCAATCTTAATTCATAATAATTAAGGAGAGCTGATTGAAATCAGTTAATGAGCATAAAAGATAACCAAATCAAATTGGATTTTGAATGGGTCATAGTTTCCATACATGACTAATTTAGATTTCAAATATACAGATAATTAAGATATACAGATAATCAATCACAAATTTGAATTTTAAAAAAAATAGCTACTATTACGGGTTAGTTGAGAAAAGATATTGTCTGTTTGATATTAGTAAGTAAATCAAGGAAGATTTTAATTAGGTCAAAGTTTCCATAAATGAATAATTTAAAATTCAAAACTAATTGCAAAATATATGGGAAGATTATGCTGATTCGTAACTAATTAATTCTAAATGGGTCATAATATGGATAGTCCATGGATTTTCTGAAAATGAATGGGAAGTTAGTGTTACAAAAGGTCCATGGGTAAATTTTTTTACCCGATGGGTAAATTCCTCGTTACACTTTAAGAATACTAGTAATATGCCCGTGCTTCGCATACGGAATGATATTTGTTTTAATTTAATATTTGTTATTTATTTATTGAATTTCTAATTTTATATTTTGACTTTATATAAGTGATTTGTTATATTATATTTATATTATGACATATATTATGACATTGATTTCGTTCTCTTTGACAAACACACTAACAATATTACACGTTCGTGTAATTGTAACGTTCACCTCAAAGTAACAATATCATACGTCATTCTCACAGTAACAATATTATACGTCCCTTTCAAAGTAATGTTGAGGTCGTATTTAATTACGTCATTTTCAGAGTAATAATATTATACGTCCATCTCAAAGTAACGTTGAGGTCGTACTTAATTACGTCCTTCTCAGAGTAGTAATATTATACGTCTATCTCAAAGTAATGTTGAGGTCGTACTTAATTTTTGTTAATATGAAACATAAAACATCTGAATGAAATTTAAACAAATGAAAAATCAGAAATGGTAGGATTAAAGTCATTAAATCCTTTGATGACATGAATAACACATTGAAATGATTCTAATATTTGAATAACATAATAATTGAATCCTACCAATCATAATATTCGATATCTTGAATGGAAGAAAACAGTATCTTGAAAAGAATAAGCTGCAATTTGTAATGCACACATTTGGTTTCCCACAAATGCTTCATCTTTAGCTGTTTGCCCCAAATTTCTCCATCATGTCGATAGTTTCCATCAACGGTCTTATCACAGAGCGCATCCCATAGCTCGTCTGGGTAAGGAAGACCCTCTATCTGGTACATTGGGCCAGGATTTCTGGCATTTGGACAGAATTTATAAATTGGCAGAAGTTTCTGTTTATTGGATATGTAAGAATATCTGTCTTCGAGAAACCTCATCAGTTGTAGCAGGTTATTTCTCATATGGCAAGTTTTGAAAAAGGAATACATTTCTTCAGATATCTTCATTACATCGAAAGGTCTGTATATTGCTTTAAAAAACAAAAAGCAGAATGAAGATGGAAAATGATTACCTGCAAGTCGGGATAAAACATTAAGGTGGTGTTGAACGTCATACTTCCTGAAAAGATTATCAACTGAATTGTAGAACATAGCTTGTTCAACTTTGTTCTTAACAGCAAAACGAATAAATCCACTGAACTGGTAACGTGTTGCTTCATAATCGTGTCGATGAAATTTGTATAGTGAATCCCAATCCAGCTTTTCCAGGACATCCTTGATTTTATGTGTTGTTTTCTTAGTTACCCAAGCCATGAGGAATTTTGAGAAGGTATTGAAATAACGAATACGAAATATAATGAAATTGAAGATCAAGCTCATCTCATCTGATGGAAGGCTGAGTATATTATCATTCACCATTGTTATGATTAATAGGAAATATATGAGTAGGATGGTAATATGTGGTGTGATTAAGGAAAAATGTTTGTTGAGAAAGTGGACAATCAAGAATAATGTAAAGTTAAGTATTGGTGAATATGGTGAGTTGTAGTTATACATAATATCTCGAAATTACGGTAACACCGTACTGCTTTAATATCAGATTTCAGAATAATCTCAAGTAATTTACCTTATGGAGACCTCAAGATATCTCATATAAAATATAAATAATATTTTGAATTTGAAGGTGGGCAACATTATAATTAAAGGTTTCTCGTTGTCGCCTACCGGCGACGTCTCGCATTTTAATGAACTGAAAAATTAAAAGATCCCATCGTAAAATAAAGAATAATAGTTTATTAATAAATTTGGAGATTAGTTAAATATATAATTGACCTAAGTAAATTTCTTAAGATAAATTTTTTTTTTAGTGTAAATTTTAATTGTAATTTTATAATTATACATAATATTCTAAAATTACGGTAACACCCCACTGTTTTATATGAGATTTCAACATTAAGTTAACTCATGGCGACCTCATAATCCTTCTTAATCTCATTTAAAAAATATATAATATTTTGAATATAGGCAACATTTTAATTAAAGATTTCTCGTCGTTGACAATCGGCGACGCCTCGCATTTTAAAGAATTGAAAGATTAAGAGACTCCGTTGTAAATAAAGAACAATAGTTGATTCACAAATACGAAGATTAGTTAAATATATAATTGACCTCAGAAAATTCGTGATGTAGTAGTGCTTTTTAATATAAATTTTTAATGATAATTTTGTAGTTATATATAATATCCTGAAATTACGGGTAACACCTTACTGTTTCAATATGAGATTTTAGCATAATCTTAAGTAATTTACCTCATGACGACCTTTCATGTAAAATTTATATTATATTTTGAATTTGAATGTATGCAACATTTTAATTAAAGGTTTCTCGTCGTCGCCTACCGGCAACGTCTCGCATTTTAAAGAATTGAAAGATTAAAAGATCCCATCGTAAAATAAAAAATAATAGTTGATTAACAAATTTGGAGATTAGTTAAATATATAATTGTCCATAGGAAATTTCGTGAGATAGTATTGTTTTTTAATGGTAATTTTGTAGTTATATATAATATCCTGAAAGTACGGGAAGACCCTACCATTTTCATATAAGATTTCAGCATAATCTCGAGTAATTTACCTCATGACAACCTTTCAGGTAAAATATATATTATATTTTGAATTTGAATGTAGGACGACCTTTCAGGTAAAATATAAATTATATTTTGAATTTGAATGTAGACAACATTTTAATTAAAGGTTAGAAAATCTCACATTTTAAAGAATTGAAAGATTAGAAGATCTCATCGTAAAATCAAGAATTTATTTTATTATATATATATTTATCATAATAAGGAATTTATTATAATAGATATAAGATTATAATAGATGTAAAATTTTAATATCCTTTTCTAAATACTCTGAATTCATAATAATATAAGATTATGAAATATTGTTAAAATATTTTAATAAAAAATTAATAAAACTAAAATAAGTTATTATAAATAAATTTAATTGAATAGAACGTGATTGCTGAATTTTACTCGGCCTCGACTTAAATATATATTAAGATAAATTATTTAAAAAAATTTCTTCTTCTGAATATATAAAACTAAAATATAATGTTTAAATTTTTATTTAGAAAAAATAAAGTTTTAAAAATAAGTTGTAGAGAGCCAGTGTAAAAAAGCCGTAAAGAAAGAAATGAGAGGGACACAGGAAGTACTTTTTTTAAGAATAACAAACTAATACAATATTTAATCGATAAATGTGTAATTTATCGAAAAACAAAAAAAAATAATTCTATTACATAATATGATTTACGGGTACCGAACTCCCTACCAAAAATTGTTACATATTTATGATATCATAATTAATTTGATGATATTGAAGTAATTGTCAACCATTTTTTATAAGTTAAATAATATAAAAATTAAAAGAAAAACTCCTTACTTATTCTTCTCTTGATAGATTCACATATTTATGAAATTTGTAACATATTTATATATTATTATTAAATAAATATCTAAATATGCCTATGCTTTCATTTGATAAAAAAATACATTGTATTAACCAATCTGAGTCTATGAATACATAATGAAGTTGCATCAAAAGATGTTAGAGAAGAATACAAAAGTGACCATCAAGTTGTAAATAACTGCTTTGTAAAAGTACATCGCAATGTTTACAAAAGTTGCATTCAATAGCATGTGCTGCAGACAATCTCCCTTGTCATCTACCGAAAAGTTGTTCATTGAGCCTTCTATATGGTAACTATAACGATCTTCATCTAGACAAAGTTAAAGCAGCAAGACAAAATGAATTACTAAACATCCAACATTTAAAGACACTTCTAGTGAAAAATTCTAATGAAAGAATAGTTGATTTGATAGTTCCCCTGAACAATGTCATGATAAGGATATTGCCTTGACACATGTAAAAGCCAGAGGCTATCAACAATGTCCTGTGTTTATAACAATTCATGAATTTGGACTTTGAGCCTGCAAGGTAACAATGTCTAGGTAAGAATTAGTTCAGTAGGAGGTGATTCATACTCCTGGTTTGGTTTACCTTGCTCTAATGGAGAGAACTCTGTTAGTTGTTAGCTGGTCTTCAACCTCGGAATCATTTTCAAGAGGCTCGAGCTCTGCTGATGGTTTTACTCCTGAAAGATGTTATAATAGATTATATAAGCAAGTCAGTGATACTAAAGTGCATCGCTAAAAATTAATAAATGGACAATGTAGACTCTAGCAGTTTTCTTTGATATGTCACACAAATTTCAGATGCTTTAATTTTAATACATGGATAAATATAGACATTCCGTACTTATCTTCGATATTGGCGCATGGATTTCATGCTACATTGGCAAAAAAGAAGATTGGTGTTGGCATAAAATTCGACTTTCATAGGATGGTTCATTCAAAGGAAAAAGCACTCCAGTCCCACTTACAACCATCAAATTTTACAGTAACCAGTAGCACAGTGCTTCTTGTACCAAAGTTGTTTATGTAACAGTTGTTTGTTGTCTGTTGATATCGCAAGTTAAAGAGAATAACGGAAAAGAGCCTAGATGAGAAAGATTTCAATAAACTGTTATGAAAATTAAAATCAAGAACCAAGTGAATAAGTCGTTTACCTGTTAGAGACGGTTCTATGCGAGGGAATCTATTATCCTGCAAATTTGTCTTTCCAGTCTGCTCTTAGCTTGATTATGTAAGTTGATACAGATTCAAGAAGAGAAACATAATGCATTTTGGGAAATAAAAATTACTTGCTTTAGACACTACTGTTGATTGAGTACCTGGTTCTGTAAAGTGGCCGAAATTCAGGAGCTATTTCTCAACACCCAGAATTCCAGAAATGAACTCCATCGAATTTGAAACTAAGGATCCAGTGTTTTAAAAGGAATGTTATGATCATGTTCATAACTGTAAAACTAACAATGCAAGATCCCATGTAATATACCCATCTCCCCCTCTTAAACACACACATGCATAGTTATTGCTTATGATATAACCCCATCAAGCATCGCAAAAGTCTTATTTCTTTCTTCTGACTTGCTGACCAAGCGAGACTGAAGTCCCTCCCATCAGTGGCTAGAATAGCCTTTCTGTCATATGCCTCAAGCATTCTGCACTCAAATAGGATATGAGTGAAAGCTTTAAACCTAAATAAGCCAAAAGCAACCAAGCGTCTAATATTTCAGCCAAAAAATTAAGTTTAAGGTACAGAACCATGACATTTGTTTCCTTTGCAAGTTAAAGCATATGTTTCAGTTAAACTTAGTTAAAGAATCTAAGTTTACATCTGAGGAATATTGCTTATCCGTGTGGAATAAATATTACATCGTATCCGAAGAAGAATGGACAATATATGCATGGACACAAAAGACATCTTATGTTTTCTAAATATATGACATGGAAGGAAAGCCATTTACTAAAAGTCGAATAATCAAGCTTTGTCTAGAAATAGGATTATTTACATGAGAAGCAAACATGTATTAAGTTTAATGTCTTTGTGACCTCAGTTCAGAACATTTCTTGACATCAAAGACAAAAATGTTAACAGGTCATAAGAACACTGTGAAATAGATAGATGCAGTTCATTACAGCGGTTAGAAGAAAAAGGATCCAATTTTCAGATTTTAGGAATTTGGTCAATAAAGTGCACAATATATAGTGCCAATAAAGTGCACAATATATAGTTCCTCGGTGAAGTAAATGCCTTCAAAAGCCAACCTATAGAGCATGTAGACAAACGGAATCATACATACATCTGAAATTTCCCACTAAATGAAGTCAAACTATAATCATATTTTTTTGCACTGGTCTAAAAGTCTTGACAATTAATGACTTAAAAGTAATAAATAATTAATAAAAATTTATGCTTTAAAATGGCATATAATAGCATAAGTATTGCTTCAATTGTAGAATGATAGTGATGAAAAATCAAAACAGAAAAAAGTGGCATAAACTCAAAAATAGTGCGATAGGATGAATTGCAGACCTTTGAAATAGCCCACTTATCAGCAATAGCAAAAGAAATCCATCTGTTTTCACAACCCAGCTCATCAGTTGTGTTGTCTTTAAACGTAGAGTAAATGTGCCTATTCGAGCCTTTGGGAAAGTAAAAGACCAGTCATACAAATCCTAAAACAAAACACACAAAAACATCCACAAATTAGGCATATGCCCAAACACTGT
Source organism: Heracleum sosnowskyi (assembly GCA_030848705.1). Lineage (NCBI taxonomy): Eukaryota > Viridiplantae > Streptophyta > Magnoliopsida > Apiales > Apiaceae > Heracleum > Heracleum sosnowskyi. The sequence continues at coordinate 108,709,435 of CM061243.1, read as the reverse complement.
ATATCTAAAATTTGAAGTAACTCACCCTGACAAACACCAACAAATTAGATTTTCCTGTAAAATAATTATAAGATAAAGATAATGCAAAAAGATAATACCCGTAAAAAAGTAATAATAAACAATCATTGTACTTAAATTTGAATTGTAAGACTAATATGCGATACATACAATATTACAAAAGAAAAAGAAAAGCCGAAGAATATCATGGTTGAATTGATGTTGGCGCTGGTATTCTGATCGTGACCAAATTGTATTTCAAAGACTTCTGTACGTAGTGTAGTTTTTATGCTTCAATTTGAAGCAGAATACAACACAATTAGTAGTATATAATACATTTTACTTTATAAATTAAATTAATTAAAATGAGGGGATAACCAAAAATTGAGTGTGAACCAGACCACAAAATCAACAAAGCTACCAAATCAACTTAACATACCAAAAGAAGGCTCAGTAAAAGCTCATTCTGAATCACCTAATCTCTTCTATTAATTCTCGTTCCTAAATGAAAAGACCCTGGCTAGAGCTGCAACATGGTAAATAAAACAGAATTCACAGAAACATCATTATTCTAAAGGTTCTAAGAAAATCACATCTCAAATCCATTTACTTGGAAGCGGCTTAAGAGAAAAGCCAGCATTGTTGTTACCGCGCCATTTGATTATGTCATTCTTAAGAGTGCATTTTTAGGAACAGCAAGACTCCATAGGGTGTTCATTTAGTTATATGAGCATCCATTATATATTATTGTACACTTACATATATATTACAGAAAATAAAAATGTTATAAGCCTTAGTTGCACTCTCACATATGGTTTCTAACAGCTGTTTACACCTCAACTTTCTCAGCTCAGGTTTTACTTCCTCGACTCCTAAGCACCTGATTGGTGGCCTTCACAGTGAATAGAATCTAGACAAAAGCTTAAGGTCATCTGTAACTACCTGCTCCTGAACATATGCAAATTGAGCATCACGACTCTTTTTACCAGATCTTGTAACCTAAGAATTAAGCCCAAAAACACGGGCTTCCATGTACAGTACTGCATCCATCTCAAGGCATGAAGAGTCTATTACAATGCTTTAAACTTACTTGCAGTAGTAAAAGAACCATATAAGCAGTTTATGTAACAAAGAGGAATGGATGTATTTTATAGTTATATTGTATTATGCAAATGAGCACACATACATCATTGATAGTATGTTAGGTTTCGAAGCTTTTTTCAAAGTAAAGTGATCTTATAGAAACCGAAAACTTATATGAAGACTTATTTAAATTAATAATAAACACCAGGAAATAGTAAGCATGAACCGCTTCATATTCACAGTTTCCTAATGAGTATTTCAATAATTGATGCAAGCTCAAATCTCAGTTTCTCGGGCATTTTCATTAGAAAATAGCCTAAAAAGAAGCAACCAACAAAATCCTGATCAAACAATGGTTTATTTGTTAGCTTAAACCTTAAACCTTCAACTTAACATAGACACTAAACCAAGACACTTCCCTGTTAAGGACCATAAGTTTGAACCAACCGAGACACTTAACACATACCATAAATTTTGTGGTACAATAACAATTTAAAAAGGAACTCTAAACTTATGACAACACATAAAGCTTCTTACCTTTCTCATGTTTCTTCATTTTGCCTACTCCAATAGTAGCTTAAGCATTCACATTTCACCTTTAAGTATTCAGTGTCAGTTTTGAATGATCATAAGATGCAGATGCCCATGGCACTGTTTCTGCAGACTAACCTCTAGAATTTCACCAGCTGAAACTACGATTGGGGAGTTTAGGTCCAAATTTTTTTTTCTTAGGTTTCTAGAAACATTAAGTATCCTTTTTGACTCGATCAAAATTGATTGCCTCATGAGAAAGTAATTTATTGTTAAAAAGTAAAGGATTGTTGATTATGTAAATGCAAACCTGTTCAGCGAGAAATCATGTAAGAAACTATCAGGTGTCTTTGTTTTCCTATTTTTTGATCTACATCTTTGCTCTCATCAGTCTCCACTTTGTGCTCTCTTGTCTCACTTTCTTCCTATTTTTTTATCTACATCTTTGTTCTGTCTCCACGTTTTAGTGTATTACATTGTGTATAATACGCTGCCTTGTAAAACTTAAGGAATGGAGATTTCTGTGAGATTTCTTGTAAACAATGATGAGCTTTTTTAAAATGTAAGTTAAGATGAATAACTAACATTCAGTGATAATCCATAATAAACAATGATTTCAAAAACTACAACTAAACTACAAAATATAAAGATTTTAATAGGATAATCCGGAGAAATTTATCCGAATAAAAGATATTACCTTGAAATCTGTTAAAATGAAAAATGAGTGATGCGACTCCATTCTTTCAAGCACAGAAGCGATATTACTGAAATCAAATTTCCAAATTAAATACATATATTTAAAATGAATCAAATATCCAAATTAAATTCTTTTCTTTTGTTCCTCATCCTCTTTTGGCCTTGAAATTAGCAGGCGATATATGACCAAGAGAATATTAAAAGAGAGGAACATATGTTACCTTATCTATAGATACTAAGATTGCACTGCATAACTTAGCAAAAAAAGAAAAGATTGCACTGCATAGAAATCTGCTGCCCTACCTGAATCATATACAAAAGCAATTTGTGTTAAGCAGTTAGACACTGAACACTCAAATGAAATGAAGGTTTTCTCACTCCTAATATTAGCTTTCTTAAAATCTTGACCAGTGAGTCTACTATAACTACTACCTTTATGTGAATCCCTTTGAAAATTGATGCGGCCTATGTCTAAAGAAGCACCGAGCATTGTTTTCATCTCGTATAAAAATGAACTCCTTACTTGCCTGACATCGCATCAATATTAGACTTTTAGCTAATACAGTGAAAAGTATGATTTCTAATATGAGAAATTTGTTTTAAAAAAAAGGAGGAGGAAGAAATAAGCTCAAACCTACCATAGAACTTAAGACTGTAGACATAGATGCCTTGGAGCCTGTTAATGAGAAATATGGCAACAAAGCTGGAACAGGAACGTTTATGCCAATCTCAATCAAGTGCAACTTACAATAAAGCTCAATCCTAAAATACTCTATAAATAAGAAGATTGTAACTGATGTACTTACTAATATGGGGATCACAAAGTTGCTGCAATTTGCATATCCAACTTCCTGAAGTAATTTATACAATTTTGATAGGTTTACTATGTTACTCTAGTCCTAAGAAGCATCAAGATCTTTTTATTCCTCCGCTCAAGAACCTGCAAATTAAGTTCATAAATCAAAATTCGGGCGTACATGCGCAACTTGTACCTTAGTCTGAAATTTCCTAGCAACATAGGCGAATTATGTAAAAAAAGCTCATCATGCCTGCCAAGAGTAAATGTCTATGAATTAAATAAAATAGTACATTAAAACCTAAATTTTAACATTAAATTCTAACTGAATAACATACTTAATTCTATTAATAATATTGATGGCATCGTCTAATCTGTTAGCCCTTGCATAAGAAAGATAACTAAATTCAAGAATAATAAAAAAAACATTCAGTAGATATGTTAGATCAGAATTCAATGATCGTCAGAAGCTAGACTCAACTGATCAGGATTGCTGACGTCATCAGTATTGCATGGTCATCAGTATTTGATCAAGCGTCAGTATCTTATTGATCATCAGGATTCCTACTCAGACTATGATCAGGTTTGATCATCAGGACTTGAAGCTAATCAGGATTCCTACTTCGAGTTATATTTGGAGTCTAGATAAACATGGAAGTTTGTTCCTGGTTTGTAGAATGCAGCTATTGATTAAAGATATGTTTCTATCTTTATTATGATTATGACTTATCTTGTTATTGATAGAGAAGCTGTGTGCACTATATAAACACAGTTTTGGTTTCGATTTATGTATTCATTCGAGAGAGAACATAATCGGAGAGAAGCTCTTAAGAACAGAATTTCTTGAGAGAGTTTTTGTAAGCTAGCAGCTCTTAAGAACATCAGAATTTCTTAAGAGAGTTTGTAACAGTTTTATATCAAAGTTAATAAAGCTGTTATTGTTATTGTTATTGATCTTTCATATTTGTGTTATATAAAGTCGAGAATCTTATACAATTGTATTCAACCCCCTTCTACAATTGTTATTTACTGGGCAACAATTGGTATCAGAGCAAACTGATTTAATTCTGAATCAGATACGATCTAAAGATGTCGACAACCAAGTATGAAAGCATGAAGATTCCCATCTTGAAGATATCAGAATATCCCACATGGAGGGTAAAGATGCTGATGTACCTGGAGGCTATGGATCCTGACAATCTGGACAGGATTCGTGATGGACCATATATACCAACAAAGTTCGTAGAACGAACAGATACTGTACCATAACATTATGTGGTCAAAGCTAAATCTGAATGGACTCCAGAAGAAAAAGCTCATGTACTCAGAGAACCAAAGATAAAGAATATCTTGCACAATGGTCTTGATGCTGTTATGTCAAACAGAGTGATTGCATGCAAGTCTTCAAAAGAAATCTGGGATACTTTGGAAACTCAGTGCCAGGGATCTGCATCTGTCAAGAAAAACAGAAGGGCTCTATTGATTCAAGAATATGAACAATTCGATGCAAGACCTGAAGAGAGCCTAACTGAGCTATATGATAGATTCCTGACACTATTGAACAGCTTATCCTTAGTTGACAAAGTATATGAAACTGAAGATTCAAACACCAAATTTCTTAGAGCTTTACCTGAAGAATGGGATACTCAGACCTCAATCATTAGACACCAGTATGATCTGAACATTGTGTCTCTTGATGAGATCTATGGGATGCTAAGAACTCATGATCTTGAAGTTCAACAGAGAAAGAACAAGAAAAGCAACAAGGCAAAGTCAATTGCTTTGAATGTAGAAGCAAAATCAAAAGAGAAAGCTATGGAGGTCTCTAGAAGGAAAGCAAGAGTAGCTGAGTCAGATCCTGACGACTCTTCATCAGATACTGATGGCAATCCTGATGCCAATACTGGTGATGAATCTTCTGATTCAGACATGGAAGAGATGGTTGCTATGATTGTCAGAAACTTCAGAAGGATGAAGTTCAGGAAGAATAGAAGACAAGGCAACTTTCAGAAAAAGACCTTCAAAGCAGACAAAGACAAGTATATCAAGAAGGACAGCAAGGGTAGCAAATTTGACAAGTCAAAGGTTAGATGCTACAAGTGTAATGGTATGGGTCACTTTGCTTCTGAATGCAATAAGACAAAGGCACTCATCACATCAAGCAAGGATTGGATGGACTCTTCCTCAGAATCTGATACTGAGGTAGTCAACTATGCGTTAATGGCCAATGCTAATGTAACTGCTGCTCCTGATGATAAGGTACTAAATACTTTCTTTGATTTTGATACTGATAATGCTTCTGAGTTAAGACGTTTTCTAAAGTCATTACATATTAGCTTTAGAAGTCAAACTGCTGAAAATACTAGAATCTTATCTGAGATGTCTGACCTTAGAAAGAGGAATGAGATATTAGAAGCTGAATTTTCTCGTATGCAAGAAGTACAAAAAGATTGTGATAATGCTAAACACATGCACTTAGAGATGACATCTAAATGTACTTCCCTTGAAAAAGAACTTGAATATGCTAATGAGAAAATCAGAACCTGGACAGACTCTGGTAGGAAATTTCATGAGATTAATACCTCTAAGAATTGGAAAGAGTGTCTAGGATATAAGTCAGATGAAGATAAGAAATTAGCAGAGAAAATTGTCATTAATGAGACAGTCAGTCCAAAGACCTATAGACATGTTATAGACTCAACCAAATCTAAGATTACTCCTGTTAATTTTGTTTTTGGTAAGGATTCCAATTCTACTTTTGAAAAGGGATCTTCTTCTACTCAAGGAATTAAAATCGTTAAGTCTAAACCTGTCTTGAATAAAGTCACTAAGAATGTAGGTCTATTGTCTCAAAAACAGCTTAAAGATAAAATCTGTGAGGTTACAGATAAGAAAAAGGAAGCTACTGTTAAGAGAAACAGGAATGGTAAAGTTGGGATCAATAAAGAGAATGGTTATAAATATATCCCAAATGCACCTAGAAAGTGTTGTTTTAACTGTGGTAACTCTAATCATCTTGCTATTGATTGTAAGAAGAGTAAGAAGAAGATTACTGATATTTCTAAGTCTGATGTTAGGAATAGATCAGTACTCTATAAACCGCAGAAGTCCTGTTTTCATTGTGGTAGTCTATGGCATTCTATTTATACATGTAAAGAGTATCATGATTTGTACTATAATTTTTATGATCTATTGCCTAAGTTTGAAAGTAGTACAAAGTCTGATAGAACTGAAAATGTCATAATGAAGCATGCTTTTGTTAATACTGATACTGACAAAGCAAATCCTGATGGAGTAAATCCTGTCAGGACTGCTAAAGTCAAAAAGTCTTCTGCTGCTAAAATTAATAAATTGCATGAGAAAGGAACCCAACATGTATGGGTTCCTAAGTGTTCTAACTAGTGTGTTACTATTCTGATGCAGGGTAAAAGGAAAAATGTGTTAGTCATGGATAGTGGATGTTCTGTGCACATGACTGGAAACAAAGCCCTGTTATCAGAATATGAGGAAAAAGCTGGCCCAACTGTGTCTTATGGAGATGGCAACATTGGACAAACCTTGGGATATGGCAATATAATCATTGGAAATGTCATCATTGAAAAAGTAGCTCTAGTGAAAGGACTAAAACACAACTTTTTGAGTATTAGTCAAATCACTGACAGAGGTTATCATGTCAATTTCTATTCCACACATTGTGAAGTAGTCAGTAAAGCAACAGGGAAGATAGCACTAACTGGCTACAGGCATGGTAACATATATGAAGCCAACATTCTCTCAGATACTGATGGCTCCCCTACATGTTTCATCAGTAAAGCTTCAGTAGATGAAAGTTGGAATTGGCACAAGAAGCTTTCTCATCTGAACTTCAGCAACATCAATGAGTTGGTTAAGAAAGAATTAGTAAGAGGATTACCTAATGTCTTATTTACACCTGATGGACTCTGTGATGCATGCCAAAAAGCAAAACAAAGAAGGACATCATTCCAGAGTAAATCAGAATCCTCTATTGAAGAACCATATCACATGCTACATCTTGATCTGTTTGGTCCAGTCAACATCATGTCCATCAGTAAGAAAAGGTACACTCTTGTAATTGTTGATGAATATTCTAGATTCACCTGGGTGTATTTTCTGCACAGAAAAGATGAAACTCCTGAAGTTCTGTTGGATCATGTGAGGATGATTGAGACAACCACAAAGTACAAAGTCAAGATTCTGAGAAGTGATAATGGTACTGAATTTAAGAATTCAAAGATGGAAGAGTTCTGCAAATACAAAGGAATCATTCAACAATTCTCTGCTCCTGGCACACCTCAGCAAAATGGAGTAGTAGAAAGGAAGAATAGAACTCTTATTGAAGCTGGCAGAACTATGTTGGAAGAAGCTAAATTACCTACATATTTCTGGGCAGAAGCAGTCAACACAGCATGCTATACACAAAATCTCACATTGATAAACAGGCATGGTGTCACTCCTTATCAGTCTCTCAAAGAGAAGAAGCCAAGTCTGAAGCATTTGCATGTGTTTGGCTGTAAATGTTTTGTTCTCAGAACTCATCCTGAACAGCTAGGGAAATTTGAAACAAAGGCTGATGAAGGAATATTCATAGGTTATCCTACATCAAGAGCCTTCAGAGTTTTTAATTTGAGAACAAGAACTGTCATGGAGTCAATTCATGTATCTTTTGATGATAAGAAGATAACTGGAATCATTGAAGACTCGCATGATAGATTGTTATTTGAAAATGAAGCTTCCAAGGAACCTGAAGAAATTGAATCAGAAGCTGTCCATTCATCCAGTACTGACGGGTCACCAAATCCTGATGACACACCAGATACTGATGGTGCTAATACTGATGATGCAAACAACAGTGATACAACTAGTAGTGCTAATGTTGAGGGGGAGCAACGGCATTCAACTACAAGTTCAGAGTCAACTCAATCATCAGGACAGAATTCTTCAGATACTGATTCAAGTGAAGATCCTGATAACACATCAGGAGGGCATAGCAATAATTCAGGGAGAGCTTCAAATCAATCAAATTCTTTCAATCAAGATAACACCAATCCAGGGGGAGCATCTACTTCAAGAAAAAATTTGACACCAGCAAGGAAATGGACAAAAGATCATACTCCTGATTTGATAATTGGAGATCCTGATGCAGGTGTTCAAACAAGAAGTGCAACTCAGAATGAATGTTTATATAATAACTTTCTATCCAAGGAGGAGCCTAAGAAAGTTGAAGATGCACTTAAAGATGCTGATTGGGTTACTGCAATGCAAGAAGAACTGAATGAATTTGAAAGGAATGAAGTCTGGAAACTGGTACCAAGACCAAAGAATAGATCAATTGTTGGTACAAAGTGGATTTTCAAGAACAAGACTGATTCTGATGGAGTCATTATCAGAAATAAAGCTAGACTAGTTGCAAAGGGGTATTCCCAACAAGAGGGAATTGACTATGATGAAACTTTTGCTCCTGTTGCAAGACTAGAAGCCATCAGGATATTTCTTGCTTATGCAGCACATAAGAAATTCAAGGTTTTCCAGATGGATGTTAAAAGTGCTTTCTTAAATGGTGAACTGGAGGAAGAAGTTTATGTTGAACAACCTCCTGGTTTCATTGATCCTAAATATCCAGATTATGTCTACAGACTGGATAAGGCACTTTATGGACTAAAGCAAGCTCCAAGAGCATGGTATGAAACCTTAGCTCAATTCTTACTGGAAAGTGGATTCAAAAGAGCTGCAATTGATAAAACTCTATTTTATCTGAATCATGGTAAGGAGTTGCTGTTAGTTCAAATTTATGTTGATGATATCATTTTTGGGTCAACAAACAATAAGCTGTGTGAAAAGTTTTCCAAGCTTATGCAGTCAAGATATCAAATGAGCATGATGGGAGAAATGAGTTACTTTCTGGGTCTTCAAGTTAAACAGACTGATGAAGGGATTTTTATTAATCAGTCTAAATACACAAGGAATTTACTGACAAGGTTTAACATGCAAGACAGTACTCCTGCTTCAACTCCCATAGCTACAGCTACCAAACTTGATCCTGATCAAGGTGAAGAGGTAGATGTAACTCACTACAGAGGAATGATTGGCTCTTTATTGTATCTCACTGCCAGTAGACCAGATATCATGTTTGCAACCTGTCTATGTGCAAGATTTCAAGCAAAACCTAGAGAACCACATCTGATTGCAGTCAAGAGAATTTTCAGATATCTCAAAGGCACTCCTTCACTTGGCCTTTGGTATGCAAGGGAATCAGATTTTGGGTTGTGTGGTTATTCAGATGCTGATTTTGCAGGATGCAAAATAGACAGGAAAAGTACTTCAGGAAGTTGTCAGTTTTTGGGTGGAAGACTAGTTTCATGGTTCAGTAAAAAGCAGAAATCTATTTCCACTTCAACTGCAGAAGCTGAGTACATTGCTGCAGGAAGTTGTTGTGCTCAGATAATGTGGATGAGAAATCAGTTGTTAGATTATGGCCTGTCATACTCAAAAATCCCTATTTATTGTGATAACCAAAGTGCTATTGCAATGACAGGAAATCCAGTTCAGCATTCTCTTACTAAACACATAAGTATCAGATATCACTTTATAAGAGAACAGGTTCTGGAAGGAACAATTGAACTTCACTTTGTTCCTACTGATCAACAACTAGCTGATATATTCACCAAGCCACTACCTGAAGCTACTTTCAATAAGTTGGTGAATGAACTTGGAATGATGAATTTTGAGAATTTCTAGAAGGAAAGCTACAGAGAGGAAATCCTGATAACTGTCAAATCCTGATGGTTATTCAGAAAGGTATGTTTTCTTTGATCAAATCCTGATAGGATGGAATCCTGACAGGAAGTCAACTGGTCAATTCTGATGTACAGGTCAGTACTTTCATTGCTTAATTTGTGCCTAATTTTTCGTCCGTATCTGCTAATGGACGATTGAGTTTTAGTAGGACAACTGTATACGCGCGTGTGTTGCTCTATTATAGATATATCTATACATACACATAAAAAGCGGTGCAGTTTTATTTAATGACACACGTAATCTGTCCACTAATTAGTTATACACAAATCATATTTTGCCACCTGTCATTGAGAGTAATATTTTGTTTTAACAAAATACTTTTCATTGTTTTACATCTTTCATTACTCTCTCATCATCAGTTTTTCGTTTTTATCTCTCTCTGTGCTTTCATACCCTAATTGCTTCAAATCTTAATTCTCAAGTTTTCAAAAGCATTACAATGGCATCTTCATCTTTCATGAACAAACAAACAGTAATTCGTGATATTACTTTTGCCACTAATAACTTTGTAGCCATACTAGACCATCAAGAATTGCCTACTGAGTTCCATATAATTCAAGATTTTCTTACTTCAAGCCCATTGAAGTATGCTTTAACAGAGCCTGCAAGTGTTTCTTTTAAGTTTGTAATGCAGGTTTGGAACACAGTTGTTTTTGGTCAAAGTTCTACAGGAACCATTCTGATGCAGTTCGAATCAAATGGGGTCACTCATCATGTCACCCCTGCTGTTATTGAAGAGGCATTGCATTTGCCTATTCTGGGTGAAAAAGTTCCTAGGGTGATTTCAGACTCTGCTCTATTTGAGTTTGTCAAGAAACTGGGCTACAATGGAGAAGTAAAGAGATATGGAAATCTCTTTAGGACAAAGCTTAAGAAGGAATGTAATTTCTTCTTTGATACAATCAGCCGCTGTTTCCTGAACAAGACATCAAATTTTGATGCTCTTCCATCAGGATCTCTTAAAATTGGGTACTCTCTTATCCATTCTACAGTGTTTGATTATGGCTCTTTTATCTTAAAAGCTTTAAGTGATAGGAAATCAGATAAATTGGGTTCTATCTGTTTTCTTAGATTTTTATAGTTGATATTTAATCACTTATGTCCTAATGTTGTTTTTGAGGATGATGTAGTTCTACCAATCTGTAGAATTACTGAGAATAATATTAAGTCCTTAGTCAACAGTGATAAGGCAAATGGTTTCATAGGAAATGCTTTTATTCCTGATGAGGTTAGGTTTTTCTTACATCAGAAAATGCCTACTCGTTATGGACTACTTTCTAATGCTATGGTACAAGGACCAACCCACCTTGTTCCTGACACAAGCATGCAACCTAAACAGTCTAAACAGTTAACAACCACCTCTACTGTCTCTCAAAAGACTTTAGTTGTAAAATCAAAGAAATCAGCTAGAACTGATGTGTCTGGAAGGCAATCAGGTTCAAAGGATTTTTCCTCTACACCACTCACTAAAAAGAAGATACAAGGGGGTGTACAAGGGGTCCTGGTCAAGAAAGCTGATAAGGTTGTTAAGGATGTTCCTGTGAAAAGGAAGTTAAGGTTGATTGATGAAAGTGATTCAGAGGATGACTTACCTATATCCTCTGTGATGAATGTGAACAAGGAAGTTGCTGATACTGCTACTAAAGCTGTGGTACCTTTATCAAAACCACAAAAGACAAGGAAATTATCAAAGAGCAGGTATCATATTCCTTTGACAGTGCAAATGAAGGATACTGATATTCAGATATCAAATCCTGATGTTAGTATTCCTGATGCAACAACAAAAGTTGTCTCTATATCAGACTCTCCAGCCTCTCCATCTCAGATTCGAGGACATTCTTTGGAGAAGGTTTCTACAACTGCTTCCTTGGTTGGTCTTACATCTACATCAAAGAAAAAGAGGAATGCAGAAGAGTTAGTCTATCAGAGACAGAAGAAGCTGAAAGGATCAAGCCCACAAGAACCTGAATTTCAGAGTAATTCAGCAGCTATTTTTGATCCTGCCACACAAGAACCACTCAATCAAAGTTTGGGTGAAGGCTTAGCTAGTGGAATGGTCACACAAGAACCATTTTCTCAAAGGGAGAATGAAGACATCAACATTCCAGCTACACAAGAACCATCTTCTCAAAGTGAAGATGCAGGCAAAGCTACAGCTTCTGTTGAAAGATTGGTCGAGAACATTGTCAATGAGGGAAGCACACAAGAACCTTTAGCTCAAAGTGTTGAAGCAGCTTCTGAACCTCAAGCTCCACAAGAACCATTGGTAGCAAATACTGATGCAAGCATATCAAATCCTGACGATGTTCATCCTGACGTTAGTGGTGCTCCTGAAAATGAACCTATTTTGATACAGCCACTTCGTTCAAGACCAATGGATCATCCTATCTCAGAACCACAGGATAAAATGAAAGGTATTGCAATTCCTGATCCTGATATTACTCCTGATACTGATGATGATAGTTCTGATGATGATAGTGATGATGATAATGAGAATAGAAAAGAGAAGGAACAGCTTGCTACAGCACTCAAGATTAGTCTTGGAACTAATTTTGGTTCATCAAGTACATATATGGCTGGCAAAGCTTCCACTGGGAAAGATCAGAGACAAGATTTTTCTACTCCTTCCTTTGATCCTGCAGAGGCATTTAGACAGAATGAATGGAACAATTCATGGCACAATTCTGATGAATCTATCAGTTTTTCTTCTGCTATTGAACATGCCTATAATGCAGTGAAGTCTATAGAGAATCAAGACTTGAAGAATCATCTGAAAGCTACTACTCTGTTATCCAAAAGCCTGAAAAGTGAGATTGATTCTATCAAGGGTTCAACTGAAAAAGTGAGGACTGATATCTTTAATAATTTTACAAAGGTGCCTACTACTTTCCAACTAAGGGTAGTGGAATCCCAAGTGAAATCTGTTGTTTCAGAACAAACCTCAATCAATCAAAGAATTGATTCTCTGGATACTAAGGTAACTGAAATTCAAGCCTCTCTTTCCTTAATTTTGCAATTATTGTCAAATCCTGATTTCAAAAAGGGGGAGAAGGTTATTCAGACAAAATGCACACCTGATCTAGTATTAAGGAACAATGATGATGATACTGGAGATGATGGTAGTGACAAAGTGATACAAGGAGAAACCTCTGATACTGCGGTTTTGAAGTCTACAATTCAAACTTCTCAAAGTCAAACTACGCGGTCAACTCATGTTTCTGATTCTGGAGTTAAGACAGTAAGAACATTGGTGCAATCTCAGATCCTGACGGAAGATCAAATCCTGACACCTGATCATGGACAAATTCTTGCTACAATTCCTGAAGGTGATGAAGATGTGATTATTGATAATCCTGAAGATGCATCAAATTTATTCCAGAAGTTTTCTACAAAAGACGGCAGAATTGTTACTCTATATCACACTGATAAAAGAGTTCAACAATTATATGCAAGAAAAGCACTCTCTACAGCAAGTGAAGAATATCCAGATCTCTCACATGAAGAATTCTTGAGACTACAAAGAGAGACAATGGAAAGCTATACTGCTCCTGCTAGAGGTAGAGGAAGCAGAGGTAGGAGAGGTGCTAGAAGAAGTAGAAGAGGTTCTTCAACTCAAACAGTACCTAGACAGACAAGGTCTAGAGGGTTAAGAATTGAAGAAATTCCTGAACCTATTCAAACTCTAGTAGTTCCTGACAGATCTACTTTTGGTGATGATGGAATTGTTGAAGAAAAACCTGAATTGAAAAGAAAATCAAGAAAATCAACTCTCAGCAATACAAATCAAATTGAAGATTCTAATCCTGACAATATTCAAGATCCTGACGAATCTGAAATTCTGCAAGAGGTTGATTTGATAATCTTATCTACTGTTGTTGATTCTCACAACAAGGAAGTAGATGAAGAAGAAGAAGCCAGAAGAAGAGAAATTACAAGATCAACAAATAGAGATTTCAATCTCTATGTACAAAGGCTTAAACTCTCAAACAGAAGAGTGTGGAGAAATTCAAGCAGACAAGAATCTTTACTTGAAAGAAGCTACGCTCATGAAAAGGAGAAATACAAGAAGTGGAAACATATTAGCACATTAAGTTGTGATACACCTATCAATTTTCAGTCTGGTGGAATTATTACAAGCGCTTCAAGTGTTGTTGATTTGTCTGATATGGCTAGATCAAAAACACTCTGGTTAAAGATGTTTTCAAATCTGAAGCAATTGACAAGTAATTCAAGAGGAGGTATTGGACACAGAGATGGTGAATATCTGAATATGTCATATGTTGATCCTTACTCCTTGACAGAAATTGGAGGTACTTTAACTTCTGAAAACCTGAACAATTTATTAGCTGTTGATATAGTTATAGATTGTCATGATGGTTTTGAAAAGAAAGAAAAGCTTCTGTACTTCATGAAAGATGGTAGTGTGAAGATTCTATCTATTCAAGATCTGCTGATGAAAACTACACAGGAACTGAAATATGTTCACTATCTGTTAAGATGGAAGAACCAAGTGTACAAAGAATGGAGTGACATGATTTTGTCAACTATAAGAAGAAGACTGGATGGAAACAGTAATTTCAATGGTAATTATACTCCCATGTACTTAAATCAAAGAGGTCAGGATGTGGAAATGCAAAGGGGTACTGCTGTTAAAGAAGTAAATTTTGGCATGACTCATCTTTCTCTCAATCCTGATGGGAAGGAAATTGCTTATCTTTTGCTTGAAGAGCACAGTCTACAGAGAAACTCCATACAGAATCTCAGAGCAGCTATCTACCAGATTAATGAGGAAGATGAAGAACTCAGAAATCTTAAGGAAAGACTGATTCAAATTCTTGAAGAAAAAGAAGAAAGTTTATTATCCAACTTCTTGAAGATGAATCTGTTCTATCACAAAGCTTGAACAGATAAGTTGTTTCTGAAGATACTCGTACATTTTGATACATGTTTTTGACATCATTGAATATTTGGAATCTATACTTTATTTTACAAAGTATGAGATTGGGGGAGATTGTTAGATCAGAATTCAATGATCGTCAGAAGCTAGACTCAACTGATCAGGATTGCTGACGTCATCAGTATTGCATGGTCATCAGTATTTGATCAAGCGTCAGTATCTTATTGATCATCAGGATTCCTACTCAGACTATGATCAGGTTTGATCATCAGGACTTGAAGCTGATCAGGATTCCTACTTCGAGTTATATTTGGAGTCTAGATAAACATGGAAGTTTGTTCCTGGTTTGTAGAATGCAGCTATTGATTAAAGATATGTTTCTATCTTTATTATGATTAGGACTTATCTTGTTATTGATAGAGAAGCTGTGTGCACTATATAAACACAGTTTTGGTTTCGATTTATGTATTCATTCGAGAGAGAACATAATCGGAGAGAAGCTCTTAAGAACAGAATTTCTTGAGAGAGTTTTTGTAAGCTAGCAGCTCTTAAGAACATCAGAATTTCTTAAGAGAGTTTGTAACAGTTTTATATCAAAGTTAATAAAGCTGTTATTGTTATTGTTATTGATCTTTCATATTTGTGTTATATAAAGTCGAGAATCTTATACAATTGTATTCAACCCCCTTCTACAATTGTTATTTACTGGGCAACAAGATAACAGGTATTGGAGTTGGTTCTCTGGAGAACTGACTTAATACTTGGTCCTCTAACTCTTCTTTTAGTAACTGTGTTGAACATGGGTATAAATAGGTATGAACATAGATCCAATATATGTTATTACACATAATTGTGCAAATTACGGGCAAGGTAACACAAAACGATATAATTGAACAAATACCTGCTGTATTAATTTATCCACTTAACTGCTTTAATGATTAGTTGTTTATGTCAATGATTCCATTCAATTTCAATCGAATAATCACTTCATTATTCTCAAGGCTGACTGCAAAAAGCAAATGTAAAGATATATTGAGTGAATAGTTGACTAAACGTGATTTGTTGTCGAAGATTACTTGAACAAAAACTTACGATGCGAAGTGAATGAAATTGGGGTGTTTTGAGACAAACCAATCTGATTTCCAGTTCCAAATTTGTCTTCTGCAATAATAATATTTATGGTATGAGCTAATTATTGTTCTATAATGAGTTGGAGAATAGATTTGTGGAATTAACCTCACATGTTCACATTAAAATTTGATGCAAATGCTCATCCAAAGCTGTCATAGGAAGCTGACGAATTGGATTTAAGCAAAGATAAAAGGTCATAACAAAAGAATTAGATAGTCATATCAATAAAACCTGATATCGTCATCATAACACGTAGATTCAAATTTGAAAAATCCGAATGTAATCAATATAGCATTATGCATTAATCTGAATATCATACATGCTGTGATTAAATTAGATTAGTTACATGTACTGGTATTTTCAAATCTTTAGGCCGCAAAACCAATTCAGTTTCTTTTCGACGACTTTGACGTTTAGAATCTTCAAATTTAACACAACCGTCAATGTTTAAAACTATAACGATATCATACACTTATCTAAGAAAAAGTTTCAATACCATTGTATATATCCGTCTGAGAATAATTTAGGTCACGTTTTCGGCCTACAATTATAAAACGATTAAATGAGAATCAATATAAATATAAATCAATATACATGGTAAAAGAGTAAGAAATCAGAATCAATGAAAACATGGTGAAAGAGTAACAATTAATGGCTTAATGCGTAGACGGCTAACTTGAGTTGCTACAATCGATCAGTGCTATATAAATATAAACATTAAAGAGTAACAAATCAGAATCAATATAAACATGGTGTTAGGAATATGTTGTTCTTGATGATAAGCATAAAACACTTAGTAGAATTTGTGTAAAGTCAATTTTGTAGCTGTCAACGAAATAGCATGCTTAGCAGTGTTTCGTTGACAGGAAGCTCATCAACGAAATGAGTGTTGTAGCAATTGCATTGTACAATACTTCACAGTATGATAGGCATTCTATTATATGTTTTAGATAGGTTTTCTAAGTCATGTTGACTATGTACTAGATAGGCAAAATAGGTTGGTTAATTGTAAATATGTTATGCCTTGTAATTCTGCCTAAGTGAAGACATGTCAACGGTATGAAGATTACTCTGTCAACGGTATGGAGTTTACCCATCAACGAAACGAGGGAAACACCATCAACGGAATAAAGAATGAAGCTATCAACGAAACACATCTCCTTGCTATCAACGAATCAATGTTGCTTTTTGAACAGTTGACAAAGTGATAGTGACAGTTTACTGAACAGATCTAAAAGGAGATATGGAAGTGTACTTTGCATTGGAAACCATCAAAGTGGTTACTGGAAATAAGGAAACATTCTAATTTCCAATAAGGCTCTTGGGAATGATTATAATGAGCATAAAGACAAAAGCAAAGATCTCCACGGACCATTGGACAAAAGGAATGAAAAGCAAGCTACTGATGGTTACTTCTATTATTCTTTAGTTTAACCAAATGTAGAATTGTAAACTTGGGATTTATAACCAAGTGTAGCAGTCACTTTAGAAATAGAGAAGAAAAACAAATAGATTGTATTAGCTATTTTTGAGAGCATTTCTTCTCTACAACATTGTAACTGAGCAGCTGTGTACATTTGTATCACAGATTATTTCCGCAATAAAAACACTTCAGTTGGATCATCAAACAATCCAACTGAATTATTTATATCTTGTGTTTTTATTTATTCAGTTCAGTTTAATTTCATAAAGTGTTTAGTTTCAAGAAAATATCAAGAATTGTATTCAACCCCCCCCCCTTCTACAATTCTGTTAGGTCATTTGGGAATAACAATTGGTATCAGAGCAAGCTTCTATCATACAAGAAGTTTAAAGATCAAGACCAAAAACAGAAACCATGGTGAAGAAGGATGCAGGTGTGAAGATACCAGTTCTTGATAAAGACAATTACTTTCACTGGAAAGTAAAGATGCATTTACATCTCATGTCTATGGATGAGAGGTATGTAGACTGCATTGAGAAAGGTCCACACGTTCCCATGAAGCTTGACTCTAGAGTTGGACTGCCAGATGATGCACCTGATGTAGAGATTCCAAAAACTGTCTCAGAATGGACTGTTGAAGATATTGCAGAAGTTCATAAAGACAAAAGGACCATGAACATTCTGTTTAATGGTTTGGAGCAAGAGATGTTTGACAATGTTATCAACTGTACAACCTCTAAGGAAGTATGGGATACTGTTAGAACACTCTGTGAAGGAACTGAGCAAGTCAGGGAAAATAAAATGCAACTCCTTATACAACAATATGAGCATTTTCATTTTAAAGCTGGTGAAACCCTAAATGACACGTTCAGTAGGTTTCAAAAGCTTTTGAATGGATTAAAGTTGTATGGGAGGATCTATCAAACCAAGGATTCAAACCTTAAATTTCTTAGAGCTCTTCCAAAAGAATGGAAGCCTATGACTGTTTCTCTCAGAAACACTCAAGAGTACAAAGACTACACTCTTGAAAGGCTTTATGGAACCTTGAAGACTTATGAGCTGGAAATGGAGCAAGATGAAGAAATTGAAAAGGTACAGAAGAAGGGTGGATCTATTGCATTGATTGCATCAGTGAACCAACTTGAAGATGACAATAAAGAAGCTGCAAAGGCCACAACTAGTCGATCTAGTTGTAGGAGTGATGTTAGCAAGGGTAAAGACAAGATGACAGAAGAAGAAGAATCAGAACCAGCCAACTTGGAGGACTTAGATGAGATTGATGAACACATTGCTTTTCTGTCTAGAAAATTCTCTAAGTTCAAGTTCAAAAGAAACTCAGAAGCAAGGCCACCAAGAAGAGACTTTCAACCTAGCAAAACAAACTGGATTGAAAAGTCTAAGTCAAAATGTTTCAATTGTGGAATGCTTGGTCACTTTGCTGGAGACTGCAGAAAGCCCAAGGTTGAGAAGGGCAACAGGAAATTTGAGCCTGTTGATTATAAAAAGAAATACTTTGAACTTCTCAAACAAAAAGAAAAGGCTTTCATGTCTCAGGAGTATGATTGGGCTGGTAATGGTGAAGATTCTGATGATGATGTTGAGTATGTCAACTTGGCTCTTATGGCTGACAATCATGAGCAGGAAGCAAGTTCCTCAAGCAACTAGGTAACAATTACTAATCTTTCTGAGCTTTCTAAAGAGGAATGCGACAATGCAGTAAATGAAATGTCTACTGTATTATATAATTTGCGTGTTACTCTTAAATCACTTACTAAAGAGAATTCAAGAATAAAAGAGACCAATCTGCTCTTAAGTGATAGGAATGCAATGTTAGAAGCACAGCTCATTGAATTTGAGAAAATGAGATGTGTTAGTAGGGATGCTAAGAAGGAACTTGAGAACGTGTTACAAAGGGAAGAAATTCTTAGAACACAACTTGAGATAGAACAAAGTGTGATTGCAAAATGGAAGGATGCCAGGAATGTTGCTACCAACATAATTAATGTTCAAGGCGTGGAATCCTTCTGTGAGCAATCATGGGAAAGGAACAAAGAGAAGCTAGGGTATGTTGGTGAAACCTTAGAATTAGGAACAGAGTCAACAAACAACAATGATCATTTGTTGAAGGTTGATATGTCAACGGAATGCAATGTTTCGTTGACACATGAACCATCAACCGATCAGGCTGTTTCGTTGACAGACAAAAGAAAAGATAAACTCACTAGACTTAATGACAAGTATGGTCCTGTCACCAAGAACTTTGTTCAAGGTGAGTCTAGTATTTTAAAGAAAATTGAGAAGCCTGTTGAGAGAGCTAATGTAGGTCACTTGTCTAACAAGCAATTGAAAGACAAGGTAGAGAAAGTTCATAATGAGGCTAAGGGAAATAAAAAGAATAACAGGAATGGCAAAGTAGGAATTAACAAACACAACAATTACACACCTGATAAATATGCTCCTAGAAAGACATGTGTTAATTGTGGAAGTGTTAGTCATTTGTCTACTAACTGCAAATCTGTTAAGAAAACTCCTAATGTGAGAATGCCCAAGCCTGCAATGAACAGTTCCATGCCTACAATGCCTGTTATGTCTAACATGTTTGCTCCATATGCACAATTTCAGAATCCATATGCTAGCATGCCATTTGTGTCTAATCCTTACATGAATATGTTTAACATGCCACAAATGCCATGGAACATGAATAACATGATTGTTCCTCCAACTATGCATGCTATGAATGAAAATATGAGCAACCCTCAGAAATCAACACCAAGGGTAAAGATTGATTTGAATCAATCTGAGCCCAAAGTGAAAAATGGTACAAAAGGGAATGCAAAGGCTAACAAGACAGGACCCAAGGAAACTTGGGTACCAAAATCGACTTGATTTGGTTTTATTGTGTGCAGGGAGACAAAAGGAATCTTTGGTACTTGGATAGTGGTTGTTCAAGACACATGACTGGTGATTCTACCCTGCTCACAGAGTTTCAGGAAAGAGCTGGCCCTTGTATTGCTTTTGGAGATGACAGCAAAGGCTACACAAAGGGATATGGCTTGATTTCAAAAGAGAATGTCATCATAGATGAGGTTGCATTGGTGGATGGTCTTAAGCACAACTTGCTTAGTATCAGCCAACTTTGTGACAAAGGATTTTTAGTTACTTTTTCTAGAGAAGCCTGTGTTGTTTCTAAAGGAGGAAACAACAATGTGGTAATGACTGGATTCAGAAGGGGGAATGTGTACATTGCTGACTTTAGTAGCACAAGTTCAGACACCATCACTTGTCTTTTCAGCAAGGCAAGCAAGGATGAAAGTTGGTTATGGCACAAGAAGTTATCCCATCTGAATTTCAAAGTTATGAATGATTTGGTGAGGAAAGATCTTGCTAGAGGAATTCCACAGGTGGAGTTCTCCAAGGATGGTTTGTGTGATGCCTGTCAAAAGGGAAAACAGAAGAAGGCATCATTCAAAAGCAAGACAGAGTCATCAATTGTCCAGCAGCTTGAATTGCTTCATATGGACCTATTTGGCCCTGTAAATGTTATGTCCATCTCAAAGAAGAAATACTGTCTTGTGATTGTTGATGATTTTTCTAGATTTACATGGACTTTCTTTTTGCACTCTAAAGATGAGGCAAGTGAAATCATTATCAATCACATCAAGATGGTAAGCAATCATCCTGATTTCAAAGTAAGAAGGATTAGGAGTGACAATGGGACAGAATTCAAGAATTCAAGCATGAAGGTGTTCTGTGAAGTAAATGGTATTTTGCATGAGTTTTCAGCAGCAAGAACACCACAGCAAAATGGTGTAGTTGAAAGGAAAAACAGAACACTTATTGAAGCTGCAAGGACAATGCTAGATGAATCAAAGTTACCTACATATTTTTGGGCTGAGGCAGTTAACACAGCTTGCTTTACTCAAAATATTTCTTTGATTAATCAGGCCAAAGGAATGACCCCTTATCAGTTACTCAAAAGAAAGAAGCCACTATTGGATTTTCTTCATGTCTTTGGATGCAAGTGCTTCGTTCTGAGAAATCAAGCTGAGCATTTGGGGAAATTTGAAGCAAAGGCAGATGAAGCAATATTTGTGGGATATGCAGCAGGGAAAGCTTACAGGGTCTATAATCTCAGAATCAACATTGTTATGGAATCTGTACATGTTGTTTTTGATGATCTCAAAATCCAAGGTCTCTGTGATGAAGGTTTCCATGAAAGTCTTTCTTTTGAAAATAAGGAAGGAGATCAAGTGAATCATGATAAGGCTACTGAGAAACAGCCTAAAGTTGTTGTATCTAGCACAGATGAAAGCAGCAGTGAAGATGAAATTGCTGCATTAAGGTTAAAAAGGATAGCAGCTAGCAGACCAAATGGTCATTTCATTGACAGTCATGATGGTGGATTCGTTGACAGTCAGAATGAGCGTTTCGTTGACAGCCAAAACGGTCATACCGTTGATAGTCATAGGAATACTT
This sequence comes from Heracleum sosnowskyi, assembly GCA_030848705.1. Classification (NCBI taxonomy): domain Eukaryota; kingdom Viridiplantae; phylum Streptophyta; class Magnoliopsida; order Apiales; family Apiaceae; genus Heracleum; species Heracleum sosnowskyi. Next base: position 108,687,589 of record CM061243.1, on the reverse strand, counting down.
CTAGAAGTGATCACTTAGGGACAACAAACTCAGGGGGAGTTTCTCAAGGACAAATATCCAATCAAGGCAATCATGATCATGAAGCTACGTCTTCAAGAGCAAATCTACCTCCCTCAAGGAAATGGACTAAAGATCATCCCTTTGAACTTATTATAGGTGATGTCTCTTCAAAAGTCCAAACTAGAAGAGCAACTCAAGAAGAATGTCTATATAGTAGCTTTCTGTCTCAAGATGAGCCAAAGAAAGTTGAGGATGCACTTCTAGATCCAGATTGGGTTTTAGCCATGCAAGAAGAGCTAAACCAATTTGAGAGAAACAATGTTTGGAAGCTGGTGCCCAGGCCTAATGACAGGAGTGTTATAGGCACAAAGTGGGTGTTCAGAAACAAGATGGATGAAAATGGCATAGTCACAAGGAACAAAGCTAGATTGGTTGCAAAAGGCTATTCACAGGAAGAAGGAATTGATTTTGATGAAACCTTTGCTCCTGTTGCAAGACTAGAAGCAATAAGGATTTTCCTAGCCTATGCAGCCCATGCCAATTTCAAGGTCTATCAAATGGATGTGAAGAGTGCTTTTCTGAATGGGGAATTGGAAGAGGAGGTGTATGTAAGTCAACCTCCTGGTTTTGAAGATGATGATTTTCCAGACTATGTGTACTTCCTTCTCAAAGCACTCTATGGTTTGAAACAAGCACCTAGAGCCTGGTATGACACTCTCTCACAGTTCCTCCTTGAGAATCATTTCACTAGAGGTACTGTAGATAAAACTCTTTTTCACAGGGTTGTAAATGGCTCTACTTTACTTGTTCAAATTTATGTAGATGATATAATCTTTGGGTCTACAGATGTGAAACTTTGTCAAAAGTTTGCCAAGCTTATGCAAAGTAAGTATGAAATGAGCATGATGGGAGAATTAACTTACTTTCTTGGTCTTCAAGTAAAGCAAGTTAATGAAGGCATTTTCATTAGTCAAACAAAATACATTCATGATTTATTAAAGAAGTTTAACCTAATGGAATGCTCTCCTGCCAAAACTCCCATGCCTACTGCCACCAAACTTGAATTGAATACTAAGGAAAAATCTGTGGACATTTCAAGTTACAGAGGCATGGTAGGCTCACTTTTATATTTAACAGCTAGTAGACCTGATATTATGTTTGCTACATGTCTATGTGCTAGATTTCAGGCTGATCCTAGAGAATCCCATTTAGTTGCTATTAAAAGAATTTTCAGATATCTCAAAGGAACACCAAACCTTGGCATTTGGTATCCTAGAGAATCTGGTTTTGAACTAATTGGTTATTCAGATGCAGATTTTGCAGGATGTAAAATTGACAGGAAAAGTACAACTGGAACCTGTCAATTCCTAGGAAACAAGCTTGTGTCATGGTTCAGCAAGAAACAAAACTCAGTTTCTACCTCCACAGCTGAGGCTGAGTATATTGCAGCTGGAAGTTGTTGTGCACAGATTTTATGGATGAAAAACCAACTACTTGATTATGGATTAAGAGTTGAGAAAATTCCTATTTTCTGTGACAACACTAGTGCCATTGCCATTACTGAGAATCCAGTGCAGCATTCAAGGACCAAGCACATTGACATCAAGTACCATTTCATTAGAGAACATGTTATGAATGGTACTGTGGAGTTACATTTTGTTCCAAGTGAACAACAACTTGCAGACATCTTTACCAAGCCACTTGATGAATCAACATTCTCAAGATTAGTAAGTGAGCTAGGTATGCTAAATTTCTCTTAATTATTTTTGAGATATTTGCAAGTTAAAATGCAGCCAGAAATTTGCTATGTTTTTCTGTGAATGAATTTTCTCAGGAAAAGGTAAAATTTTGTCTAAGTCAAAATTACTATGCCAACGGAATGCACCATTTCGTTGATAGTCTTAGCACTTTTCTGGGTGTTTCGTTGATAGTTCTTTTGTATCAACGAAACGCAGTTTTATCAACGAAATAGACAGGACCTTAAACGCCCAATTCTGATTCGTTGATATAAAGCGCTTTTAATCTGAACCGTTAAAAAATTGACACGTCTTTTACCACGATCTATGCATACACCCCTGTAAGTATAAATCATGGTAATACTTTAAGAGTAACGGTTATATTTTTAAGCCAATCCAGTAATTTACATTTATTATTGGATTCATTTTCTGAGAATTTTTGGGGGAGTATTTAAGAAATTTTATTTTCATTATTTCTTTTTTCCTGTTCTCAAAAATTCCAAAGGTTTTTTCTCTCTTCTTCTCTCTAACAAGCAATTCAGTTCGAAGCTTTCCTTTAATCAACAATGGCACCTATAGTCAAGCTTATGTCTGCTGGAGGGTTCATCTATGAGAAGAACAACTCCATCCCTTTTGTTGTCAAGGAAAACCCGAACAGACTGTTCTTCAAAATGATGGATTTCATGAAGAATTGCAAGTTGAGCTATGCAATGTTTCACTCTACACCACTCTACAATGAGATAATCGAGGAAATTTGGACCTCATGTGAGTATAGTGGAACACACTGCACACTAAAATTCACTCTTCAAGGTAATGAGTACATAGTTAATTCTGATGTTTTGCAAGCATGTTTACATATTCCTGATAATAACTGTGATGCTTTGCCTACTAACACTGAAATAACTACCATGTTAAATTCTATAAACTACTCTTTGCCTACTGATAATCTGGGTAGAATAATTAGGAGAGGTTTGGTTAGGGAATACAGTTATTTAGCTGATGCATTCATTAAGGTCTTTTCTGGAAAGATTAGTAATTTTGATGCATTAACTAACTCTATGTTAATTCTCCTAACCATGCTTCTAAATGATAGATATCACAACTTTAGCACCCAACTTATGTATGAAATTGGTGCTAAGTTGGGTGACAAAGCAAATAGGAAGAAAAATATCTATTATCCATACATCTATTCCTGATTCTCCAACTCTAATCTTGGAGAAGCCCCACTCTGAAGCTGGTGGCCATCACTTGCTAAGTGATTTGTTGGGCCATCAACCAATTTTTCCTGAAATTGCAAGGGGATCTGTGGACCAATCTCTAAAATCAATCACCACAGACTCTACTGTAATTTCTCATTCTCAAAGTGCTTTCTTGACTTCATCAACGAAACAGTCTATTTCGTTGACAAGTGTTTCTCCATCAACGGTATCCATACCGTTGACAGTTCAAACTACCATTCCGTTGATAGTTCACTCTGCACCTTTAATTGAAAATCAAGTTGTTCCCACAACTAGTGCAGATGATCTAGTGGTAGTTGAGACACTTCTAGGACTGAGAGGGAGTGAAACTGAGAGGCTGGCTTGCAGCCAGGCAAAAGGAGAGAATGTGAGTGAGAGGCTGGCTATTTCTTCCAGCCAGGCAAAAGGAGAGATTGAGAGTTCCACCTTAGAAGGTGAAGGTGAGGGTGTGAGAGGTGTGAGCCATGGGGAGCCCATGATGCAAGAACAGAGTGGAGAGAGAGAAGGGACTACAGGAGAAATAAGGATGGAAGCAGCCATTGCTAATGAGTTAATGGAGGTCAGTGAGGGAGAAAGGGAACTTACTTTCCAAGAGGTTTATCAGCAAACTCTGGATAGTATTTCCCTGGATCCTGAGACCTTTACTCATCCTGTGTCAGCCTATCAAATTTTGGCTCAACAGGGCAATGTGGAGGCAGAGAGGTCCCTACAACTAATTCACACAACTGCATCAATGCAAAGAGCAAAGGATGCCTTGACCAATCTACCTCCAGGAGCTGAAGCAAGTGGAGACTTTGATTTTTCTGATAATGAGGATAGCTTTGGTGACACTCTACAGGTGGCCACTACTGCACAGACTGGGACTTCTGTGGTGCCTCCTACACCAAACTGGCTTTCTCAAGATATGCATGGTAGAAGCAATTTGGATGCTGCTATCACAAGGCAGTACAAAGAAGCATATCTAGCTCATGAGTCTGCAGGAGCAAGGGACAAGAAATTCTACAAAGCCATAATGGATTCTCTGGAAATTCAAAGGCTACAAATGTTGCAGACAAGGATTGAGGCTACAGAGATCAAGGATTCAATCAGCAACCTTAGGGCTGCTAATGATAGGAGGCTAGATGAAAAGCTTCCTCTTCTCACTGTGTCCAGGATGAACAGGTTTTTCTCTAAAGAACCTGAAGTGGATTCCTCCTTGAAGACTCTCTCTTCTAGAGTGGACAAGGTGGAAGCCACTCTATCACAGATGCAAAAGGAACAGGAGAAACAAACTCAACTATTGGCCCAGCTAGTGGCAGCTCAAGGACTCCCAGCCATCTCTTTTGATGATAACAAAAAGGGGGAGAAATCTAAGGAGCTAGACATTCAGATTACCAAGGTTATGGTCCCAGCCATTTCCCTACCAAATGAGCCATTAGCAATGGGGGAGCTTGGCAAGCAGCAAAAGGATGGTATTGACCTTATACAAGAAGCTTCTATGAGGATGAGACTTGCAGAACAAATCAAAGAACATTGGTCCAACATAGAAGCAAAGTTCAAGAAGATTACTGAAGATAAGGACTCAAATCCATCAACGGAACAGCCATCAACGAATGCCATGGCACTAGCATCAACGGAATGGGAGCCACAGACAAATTCTTTCTATCACCAAGAGCCCCTTCTACATGGAGTCACTCAAGGACCAAGGAAGGAAAAAGGACAAACTTCATGCATTAGGGATGTGGAACAAGCTACAATTCAAAGAAGCCTATCTCCCAAGTCCCCTGCTAAACCAAAGGGCAAAAACATAGCAAGGACTTTCTATCCTGCACCTTATCCAGATGAGCACAAGCTTCTTGGTCTACTCATCACAAAAAGCAAGGAAAGTAATGATTATGAGATAAGGAAGCAAAGGGCAATTGTGTACAGGAATGGACAACAAATCTGTGTTTGGGCTGGTCATCCAAACTTTGCTGAAGCCAAGGCTGAGGAATCAGAAAGAGCAGCTATGCAAGCTCTTGCAGTAGCTCAAGCTCTAGATGAAGAAGAAAGGAAGCAAGAGGAAAGCACTAGAGAGGAAAGGAGTTCAAAGAAGAGCACAAGGCAACCCAAAGAGAGAGCTAGGAGAAACATAGACTTTGAGAGTGCTGATTCTCAGAGTACTGCATCAGACTCTTCTATACCTATTGCACCTCCAACAATTGCTAATCCAGTTTTTGAGGGAAAGTTGGCCTGTGATCCTGCACATCCTGTCAATTTTCATGATCAACCAATCATGCCAAAAGAGGAACCAATTGATTTTGATGAGGCATACTTTCCAAAGTTCCTGTTAGAAAAGGACCAACCAATGAAGACAAAGAAGAGGCCTGTCAAAGCAAAGCCTGTTTTTGTGAGAAAGCCACAATCTCAAAAACCCCCTGCAAACCCAGAGGACTGCATGTACATTGCTGACATCAGGGAAGAATCCAGTCTACATCTTGACTTAGACAACCTGGTGGAAGTAAGGGGAATTGCAGCTTCTCAAAAGTTGCCTGAAAGACTAGTGTTCACATTCAAGGGTGGTAGAGAACAAGTGTGGCCTCTCTACAGAATTTTAGGAGAAGACTATCAAACACTACTCTCAGTGTTTAGATGCTTGAAAAAGGACTTTGGTTTCACCAAAACAGCCAAGTCTGAGGTGGTCTCCAAAATCTGTCAGTTAAAGGCTAGCTGGAACAAGCCTGAGGCTCTTCCAAGGATACTTAGAGTTCCCTCAACAGGAAAGAAAATCCATCTTCAACCTTATTGGATGATGGAGTTTAAGGACAAGGACAATTGCAGAAGATTCTTCAGAATGGAAGACCAGCTGGAGAAGGCATCTAATCAAACTCTAAAGCTGATGCAATCCAAGCTTGGTGATCAAGATGAAGAGGAGAAAATCTTCTACAGAAGACTACAGGTCCAGATTGAGGAAAACAACTCCAAGAGAGGGAAGAAGACTATGCCACAAAGAAGTCACAGATGAAACATTTGCTCAGACTAGAGGAGCACTTGTGGGCATTAGTCTTGTAAGTCCTATATTTTGTCTATAAAGTTTTGAAGCTTAATACATTTTCTACTTTTGTAATTTATGATGTATCTGAGTGTTTTTGTTATCATCAAGTCTCTTGATTTATGGCTGTTATTCTATCAGTCATAAATTGGGGGAGATTGATAGGAATATGTTGTTCTTGATGATAAGCATAAAACACTTAGTAGAATTTGTGTAAAGTCAATTTTGTAGCTGTCAACGAAATAGCATGCTTAGCAGTGTTTCGTTGACAGGAAGCTCATCAACGAAATGAGTGTTGTAGCAATTGCATTGTACAATACTTCACAGTATGATAGGCATTCTATTATATGTTTTAGATAGGTTTTCTAAGTCATGTTGACTATGTACTAGATAGGCAAAATAGGTTGGTTAATTGTAAATATGTTATGCCTTGTAATTCTGCCTAAGTGAAGACATGTCAACGGTATGAAGATTACTCTGTCAACGGTATGGAGTTTACCCATCAACGAAACGAGGGAAACACCATCAACGGAATGAAGAATGAAGCTATCAACGAAACACATCTCCTTGCTATCAACGAATCAATGTTGCTTTTTGAACAGTTGACAAAGTGATAGTGACAGTTTACTGAACAGATCTAAAAGGAGATATGGAAGTGTACTTTGCATTGGAAACCATCAAAGTGGTTACTGGAAATAAGGAAACATTCTAATTTCCAATAAGGCTCTTGGGAATGATTATAATGAGCATAAAGACAAAAGCAAAGATCTCCACGGACCATTGGACAAAAGGAATGAAAAGCAAGCTACTGATGGTTACTTCTATTATTCTTTAGTTTAACCAAATGTAGAATTGTAAACTTGGGATTTATAACCAAGTGTAGCAGTCACTTTAGAAATAGAGAAGAAAAACAAATAGATTGTATTAGCTATTTTTGAGAGCATTTCTTCTCTACAACATTGTAACTGAGCAGCTGTGTACATTTGTATCACAGATTATTTCCGCAATAAAAACACTTCAGTTGGATCATCAAACAATCCAACTGAATTATTTATATCTTGTGTTTTTATTTATTCAGTTCAGTTTAATTTCATAAAGTGTTTAGTTTCAAGAAAATATCAAGAATTGTATTCAACCCCCCCCCCCCCCCTTCTACAATTCTGTTAGGTCATTTGGGAATAACACATGGCCAGAGTAAAAATGGCCTAATGCGTAGATGGCTAACCTAATCGATCAATGCTATATAAATATAAACATTAAAAGAGTAACAAATCAGAATTAATATAAACACGGTCAGAGTAAAAATGAATGGCCTGATGCGTAGACGGCTAACCTGAGTTGTTACCATCAGTCGGTGTCAAGACTTTGTCACTATCCATATATATATATATAGATCTGCCATTGAGATAAGTGAATCAATATTTCTAATGACAGTGGATCGAAATAATGTGATGCAAAAGAACCATAATGCAAATTCTACATATTACAGTAACCATTAAGATGGCAGCATATTGTGACCTTATTTGGCAACAATAGTTCTTCTTTAGCATCCGAACTTAATCGACTCAGTACAAACCATCTTGCAAAAGAAAAGTATCCAAAATTAAGAGGTAACATTACATATCACATTCTGAATAAGCCTCATACTATTTCTACATCACAAATCAATCTTTTGCACCTTCAAAACTTAACATCAAAAGGTTAAATAAGTAAATGTGCTTATTATGTCCTGGAAACTCTTAAGCTAACCAAAAACTGCCCGATTAATAGCCTTGCACATTTTCAAGCTGCGTCACGAACAAACCAAAGAGATGTGCGGATTTTGCTTAGAAACTTTTATTTTCAAGGTGTTGAAATCAGCTTAGCAAGGGCAACTCACCAAAATTACTTAGCCTTTCACGAATCCTATATATAAAACAAAGAGTTGTAATCACAAATCCTATATAACCTCTCAATTTTTAATGTTTTATAAACAACAATTGAGTCTTTAAAATCTCTAAAAACAAAAAAATCATGTACTTAAGAAATGATCCTATTGATTAATATCAATAATTTGAACATAATAGTTTGGAAGATATAATATTGAATCGTGTTAGATAAATCAGTTATTCATTAAGACATTATATCAAACATCTATGGAACATTTTAAATATGTCAATCAAAATAACATTGATATCCACAAAATTACAACTAAACTACAAAGAATAAAAGATTTAATGGGATAAATTGGAGAAATTCATCCGAATAAAAGAGAGTACCTTGAAATCTGTTAAAATGAAAAATGAGTGATGCGACTCTATACTACTTTCAAGCAGAGAAACTATGTTCATGAAATCACACTACCCAAAATAAGTTCATATTTTAAAAATGAATTATTGGTAGCGTAGGGATCAACTGTATATCGAGAATATATATCAACTAAAAACGAAATCTGAATGAATTATTGATAGCGTAATTCAAATATTAAGCTACTTCGTGATCCCTTTCTGCATAAATTCCCATCCATTGTCCAAATCGATTGTCTTCCGTTCATTCATCTCGACTACCTGAACATCGTTTCAACAAACTCACTTATTACTCAACAAATCAAACATCATCCCCAAACTCAATTATAAAATCATAATTTCATAAACCCTAACTATCTCAACCAAAACATCTCAACAATTACACAATAAACAAACACAATCGCAACAAAATCAATCACAATCGTGTATATATGTAATAAAATATAATCTAAAATAAAGTAATCGAAACAATATTTATGAACATGTGGTTTAGAGAGAGAGAGAGGGGGGGGGGGGAGAGAGAGATTTACCTATTGAGATGAAAATGAAACCCTAGAATTGAATGCATTGAGCTTGGAGAGAAGCAGTGATGGCGATTGAGAGAGATGATAATTAGAATAATAATCTATATAATCTCTGTATATTTGTTAATGTGTGTTGAAACCATCAATAAATTGAAGGATCAAATTTGAATTTGACAATACGAGCGTATAACATAATTTGACTCCATTCAAGTAATAAGTTGCAGAAGTTTTGGCTGAAATTGTGGATCTTCAGAAATTTGAAATCGCTGGTGTATCAAACCTATGAATATATCGTACCCATGTATGGATAGTACCCATGTACCCATGGATCTGGTATTTTTGTGAGGAAAATTGGAATGAATCCGACCCATCTGGAAATAGGTAACCCGAAAATCATGTGAAAAGACTTAAAAGGACATAGCATAAGCCAAATGTTTAAAATGAAAAGGATAGAAAAGGTAATTTTCCAGTTTCTTTGTGTTCATGAATTAAGATTACTAGTAATATGCCCGTGCTACGCACACGGGTTTAGTAATTTGTAATAAATTGAAAAAATATATTGAAAATTTATATAGAAAATGTATTTAATATTTTTGATACAATAATACACAATTTTCAAAGAAAAATATTAATTTATGAAATTGGAATGCGATTAAGTTTTTTTTAAAATAATAATTTAATATATTAAAGCAATTAAAATATAAATTCAACTAAAATTAACTTCAATATTAAAATTAAAATTAAAGAAATACCAAAATATATATAACAATTAATAAATTTATATTAAAATTTGATTGCAATCAATTATTGATAAAAGTAATTACTAATTAGAATCAATCAATTCTATTACCCGAAGACTAATTGACTACAACCAATATCTATCTATTACACGAACATTAATTGAATACAACCAATATCTACAGTGGACTCTAAACTAAACAGGGAAAACAAAAACCCAAAATCAGTATATTGCATGCATCAGTTTTCATCGGAAGAGAAATTATAAAAGGAAGCGGGTGAAGATTAGAAGTTAATCGTCGACAATGGAGGTTTGTGATCTATTAAGCTTATAAACTTTGATCTTAAACTAATGATTCATGTTGATTTCAATTACAATTAGGTTCTACATTTTATGTATATCGATGTATATAAACTGTCATGAATATGTATGGAAATTGATTGAGTTTTTTCAATCCTAATTATCAATATATGTGAATCAACTTTAATAGTCAAAAATGTCTGCTTAGAATATGTATATGGATATCGATTAAATTTTCTGAATTCTGATCATCAATGATGATTCTAATTTAGGAATACATATGCATGTTCTTGATTCAGAAATCTGTTAATGATTAAAAAGATTGAAACCTAGTATGTGAAGATATCTTAGATTATGTGTATAAGCAGAAGTTCTAATTAATTACTTGACCAGTTCAATTATAAGGATTCTAAAATTATAAGTACTATTTATATGGATTCTTGATAGTATTCCTAATATTAGCCATTGTCGATTCCTAATAGTATTTATATCGATTATAAGGATTATGTGTTTTTACTAACCATTGTCTGTCCTTTCATTGATTACAACAGGAAATAGTGTTGTCGAAAAGCAAAATTTCTAACATACCACATATAGGTAAAAAGATTGATCCATTATTAAAAATAAAGTCAAGTTTCTGTAAGTTTATGTTTTCATTAATGTTTCTTGATACAATAGGCATGAAAGAATTGGTGTCAAGCTTCATTTCTGCAAACACAGTGGAACATGGGTTTGGGACATTTGTAAGTGTTATGTTTACGTTAATAATAGTACTATAATATGCAACTTACTTTAATTTTATTAACTACACAGAGAGTACCATTATCGTTCCATAAATAATTTGGGACAGACCTTCCTTCACGCATTAATCTATACTGCAACATTTTCGAATGGGAAGCCAAATATGATAAACAATCTAGGATAATCTATGGTATGAGAAGGTTTATCAAATTTTTTGGAGTAAAGATATATAATCTTCTCCAGTTTGATTACTACGGTGAGGGTTTTTTTGTTGTAAGAATCTTTAAGGAAACTGCCGTTGAGTCAAATTATCAGACAATGGATATGGACAAATTCATAGAGAATCCATATTTACCAAATTGGAAAAGGGATCAGTATGTCCTAAATGCTTCGACCTTGGAATATGAGAAAGCTGGTGCACGATGGGTTTTTAATGCATATCGCAATTATGCAAACTATTTCGAGATGAGAATAAAGAGTTTAGACATTGATCAAGAAATGGATAAATTGGTAAGCAAAACTCTTACTGATAAAAATATATATTCTACTTTAAGTGACATAATCAAATTCAATTTATCAGTAAAGTCTGTTTATTTCTTTGTCAATTTAAATTACAGAGACTGCAAACAGGATTGGAAAAACTTTACAAAGATTGGAAAGATGGTGATACAGTAGTTTTGATCTTTGTAAGTAGAGGATGGGAAATTGCAATTGAGAGGAAAGATGAAATCTGCGAGTTTGGAAATGGATGGCAGGCCTTTACCAAGGAAACAGAATTGGAACCTGGAGATACATTGGTGTTTTATAAATTAAATGATTGTAAAGACAACACCGTCAACATCTGCATATTTAAAGCAGCAGACAACATAATCAATAACCGGAAAGGTACTAAATTAAACTTAAAATGTACTATTGGGAATCAATATATCCTTAGTTTGTTATATATTTACTTCTAGTTATTCTTGCAGATGATGGAGATTGGAATATTTCTTTTCTTAAAGTAATATCCGGGTCTTCGATGAATGAAGGAATGTTGGTATGTATTTGTGAACCTTTTGATATTATATTCTATAATATGTGCTGTAAAATCCTGTTTTTTTTAAAAAATTTAAAAAAAGTTAAGAATGTGATAGTTTACATTTTTAACAGGTTGTTCCTAAATGTTTTAAGGAAACTTATGGACAGATGATGAGTGAGGTTAATCGAATCGAAATTGGTGGCGAAAAAAGATTCATATTTTATAGTTTCATAGGAGGTTACTTGGCTAATATTTTTCAAATATTAGATTATTTTCATGTGTGTCCGAAGGAGACAGCTATTTTTACAATGGATAATACTACTATCCTGCACGGACGTCTTTACCAAGAAGATGGTAGAGAGATAGATTATACTAACCGTCTAAAAGGTTGTTCCATTAGCGGATGAAGTAACTGGATTTGGTCTATTAATTGGAAGGATGATATTGGTAAGAGTAAGAATTTATAAAATTCATATTTGGCATATAAGTTATAAAAACAATCTACGTCTTCTAAGTATGTGAATAATTTAAGGTTGTATATTTATTATTTCAGGCAAGGAAAAAGAGAATGTGGCTAAGGAGGATAATGAGCAAAAAGAGAAATTAGATATTGGAAATGTTAAGGTATGTATAAAATAGGAATTAAAAGTTTTTATTATGTGAATCACCGGAAAAATTCGATAACAGATGTCATACTTTTGAATTACAGGATGATTGGCAGTCATTCAAGCTACAAAACAGAGACAGTAGCTCTGGAATGGAAATTGAAGCACAGGAATCTGAAAATGAAGAAGAGGAAATGATTCAGGATCATGAACAAATGGACTTACCTCAGCAATTTACTGCAGTGTTAACAAAATCGAACATTGATAAATCAACACATGGCGTGGTATGGTTATATGATTATGTTAATTAGTACCTATAGATCTTTTACTTTAAAACAAAGAGAAAGTTTTTATTTAATTTTCTCATTTTCTTTATTTTCAATTGTGATAGTACATTCCAAAATCTATAACACCACGTAACAGAAGTTGGAAATCCGGGGAAAGGGTTTTGTTGACAACTGATGCTGGATCTTGGACAGTTGGTGTCGTGTGTTCAAAAGCAACCACCAGATTTTCAGCTGGGTGGAATACTTTTGCAGGAAAAAATGAATTTATTACGAATCAGCGTTTAGTTTTTACAATGAAGGAAGAAGCGGATGGGATAGTTTTTGAAGTCGAAAAGCAATAGATTTTGGATATTGAGTTTAGTATCTTGATAAAAAATTTAAGTTGGAACGTTATCGTACATTATGTAAATTAGAATTTGGTAAGTGATGCTGGAAAAAGTAGATAAAGGTATAATCTGTAAACTAAAGATTCTACCCAGCAGAGAAGTTGTTTTGTCTTTTATAAGTTCAGTGAAGCACATTTTTTGTTTGTTTTAGTTATCCTTCTATAAGGATAAAATATTAAGATATGCAAGTTCGACATTGTTTTTCTAATTTAAGCTTCACAGTTTTTTTTCCTGGTTCAGTATCATTTGATGCAACTTATTGTTGCTACAAAATTAAATTTAGTTTATGTGGACTTTGTAATAATTTTCAGGTACGCTTAGTGAACCAACTGAATGGAATACATGGGTCTCTAAAAAATATTCTTGTGAGTTGCCGATGGCTGCACTTTTAAATCCGAATTTGCTGGTTTAGAAACATGAGAATTCACACCTGAAAGCGAAAATAAAAGGCTGTGATCATACGACAGTGAACTATATGCATCATGTTTTAGATTGTTGGTTAAATGTAGAATACTTTGGAAATCGATCTCTGCCAACCGTCTGGCAGATGGGGAGATAAGCGACGACACGTTTATCTTTTTCTGTAGATAATCAACGTCAGATCTCTGTGCCAATGATGATCTGTCTAACCTTATGGAACTGGTGGACACAGGTTGTTCTGCAGATCGCCAAAAAAATATATCAAACCAGCTGGTTAATATTTGATATCAATAAATATAATTCTTATTTACTTCTTAGTTGACCAATTAGCGCGTATGTTTAAAGTGATTGAACTAAAATGATTATATAAACAGTACTTGTGAGCCAATGTATGGTGTTTCTTACCAGAACGTGATAGTTTTTTATCAAGAAGAAGTGACGTAGATAATGGTTTGCTTGCAGAAATCAGTAGGGAACGTTGAGCAAGGCCTGTGATTGCATAGCACATGTAATACAGACATGCATCAAAAAGTCTATATATAAAAAAGGTAAAAGGATCTTAATATGATAAAAAAGAGTACCAGATTGAGGAGTTAATGAAGGCGACTGAGAAATTCCCAATGGTGTACGCGGACCTACAAAAGTTTGGTAAATTACCAAAAAGCTTCCAAGGAGAACAAACTTACTTTTATTTTAGCAAAGAGTTTCACCATTTAGTTTACTAATTTGTTTTCCAGTATTGGGAGGTAGATTCTCCTTGTTCTTATCATGATAATGGATGTTTGAAGGTGATCTAGCGAATTTCTGAATTGGATTCAGACGACGGTTGAGAACTACAAAATAGTATCAGGTTATATTGACTAATATAAACACAAAATGTAAGGTGGCCTTTTGGAACCTTGACAGGATGAAAACTCATAGAAATAATGTAATATCACCAAAGGTTGGATCATACATGACATATCAATACAAAACCTTACCACTAACCTGTTCCATTTTGCCTGAATTATGTATGAATTCTAGATTAGTCAATTTACTAATTCAGAATCCTAATCTCACTATTTGATAGGAATGATGTCTCTGGTTTAAATATTTTCTTGACCACTTTTGGAAATGTTGTAAGGATATCAATATAGCTAATAGAAATGAAAACACAATCAAAATCTAAATATTACTCCAAAGTATAGAATACGAAGAAACAAAACTTTCACAATATAAAAAATTGTAGAACTTATTATGCAACTACCACATTTTCATCTGGGTGGAACTCCTTCCTAACTGAATATAACAACTAACTTGCCTTCACTTAGCATTAAGATCTCGTGCTTGACATATTCTAGATCAACCAAGTTCACTACTTTATAACAATCCATTGTTGCCTTAAGAGCTGCAACATTGACTAAATTTGCAAGATCTGCACCTAACAATCCAGGAGTTCCTATGACAATTGTAATGAGATCAACATCATCTCCCTTTCGAACCCGTGAAATGGTTTTTTAAAACATAATCATTGGACTTATATCAATATATCTACTACAAACACAAATACAGACAAAAACAAATCTAAACATTACTAAAACTTTAAAATAGAAAGAACAAAAATTTTATCAAGAGAATAAAAAGTAGATTTTATTATCAAACGATGAGTATTCAAAGGAAACAAACGACAAAATCTAAATAGACATCCAATCCAGGAAAACCAACAACATAGGGAAAAAAATTGAAAAATCTAGAAAGTTAACAATCTTTCCTATTGAAAAAAAACTAAATCCATTTATTACATAACAGCAAATCTCAAAGGTTTGATCAATGTTTAATCTTTTGTTTGTATGAGGCGATTTTTCATTCCCCGGGAGCATGATATTCTTCATTTATCATCCTAAAAATTTAAATTAAAATTCCAAAATTAGTATCATAGATAAAAGTAAACTACAATTTACAACATATATTTTACAATTAGAAAAAATGTATTATATTACCTTTGTCTGAAATTGAAAACAGCAGGATAGTCGAGATTTACATAAATCCTTGAGTAATAGAGATTGGAAATCTTAATTTTACCTTAAAAAAAAGGTGTACATTTTATTATCAATTATAATTAAAAACCAAACTTGATAACAAATTATGTCTCGGGCTAAACATGGCGTATGTAATTCTTACATATATTTCCTGCAACTCTAGTGCTTGATAGTATCAAAATCTTTGGTTCTTGAGATGGATGATACAATTGAGCTGTATTTGCATCGAGTGGTCCAAAATAGGAAACAGGGTATGACACACTATTTACAACAAACATAAAAAAAAATATTACTAAGTAGGACTGATGAAATTAAACTATTTATCTAAATTTTAATAAAATATCACAAAAATAATACAAAAAATATTGAAAAGATATATTTTACCTTCCATCAGTAATTGAGAATTTGACAACATCTCTTGGTCCATACATTGTCTCGAAAGTCTGAATAGGCTGTAGGTTTTCCATCACTCCGATAATATCTATTGGTGGAAAAAATATATTAATTTTATTTAAACGTAACTAAAAAGATAAGGTGGTTTAAATTGTAAGTTAACCTTTAGAATACAGTGACAAAGAATCTGTAGCATGATCTTGCAGATCTTGAAGTTCCACTAATTCGAACTTGTGTATAGAAATGACAAAGTCTTCTGGCAAAAGATTCACTACAGTTGTATGCAAAAAAGACATCATCAAATGCATTTGTGTTACAGGCCTATAATTACCAACTGCTGGCCCGACACGGAGATTGGTGATATTGCATAAGCTTCCTTCGTGCAGTTCGTTAGGAAATAGATGCCACAATTCGGGACTAACAATTGCATGCATTTGATTATTCTGGAATATATTGATAAGATAAACAACTTTTGTATTATATGAAAGATATATTTAAACAAAAAAAAAAGAAATAAACATACCTCGCAGTCCAAGAGAATAAGATTATGTCGAATTATATCACCTTGATATCCATTGGTTGTCACCCACATCCTTGTAATCCTCACCTTTACAGTCCAATTGTTTGTGCTTTCGTTCAGTGATGCAAGATGTTGATGGGCGTTCATATCTATAGGCAAATATGACAAAAAAATAAACAGGTGATTGAATTAGCTTAGCTTAATGTCATTCATATATATAATAAAATTGAGAAATCATAATACAAAATGTAATAAGTACTATGTAAACTGATTTCTATACACAACAATGATATTGAACCTGATTGTTAAATATAATGTGTAAAATTTTATTATGATCAACCTATAGACAGCTCATCTATAAAAATTTATTACAGAATGAATGGAACATAATATTATTAGGGATTTGTATAATGTGATAAAGGATAAGATTTGTTAGAATTTGATTTCTATAAATTAAGTTAATCCGTTAACATGATTTCGATGATTCTGTTAGGTGATTTGATAGCTGATAAGCTGGCAAATTTGTTAAAATAAAGTTACAGATATGTAATCATGGGCTTAATTGGCGTGTGTGATGTTAATCAGATAATCATCCAATCATCCTCTTGTACATGGTACAAATCAAAACTTTATCAGGAATTTGCAGAAGTTCATACACCTTAAATATAATTAATATCGCAATGCATATACTGCATTTCAGAAGTTCATATCATCCATTCATTTTGTTCCACTGTTTAGGGATATGTAATTTTGAACCAACTGAATTTTATTCCACTGGTTAGGGATATGTAATTTTGAACCAACTATCACTTACTGATACTCGACATATGATATCCTTTTACAATCACACTCTCAAACACAAATGAATTAAATATTGCCGGACATCCTTTTTGTTTATTTTCTACGACTTCCATATTTAGGAGTTTTACTAATACAGAGTCCTACTCCCACCATTTGATATCGGTGATGACTCTGGTTTAATGATTTGCTTGAATATTTTTTTAAATGAATTAGGAATATCAAAATGGATAATACTGATATGGTCAGAAAAGTAATTATAGAAATATAATTGACTGGTCAAACAAAAGGCCGATATTTAAAGCCCAATACCCTAATTATTCATTAATTTCGTAATTAATGAATAGGGAAAATATACAACTCATAAAAAGAGTCCAAATTATGGCAAATTGGTCAAAGAAGGATCCAGAATCCCAATTAAAGGCAATTAATGAGTCATAACCTTTATCAACAAGGAAACGAATTCTTTAGCAAGAAATACAATACTTATCCAATATCAAAAAGAAGACTTATCCGCTAAGTCTCCCAAACATACCATAAATACTAGGCTCCAGACGCCTATATAAGGTCCCTGATCCTACAATCAGAACTATGTCTTTGGCTTGATTCTCAACATTAGTTGAGATACGTAGGCATCTTGTGAGGACCAATTTAGTCCGGATACACGAGTGCAGCCATTAAAGCTCGAAAGCTCATTAATCCAAGCAATTAATATACAAGTACGTTTTTTAATCCATAACATTTGGCGCCGTCTGTGGGAAGACAACATCGACCATGGCAAACACACGAAGAACAGCTCGGGATACTCAGACTCCCGACGATCGCCCCCTCACCTCTGAGGCTGATCAGCCACCGCCGACTACCGGCACACAAGGGGCGAATATCCCCACCAGTACTCAAGGACCGGAAATCCCGATTTCGGTTGAAGGGACGAATCCCCTGCAGATGGTCATTCATGGATCTAATCCACAAGAGACCGTTCACCAACAACCAATCACGACCTCCCCGCTGCTCATGAATGCACCAAGGAGCCTTCAACTCCATACTACTGATCTCCCTCAATATGCGAATCAGACTTTGGGGATGCCAAGCTATGGCATGCCCCCTCGACCCATGGCGGGCGGTAGTGGAACTAATCCAATCTACCATGAGGCATATGTGCCTCCTTATATTCAAGGTCTGGGACCCCAAAATCAACAAACTCGTCAGACCCCTCTCATTCAAGATTACTCTGGCCCATACACTGAGGATGAGGGTTATACAACCGGGGAGGATGTCGCCCCAAGGAGGAGACGTTCTTCACAGACAAATCGGGAGCCACCCCAAACTACTAGGGAGAAGCTTGCAGCCCATGAGGCAGAGACTGCAAGCCTCAAAAAACTCCTTGCTGAAGAAGAGGCCGCTCAAACTCGGGGCCGAACGACTGAAGGAATCCCGATAATCAACTTGGATCCACCAAGAAGGACCAAGAGGGCTGAAGCCCCAAGGGGTGATCCTAGTAATCTGTTGCCCCTAGGAGATCCTGATGATCCTACACCACCGTTTACTCAAGACATCATGAAAACGGCTATATCCAGAAAGTTTAAGATGCCTTCGATCAAAGCCTACGATGGAACGGGAGATCCCGCAAATCATGTAAGGACATTCTCCAATGCACTGCTGTTGCAGCCGGCCAACGATGCGGTCAAGTGTAGGGCGTTTCCCCAAACTCTTGCTGGTATGGCTCAACGTTGGTACAGCCGTCTACCTCCCAACTCTATTGGGTCCTTTAAGGAGCTAAGCAAGGCTTTCATCAACCAGTTCATTAGTGGAAGGGTGCATGAGAAAAGTTCTGCATCACTCATGGCAATACGTCAAGGAAAGAATGAAGCCCTAAGGGACTACATTAATCGATTCACTCGAGAGGCTTTGAAAGTCCCAGATTTAGACGACAAAGTGGCTATGATAGCCCTGCAACAAGGAACCACTGATGACCACTTCAGGAGGTCGTTGGCTAAACATCCACCAGAGAGCATGTTGAAGCTCCAAGATAGAGCCAGAAAGTACATCAAGGCTGAGGAAAGCATGAGAAAGTATGAACCCACCGCTGGCGACGGTGGAAACTCAAAGAAAAGAAAAGAAACTCAGGAGTACGACGTCAAGGAAAAGTTTCCCCGTACATCAAAGAATTCTGACTCTCCACCCAAGAGAAATAACTTTGGGCCAAAGTTCACGGAGTATGCAAGATTGAATACTCCCAGGAGTCAAATTCTGATGGAGATAGCCAAGGAAGAAGATATCAAATGGCCAAAGCCAATGAGGGCTGATTTGTCCAAACGGAACCAAAATCAGTTTTGTCGGTTCCACAAAGAAGTCGGTCATGACACCGACGATTGTAGGCAATTGAAAGATGAGATTGAGTTTCTGATACGAAGAGGAAAACTCAGCAAGTTCACTAAGGATGGAAGCCAAGGTAGCCAAAGGGGGAACTATGAAAGAAAGGATTATGATAGAAGGGACAACGATCAAGATCGGAATCCCAAGCCCCGAGGGCCAGTGATCAACATGATATTCGGAGGGCCAACTGCTGCTGGGTCTTCCCGAAACTCAAGAAAAGCTTATGCCCGAGAGGTACTGACCGTCGTTGGAGAAGCACCGAAGCGTGCACGAACAGAAATGTCAATAGGTTTTGATGATTCAGACTTGGAAGGGGTGAAGTTCCCCCACGATGATCCTCTTGTCATAGTACCTGTGATAGGCAACTCCGAAACAAAGAGAGTCCTAGTCGACAATGGAGCCTCAGTAGATATCTTGTTCCACGATGCCTTTATCAAGATGGGTTACACTGATTCTCAGTTGACACCCTCTAATATGCCCATATATGGGTTCAATGGAGTGGAATCAAAGGTGGAAGGCACTATCCAACTCCCAATGACCATGGGACAAGGAACGAATACATCCACTCAGATGCTGAACTTCATAGTTATAAAGGCAACCTCAACCTACAATGCGATCCTTGGGAGGACGGGTCTTCATGCGTTTAAGGCTGTTGCCTCATCTTACCACCTGAAACTCAAATTCCCCACTCGGAATGGGATTGGTGAAGAACGGGGAGACCAAAAGATGGCTAGAAGCTGTTATGTAGCCGCGTTGAGGCCTGATGGAGTTGGGGGGCAGGTTCTCCCCATTGAAGATATGGACACTAGTGACAATGAGGACCGAAGAGGGAAACCAGCTGAGGATTTAATCCCAATTCCCTTAGTCCCGGATGAACCAGAGAAAGTGACTTATGTTGGGGCACTACTGCCCGAACCATTGAAAGGCAAACTCGCATCTTTTCTTCAAGAGAACAATGACGTTTTTGCTTGGACAGCGGCTGACATGCCAGGGATTGATCCCCAACTAATATCTCACAAATTGAATGTGGATCCAGAAAGGAAGGCAGTGAAACAAAAGAAAAGAAGTTTTGCTCCAGAGAGGCTTGAAGCCATTAAGCAAGAAGTAAATAAGCTTTTAGAAGCTGGGTTTATTGAAGAAATCCAATTCCCAGAATGGTTAGCTAACCCTGTGATGGTCAAAAAAGCTAACGGGAAGTGGAGAATGTGCGTCGACTTCACCGATTTGAATGATGCATGTCCTAAGGATTGTTTTCCCTTACCTAGGATTGATGCCTTGATAGATGCCACTGCTGGGCATGAGATGCTAAGTTTCATGGATGGCTTCAGCGGATATAATCAAATCAAGATGCACAAAGATGATGTTATTCCCAAATGACCTAACAGAATTGTAGAAGGGGGGGGGGTTGAATACAATTCTTGATATTTTCTTGAAACTAAAACACTTTATAAAATAAAACTGAACTGAATAAATAAAAACACAAGATATAAATAATTCAGTTGGATTGTTTGATGATCCAACTGAAGTGTTTTTATTGCGGAAATAATCTGTGATACAAAAGTACACAGCTGCTCAGTTACAAGGTTGTAGAGAAGAATTGCTCTCAAAATAGCTAATACAATCTATTTGTGTTTCTTCTCTCACACTTCTAAAGTAACTGCTACACTTGGTTATATACCCCAAGTTTACAATTCTACGTTTGGTTAAACTAAAGAATAATAGTAGTAACCATCAGTAGCTTGCTTTTCATTCCTTTTGTCCAATGGTCCTTGGAGATCTTAGCTTTTGTCTTCATGCTCATTATAATCATTCCCAAGAGCCTTATTGGAAATTGGAATGTTTCCTTATTTCCAGTATCCACTTTGATGGTTTCCAATGCAAAGTACACTTCCATATCTCCTTTTAGATCTGTTCAGTAAACTGTCACTATCACTTTGTCAACTGTTCAAAAAGCAACATTGATTCGTTGATAGCAAGGAGATGTGTTTCGTTGATAGCTTCATTCTTCATTTCGTTGATGGTGTTTCCCTCGTTTCGTTGATGGGTAAACTCCATACCGTTGACAGAGTAATCTTCATACCGTTGACATGTCTTCACTTAGGCAGAATTACAAGGCATTACATATTTACAATTAACCAACCTATTTTGCCTATCTAGTACATAGTCAACATGACTTAGAAAACCTATCTAAAACATATAATAGAATGCCTATCATACTGTGAAGTATTGTACAATGCAATTGCTACAACACTCATTTCGTTGATGAGCTTCCTGTCAACGAAACACTGCTAAGCATGCTATTTCGTTGACAGCTACAAAATTGACTTTACACAAATTCTACTAAGTGTTTTATGCTTATCATCAAGAACAACATATTCCTAACAATCTCCCCCAATTTATGACTGATAGAATAACAGCCATAAATCAAGAGACTTGATGATAACAAAAACACTCAGATACATCATAAATTACAAAAGTAGAAAATGTATTAAGCTTCAAAACTTTATAGACAAAATATAAGACTTACAAGACTAATGCCCACAAGTGCTCCTCTAGTCTGAGCAAATGTTTCATCTGTGACTTCTTTGTGGCATAGTCTTCTTCCCTCTCTTGGAGTTGTTTTCCTCAATCTGGACCTGTAGCCTTCTGTAGAAGATTTTCTCCTCTTCATCTTGATCACCAAGCTTGGATTGCATCAGCTTTAGAGTTTGATTAGATGCCTTCTCCAGCTGGTCTTCCATTCTGAAGAATCTTCTGCAATTGTCCTTGTCCTTAAACTCCATCATCCAATAAGGTTGAAGATGGATTTTCTTTCCTGTTGAGGGAACTCTAAGTATCCTTGGAAGAGCCTCAGGCTTGTTCCAGCTAGCCTTTAACTGACAGATTTTGGAGACCACCTCAGACTTGGCTATTTTGGTGAAACCGAAGTCCTTTTTCAAGCATCTAAACACTGAGAGTAGTGTTTGATAGTCTTCTCCTAAAATTCTGTAGAGAGGCCACACTTGTTCTCTACCACCCTTGAATGTGAACACTAGTCTTTCAGGCAACTTTTGAGAAGCTGCAATTCCCCTTACTTCCACCAGGTTGTCTAAGTCAAGATGTAGACTGGATTCTTCCCTGATGTCAGCAATGTACATGCAGTCCTCTGGGTTTGAGGGGGGTTTTTGAGATTGTGGCTTTCTCACAAAAGCAGGCTTTGCTTTGACAGGCCTCTTCTTTGTCTTCATTGGTTGGTCCTTTTCTAACAGGAACTTTGGAAAGTATGCCTCATCAAAATCAATTGGTTCCTCTTTTGGCATGATTGGTTGATCATGAAAATTGACAGGATGTGCAGGATCACAGGCCAACTTTCCCTCAAAAACTGGATTAGCAATTGTTGGAGGTGCAATAGGTAAAGAAGAGTCTGATGCAGTACCCTGAGAATCAGCACTCTCAAAGTCTATGTTTCTCCTAGCTCTCTCTTTGGGTTGCCTTGTGCTCTTCTTTGAACTCCTTTCCTCTCTAGTGCTTTCCTCTTGCTTCCTTTCTTCTTCATCTAGAGCTTGAGCTACTGCAAGAGCTTGCATAGCTGCTCTTTCTGATTCCTCAGCCTTGGCTTCAGCAAAGTTTGGATGACCAGCCCAAACACAGATTTGTTGTCCATTCCTGTAGACAATTGCCCTTTGCTTCCTTATCTCATAATTATTACTTTCCTTGCTTTTTGTGATGAGTAAACCAAGAAGCTTGTGCTCATCTGGATAAGGTGCAGGATAGAAAGTCCTTGCTATGTTTTTGCCCTTTGGTTTAGCAGGGGACTTGGGAGATAGGCTTCTTTGAATTGTAGCTTGTTCCACATCCCTAATGCATGAAGTTTGTCCTTTTTCCTTCCTTGGTCCTTGAGTGACTCCATGTAGAAGGGGCTCTTGTTGATAGAAAGAATTTGTCTGTGGCTCCCATTCCGTTGATGCTATTGCCATGGCATTCGTTGATGGCTGTTCCGTTGATGGATTTGAGTCCTTATCTTCAGTAATCTTCTTGAACTTTGCTTCTATGTTGGACCAATGTTCTTTGATTTGTTCTGCAAGTCTCATCCTCATAGAAGCTTCTTGTATAAGGTCAATACCATCCTTTTGCTTCTGGCCAAGCTCCCCCATTGCTAATGGCTCCTTTGGTAGGGAAATGGCTGGAACCATAACCTTGGTAATTTGAATGTCTAGCTCCTTAGATTTCTCCCCCTTTTTGTTATCATCAAAAGAGATGGCTGGGAGTCCTTGAGCTGCCACTAGCTGGGCCAATAGTTGTGTTTGTTTCTCCTGTTCCTTTTGCATCTGTGATAGAGTGGCTTCCACCTTGTCCACTCTAGAAGAGAGAGTCTTCAAGGAGGACTCCACTTCAGGTTCTTTAGTGAAAAACCTGTTCATCCTGGACACAGTGAGAGGAGGAAGCTTTTCATCTAGCCTCCTATCATTAGCAGCCCTAAGGTTGCTGATTGAATCCTTGATCTCTGTAGCCTCAATCCTTGTCTGCAACATTTGTAGCCTTTGAATTTCCAGAGAATCCATTATGGCTTTGTAGAATTTCTTGTCTCTTGGTCCTGCAGACTCATAAGCTAGATATGCTTCTTTGTACTGCCTTGTGATAGCAGCATCCAAATTGCTTCTACCATGCATATCTTGAGAAAGCCAGTTTGGTGTAGGAGGCACCACAGAAGTCCCAGTCTGTGCAGTAGTGTCCACCTGTAGATTATCACCATAGCTGTCCTCATCATCAGAGAAATCAAAGTCTCCACTTGCTTCAGCTCCTGGAGGTAGATTGGTCAAGGCATCCTTTGCTCTTTGCATTGATGCAGTTGTGTGAATTAGTTGTAGTGACCTCTCTGCCTCCACATTGCCCTGTTGAGCCAAAATTTGATAGGCTGACACAGGATGAGTAAAGGTCTCAGGATCCAGGGAAATACTATCCAGAGTTTGCTGATAAACCTCTTGGAAAGTAAGTTCCCTTTCTCCCTCACTGACCTCCATTAACTCATTAGCAATGGCTGCTTCCATCCTTATTTCTCCTGTAGTCCCTTCTCTCTCTCCACTCTGTTCTTGCATCATGGGCTCCCCATGGCTCACACCTCTCACACCCTCACCTTCACCTTCTAAGGTGGAACTCTCAATCTCTCCTTTTGCCTGGCTGGAAGAAATAGCCAGCCTCTCACTCACATTCTCTCCTTTTGCCTGGCTGCAAGCCAGCCTCTCAGTTTCACTCCCTCTCAGTCCTAGAAGTGTCTCAACTACCACTAGATCATCTGCACTAGTTGTGGGAACAACTTGATTTTCAATTAAAGGTGCAGAGTGAACTATCAACGGAATGGTAGTTTGAACTGTCAACGGTATGGATACCGTTGATGGAGAAACACTTGTCAACGAAATAGACTGTTTCGTTGATGAAGTCAAGAAAGCACTTTGAGAATGAGAAATTACAGTAGAGTCTGTGGTGATTGATTTTAAAGAATGGTCCACAGATCCCCTTGCAACTTCAGGAAAAATTGGTTGATGGCCCAACAAATCACTTAACAAGTGATGGCCACCAGCTTCAGAGTGGGGCTTCTCCAAGATTAGAGTTGGAGAATCAGGAATAGATGTATGGATCATGTCCACATCTAAAGATTGAGTTGGTGAATTTGATGGAGATAATTCAAGATTGATGTTTAGAGAATGGGACTGTAACCCCAGAGTAATGATAGGGGTTACATCAAACTGAATTTGAGAAACTGGAAGTGTTGCTTCCAGTGTGTGTGCACCCTGTGTACCCTTGGACTTTTGCTTCACTCTCCTTTGGTATTGGGAAAATGTAGACTTTGGGCTAGAAGTGTCCCTTACCCTTTTGGACTGTGCTCTAGGAGGAGAGCTTGTTTCAATAATCACATCCTTTTGGGAGGATGCAATTAGACTTGTGCTTAAATCCATGTTACTCATTGTGCCTTGTTGGGAAGACACAATGGGGCTTGGCTGGTACACACTAACCTGTCCTTCCTTATCCTTGGGGTTTCTTTGATGTTCACCCCTTCCCTCACCTCTCACAACTCCAGACTCACTTCCCTTAGGTTGTGTGGTAGTTTTTACAACAGGTGCCTTTTGAGAAGCACCTGAGGTTGGCTTGGAGGATTTCTTTGATTTTGGTTTTGTTGCTAGGGTAGGAGCCTGTTGGGTCACAGCTACAGACTCCATAGCAACATTGGAAGGTAAAACAGTAGAGGTGTTAGCTACACTAACAGGGATAGTAGTAGTTACCTCAATGATTGGCAGATACACCACTGGAACATCACCATTGTGGTTCAGCCTGAGTATGTCTGTCAATACTCTCTTTTCTTGCACAAAGCACTCGAACCTGGCATTAGGGTTAGAGATAACTAATGGTGCTGGACTAACATGGTTAGCCAACATCATCAGAAACCTAGCATAATAGATATTTTTCTTCCTATTTGCTTTGTCACCCAACTTAGCACCAATTTCATACATAAGTTGGGTGCTAAAGTTGTGATATCTATCATTTAGAAGCATGGTTAGGAGAATTAACATAGAGTTAGTTAATGCATCAAAATTACTAATCTTTCCAGAAAAGACCTTAATGAAAGCATCAGCTAAATAACTGTATTCTCTAACCAAACCTCTCCTAATTATTCTACCCAGATTATCAGTAGGCAAAGAGTAGTTTATAGAATTTAACATGGTAGTTATTTCAGTGTTAGTAGGCAAAGCATCACAGTTATTATCAGGAATATGTAAACATGCTTGCAAAACATCAGAATTAACTATGTACTCATTACCTTGAAGAGTGAATTTTAGTGTGCAGTGTGTTCCACTATACTCACATGAGGTCCAAATTTCCTCGATTATCTCATTGTAGAGTGGTGTAGAGTGAAACATTGCGTAGCTCAACTTGCAATTCTTCATGAAATCCATCATTTTGAAGAACAGACTGTTCGGGTTTTCCTTGACAACAAAAGGGATGGAGTTGTTCTTCTCATAGATGAACCCTCCAGCAGACATAAGCTTGACTATAGGTGCCATTGTTGATTAAAGGAAAGCTTCGAACTGAATAGCTTGTTAGAGAGAAGAAGAGAGAAAAAGCCTTTGGAATTTTTGAGAACAGGTAAAAAGAAATAATAAAAATAAAATTTCTTAAATACTCCCCCAAAAATTCTCAGAAAATGAATCCAATAATAAATGTAAATTACTGGATTGGCTTAAAAATATAACCGTTACTCTTAAAGTATTACCATGATTTATACTTACAGGGGTGTATGCATAGATCGTGGTAAAAGACGTGTCAAATTTCAACGGTTCAGATAAAAAGCGCTAAATCAACGAATCAGGATTGGGCGGTTAAAGTCCCGTCTTATTTCGTTGATAAAGCTGCGTTTCGTTGATATAAAAGAGCTATCAACGAAACACCCAGAAAACTGCTAAGACTGTCAACGAAATGGTGCATTCCGTTGGCATAGTAATTTTGACTTAGACAAAATTTTACCTTTTCCTGAGAAAATTCATTCACAGAAAAACATAGCAAATTTCTGGCTGCATCTTAACTTGCAAATATCTCAAAAATAATTAAGAGAAATTTAGCATACCTAGCTCACTTACTAATCTTGAGAATGTTGATTCATCAAGTGGCTTGGTAAAGATGTCTGCAAGTTGTTGTTCACTTGGAACAAAATGTAACTCCACAGTACCATTCATAACATGTTCTCTAATGAAATGGTACTTGATGTCAATGTGCTTGGTCCTTGAATGCTGCACTGGATTCTCAGTAATGGCAATGGCACTAGTGTTGTCACAGAAGATAGGAATTTTCTCAACTCTTAATCCATAATCAAGTAGTTGGTTTTTCATCCATAAAATCTGTGCACAACAACTTCCAGCTGCAATATACTCAGCCTCAGCTGTGGAGGTAGAAACTGAGTTTTGTTTCTTGCTGAACCATGACACAAGCTTGTTTCCTAGGAATTGACAGGTTCCAGTTGTACTTTTCCTGTCAATTTTACATCCTGCAAAATCTGCATCTGAATAACCAATTAGTTCAAAACCAGATTCTCTAGGATACCAAATGCCAAGGTTTGGTGTTCCTTTGAGATATCTGAAAATTCTTTTAATAGCAACTAAATGGGATTCTCTAGGATCAGCCTGAAATCTAGCACATAGACATGTAGCAAACATAATATCAGGTCTACTAGCTGTTAAATATAAAAGTGAGCCTACCATGCCTCTGTAACTTGAAATGTCCACAGATTTTTCCTTAGTATTCAATTCAAGTTTGGTGGCAGTAGGCATGGGAGTTTTGGCAGGAAAGCATTCCATTAGGTTAAACTTCTTTAATAAATCATGAATGTATTTTGTTTGACTAATGAAAATGCCTTCATTAACTTGCTTTACTTGTAGACCAAGAAAGTAAGTTAATTCTCCCATCATGCTCATTTCATACTTACTTTGCATAAGCTTGGCAAACTTTTGACAAAGTTTCACATCTGTAGACCCAAAGATTATATCATCTACATAAATTTGAACAAGTAAAGTAGAGCCATTTACAACCCTGTGAAAAAGAGTTTTATCTACAGTACCTCTAGTGAAATGATTCTCAAGGAGGAACTGTGAGAGAGTGTCATACCAGGCTCTAGGTGCTTGTTTCAAACCATAGAGTGCTTTGAGAAGGAAGTACACATAGTCTGGAAAATCATCATCTTCAAAACCAGGAGGTTGACTTACATACACCTCCTCTTCCAATTCCCCATTCAGAAAAGCACTCTTCACATCCATTTGATAGACCTTGAAATTGGCATGGGCTGCATAGGCTAGGAAAATCCTTATTGCTTCTAGTCTTGCAACAGGAGCAAAGGTTTCATCAAAATCAATTCCTTCTTCCTGTGAATAGCCTTTTGCAACCAATCTAGCTTTGTTCCTTGTGACTATGCCATTTTCATCCATCTTGTTTCTGAACACCCACTTTGTACCTATAACACTCCTGTCATTAGGCCTGGGCACCAGCTTCCAAACATTGTTTCTCTCAAATTGGTTTAGCTCTTCTTGCATGGCTAATACCCAATCTGGATCTAGAAGTGCATCCTCAACTTTCTTTGGCTCATCTTGAGACAGAAAGCTACTATATAGACATTCTTCTTGAGTTGCTCTTCTAGTTTGGACTTTTGAAGAGACATCACCTATAATAAGTTCAAAGGGATGATCTTTAGTCCATTTCCTTGAGGGAGGTAGATTTGCTCTTGAAGACGTAGCTTCATGATCATGATTGCCTTGATTGGATATTTGTCCTTGAGAAACTCCCCCTGAGTTTGTTGTCCCTAATTGATCACTTCTAGAAGCATTCCTATGACTATCAACGGTATGACCGTTTTGGCTGTCAACGAAACGCTCATTCTGACTGTCAACGAATCCACCACCATGACTGTCAACGAAATGACCATTTGGTCGGCTAGCTGCTATCCTTTTTAACCTTAATGCAGCAATTTCATCTTCACTGCTGCTTTCATCTGTGCTAGATACAACAACTTTAGGCTGTTTCTCAGTAGCCTTATCATGATTCACTTGTTCTCCTTCCTCATTCTCAAAAGAGAGACTTTCATGGAAACCTTCATCACAGAGACCTTGTATTTTGAGATCATCAAAAACAACATGTACAGATTCCATAACAATGTTGATTCTGAGATTAAAGACTCTGTAAGCTTTCCCTGCTGCATATCCCACAAATATTGCTTCATCTGCCTTTGCTTCAAATTTCCCCAAATGCTCAGCTTGATTTCTCAGAACAAAGCACTTGCATCCAAAGACATGAAGAAAATCTAATAGTGGCTTCTTTCTTTTGAGTAACTGATAAGGGGTCATTCCTTTGGCCTGATTAATCAAAGAAATATTTTGAGTAAAGCAAGCTGTGTTAACTGCCTCAGCCCAAAAATATGTAGGTAACTTTGATTCATCTAGCATTGTCCTTGCAGCTTCAATAAGTGTTCTGTTTTTCCTTTCAACTACACCATTTTGCTGTGGTGTTCTTGCTGCTGAAAACTCATGCAAAATACCATTTTCTTCACAGAACACCTTCATGCTTGAATTCTTGAATTCTGTCCCATTGTCACTCCTAATCCTTCTTACTTTGAAATCAGGATGATTGCTTACCATCTTGATGTGATTGATAATGATTTCACTTGCCTCATCTTTAGAGTGCAAAAAGAAAGTCCATGTAAATCTAGAAAAATCATCAACAATCACAAGACAGTATTTCTTCTTTGAGATGGACATAACATTTACAGGGCCAAATAGGTCCATATGAAGCAATTCAAGCTGCTGGACAATTGATGACACTGTCTTACTTTTGAATGATGCCTTCTTCTGTTTTCCCTTTTGACAGGCATCACACAAACCATCCTTGGAGAACTCCACCTGTGGAATTCCTCTAGCAAGATCTTTCCTCACCAAATCATTCATAACTTTGAAATTCAGATGGGATAACTTCTTGTGCCATAACCAACTTTCATCCTTGCTTGCCTTGCTGAAAAGACAAGTGATGGTGTCTGAACTTGTGCTACTAAAGTCAGCAATGTACACATTCCCTCTTCTGAATCCAGTCATTACCACATTGTTGTTTCCTCCTTTAGAAACAACACAGGCTTCTTTTGAAAAAGTAACTAAAAATCCTTTGTCACAAAGTTGGCTGATACTAAGCAAGTTGTGCTTAAGACCATCCACCAATGCAACCTCATCTATGATGACATTCTCTTTTGAAATCAAGCCATATCCCTTTGTGTAGCCTTTGCTGTCATCTCCAAAAGCAATACAAGGGCCAGCTCTTTCCTGAAACTCTGTGAGCAGGGTAGAATCACCAGTCATGTGTCTTGAACAACCACTATCCAAGTACCAAAGATTCCTTTTGTCTCCCTGCACACAATAAAACCAAATCAAGTTGATTTTGGTACCCAAGTTTCCTTGGGTCCTGTCTTGTTAGCCTTTGCATTCCCTTTTGTACCATTTTTCACTTTGGGCTCAGATTGATTCAAATCAATCTTTACCCTTGGTGTTGATTTCTGAGGGTTGCTCATATTTTCATTCATAGCATGCATAGTTGGAGGAACAATCATGTTATTCATGTTCCATGGCATTTGTGGCATGTTAAACATATTCATGTAAGGATTAGACACAAATGGCATGCTAGCATATGGATTCTGAAATTGTGCATATGGAGCAAACATGTTAGACATAACAGGCATTGTAGGCATGGAACTGTTCATTGCAGGCTTGGGCATTTTCACATTAGCAGATTTCTTAACAGATTTGCAGTTAGTAGACAAATGACTAACACTTCCACAATTAACACATGTCTTTCTAGGAGCATATTTATCAGGTGTGTAATTGTTGTGTTTGTTAATTCCTACTTTGCCATTCCTGTTATTCTTTTTATTTCCCTTAGCCTCATTATGAACTTTCTCTACCTTGTCTTTCAATTGCTTGTTAGACAAGTGACCTACATTAGCTCTCTCAACAGGCTTCTCAATTTTCTTTGATTTACTAGACTCACTTTGAACAAAGTTCTTGGTGACAGGACCATACTTGTCATTAAGTCTAGTGAGTTTATTTTTTTCTTTGTCTGTCAACGAAACAGCCTGATCGGTTGATGGTTCATGTGTCAACGAAACATTGCATTCCGTTGACATATCAACCTTCAACAAATGATCATTGTTGTTTGTTGACTCTGTTTCTGATTCTAAGGTTTCACCAACATACCCTAGCTTCTCTTTGTTCCTTTTCCATGATTGCTCACAGAAGGATTCCACGCCTTGAACATTAATTATGTTGGCAGCAACATTCCTGGCATCCTTCCATTTTGCAATCACACCTTGTTCTATCTCAAGTTGTGTTTTAAGAATTTCTTCCCTTTGTAACACGTTCTCAAGTTCCTTCTTAGCATCCCTACTAACACATCTCATTTTCTCAAATTCAATGAGCTGTGCTTCTAACATTGCATTCCTATCACTTAAGAGCAGATTGGTCTCTTTTATTCTTGAATTCTCTTTAGTAAGTGATTTAAGAGTAACACGCAAATTATATAATACAGTAGACATTTCATTTACTGCACTATCGCATTCCTCTTTAGAAAGCTCAGAAAGATTAGTAATTGTTACCTGGTTGCTTGAGGAACTTGCTTCCTGCTCATGATTGTCAGCCATAAGAGCCAAGTTGACATACTCAACATCATCATCAGAATCTTCACCATTACCAGCCCAATCATACTCCTGAGACATGAAAGCCTTTTCTTTTTGTTTGAGAAGTTCAAAGTATTTCTTTTTATAATCAACAGGCTCAAATTTCCTGTTGCCCTTCTCAACCTTGGGCTTTCTGCAGTCTCCAGCAAAGTGACCAATCATTCCACAATTGAAACATTTTGACTTAGACTTTTCAATCCAGTTTGTTTTGCTAGGTTGAAAGTCTCTTCTTGGTGGCCTTGCTTCTGAGTTTCTTTTGAACTTGAACTTAGAGAATTTTCTAGACAGAAAAGCAATGTGTTCATCAATCTCATCTAAGTCCTCCAAGTTGGCTGGTTCTGATTCTTCTTCTTCTGTCATCTTGTCTTTACCCTTGCTAACATCACTCCTACAACTAGATCGACTAGTTGTGGCCTTTGCAGTTTCTTTATTGTCATCTTCAAGTTGGTTCACAGATGCAATCAATGCAATAGATCCACCCTTCTTTTGTACCTTTTCAATTTCCTCATCTTGCTCCATTTCCAGCTCATAAGTCTTCAAGGTTCCATAAAGCCTTTCAAGAGTGTAGTCTTTGTACTCTTGAGTGTTTCTGAGAGAAACGGTCATAGGCTTCCATTCTTTTGGAAGAGCTCTAAGAAATTTAAGGTTTGAATCCTTGGTTTGATAGATCCTCCCATACAACTTTAATCCATTCAAAAGCTTTTGAAACCTACTAAACGTGTCATTTAGGGTTTCACCAGCTTTAAAATGAAAATGCTCATATTGTTGTATAAGAAGTTGCATTTTATTTTCCCTGACTTGCTCAGTTCCTTCACAGAGAGTTCTAACAGTATCCCATACTTCCTTAGAGGTTGTACAGTTGATAACATTGTCAAACATCTCTTGCTCCAAACCATTAAACAGAATGTTCATGGTCCTTTTGTCTTTATGAACTTCTGCAATATCTTCAACAGTCCATTCTGAGACAGTTTTTGGAATCTCTACATCAGGTGCATCATCTGGCAGTCCAACTCTAGAATCAAGCTTCATGGGAACGTGTGGACCTTTCTCAATGCAGTCTACATACCTCTCATCCATAGACATGAGATGTAAATGCATCTTTACTTTCCAGTGAAAGTAGTTGTCTTTATCAAGAACTGGTATCTTCACACCTGCATCCTTCTTCACCATGGTTTCTGTTTTTGGTCTTGATCTTTAAACTTCTTGTATGTTAGAAGCTCGCTCTGATACCAATTGTTATTCCCAAATGACCTAACAGAATTGTAGAAGGGGGGGTTGAATACAATTCTTGATATTTTCTTGAAACTAAAACACTTTATAAAATAAAACTGAACTGAATAAATAAAAACACAAGATATAAATAATTCAGTTGGATTGTTTGATGATCCAACTGAAGTGTTTTTATTGCGGAAATAATCTGTGATACAAAAGTACACAGCTGCTCAGTTACAAGGTTGTAGAGAAGAATTGCTCTCAAAATAGCTAATACAATCTATTTGTGTTTCTTCTCTCACACTTCTAAAGTAACTGCTACACTTGGTTATATACCCCAAGTTTACAATTCTACGTTTGGTTAAACTAAAGAATAATAGTAGTAACCATCAGTAGCTTGCTTTTCATTCCTTTTGTCCAATGGTCCTTGGAGATCTTAGCTTTTGTCTTCATGCTCATTATAATCATTCCCAAGAGCCTTATTGGAAATTGGAATGTTTCCTTATTTTCAGTATCCACTTTGATGGTTTCCAATGCAAAGTACACTTCCATATCTCCTTTTAGATCTGTTCAGTAAACTGTCACTATCACTTTGTCAACTGTTCAAAAAGCAACATTGATTCGTTGATAGCAAGGAGATGTGTTTCGTTGATAGCTTCATTCTTCATTTCGTTGATGGTGTTTCCCTCGTTTCGTTGATGGGTAAACTCCATACCGTTGACAGAGTAATCTTCATACCGTTGACATGTCTTCACTTAGGCAGAATTACAAGGCATTACATATTTACAATTAACCAACCTATTTTGCCTATCTAGTACATAGTCAACATGACTTAGAAAACCTATCTAAAACATATAATAGAATGCCTATCATACTGTGAAGTATTGTACAATGCAATTGCTACAACACTCATTTCGTTGATGAGCTTCCTGTCAACGAAACACTGCTAAGCATGCTATTTCGTTGACAGCTACAAAATTGACTTTACACAAATTCTACTAAGTGTTTTATGCTTATCATCAAGAACAACATATTCCTAACAGATGACATCGCCAAAGTGTCATTCATCACTAACTTTGGTGTCTTCTGTTTCTTAGTCATGGCTTTTGGGCTTAAAAATGCTGGAGCAACCTATCAAAGGTTGGTGAACAAAATCTTTGAGCACCTGATTGGAAAAACCATGGAGGTCTACGTAGATGACATGTTAATCAAAAGCCTGGATAAGGCCGATCACATTAAGCACCTCCGAGAGGCATTCGAAGTGTTGAGGCACCACAAGATGATGTTGAATCCAGCTAAGTGTGCCTTTGGTGTAGGCTCGGGAAAGTTTTTAGGTCTGATGGTTTCCAAGAGAGAAATCGAGGCTAATCCCGACAAAATCAAAGCGATTCTAGACATGGAACCACCAAAGACTGTCAAGGATGTCCAGAAACTGACGGGAAGAGTGGCTGCTTTGGGAAGATTCATCTCCAAGTCTGGAGAGAAGTGTTACCCTTCTTCAAAGCACTCAAAAAAGTGAAGAATTTTGAATGGACAACTGAAAGTCAAGAGGCCTTTGAGGCCCTGAAGAAATATATGGCTGAAGCACCACTGTTGGCAAAACCCAAGCCAGGAGAAATTCTCTATTTATACTTGGCGGTTTCCAACACAGCC
The DNA here is from genome assembly GCA_030848705.1 of Heracleum sosnowskyi. Taxonomy (NCBI): domain Eukaryota; kingdom Viridiplantae; phylum Streptophyta; class Magnoliopsida; order Apiales; family Apiaceae; genus Heracleum; species Heracleum sosnowskyi. The sequence goes on along the minus strand of CM061243.1, from coordinate 108,653,101 downwards.
CTTGGAGCTGTTTTGGTAAAGGAAGAAGTAAAGGTTCAGAAACCCATCTACTATGTGAGCAAGATTCTACATGGGGCAGAAATAAACTATTCAATGGTTGAGAAGTTTGCCTTAGCCTTGATAATGGCCTCAAGAAAGCTACGCCCCTACTTCCAGGCTCACAAGATAGAGGTCTTGACTGATCAACCTCTAAGAAACATCTTGCATAGCCCTCAAGTTAGTGGAAGGTTAATCAAATGGGCCATTGAATTGGGCGAATTCGACATCAAGTATAAGCCTCGAACGGCCATAAAAGCTCAGGCACTTGCTGACTTCATGGTTGAATGCACCATTGACAACCAAGAAGTCGGGGGGCAGGAAGTAACTATGGAAGATAAGAAAGGTGAGGAAATGACCTTCAAAGAATGTTGGGTGCTCTATTTTGATGGAGCATCAAAAACAAAATCAAGTGGAGCTGGTTTAGTGCTACAGAGTCCTGATGGATTCCTAATAGAGTATGCATTAAAACTTGACTTCCCGACGACAAACAATGAGGCTGAGTATGAAGCTCTGATAGCTGGCTTAGGGCTGGCTGGAGCCTTGAGAGTCAAAACTCTGAAAGTATGTGGAGACTCGAGGCTAGTGGTTTCCCAAGTAAATGGGGAGTTTGAGGCCAGAGATGAAGTCATGGCCAAGTACTTAAAACTTGTCAAGGCCATTATGACTCAGTTCGATGAATGCTATGTGGAGCACATTCCAAGGGAGGAAAATATGAAGGCTGATGCCTTGTCTAAGTTTGCCTCTTCTGAAATTGAAAACTATGCCGGGAGTGTATACTTCCAAGTCTTGAAGACCCCAAGCATCAATGGAAAGTTGGTAGCCCCCATTGGTATCACCAGTTGTTGGATTGATCCCATCAAAGCTCATCTGGAAACTGGGTGGCTGCCCAACGACACTTCAGAAGCACGAAATCTATACGTCAGAGCACTAAGGTATGCCCTAATTGAGGGAATCCTATACAAGAAATCTTTTGTTATTCCGTACTTAAAGTGCTTGAGACCTCAAGAGGCAGAATTGGCCCTAAAGGAAGTGCATGAAGGGATTTGTGGGCAACACTTGGGGGGCAGAGCCCTGGCTCATAAAGTCACTCGTCTAGGTTTCTATTGGCCAAGCATACTTGCTGATGCTAAAAGCTACGTCAAGAAATGTGAACGGTGCCAGAAACATGCACCAGTGGTTAGGCAACCACCAGAGATGATGACATCCATTAACTCACCTATCCCATTTGCTATGTGGGGAATGGATATACTCGGGCCATTTCCTATGGCAAGTGCTCAAAGAAAGTTCTTGATAGTAGCAATTGATTATTTCACCAAGTGGATTGAGGCTAAGCCATTAGCCAAGATAACCACCAAGCAAGTGATGCAATTCTTCTGGGAAAATGTGATATGCAGATATGGAATTCCACGAGTCCTGGTCACGGACAATGGAACCCAGTTTAACAACGATGAGTTCAAGAAGTATTGTGATGAAAACGATATCAAGTTGCGCTTCACTTCTGTCGCCCATCCTCAAGCAAATGGGCAAGCTGAGGTTGCAAATCGAATCATCCTTGATGGACTAAAGAAAAGAGTTGAACGCTCCAGAAACACTTGGGTAGACGAATTACTCCCTATACTTTGGGCATATCGTACTACTTGCAAAGTCACCACCGGGGCAACTCCATTCCTATTGGCTTATGGAGCAGAGGCAGTGGTCCCAGTGGAAATTACTCACACCTCCCCAAGAGTTGAGGCTTATGAACCATAAACAAATGAAGAAGGCTTGAGGCTATCCTTAGATCTAATTGACGAAGTTAGAGATGAGGCAAACGCCAAGATAGTTGAACATCAAAAGAAGGCATCTTTCTACTACAACCTAAGGGTTAAAGAAAGGTTCTTTCGACAAGGAGACTTGGTTCTCAGAAAAATTAAGGCATCCGGAGTTGGACAAAAAGGGAAGTTGGCCCCAAATTGGGAAGGACCATATCGCGTCAGGAACGTATTTGGTCGAGGCTCTTACAAGCTAAAAACCCTTGAAGGGCATGAGGTGCCAAGAACTTGGCATGCCTCCAACTTGAAAGTTTATTATGTTTAAGGTGTTTCCTAAGTGGATTCACTACTAGAAATAAGGTTTGATAAAACCAACCCAAGTTTTTAAAACTTGAGTATTATGTAAGGGTTGAGCCCATTCTTCAAAGTTATGAATTATATACTCCTATTCATCATGTTTTGAATGCATTACATACTGATAGATATGTACAAAATGCTAACTAAACATGCAAAAGGCAAGAAAACAACACAAGCCATGAATGGCCACAAAATATAAATAAAACTAAACTTACAAAAGTTTAAGTTAAGCCCAAAGGCTGGAAATACATAGAAAGAAAATACAAAGCCATGAATGGCCATAAAGAAACTACAAACTACGGCTGCGCGTCACCATCCTTGACTCCCGCATCTGTCTCCTCCCCTGAGCTAGAGCTGGAAGAATGCTCACCAGCATCCTCAGCACCATCAGCAGAAGCGTCACTGAGGGGTGATGAATGCTCTAGAACTAAAATCCTAGCATCTTCCTCCATATCGTCAACTCCCGCCAAAATACGCTCCAAAGGAGTAGGAGGGTGAGGAGCAGGAAAGTCAGCAGCATCAAAGACTCCAGGATGCTTGGCCAAGATAGCCTGAACAGCATCCTCCCATCCTGAAGTATGCTGGACTGGGAAAAGGATCTCGTCATGCTTTTCGATCAAGTCCTTGTACTCCTGAGAGTCAAGGTACTCATCGATGCAATCATCCTTGCCTTTCCTCAGCTCAACAATATCAGCCTGAGCGTCAGCAAGCTCCTTCTCCCTCCTGGCAAGAGTCTCCTTAAGAGACTTCACCTCCTCCTCAGACCTCTCCAGCTTGACCCTATTGGCCTCAGAGGAGGTACGCCAAGCCTTAGCTTGGAACAATACCCCCTGAAAGTTGGCATTGGTCTGCCAAAAGATAAAAGTTAGGAAAATATAAGCAGAAACTTCAAAGAAATAGCTAAGGTAAAGAAAATTACCGCAGCAATAGCTTGAGCCCCAAGATGCTCAGCACCCTCAAGGGTGGAATCTGCAACGAAGTCCTTGTAATCACAAGGGGTAAGAGAGTGGTACGACCAGTCCACAGCATGTTTGGACACCCCAGTAATGGTGTCCTTCTTCCTGATACCCCAGTTGGGGCGCCACACTGAGGACTTGGCAGATACAGGAATGTCCACCTCATCCACAGAAGGGATCAAGAAGCTGGGAGCACTGGCTTTCCCCCTGGGATCATCCCCGATCCTAGCCCTTTTCATCCTGGATGTCTCTACATCCTTGGGCTCATTGGTCTTGTTGATAAAGGCCGCAGCTACAAGAAAAGCCAGAAAATGGTTAACAGAAAATCACAAAGAAATAAAAATAGGCATAATGAAAAGGGATAAGCAAAAATACCCTTATCATGAACAGTAGAGAGCCCAACGGACTTGAGGACGAACTCGTCCAGTAACTCCCAAGCCACGGTAGTCCCATTATCCTTAATGAGCTCTGAGTAGGCATGGAGCTCCTCCTCATTTAAGACAATGTTACCGGGACTACCATCAGAAACTCTCCCAAAAGATGTACGGAACAGGGTTCCCCAGTCCCCTCCTTCCCATACAAGATACATGAACTCATTTTTCCATTTGGGGTTGTTATCTGGGATTGATTTGGGGTGAAAAATGAAAGGGAAGCCTACCCTATGGCTTATATACACCCAACCCAAGTTGTTGGCTGAGCTATTCTTAAACTGAAAGATCTTTCTAAATAAAGGTACAGAAAGAGGAAAGTTTTTACGAAGGCATAAAACCATGAAACAATTAATTATCCTCCAGGCATTTGGAGGTAATTGGCAAGGGTTGACTTGGACATCTGCCAAAAGTCTAGGAACAAACTCGTGAAAAGGGAACCTAAGGCCAGCAACTATGGCATCCCTATAAATACACAAAGCATTTGACCGCCAGTGACATGAACGATCACCGGGGCCGGCAGGAACAAGCTTCAAGGGGGCCTTTACCCTATACATCTTATTATAATCTTTTATCATATCTACTTCATGAAATCTATTGCTACAGTCATACGAATCTAAAGCAGATACAGACGGGTATTCATCCCCACGTTCATTAATCATATCATGCAAAGACATGTATTTTGAACGAATAGGAATGGGGGTACCTCGTTTTGATGCAGAATTCATCTTCGAAAGACGTTGGGAAGCGCGATCAGCCATTTCAAACCCAGAATCTTCAAAGAAAATCTTCAAATCTTCAAAGAAAATTGCCCAGAAATCTTCAAGGAAACCCAGAATCTTCAAAGAAAATCTTCAAATCTTCAAGTGAAAACCCAGAAAACGGTGAGAAAATCTTGCCGGGAATCGCCTTGCGACAGAACCCTAGCAGAGCAATCTAAAGAAAATTTCGGAGAAAATTTAGCAGAGTAACTTTGAGAAAGTGAAATGTGAAGAATGAATGGAAACAAATGAGAACGCACCCTTATATAGGGATGACAGCCGGTCAATGGGCCGGTTGAAGGAAGGGCAACCGGCATTAGCCGGTACGGCCCATAAAAGGCTAAAAGCCCAATTGATAAAGTTGAACAGTAAAAGTTTTGGGCCCCCTTAATCCCATAACTAAAATAAAAAATATTCTGATCGAATGAGTTCGAATAAAGCCCAAAATGGCTCTCATATTCGACCACAATCCAGGTCGAAAAGTTAAAGGCCCAATTGCAAAGTAAAGGCCTTAGGCCCAAATTGAACCCAATATATGTGGGCCTTAAAAGTCTGAAACGAACCAAGTGTTCGACCACACCCCTGGTCGAAATCATTCGACCAGGTATCAAAATTGAAGTCATGTTCGACCACACCCCTGGTCGAAATCATTCGACCAGGTATCAAAATTGAAGTCATGTTCGACCACACCCCTGGTCGAAATCATTCGACCAAGTATCAAAATTGAAGTCATGTTCGACCACAATCCTGGTCGAAACCATTCGACCAGGAGGCAAAATGGAAGTAAGCTTCGACCAGAATCCTGGTCGAAACCATTCGACCAGGAGGCAAAATGGAAGTAAGCTTCGACCAGAATCCTGGTCGAAACCATTCGACCAGGAGGCAAAATGCAAGCAAATTTCGACCAGAATCCTGGTCGAAGGAGTTCGACCAGGAGCTAAAATCAAGGTCAAATTCGACCAGGATCCTGGTCGAAAATGACATGAAAAATTCAAAAATCAATTTATGTTCCAGGGAATTGATGAAAAATCCCGATTCCTGTTTTGGAGAATTATAAAATTGGTTTAGAACTATACGTTCGTCAAACCAAGCCACGATATGGAAGAAAATTTCGTAACTCCTGAATGAAATAACTTCTACGATAATCCAAGAGAGATTTTCCTAGAAGTTGGGGGGCAAATGATATGGTCAGAAAAGTAATTATAGAAATATAATTGACTGGTCAAACAAAAGGCCGATATTTAAAGCCCAATACCCTAATTATTCATTAATTTCGTAATTAATGAATAGGGAAAATATACAGCTCATAAAAAGAGTCCAAATTATGGCAAATTGGTCAAAGAAGGATCCAGAATCCCAATTAAAGGCAATTAATGAGTCATAACCTTTATCAACAAGGAAACGAATTCTTCAGCAAGAAATACAATACTTATCCAATATCAAAAAGAAGACTTATCCGCTAAGTCTCCCAAACATACCATAAATACTAGGCTCCAGACGCCTATATAAGGTCCCTGATCCTACAATCAGAACTACGTATTTGGCTTGATTCTCAACATTAGTTGAGATACGTAGGCATCTTGTGAGGACCAATTTAGTCCGGATACACGAGTGCAGCCATTAAAGCTCGAAAGCTCATTAATCCAAGCAATTAATATACAAGTACGTTTTTTAATCCATAACAAATACAAATACATTCAAAATCAATCGCTAAACATTAATCCAAATATAGAATACAAATAACAAAAACTTTAAGAATATAATAAAACGTAGAATTTATTATTAAAGGATGAATATATCCATTCAAAGTAAACCAACGATAAAATAAAAACAAACATCCATTCTAAGCAAACAAACGACATATGCAAAACAACTTGAAAAACCAAAACGAAAGTTAACAATCTTTCCGACTGGAATAACTTATAAATTATTTAGAAAACACTTGATAAAAAGCAGCAACAACCATCCATTTCTTCAATCTGCTAAACACTTCACAGAAGTTCCCAGTTTTAAAATGGTTCAAATCTCCTGACATTAAGAAAAAAGGAAAAGATGATACCACATGAGTAGGAAGAATTGTAAATCAAAACTCTATTTTCTAAAAAATTATATAGAAGTACAATGTAATACATTAATACAGATAAGATTGACATTATTGCATCACCATTTTTGGTTTCTTTGAAATGGAGTTTACAGAACCTGGTGTATCATCACAGTTGGATAAGTCTATGGTATTCTGCATCAAAATTACTGAGATATCAGTCATTTGAAGTCGTAAGTGGACATATATGTTAGACATTTTGAATTTAAGTAATATAGGTTGCATACCTCAGAAAAGCAAGAAATTGCCACTGCACCTATAGATGCATTAGAAGGTGACGAAGCCAAATATTCATTGTCATAAGCATCAATTACATTGAAAATTCTGCTATGCAACAAAACATTGTCTGAACTTATCTCAATTCTGAAGGTCAATTCCTTCCCAACTATATTCTTAATGTTTGGTGGGTATTCACCAGTTCCTTCCAACTACAAAATTTAAATCCAAAAATAATTATTGAATTGTAAGATTTACAAAGTAGTAGTGTATAAAATTAATGTCACTTACAATGTAGTAATGCAAAAAATTGTAAGATTGATGCATGAGACTCATGAAAAATAATACATTACCGTAAGGTTATCAGCAAGCATCTTGGTTGCAGTTCGACCAAGGATACGCTTAGCAGCTTTGTCCATGAGTATAAAATTAAATGCCTCGGTTGAGTCTCCAGCAAGTACAACAATCTTATACCTAATATAACTCAGAAATTTAATAAGAAAGGTATAATACTATAGTATTGGTGATAGTTTATGGCAATAAAATAAGATATATTTCTGGTACTTAGAAAACATAAACCTTTTCTCAGCCACTGGAATTGACTTTGGACAGCTAACACACTTGTACCTTGCCTCGAGTTTCAGGACCTCATTCTGACAAAAATTGCAACTATAGTACCACCATTTATCACCTTGCTCGACGGTTAAAATATTGACTAAACACAAATACTTCTTCTGCAATTTGACATGTATGGTTTCAGATATAGGTTTGAAAAAAAAAAGGAATTAATATAATTACTAACATTCAAATCATCAGTGCTGGTCTTCTCCGAAAGCTCCTTGAGTGTTATTGTCTCAATAACACGATGGGACAAACTTGGCAGTGGTGAAGCCAAATAATTTTTCGGAGCCTTATAGCCTTCTTCCTCAAGCCTGAATAAGTATAATCAATTTACAATGTTCTAATTAAAATTCTATTATAGATTCAAATCATTAGTGATGGAACATTGACAATGTTAAATTACCTGTTCTTCATTGCAGTGACGACTTCATCGTCCAAGTTAAGATATACTTTTGACGATGGCAGAGTGCTAATTTGAACAGAATCTGTAGCATTATATGGAAGTGAGAATAAAAGATAATGAAATAATGCATTATAAATGGAAAAACACATATATAAACTTACTCTTGAAAATTTTCAATTTGGTACTTGTAACTATTACAACTACCAGTTTGTCCTCAATTTTCTGATATTCTTCATCGGTCTTAACAGCAAGTTTTCCCCATACACTAACCTTATGGGAGTACCTATATTTTAAATTAATATTAAAAATGATTAATCTACATGAAAACAATACTGCATATAAGGCTAAGACATATAAGACATGATAAACTACTAATAAACTTCTTTATATACAGAATCTAAATTAAGCATGTCTAAATAGTAATGAACGAATTGCGATTGGTATCTACCTTCCATCAGTAATCCTGAATTTCACAATCTTCCTATCACCATACATTGTTTTGATAGATTTTACGTTCTCAAAATCTTCCAGCACACCAATAATATCTAAAACAAAAAAATATTAATCAAAATCTCAATGATTTTACACAGATACAAATGAAATAAGAATAAAAAATGAGAAGTAATATTGTAAAAACCTGTCAAAAACTCAGGAGTATTCTCATTATCATAGTCACTAACAACACGGAACAGATCGCCCAGGTCAATGAATTCAAACTTATGTCTTGGAATCATAAAGTCATCCACTGGGAGCTTTTGAACAGTAGTTGAGTTGGAAAAATTGATTATAATCTTTGCAGTAGTTGGCCTTAGTATTCCAGTTGCCTCCTTGGTGTAGAAATTAGATATTATATAAAGACCTCCTTCCTCCATATCATCAGAAATAGCTCTCCAGTTGTCACCATAAACAAAAGCATGAACATGGCAGTTCTGCAACGAAATAATTATTTAAAAGACATTAGATATTTTTTAATGTAATTTGTTAATGGATATAATTGTTACAACTGAAATATACAGATTCACTCACATCATCGTCAAGCAATATGAGATTGTAACCTTTCAGGCTAGCATCAGAGTTCGATGATACTGATGGCCACATCCTTGTCAGGCGCACCTTGATTTTCCATGACGTGCGTGATGTATCCAGTGAGGATAGCTGATCAAACATTGTAATATAGAATCTGAAAAAATAGTGAAATATAGACCACTGAGATTGAGATGCTCTACAACCGAAGCTCACTTCAAAAATGAATAATTTACAAAAAAAGTATAAACCATTACAAAAGAAGAATCTTACATTGTGAAGATATATAGAATGTTGTGGAAAAGTGATTATTATTTTGATGATCGTTGTCGATTTATAGTAAGAATTTGTAGTCTAAACACATTTAAGATGACTGAATTTGAAATTATCATCAATCAATGAAATCACTTAAGTTAAGGAAATGATAATGGATGGATTAATCACATACATATCTTTGTTTAACGTCATATAAATCTCATTGGTATTTTAACATTGATCATGTAATATATTATTAATAATTCAGTTATAATTATATAATATGATTTATTTATGACAATATGGATCTTCTAATATATGTTATTTAAATATATGATATCTTCTAAATTATGTGATTAATTAATAATGATTTATATTATTCATTATATATTATATATCTCTAACAACATGTACTTGATTTAAGGACATATTTACAACACTGAAGTAGTTAAACTTTGATATAGTTAGAATTCACAATATCTTACAATTAGTGCAATTGATATTCTGCATATTCTCGATTTATTTAGTTATGATATATAATACCAATTTTTGTAAATATGAGTATCAATATTTAGTCTATGAAATTACATATATATTTTGATTGCATCTTTAAAACTGGTATCCTGAATAAATTGGTTAAGATTTGATTACTTAGAAATCAAACTTTCTTAAATTAAATGCGATAAATATCATGCATAATATCGATCTAATTCTCTTAGATACAGTACATAAATATTTTTTACCAATTGTATAGAATATTTATCGATTTTTTCTTATATTATGCATGTTGTCGATTATTTTAATAATTATACAAAAAATATGTAATTTTCAACCACATTATCGTAATTTTGAATTGTCCAAAATATAAAATAAAAATTGGGTGAAATACATATTATATACAACAATAATCATGTTTAAAATATTTGGTGGATGGCCTAAATCTTCTTTACTTGAACTGTGTCGTTGATTCTTTTAATATATAGTTTAATAAATGATAAATTAATATTAAAAAAAATTAAAATATAAATAATTATATAACTGTGTGATATGAGTAGTTTAAACTTGTAACATACAAATACTTGTGGTATATTAAAATTGCATGTCTACTAAAGATTATTATTAAAATATTGGAAAATATACTTGATGCATTTTATTTCAAGTTTTATGTGAAAAGCAAATAAATGAATGTTACTTAATTACATAGTATATTTAACTTGTCGCTTATTAGTCTATTAATCTCTAACATGTCGGTTTATGTAATGTATTATATTTAATAAATTTACTTGTGTAAAATATGTAATTTGTGTTTTATCATATCGTATTCTCATATTGTTATTTGTTAATGTGTCTGTAATGTTAGAATTGTCGTATGATCATTTATATAATCACTTGAAATGTATCTGTAATTTCAAAATTTGTCAAAAATAAATTAAAATTAACAATAATAGAATAATAAATTGCCATTTGAATATAAGTAAAAAAAAAGTTATAAATTACATCAATAGAAAGCAAACAATGCTTTCAAAACTTTTATTGCAAAGGAAATTAAAAACACAACTAAAAACATGATAGGATAGATTGTTCAACCATATATTTATTTGATAATCGGAGATCTTCAAGGAGTACACATGTCAAGCAGTTATCACGCAGCGTTTGCAGGAGCACCCAATAGTTGGTTGAGTAGCCTGATTATACATAAAAAAATGTGTTTATAAATTTTATTAGTAATCTGTGGTTTATCAATATAATGATGGTTATACCTGTGCCTAAGAACTGTAACAGGTTGATAGTCGATATTGAAAAACACTCTAGACGATGACAAACTGTTTACTTGAATTAACCCTGGCATTTACAAATATATAAATGGTTAATTACAATAAAAAAGTGACATTTAATATATTTTATAATCACTGATTTAAAAACCTAGGATATGATCGATACCTTTAAACATATTTAACCTCAAAGTAGACAACACGACAATTGGACGTGTTTCGAAATACCCTTGCAAAATAGGATCTAAAGATGCGATTTTCTCATCAAAAAATGTAACCTTAACCGAATGCCTGACAGATAAAAAAATGATTGAAAAGGATGATTTTTCGACATGTATGAACAATGAGAATTTTTAAGGAATGTATGTTAAACCTGCCATCATAAAATAGAAAACTAAGGAAACTTCTTTGGCCATTGTGAGTGTTTATGACTCTAACAGGTTCAATAGCTTGTACAACACCAACCAAATCTGTAAGACATTTTATAAGTCATAAGAATATGAGACATGTTAAGAGCTTTTATAGAACGACAAATGAAATAAATATATGTAGAAAATCTCACCTACTGCGTATAAAGGTGTTTCATCATCCACATAAGACATTGCAAGATCATATAGTTCACCTATAGGAGTAATTTCAAACTTATGCCTTGGTATTGTAGTGACCTCGAGAGGAACAGGTTGAGCTGTTGTGTGACTCGTTAGCACAATGGAAATGCCAGTGGACACCGGCCTAAGCCTTTCAGTTGCTTCTCTGGTAATAAAATTTGTGAAGTCATATACATTTCCTTCAAATAACAGATTTTGAAAAGCATTCCAAACATCCGGGTATACGAACGCATGGACGTGATAATCCTGAGATAAAAGTTGTGAAAACAGATAATATATTGTAGGTCAATCTGATATTGGTCTAACAACAATTTCATCAATATCATACCAATAATTTGTTATATGTAATATTGTTATACGTACCTCAGAGTCCAGCAAAATCATATTGGTATACATAAAATTACCATAGTTAGCGATGGAAGACCACATTCGAGTGATACGGACACGTATCCTACAAACTATACTTGTACCCTTGAGTAATTCTAGTTTTTGAAACATAACAGACATGGTTTTTTCAAGTAATAGAATACGGTAGAAGAGTAATGGTGGAATGAATATGTTGTTAAGTGCGTAGTTTATATAAGTTAGTGCAAGATGTTATATGTTAATTTCAGCGTTAACTGAGGACAAAACAAAGTCTATCAAATTTGGATTATGATATGTATTAGTATAAAAGATAGAGATTGACATATGCAAATCATTTAATTGATATAAGATAAGATACATGTCCAATACACCAAGAAATACTTTACCACAAAAAACTTATGTGATCACAATAAATTTTTTTACTGTATTTTATGGTATGTCAATTTCTCTCAAAAGATTTTATATCATAATCAATCTAGATCTGCATTATATATACTTGATCACAAATATCAATTAGACGAAAAAATTGATTGATTCTTTTGTATGTGTATTAAAGAATGATCTTATTCTTTATTATGCCTAATTAGTCAATGTTAAGTTCAACAAATATTTGATTTTATATCATCGCCAATTGATGATAATAAGATATGATATCTTCAATACACCCAGGATGTAGCTGTACAAAATGACATTTATTATGTAATTTATGGTACATAAATTTTAGTAAATAAACTTTATAGGACTATAAATCTAAACCTTAATTATTTATATACTTGATGGCAAAAAACAATTCTTTGGAAATATTTATTGACTTTTTTAGTGATTAATCAAAAGTGATTTAATTCTTGATTATGTTTAATATACAAATGGTATATTGTTTTTATATGAGGAATTCATATCATCGTCACAATATGACAGCAAATCTGTAAGATTAGTGATGATAGCAAATTTGGCCGATCTTTTCAGTTGATATTTGCTCCTTGTTTTAAATACTCCGCTGATTTTCATTTTAAGCAAAAAAACTTGAAAAACCAAACAAAATGTTAACAAACTTTCATAATGAAGTAGTTTATTTATAAATTTTTTTGATAAAAAAACAGCAACATCCATGTAGATGGTCAATCTGGTGAACACTTCACTGAAACATATAATGATAAAAACTAATACATAATAAAAAAGAAAGTAAATATGCTTAAAAATTCGATCTCATCTTCTTGGAAAACATATAATGATACATTCTCCGATATTCTTTCACATCTCATCTGCGGAAGATCCATGATCCTCTTCAGAAAGCCTAATAAAGGGAAAAAAATGGATTAGTTAACATTGAAATTTTTTTAATCTATAAAGTAATGTGTATGAACAACCTTTGCCTTAGTTGATTAACAGCTTCATAGTCGATATTAACAAAAATTCTAGACGATGCTGAGCTGCTTACTTGAAGTGAACCTAGACAGTTAAATAAAACTTATGTAAATAATTGGTCTATGATTTAAATTTAAGCAGATGTATTATATATTATACGTTAAAAAATTACAACCTCGAAAAACTCTTGCTTGCATATTTGCCAAGACGACTATTGGAGGAGTTTCAAAGTTGCCATGAAGTAAAGCATCTAAAATCTCAACATCATCATCATAAAAAATAACGCTGACAGAGTTGCTGTATCATAATGTTATAATTCAGATGAGAAGTTAGAAAAAGTCTAAATGAACACCACAATTATAATAAAAAAAATATACATACCGTCCATCGTGAATCCTGAAACGAACAATGAATTTTTCACCAAAATGTGTCTGAATGATTCTAACTGGATCGAGATTTTCAACACTGCCAGCAATATCTAAAAGACAAAATATACATTAATCTAAAAATACAATTACTTTACAAAAGTAGTAATTGAGTATGATTAGTGTTCACCTATTGCATATATAGGTCTCTGATATGGAACATATGAATTTGCAATGTCATAAAGTTCTCCAAGTTGAACCAATTCAAATTTGTGCATTGGTATTGGAGACATGGGATCATTTGGAATAGGTTGAATTGTAGTCGAATGTGTTAAAATTATATAGATTTGCGAAGAAACTGGCCTTAGATATCCAGTTGCTTGTGTGACATTAAAAGTAGTGATCTGATATAAATTTCCCTCGATGATGACATTGGCAGCTGCATTCCAGTCAGGTTGGTGCACAAAAGCATGTACGTGATAATTCTAAGAAATAAGAATGTATTAATACATAGTCAACATGTGGAAAAATATGTTATTATATAATCAACAGATTCATCCACGCATCATAAAATGATACCTCAGCATCAAGAAAAATGTAATTGAAACCAATAAAATGTCCATTGTTAGCAAAAGAAGGCCACATCCTAGTGACACGCACTTTAATAGTCCAGTCAGTCCTGCTTTGATCCAACATATCTAGTCTATCAGACATATCTGCATAATGAGACAATACATCAATAAAAGTTTTACATTTAATCACGGCCATATAATTGAAGAAGTAATGTGAATTATATTGCATATTGACAATATAGCAATACGAAAACATTCAGCCAGCCGTTGTTCTTTGACGCTTATAACAAATTTGTATTGAGCAAGTGTTGAATAACATTGCAGGAGGATAATAGGTTTATACACTCTATCAGATGTGCATATTTATAATCATTTAGAAACCATACAAAACTATAGAGAACTGTTAAAAATTTAAGATCTGTAGCTATGTCTTAAAAGGTTATAGGAAAATGGTAAAAAAGAAATAAGCTAACCTTAAGATTTCAAAAAGATTAATGCAAGTTGCGATGGGAAAAAAAAGTTTTAGTTGTGTTGTTTATCTTGATTCTTAGTTGTTGTAATACATTAAATTCGGCGTTAAATGAGGACATAATGAAGATCACCAAATCCCGATAATGAAATGTGTTATAGAAGATATACATTAACACATGGAAATCTATAAATGATAATAACCTAGGAAATATCTTCTTTAAACTTAGGATATATGTGGTTAATACTGATAAATCTTTTGTGTTTGATGGTCAGCCATTACATAAATAAATCATATGTACTTGATCTTCTAATCAATCAAGTGTATAAATTTATTGATTCTTACTCATCTATAATAAAAAAATGATTTTATACTTTATTATGTATATTTAAGAAATTTTTATAAACAATGGAATTAAAGCTTAATTGAAAATTTGATCCAACCTTGATCAATAGAAAAGAAAATTAAAGCTTATTGAAAATTTGATCAAATTTAATCCAACATTGAATCTTTTTATAACCTTGATCTTGTCGTTTACAAACTTGATCCAACCTTGATTGAAATTTTTATTGTAAAGCTGCAGTTGTAAAAAAAATCTTATTCAACCACAGGAAGATTGTAGAATACTTCATCAAAAACAACGTTAGCAGTAAAGTGGTTTGATCTGCCGCTATCGGATTGAATTAAGATGTGAAGCCCATCCGGTGATGTCACTCTGGAAACAGCTACATATAATTGTCCATGAGAGAAAACTGGACGTGGAAGATATAAACCAACCTTGTCCAATGATTGACCTTGACTCTTATTAATAGTCATCGCAAAGCAAACTTGTAGTGGAAATTGTATTCTCTTGAAAACAAAAGGAAAATTTGTATCAGTTGGCTCCATTTCAATTTTGGGAATCAGGTGTTTTGATCCAACATGAGATCCGGTTAGAATTTGGCACTCAACGGAATTCTTTAAACACTTTGTTAGAACCATCCTGGTACCATTACAAAGACCCATTATTTGATTCAGATTTCTCATAAGCATTACCATTGCTCCAACCTTTAGATTTAATTCATGTTTGGGAATAGATGGCATGTTTATTGAATTCAAATACTCAACAGGGAAAGAAGATTCATAATCATCCTCGGCATCACCATATATGTCATCTATGGAATCTTGACTGAGGTAAGTATGAGTATCACCTGGAATCAGATTCAACACGTGAGAATTGATGTCATCGACAATCGAATTTGTTGGAGTGAGAATTGCTCTTTGTTTTAAATACTCCGCTGATTGGATGTTACGAACAAAATCTGGATAAGTCACATCAACAATACTTTTGACGGAATTGATAAAATTCTGAATCAAATATTGTCTGGGAATTATAATCTCTGGATCAGAAAATGTTTGATCAGGATGAATGTTATCGACCTTCCCGTCACCAATATCGAGTACCCATCTACTAAACTCCGCAAATCTCTGGTTCTCAACTTCGGTAGTGGCAGAACCTAGACGCATATTTTTTTTAAGTAAAAATACTTGACAGTAATTCCACAACGGTGACTGGTTTAAAGATGCATTGACAACTTCACTTCTGGTTGCTTTAGGAATGACCGGTAAAATTTGTCTGAAATCACCGCCAAATACCACAGTAATACCTCCAAAGGGAAGATTGTTTCGCCTTGGATCAACTGCAGACATTATGTCTCGAAATGATCTGTCCACAGATTCAAAAGCATGACGGTGCTGCATCGGTGCCTCATCCCATATAACTAAACTGGTTTGTTTGATCAATTCTGCAATGTCACTTCCATGTTTTATGCCTGCCACAGAATATTGATCCAACTTTATGGGAATCTGAAACCTGGAATGTGCTGTCCTACCACCGGGCAACAAAGTAGCGACTATACCAGATGATGCCACCGGTAAAACAATTTTCCCTTCACTACGGAAGCGAGAACAAAGAGTTCTCCATAAAAACGTCTTTCCACAACCACCACTACCGTATACAAAGTATAAACCTCCTTTTCCGCTATTAATAGAATTGACAACAGAACTATACACCTCCAATTGTTCCCGATTTAGGTCTGAAAAAGACCTATCATGTTCTGTCTTCATTTGGACTCTATCATAACCTGTTTCTTCTTGAATTAGACGGTTAGATGCACAATCTAAATAACATGATTCAGGGAAGGGCATACCAGGAAAATCTTTCAGAGATTTACCAACTTCGTTCAATAGTTTCTCGATCTCTGAAATAAGATTTAATAAAAAATTATGTATACAATTTCATTGTATGAAGTTTGTCCAAACGAATGATTATTTTTTATGTAAAAAATAAAAAACTCTATAGTATAGTTTGTATTCAGATGATTTAATGAAGCAACAGAAACGCTGTAAATTTACCCGCTAGTGTATAATTCATTAAATCTTCATCTCCAAGAGTTAGATTTTGGTTCCCAGATGCTTTGCGTTTAGAATACAAAATATCGTCTGACATAGTTGTCCAGTGTTCCTCCCATAATCTTAAAGGATCGGCCACTGGACAGTTTGTTAGAATATGAACAAACATAGAACGAATCTGTTGAGGAAATGCTGAATGTGAATTTTCCTTTAAAGCAGCGTGCCACTGATTGTCATCTTTTAGGAGTCCAAGTGCATCACATGCTTCCTTGAAACTACTGTAAACCTGACCATTAACAGTACGCAATTCTTTGAATGAAGTTGCACCTTTGATACGTAACAATAGCATCCGAAGGAAAAAAGCATCGCCACTTGATGCATGAACTTCCGTTAGTCTGCCAACTACAATACCTCTCTCCCTTATTTTCCACTTGCACGAACCCGGCAGCCATGTAAAACCTCTCGGAAAATCTTGATATGTATAATCTCGAGCACTTGGAATGGTCTTGTTTGCAATGAACCATGCTTCCAATTTACTTTTTCGCGAATTTGCTTTCTCTGCAACTTCCTCTAAGTTGTCATTTACTTTAAAACTCACAGTTTTTCCACCAGATACATGAACTGGTAATCGTTCTACAGATGGAAATCGATAATGAATATCGAAACCTAAAATTCTCCAGGCAGCTTCTGATGCACATACGTAGCGACCATCAAGATAGTGTTTTACTTCATCAAGACATTGTTCTTTTCCTTTAGATTTCTGAGAAACCAAATTATCTTTTTTTCTTTGAATCAGCATGGTGGCATTGTCATGTCCCTTCAAACAGTACTTGAACAAATATTTCAAAGACCTAGAATTGTTGCACACTTCCAAATTCATGTGACACTGGAATCTGATCAACAAATCCCTATTATAAGGTACCACAAACTGATTATCTAGTGAAATTTTATTTTTTTCAACAACTCGGTTCATCCTCCGTCGGCGATAAACAGGAAAACCACAATCATCAAAAAATGTATGTCCATTATACCTATATATCATTTTGGTTAGATATAAAATTAGATAAACCCATGGATCATAATTCGATAAAGTAAAAGACGGAAAAACATTTGGTAAACAATGATGAGAACTACATGCAGAGTAAGATGTAACGCTGTATTTACCAAGGGAAGTTTGATGTACCTTTTCGGAAAATGGCGTATGCACTTCCCATTGGCCATACATGGAGAATAAGAAAAATCCTGTCCACATGGCCCATGAATCATGAAATTTTTTACAGCGTTGTATGCGATGGGGTCAGAATCCTTATCTGGAATCTCTGCTGATACTAATTCGTCAATTTGCTCAATATTTTTGGGACGGTCATCTGGATGTAACCAAACTAACATATGAGTGTGTGGCAAACCACGCTTCTGAAATTCAATGACATACATAACTGCATGGCGTTGAAAAAAAAAATTCATTAAATATACCAAAAATTAATATATAAAAACTCTGCACATAATTCAAGCTTACGTCCAATGCATCGTCCAAAGTAATTTTTATTTTTTATCAAATCAACCAATTGGTCTAGCTTCATCTTGAATACTCGCGTTACAACATCTGGAGCATCAGCCATAGTTACACCTGGCATTAAATCGAGCATTCTTTGAATTTCGGGCCATTTTGTGTTGCACGTCATTGTCAGGAAGAAAGATGGATGACCAATAGAGCGACATATAGCCAGTGAATCTTTGAAATACTGTGACATGTAACGTCTGGATCCTGTAAATGTAGCTGGTAGAATCACCTTTTTACCAGTGTGATTTGGATTTGTGTCACCCTTTCGTAGGTTGTCACGGATGGAATTGTATAGATCAACACGTATGGTATTCTGATGACCTTTCACCCAATCAAGCCTATATTGTTCAATTGCAGTGAATGCATCAACAATATATTGCTGCCACAACCTACCACTTAAATGAGGAGTCATACCTAGAAAAATAGATTACGAACAAATTAATAGTTTAAATATGAAATACGTTCCTTACCGAAAACGACATATTTGATCTATTAATTCTATGGAAGTGAACTTTTTTACCTTCGTTAGGCCGAATCATCAGTTTGTAAGCGTAATATTCACGCAAAGACACAAATGCCCTGTGCTTACTTTCTTCTTCGTTCTCCTGATCTTTGGCAACTTTAGCTCTTACATTGGACTGTTTCATCCTCAATGGTATTTCTGGGTGAAAACCATCATCACCAAACGGGAACAGAAGAGGATATTGGAGTTGCATAAAGTGTCTATTGGTTTCAAAGATCCTCTTTAGCTTTTTATTTTTTGTTTGCACAACTATATCCCTCCAACCACATGTATTCTGAAGATCCCCGACAATCAAGACGCCAACTTCATTGGATGGTCCAACTGGATTAGGTCTTCCAGATGATGAAGAACTGGATAATAATGTAAGCTTACATTCTTCGGGCTCATTGTTCTTAAAATGATCCCTTGCCATACGGAATCCATGAACCAAAGAATTATGCTCATTAAGCATGAGCAGCAAACCCTGTACAATATCAGGATCTGTGGCATCACTTCCTGGAATCGCATTCTTCCTGTTTTCAAGTTCATTCTCAGTATCATAGACATACAATTGGCAATATTTTGGTGTTTCTCCTTTGACGGGACATATGCTACCAATCAAGTGGTAGTTCTGACCGCATAATTTGAATGTGTAAGGAGCCCTTCCACGATTGATTCTATTGTCAATTTTACCTCCAAGTGATGTAAAAGCATACAGCGAATTATATATCCGAATGGTCTTCTTGTAATGTGCAGTTTTTGGACCGCCTTTTAGCAAATTGTCTAGATACGGAGGAGGTTGCCTCTCTGGTGGAAGATATACTTGTCCATTTCTACAACACATGGAGAATGTAGGTCTGTGATTTTTCGTAGCTTTGTTGTTCCGCTCTGCATTCCACATTATAGATTTGCAATGCTGACATACTTTGTCTGGATTACCGATATCCATATATCCTCTCCACATTTCTGCGATGTTATTTTCATAAGCCTAGAGTGTAATAAATTTAACGGGAATAACAATAAAATTAAAAAATTACCTTCAGGTAAAATGTCCATCTCATCACTCGAATCATCACTTAGATATTCAGATTGCAAATCTACTGAAAGATTTGAAGTACTATATATAAGGTTATAAAAATTATAAATAACAATTCATATAAAAAATGTTGAAAAAGGAATACATACATTGAAAATCTTCGTCATCCTGAGTTGCAAAATCTGCGATTAATTTATAAAGTACTTTTGTAAATATTACTAAAAGTAATTGAACATGATATATACACATTATCAGAGTTCTTTTAATTTACCTGTACTCTGACCATCATCATCTTCGGCTGCAGCATTGAAAGTATCCAACAAATTTTTTGTGCCAGAAGTGGATGCGTAGTTATTTTCAGTTTTGTCTGATTGATGATTTGGGTATATAGCTGAATGAGTAAAAGAGATGGACCTTATTCCAAATGCCTTCAAATGAATGCAACTATATGATACTTATGTGGAGTATAAGGAATGCAGAAAATATTACTCATTTTGCTATGTTCGATATCTTCATTGGTCAATGAAGAGTAAGCATTCAACTGTTTTAGATTCATTGGAATTTGTGTAATATGTGGAGTTTCACTTGATTTTGTAGCATTAGATTTTTCTGAAGAGTAAGAAGCAGCAAATTACGTAAATAGATAACATAAAAATAATTACTCTGTCAAATAATGTTGAGTATCATACCTTGGACGTCATCTTTATTTTTTCTTTCATAACAATCGACGGACAGTATATTTGAAGATTTTGATGAACCTAACGGAATTAATAAAATTATAGTGATAGGATAATCAATGGTTTTACTATTAAAGAACATATTTAATTCCGCAATGATTACAAAATAATGTTAATAAGTTTAATATAAGAAAATCATTTACCTGGATGAACTTTGGTCAATACAGAAGAAGCAGGAATATGAAAAATATTCTTGTGACTTGCCGATGTCTGCACTTTTAAATTCGATTGAGCTGGTTTAGAAACATGAGAATTCACACCTGAAAGCGAAAATAAAAAAACTGTGATCATACGACAGTGAACTATATGCATCATGTTTTTGACTATGTTGGTTAAGTGTAGAATACTTTGGAGATCAACCTCTGCCAACCGTCTAGCAGATGGGGAGATAAGTGATATTACGTTTATCTTTTTATGTAGATAATCAAAGTTAGATCTCTGTGCCAATGATGATCTGTCTGACCTTATGGAACTGGTGGACACAGGTTGTTCTGTAGATCGCCATAAAAATATATCAAACCAGCTGGTTAATATTTGATATCAATAAATCTAATTCTTATTAATTTCTTAGTTGACCAATTAGTGCGTATGGTTAAAGTTATTGAACTAAAATGATTATATAAACAGTAATTGTGAGCCACTGTATGGTGTTTCTTACCAGAACGCGATAGGTTTTGATCAAGAATAAGTGGCGCTGATAATGGTTTACTTGCAGAAATCAGTAGGGAACGTTGAGTAAGGCCTGTGATTGCATAGCACATGTAATACAAACATGCATCAAAAAGTCTATATATAAAAAAGGTAAAAGGATCTTAATATGATAAAAAGATTACCAGATTGAGGAGTTAATGAAGGCGACTGAGAAATTCCCAATGGTGTACGCGGAGCTACAAAAGTTTTGTAAATTAACAAAAAGTTTTCAAGGAGAACAAACTTACTTTTATCTGAGAAAAGAGTTTCACCATTCAGTTTACTAATTTGTTTTCCAGTATTGGGAGGTAGATTCTCCTTGTTCTTATCATGATAATGGATGTTTGAAGGTGATCTAGCGAATTTCTGAATTGGATTCAGACGACGGTTGAGAACTACAAAACAATATCAGGTTTTAGTGACTAATACAAACACAAAATGTAAGGTATTAGATTGAGAACATTAATACCAGAATCATGGAGTACATTGGATGAGAATTTTAAAGGATGTCTATTTGGCGTTGGTGTGACGACATCAGCATTTCCGGATCCTGTGATAGAAAGGTAGACTACATTAAGTTGTTAGTTGTTTGAATATGGCAAATCTTGGAACTAAAATAAACCAGATTTGTAAGTGAAGTTAAATTTGTACGACATTACCTGTTGTATTAGATTGTTGAGATTCTAAGTTTAGATCCAAACTACGCAGAGCATTATTTGTCTGCGAAGGACTACCGTGACGACGTTTTAACACTATGTAAAATGCATGAAACCAACAATCATCAAAAAATCAAAATGAACCATACTCAATATAAACAATCCGTTGTTCAATGAGGCTGTATTTTTAATCTAGAAATGTTGACTATATATCAATATCAAATCTCCATAGTAAAAGAATACCTGGTTTCGAAGACGTGGGGGATGACTGGTTGGACGTAGGTGGCCTTTTGGAACCTAGACATGATGAAAACTCATAGAAATAATGAAATATCACAAACGGTTGGATCATACATGACATATCAATACAAAACTTTAACACTAACCTGTTTGAGTGATCAATTTCAGTGAATTGTTAATGCTCTCGTCCATCTGATGCATAGGATGCGTAGGATACATTGGACGATAAAGAAACCCAATTCATAGAATACTTGTAAACATTGTGATTGATAAAGATGATATGATTCCAATGTAATGCAAACACATAGAGGCATATCAATATTAACTGGCGTTGATCTTGGCAGAATTCTAGGGTTCGTTGCAATATTTGAATTTGAGATATATGTATTGCATTAGGTTTAAGGTGGGTGTATTTGATAGTGTTATACCCGATTTAAGTTGGGTGATCCAGCTAAGAAGTAAAAATAGTCTGTTATAAGGATATTGGATCATACCGGATCGATCCATTAACCCATTTACACATGGGAAATTACCAATATAGGGAAATTAGAGGGACTTTTTAGGAATTTCCTTGGTAGTCTTCGCTAGCAGGAATTTATTTATATTGATATAGATATAGATATATAGATTAACACCCCTTTTACGTTCCTTTCAAAAAAAATAAAATAAAAATAAAAAAATACCCCTTTTACGCTAGTTCCAATTTGACACCAGCTTCAGCCGTTGGAACATTTTCACAAAACCCTAGGTTTTCAAAACCAGAGAGAGAGAGAGAGAGAGAGAGAGAGCGGAGAGAAGAAGAAGATGTCGGCGACTCTACTGGAGGCGACTCGCGCCAATCACGAGGAAGTCGAACGCCTCGAACGAACAATCGTCAAGGATCTCCAAAACGATCCTACTTCTAACAGAGACCGTCTCTATCAGAGCCACCGCGTTCGCAGTATGATTGATCAAATCTCCGACACTACTTACAAACTGGTATGTATTATCACTCTCTTTGTATTTTCAATTGATTTTTTAGATTGTTTACATCACATTAATTAATTTGTGTAGATTGAGATATACGAAGATAAGGATAATGCGAGGAAAGATGAGATTGCGGCTCTTGGAGGCCAGACGGCTAGTGGAACTAGCGTGTTTAGCGTGTTTTACGATCGATTGAAGGAGGTAAGGTTATTGTTGTGGAAGAATTGTGAAGTTGTTGTGTGCTGGTGAATTTAGGTTTAATTGAGTATTTTTGTAACTGTTTATTTGATGTTTTATTTGTTACGATGTGTTTTGTAGATTCGGGAGTATCATAGGCGTCATCCTTCTGCTCGTGTTGTTGATGGGACTGATGAGTATGAGCAGATGCTCAAGGAGGAACCTCAGATTGAGTTCAGTGGCGAGGTATCTCTCTAGTCAATTTTTGTATCTATGTGTCTATATTTAAGTTCTTGGTTGTATATGCTTATGTTAAGTTATCTGTTATTGGAATTAATTTTTACTTAAAAGAGAGTTTATATATGGAGGTTACATGAAGAGATAAATCGTTGAAAGATCAAATGACTTATGTATGATTTATCTGCATTCAAATTTCAGGAAGGTTCTGGTCGTTACCTTGATCTGCATGAACTTTACAATGATTATATCAATTCTAAATTTGGAGAGCCAATTGAGTACTCCGCCTACCTTCAAGTGTTTCCAGAAGCACAGAAGATACCTCGCAAATTGAAGCTTACAAGGTATAATCAAAGTTTCTACCTTGTAATTGACACCTCCCTAAGTACTTTTATAGCCAAACTAGTTAAAATGATCTGCACAAGCAGTCTGTTTCTGCAATTTATTAACATGAAACTATAACTATTTATCTGCAATTCGTTCTTATAGGCAATACAAGGAGTATCTAAGCAAACTGCTGGAGTATCTCATAAGTTTCTTTGAACGGACAGAACCCTTGCAAGACCTGGAAAGAATATTCTCAAAGGTGCATTTCAATTTTTGTATTGTCTTGCCTTGCTTGTTTTTGCATTCTCTTCACTTTTCAGTGTTACACCTTGGTGCTTTACAATACCAGATCTTCAGAAACTTGCAAAGAAATTGCATATACTGCTGCAAGCGTTGTTAGTACGCAGCTGGATCCTGTTCAATTATCTTTGTTCATTAAAGGTTTTTGAACTTCAGATATACAAAGATTAAATGATGTTTTTATTTTATATTATTATTTACTATATAAAAATAATATATGATAAATACACAATAAATCAATAATATTTTGATTCCTCGCTGTGCATCAGAAGTATTCAACACAACAATATATTGGTTCATACATTCTAGAATGTAGATTGTGTGTGATTTGCTGCCCATCTTTATCCTTTAGCAAGACATGCTATCTTTTATATGTGCCATTTAGAAAATATGTTGAATTTTACATTGCTTTTGTACATGGAAGCAACAATGAAAGCTTGCCTTAAAGTTAAAAATTCAACAAGAATAAGGAATAGGGACAATGATGAAGAGGTCTTCTCGAGGTTAAGGATTCTAGACTGGTACCCTGGGGGTCAAACATTACCCAAAAAAGTGCCCTGGGGGTCAAACATTACCCAAAAAAGTGCATCGATGGAGGTAAGTTAAACTGGGTTATAGTACAAATAATTCTGATATGGGTATGGGGTGCGTAGTGTGGAGATATACGGATTCTACTGATAACACGGGGATTCGGGGTGTGAGGGGATACAAGTATACAACATATAAAGAAATTATAAAATTATACATATTTTGGATGTTACGCAAAGTTGTCGAGGTGTCACCTAGGTGGAAAGGCGCCAGCCCGCTTTTAATTGGCTTAGCGAGTTGGGCAGCGCGTAGGCGTACACTAGGCCAGTTAGGCGACGCCTAGGCATAGAGTAGGGGACATTCAACTATTAAGTTTAACTATTTTTTTAATATATATTTTTGACTTTGCTTATTATCGTGCAATGTATCTTTGTTGTAACGTTCATAAACTTGTGCCATCATAATTAAACCATTATACTCATAGCAACAATTCCAAAACTTATGATTATAAAACAGAACTTAATAAAATCTATCTGATTTAATCAAATGATAAACTAATCTTACATTAATATAATTATTATTTTATTAAGAAGGCTGTTTTTATGCTGAACTAGCTGGAAACCTTTTTGGATTTGCTCATTTAGAAGAAGCAAGAGCTTAGTTTCTGAAGAAGTCCTTACTTGGATACTTCTATTTCCTGTGTGGAGAAAACAAGCACTTATTTACTTTATATCTGCTAATTTGAATGACCTCTGGATGTGCTACTTGTTGAAAAAAATATGATGTGGTCGGTCTCTTTTAATTCAGGAAATCTGTTGTGTGCTTTTTAAAAATGTCTTGTCTTGTGACAGGTGAAAACTGAGTTGGAGGAGCAATGGGCTAGCGGTGTGGTGCAAGGTTGGGAGAACGACACCCACGAGAATGGACATGATTTATCTCAACACACTACAATTGATCTTGATTACTACAGCTCAGTTGAAGAGCTCATTGAGGTGGGACCTGAGCGGTTAAAGGAGGTAAAAGTCTTTATTCATCTAATTCTTGGTGTTGTTGGCATAGCCCTATATTACTTACAGTTACAGCAGGAGCAGCAGAGGCAGTCACATAAATTATTTAAAGCCTGGCTTACCTAATTCGTAGATTAGCTTTAAAATCACTTGTATTCAAAATGCCAAATTATCAACAAGTATAAAACCTTGTCCTGGAAATCTTCAAGTTCTAATTTGCCATCTTCTCCATTAATTTTTTTTTTTGACATTTAAAAATGGACCTACGTTTATGAGATGAAATCTGTACTTTCGAATCTTTGAACAATCCTTTAGGAAATTTGTAGTACTGATTGTTTTACAGTTTGTTAATATTTACAATTTTTCTATTTGGTAGGCTTTGGCAGCACTAGGACTAAAGACTGGTGGTACTATTCGTCAGCGTGCAGAGAGGCTTTTCCTTACCAAGGTATAACACATCTCAGCGTCTTACATATTCAAGCAAACGTTTAGTTAACTGTTAAGTTGCATTTTGTTAGTTTCCAAGAAAAATAAAAACTGTGCAACCTGTATCAACCTCTTTTTCTAAGGAGTTGAAAAAAGTTGGGGTTGTATTTGGTTTATCCGGGTTGCAAAATTGCAATATTTTTATGTGTCAGTTGCAGTGGTTACGATTTTTGAAGTTTATCTGGAAATCCTATTTCTAGTTCATTTTTTTCTGTGCATTTTTTATTTTGTTCATACTGTACTGTATGTATTTTTAGGTATGGTGGTCTAACGATCAATTAGATCTACACATAATAGGTATAGCAATTTGAGTATGTTTTTTATGAGCGCAAATTGTTTATATAATAGTTTGTAATCGGTATGATGTAACAAATTGTTGGTACCAGTAGTATGGCTAGTAAGTCATGAGGCTATGAGCGCATGCCATATGGTATAAGCTGTATCGAGCTAGTGAACTGCTCATACGAAATATTAACGTGAATGACTAGAACATATAAAATCACCATGCTCCGTAGACAAGTGGACTGAATAGATGACATTTTTTGTAGTTTAATACTTTTGTATATGTTGTGCAGCTAATGAGCTATTAAACTGTAGTAAGACTGAAGCTGTAAAGCTACTCATTTGTAGTTTTAATTTGATAAGGCTATTCAAAGTTTTCAATAAATGGTTATTAAACTTAATTACATCTCCTCTAAAGTAATGGCAGATAAATTTAAATTGTCTAATTGATGCTACTACGGTCTTTCGACAGTTTGTGGTCACAGTGCCATGTGGGGATGTAGGTAAGCAACGTGGAATGTGAGGCAAAGTTGGCTCAATAGTGATCCTTTGATGATAAATAGCCTCAGACTGTCCGGGTTACAAGGTTTAAACTAAAACTAAGATGCTACTATCTGTTAGGGAAAGATAAAATGTTACTAATTTTATGGTGTCAGTTTATTTGCCCAACCACCCTGCTAAAATAATTGAATTAAGATGGTCAAATTTTCCGTGAAACGTCATACCATTTTTTTTGTTTAAATGTGAAAATGTCTGTACACTAACTATTGTAGCTCTGTTGTTGCAGGACACACCTCTCGAAAAATTGGATAAAAAGCATTTTGTGAAAGGTTCACGAGGATCAGAACAAAATGGCGTTGCCTCCACTCCACAACAAACCAATGACTGGAAGGAGATTGCCGTGATGGAAGCTAAGATGGAAAAGCTATGTGATCTGTTACATGAGGTCAGCACATCGTCCATATTTCTCTTTTTTCTCATCTGTTACATAGTGGCAATTGATTTTCTTGCAACTTGCAATTATTGAGTACTGTGGCTTCTCTGATCCAAAAACAATAATTCTCCACAAGAGAAGGGGTTACTTTTTTAATATAGAGACTAGCCCTTCTCTATATGTCCCTTGTTTTACTCCAGTAGTGTGATAGATAGTATATCCTTGAAATAAGAACATGTATTTTTGGAAGAGCAAGGCAAATTGATATTCCTGAATTATTAAAATGTGTCCATCTTGTTATAAACTGATAGTATTTATAAATTGTAAACCTTTCTTGACCACAACTGATGTCTGCAATATGTTCTTTTCATTGTTCGAGTTTCAAGAAGAGTGAGGAAGTTCTCCAACCATGAAGTATCTAGGGCTGTTAACGACCAAGCTCGAGCTAGAGCAGCTCATGCTCAAGCTCTGCTTTTTCAAAAGGTTGTAGACCTTGGAACTGAGCTTTGAGATCTTGTGAAGCTTACCCTATTTCGTCTTAAATCATCACATTATACAAAGACTAGTATCTGAAATATATGTATCTTAATGTGTGTGTGTATATAGATCTATCTATATTGTGAGCTATCAAATTGCTAGATTAATTTAAACAGAGAATATTCGGAAAATACTAAATTTAGATAATTGGTTGATATTTGTCTTCACTCTTGTATGGTACTTGTATTGACTTGTGTACTATATATGTGTATGTATTAATTATAAATACCTACCTCGCATATCTCAATTAAGTGTATTGACACTGCTTATTAATATTTAAAAGTACCCTCATGAGCATATATGTGAGTGGCCCACTGGCCACTAGCCATTGCAAGCTGGACAGTCCTGTGATCAAGATCGGCTTTTTTATATTTCGATCTAGGCTCATGTAGCTTTTACGCCAAGCATGAATAATGTTTCCTATAGAATAGGTCACCATACAGAATATTCATCTGGGTATATGATCAATTGCTACTTTACTCTAGTGAGAGTAATAAATTATGTATCAATATGATTAAAAAAGTGATATAGCTAAAAAAAAAGTATTTCAGCAACGCCTTTAGTTGGGACTGTTGCAGGTAGTACATGTTGATATCGTTGTCAAATATTTTAGTTCATCCATTTGATTGCTAACTTTGTAACTTGTACAGACAATAGTACGTACAAAAGAAAATGTTGAGAAGAAGCAGGCTCTCACATATGAAGAGATGGAAGCAGAAAGAGAAGAGGTAACATATTTTGCTTTACTTATGGCCCTTTAACACTTACCTTCCAGAAAACGTGATTAGATGTTATTTGTTCAGTAGCATGTTTTGTGAAACTCAATTATGCTCCTATAGAGCAGTGTTGCTGGACTGTTGAAATGTTTATATAGTAATATTTAGCAAAATGTATCAGTTCACACAGATGTACATCAGTCGGTAATTTTGTGTTGGGTTGTTTATTGTTGATCTTGGTACCATATTTTGCTGATCCATATACTGTATTTTGAAGCTTACATTTTCTTGAATACTTTACCATAAAACTTGTTATGAATGTTTTAGTGTTCCTTACGTATATGAAACCCTTTGTCGGTTTCTGCACTGAATTCTTTCAGCTTCACAAATATTTTTGACTTGTATGATACATTTGATTTTCTTGGTTTAAGTTATGAATTCCTCTAGTTCCTTTAAATTTCTAACATGTTTTATAATTTCAAATTGTCAGGATGAGGTACAAGCTGACACTGAAAGTGATGATGATGAGCAGCAAATCTATAATCCTTTAAAGTTGCCAATGGGTTGGGATGGGAAGCCTATACCTTACTGGTTGTACAAGCTTCATGGTCTTGGTCAGGTATTTTTTAATTTTTATTTATTTATTTGGTAATATATACCGGCTAAAGTCTATACTTTTCTAGCTTAAGTTCGTGCCCAACTTCAGATGGCCTTTTTATTCCTTCCTGCACCTGTAAGTTGTCCAAGATCTGTATATTTTTTTATAGAATTCAAGGTCTTTACTTACTGATTTTTTGTCTAAAATACTCTTATGAAGATCCAAGTTGGCTCACCATATGTCTAGTAGTTTGACGCCTAGCTAATCTATCAGTCTAAATTAAAGTTTTCTATATTAGAATTATATATATATATATATATATATATATATATATATATATATTCATGCGCTCTTGATTAGTACTCTACATATAAGTTTTCATGTTATTTCTTTTTTCTTTTTACCCACTACATTATGTCCTAATATAATCAATTGTTAATCTTCAAGTAACATTTTTATAATGTCTCAGTTTACCTAGACATCAGTGGTGTAATACTTTTTGAATCTTAATTACCAGGGTCTACAGCTATTCAATACTTAAGCACCTAATTTTGTTTACGTATCTCTACCAATATATTATGTATTATTACAACTACCAAAATTTTATCAACATTGCCAAAAAATTCCGCAAGAACAATTGAATTTGTACACTTGAGATGATACTGTAAGAAACAATAACATAAAATAATATTTGGTGTATACTTTTAGTCACCCAATAATACGCTTAAGCTTAAATACCTATAGTTAGCTTGACCACAAGGTTAAGTTCTGATTTCCTTTTCTGAGATGGTTGTGGTGACTGTTCCATTCATTAAATTGATAGTGGTGACTGTCTGACTGATGTTGTTAGTACCATCCTGCTTTATGTATATGGCAAATTTGTAATGCTGTTTTTTTTATTGATAATTGGTTGTCCAGTTTGCCATCTAGTTTCTTTTTGATATGTTTAGTTTCGTATTTGTTGAGTTCTCACCAATTATAAATTTGCCTGTCAGGAGTTTAAATGTGAAATCTGTGGGAACCAGAGTTACTGGGGCCGTAGAGCCTATGAGCGTCACTTCAAGGAATGGAGGCATCAGCATGGGATGCGTTGCCTTGGCATTCCAAACACCAAGAACTTTAATGAAATCACATCAATTGAGGTTTAAGTTTCTGGTCTTTTTTATTTAAAAAATGTTAATATATGAAAAACCTTTGCGAGATGGTGAGCTCGTCTCTACTCTTGTGTTTTGCTAAATTAACCATACAGGGTATATTTTTGGGAGAACAAGTGTTTATTTTTGCTGGTGTGGTATAAACCAAACAGGATTTGTTTAAAGTAAACCTCAATAGTTTTGATAATAATTAATCTGATAGATGTATATCAATATGACAACGTTTATACAGTGTCATACATACTATAATTTTTGTTTATATTCAATAATTTTTGTTTATATTCATCTATGTGTATGTTTTAAGATATTGCAACTATTGTGCATCCTCTCTCTATTCTGAGGTGCAAGCCTCACCTTGTGCTGTGGACTCCCCTTGAGCTAACACAATTACTGGTTCTCGGTAACTGCCATAACATGTAATTAAGATACTAAACAAGATATGACTACTATTAATGAAATCCGATATGATAATACCAAAATAGCTGAAAAGATAGACTTGATGTATTTGGTAGTTTGAGTAGGGCCTTAATTTTGACTTATATAGCTGTGCTGAATAGTGTTGTAATTTGCAAAGACTTCGTGGATTTAGAGATCTTTACTGTATTCTCAAAATCCTCCCTTTTTTTTTGTCCAGGAAGCCAAAGAATTGTGGGACCGTATACAAGAACGTCAAGGAGTGAACAAGTGGCGTCCAGACCTTGAAGAAGAGTATGAAGACCAAGAGGGAAACATCTATAACAAGAAAACGTATACCGATCTGCAGCGACAGGGGTTGATATAGATATGAACATTCAGTCCCCTTCAGTTTGTGACCCAAGTAAGTTGTGGTGAAATTTCACCTGTTTTCTACTTGAGCAATTATTATATACCCATGTGAATAAGTTTAATCCTTTCTATCTATAAATTAACTGGTATGTTCCTCATTAATTATATTTGTAGCTCATATAACCCATTTGAGAAAACAAAAGAAGGAACTTGCACTACCTCAATTACAAAGTAGTTGTGACCCCTTAAAATACAAAGACAAGTCTATTTGGTCATAGGGAGTCTAATATTGTATACCCTAGACCCTAGTGTCGCAACAACTGCACCCTCTTTCTGTGACATTCTAGTTCGATGTTCCAATTACTTCACATTTTGTAATACGTTTCTGCTTTATATGGTAATTAGATTTCTTCTTTTTGTATGCTTCAGTTTGCTATAAAATTTGAGCAAAGAAAACTAAAGCTCTTATATTTCAGGAAGATGTGATGGTTATCTGACAGTTCTTCCTTTCGGTACTTGGAAGTTCTCTATTATGCGGAAGATTATGGGAGAAAACTCGCAGAGGCTGTTTGTGTTCTAAGACTATATTTGATAATGAACCATCATTTTGGAAAAATTTCCATTGCCTTCTAATACTCTCATATTTAGAATGTAAAATATTTACTGCAACAGGTTGTATGCCAAGAGTATGATACCTTCCCCGTTGAACATCTATATTTTTCTAATTACCATTGCATTTCTCTTTGATGTTCACTTACTGGTTTATTAGGCCTGATACATTGTTGTGAATGCCAGCCCTTTTATATTTTCTGAAGAGATTTTCAACTTTGCAGAAACGCCATTATGTTCAGTGCGGATACGCTAGCTGTGGCTGGACCTTATGAACTTCAGGGTTAAGATTAGTACCGCTGGGCATTGCCAAGTGCCCGGGTTTCTGTGTCTGTTGGGTTGTGCTAGTACATAACATTTGTATCAACTATATAAGATGGTTCCTGTGCATCTTCCATGTATTTATATGGCCAACTGCAATATGGATTCTTGATTAATGGCATTCTAAAAAGGATATTCTCAATTTGGAATGAAAAATGCATCAACTTTATTACAATTATTATGGTGTGCTTTTGCTGTTGCTGGCAAATGATTATTGATTACGAAGTATCCATATACAACAGTTTTTGCAGTTGTGCTAGACCACCAGGATATTCCCTCGTATATACAATGGATCACTTTTACTATTGTCAAAGTGTTGACTGTACATGTACTCTTGTACCGCTGCTTTATAGTGTTACCTCTAAATTCAATGGACTAATCTTATCTGGTAACCCCTCAATAAAGGAATTATTGTCAATTTGGGTGGGAGCTTGTATCAATTCAAACCCTGGGAGGTGGGAATGCGAAACCCATACATGCAAATATAAAATGCATATTAATATTGAATAAAATAACTTGTTATGTGCCATATATTTATAGTTTAGTCAGTCTTACAAAGTGCATTCTTTTAAATTGTAGAAATTCAGAAAAATTACTGTTTAAAAGAATGTAGTTGATATGAATTTTGTGCGATTGTCACATAGTTGAGGTGGAAATCGTCAGTTGAAGCAGAGTTTTGGATTTAGGCAGAGACGTAGAGGTTCTTACCGATCATTCAAAATTGAATAAATAACGTTTGGAGTTTAAAGAAGGGTGAAAGACAATTTTAACTTTTTTTTTCATACAAAATTAACAAAAATACTTGTTTAAAATTTTGGTCAACTTTATCCTATGAAATATCCAAATGTCAGTAGATTATCCCATATATATGAAATACTCAACTGTCAGTGGAGTATTCTGTATATGGGACCCAACAACCAGTGAAGTATCTTATATAAATTAAGATACCCAAACTACTAGTGGATATTTTTGTAATTTTTTCACCTAAAATGAGTATAAAATCACATATACAAAATCACAAAATACGAAATGTGATTTTAAGTTGATTTTCTTACACAGACCGGCAGTCTGATTTTAGGGTTGTAAGTTGATTTTCTTACACAGACCGGCGGTCTATTTCTATATAAGTAGATGCTCATCTTTACTGAATAACTCTCAAAACTATAAAATGTTATCGAAAATCTAAATACACCTTAATTTCTTAAATCCAAATTTCTTAAATCTAAATACACCTTTGATGATTTTTTTAAAAATCTAAATACACCTTAATTTCTTAAATCCAAAAAAAATAATAAAAAATCCCTAAAGGTCAATTTGAATTTAGCCAAAAAAAGAAGAAGAAAAATTTAGTTTTGAGAACTTTTTGCGAAGATACAATCGAAATGCCTCAAATGTTTACAATGTCAAAAAACATATCATTATCGGAAGATTATAATGTGTAAGAGGAAACTGCATGCTTTCTCCAGTTCTGTGAAACCGAGGGCAAGGATTTACTATATACTGAGCAGGTAATTAATGTTTATAAAACAAAAAGTTTCAGTACAAATTACAAGTAAATAGAAGATTGCTAGCCAATAGTAGGAAATCTTTTCGGTTCATTTTATTTGAAGAAATACTTATTTACAACGCTGTTAGTTGGACGTTCGGATCTACAGAGGAGATTATTCCAACTAAAAAAGACACCAGCTAATTTGAATCTACAGAGGATATTGCAACTAACAAAGAGACCAGCTATTTAAGGTGTCATAGTGGCTTATTAAGGTCGTAGTTTATGCCACGCTTGCAGTACCGTTGATCTCTTCATTAACCCGTACATTCTGAGCTACTGATATTTTTTCTCAACTGATCAGAGTCCTAATGGTTGTCACTTTTTCGAAATGTCAGATTCGTCTGTCTTTGCAAACCTCCCGCGGACTCTAGGCTGACTGTCAGCTAGAGCCTTTCTGCAAGCATACTGAAATCAAAACAACGCATGATTGTTTGGTCAGAGAGTTTGCACATGATATATGCATATGGGTTGAGAAGGGGAGTAAAATGAAATGCCACTCTACCACTCCTTACATGAAGAATCAGGTCGAGAAATTATATGAAAATGAAAGCACGAGTAATTTAATTATTTAGCAATGATCGATTAATAGCTACAATTGACCACTTATACGATTATCAAGTACTGGATCCATGATAAATATATGGCGAGCAAGCCCATGAGAGAGTGAGAGAGCCTTATTTGGATTGCTCACCCCCGCGCCACATAACACAAAAATAAAATAAAATAAATGTAGTGAATTCTGTAGTTTGTACTCTGTAGAAAGCATAGGGTTGATTACTTACTAATTTTAAGGGAAAACTTGCATCACCCGTACTCTGTTGGAAGTCCCAACACGGGTACATGTTCAAGTGTAGGACTCCACAATATGTTACCATAAATTTTGCAAGTTTTTGGCATAAAAAGAGGGTTTAGTATCCAGGTGATATAAAAGGTCCAGTTAACATAGGGAAAGCCAGACTATACGTTTCCAGAAATATGCAAGGTCATTGATATGACTCGTCAAGATTTAATAGTTACCTTGATTTTTCTGCCAAAGTTCCGTTTTGCCTTCTTAGTCCTGTATCTGGACAGCTTTTCCTTGCGAACTTCACTGGAGAGACTCCCCAATATCTGAGGTTGTCGGATGGATGACTGGACGATGCTTACACTTCCATTACCACAAGTCTGTCATAAAAACTCAGAATCAATGACCAAGCCCTAACCTGCTGAATGACCAGACACATCTAAACACTTCTTAGTTTGTAGACTCCAACCCAAAACAAACACTCAGGGTTCTAACCCAGATATGACTTGCTATATTTCACACTAATACAGAGTAAAAGAAATTCGCTTGAGCAGAAACAAGAGATGCAACAGTGAACAAAGTATCCTAACAATAGATGTTATTTTATTACTATTTCTTCTTAACACATACTCAATTGCTGCCGTCAGAAGTCTGAACTGTTTCCTAGAACAGACAAGATACACAAAGGCAAATATGGTTTTATCACTTTGAAACTAGCCACCTGCACTTTCAAATAGAAGATAAAGTACTCATGATTCACATTTTATTTGCAAGTCACCTCAATTCGACTCCAATAGGTCTTACATCGCAATTTTGTATACATAGAGATAACTAGCTGCCACAAACACAACACATATAATCTATCTTGTTGGCCTAGAGCCCAGCTTGGTCCAAGAAAAGATTGGGAAATAAAAAGAGGCAGGTATGCAGAACCGTGATGAACTTATAAAGCTTTTAGAGGACAAATCAATCTGAACAAGTCAATGAAATCTATATTGGTTTAAGTAGTATCTAGTAGGCGCTACTTAAAATTCGTATGACTTTACTTCTCTGGAGAAAATGTTTATTATAAAATCTCTTTGTACTTCTGTGCTTCTTTAAAGCATTCATCGTTCCTTTTTCCATATTTTTTTAAGCACATAACTGTGGACTATCTTCCGGAGGCTTTAAATTAGCACATACAATTTTATATTCATTCCAAAGTTTAAAGAGAAAACTAGATAAAAGGCTCAAAGAAACACACACACACACACCCTGAGGCTTAGGGAGAATATAAAGATACAGAAGTGCTAGATGAAGAGGGAACAGTTAAAAAAGATGACCTTCATGTCTCCTTCACTGTATGACCTTCGCATCCCATAAACAGCCCCGAAGTCGATTCCTGGAAATTCTAGATAATTGTCACTTACTGGATTCCTGCGCACCCATCCCATTGAGTTTAGACATTCTGAGCTAGCACTTTTAGGTATGTTAATCTGTGGAAGCAGTTTTTCCTCTCTAGTAGGATTTTCCTCTGTTGCAACAGGAATTTGGATTTGCAGGACCTCGGACAGTGATGTTCCGGCAGCTTCATTTGCCAAGAGATCCTTCTTGAATTCACAAAAAACCTCACTCAACAACTGCTCATTCTGCATCAAGTCAATATCAACGTCTTCTGCCGTTGAAATCATTGATATGGCAGTCGTCATGGGATCAAGGCCCACCATCGGTTCCTCAATAACAGGTTTCGGTGCTTTGAAAAGATCGCCTTCTGCCCCAAGGTCATATTCCAATATAGTGGAGGGCTGAAATGGATTGCCATAATAAGAAAACAATATTAACAAGTATACAAAGAAATGAGAAAGCAAGAAAATGTAGTCCACTACAGTGATTTATGATTAATGCTTGGCTAAAGGTTTCGGAAACTCCTACATTTAGAAACACAATTTAATACACATCAATAATTGATATGTAAACTTGCAGGTGAACACGTGTTGCTCACAAAATAATTCAAGTCGTTATTTATGGAAAAGTTTAGATGCAACGAATTACAATCATGCTTCAAACTGCCAAAATGTTTCAAAATTCTTATTTAGACAATTACCAAATAAGCTTATAAAAATTTAGCCTTTTCACAAAAATATCTAGCCCAACCCTTTAAGGAAAAGAGGAAGCTGCAGTGGGAAAGGCACTAGAAATTAGACAGTAGACAATCAAACAATTAAGCCAAAATGGCATCATAATATTTTTCATATAATGAAACTTGTGACCTGAATCAGTTATCAAGATTAACAAAACTAAGCCTTTAACTTCAACTTGTGTTCATTAATAAGCTACTCTCTTCATCTCTACTATGGTGTTCCAATTGCTAGTCTAAGGCACTTAACTAACCACAAAGACCTTCCGAATCTCAAGTGATTCTAATTCATCAACTAATTCCCATATTCCTATGAAGAATTTAAGTATTAGAACAGCATTAACCTCCACCTTAATTTGACTACCTAAGGTGTTTAAGTATATTCCTATCTTAAACACAAATTAGCATACTACTAATCCCAAGTTATATTGACATGGCCTTAATCTAGGTTTTCTTTTCCAAATCCACCTACATTACCAATTCAATTCCAAGGTTGATCATTCCTTGAAAAGCATTAAACACAAATCAATATAAACAATTGTAATGAACACCATACTTAGAGAATTAAAGAACAAACTTATATCAAAACACAAGTATTCATTAAAGGCCTAGAAGGAGACTTAGTTCAACATCACAACAAAAAAGAGTACTAGATACAAGATTGAAGACATAATAGCAAAGATACAATAAAGAAAAGTAAGAGAAGAGAAGATAAATAGGGTTGTACTCATAAAATTTGGTTATCAAACCTTTCAAGCAACCAAAAGTCAGCCCATAACATTCGAAATGCACAACTGTACATAAAGAACTCACATTTCAACAAGATAAAAATGTTATGCAACTCTTTTTTAAAGTTGCTATCCTATTCTGAATTACTATAAGAATGGAATAATTACAACAAATGGTGAAATGGGTAGCTTCACTTTAGCTTTTCTCCAACTTTTCTATATTATATCCTGCTAGTGCGAGAAAAAGTGAATCCTCAATTACAAGTTGACATCAAATTTTGATAAAAATAGAGATTAAAGAATAAAAGTAGCAATCTTGAAACCATTCTTTAATATGACAAACAAAAATCTTGAAGAGTTGTATCTTAAACATTGTATTAACAGGCCTTAATCTGAACATAAGGGCTCCTAACATGTACATATATGAAGCTACAGACATCAAAGCTTATGACTTCATTAAACTTGACAAGCAGAAATTATTATTCCAAATTAACTAGTAGACAAAAGTGGATCCAACAATCAAACCATTCAAATTCATAACAATAGAGAGAGAGAGAGAGAGAGAGAGAGAGAGAGAGAGAGAGAGAGAGAGAGAGAGAGAGGGAGAGGGAGAGAGAGTACCAGTGAATGATTGAGTTTGTGAGAGTGCCAGAAGTCATCAAAAGGGTGCATATCAGGAGCAAGATTCTGATAGTAAGAAGGGAAGAGAAGGCCAGTTTCAGCATACATTTTGACAAGGCCAGAAGAAGCTAGCTACTACAATGGAGTTTGAACAGCCCCCTACCCTTGATTTATTAATGAAGCAATAGTTAAGTAGAAGTAGGAAAAGAGAGTGATGTAATGCAGAGTGGAGAGAAGAGGGAAAGCAAAGTAACAATAATAATAGGTGGATTGTTTGTTGGTTACTGAGGCAGCTGATATAAATTTATATAGGAGACATAGAAAAACGACAAAGTCCACTAGGATATCAACATCAAACATTACATTATTATCTCATCCACTGTCCCCACATTTTTCTATCATACACTGTACTTATGTTTTTTTTTCATAATTTCAAAATCTGTAAAATATAATATAATTTCATAATTTGACTATGTATGCACAAACCGAGTCCGACAAATCACATATAATGTTAAATTTTAGAGAAAATAGGGCCAACTCTAAAAAATATTCAAAAGCTAAAAATGTATGAGATCAAATTTAACCAAAAATTTAAATGCTACTCCAATATATAAAGCCAGCATTGAAGGATATAGATAAAAACTCAAATTGTAGGAAAATTTTGAATTTATACGATTTTTGACTTTTACGACTTTATCTTTCGGATTTGGGAGCTAACATGCTTTCTATTATAAAAAATAGTTGTATATTAAGCATGTTAGATGACAATTAAAAAAAAATAGGGATGAAAAATGTACATCGTTACCTAGCACCTCTTAGTACAATTGTATTTCTTAGGGATGACAAATGTACATCGTTACCTAATATTTCTTGATGTAGTTGTACCTCTCTCATTTCTTTTACGAGAGATTGAATATTCGAACTTTATCAAAAACAAAATTATACATTGATTAGCACTAAATAAATACGTAGATATGTGTCGGGAGCCTGGAGGTGCCTGTAGGTGGGGGCAAAAGAGTGCAGACCCTTTTAGCAAAAAAAGAAGAAGAAAAAAGAGTGCAGACTGGTACAGAAAATCAGTAAATAGTAGCATCAGAGCAAGTTGATAAAAGGCTAGAAATTGATTTTACTTTGCAACTTGCATGTGAATAATTAAATACCACCCACTCCTCTCCTATTTGTATTCTGCCAACATTTATTTTATTACCAACCGCATGACAATTTATTTAATTTATTACAGACCTGTTGCATTTTGCATATCTTATCGGTACTTAATATTGATATTACATTTTTTTTTTATTTTCATTACCTTTTTATATTTTAATAATTATATTTGCCAAAGTATACATTTATTGCCGAAATGATAGGAAAACCATGGGTTAGACCAAACGTGGCAATGGCACCTATATGATGTCTAATTGTCTATTATATGTTAAAAAGAAGTTATAATTTTTTTCTGATAAAGATTTACCAACATAAATCCTATATCTTCTTGAATTAGATTCTACTTAAATACAAGAAATTTGTGTGATATGTCAATTTTATATTTGGTTAGATGTTATCTCAAGTACCTCTCACACTGCACTTTTTACAGCTGCGTCTATTATGTATTGATTCCCTTTTTTTTTTTTGGCTAAGTAATTGATTCTCTTTTTATCATCAAAAGAAATATTCTGACAAATAAGATATTTCAAAAATAAATATCAGTAAATATCCCGGCTTACATATTTAAAAATAAAATTTTCAACTATTAGTTAGGTGATTGAGAATAAAATTTACTAATTTTTCCACTTTAACTACTTCTGCAATACTAGAGATTAAAATATTTATATTAATAAATTATTGAGAATAAATATAATTAATATGTATTATTAAAATATGTATTTGTAGAGAATTAAATGATAAAAGTACAAAATAAATAAATATTATTTAATTATGTAATTATAGCGGATCAAACATGAGATGAAACTAAATAAATTAAGATTAATAAACAAATTTTGTATTATTACATAATTATAAAGAATTGAATCTGAATTTAGTGTTAATCCAAATTTAATACTATCGTACCCTTGCATGTCATTTAAATATTTTTTTTATTAATAAAGAATATCGAAGACATTGATACGATGAGTCTCCTCTTGCCTTGTGATTTGTGAAGGTGCGCTGACACAGTAAAAAATGTACAGTAAAAGTGATTCATTCCCGTAACTCGCAAGTTATTCACGAGTATCTTGTCAAGAAATTAGGTCAAATAGTTTATATTCTGATGAAATATCAGAGCATCTCCAATACTACACTCACTTTAGCTAAAAAAATAACGTGGCATTAATTTTACCTAATTTTTTTTAATTTACTCATTTGCAACTCTTTTTTCTGTTGTTTAAAAATTTAGATAATTTGTTTCAAGTTGGTCATATATAGTCAATATCTATATTTTTTTACAAAAACTCTAAAGTGAACACATCATCATTTGTATGTATTTCTAACATATAATCAATCATTTTACATAATTTTATTGGAGTAAGTTAGTTTACAAATTCAACAAATTTTACAAAATCACTATTTTACATAATCAAGATACATAACTCTATTGAAGATGCTCTTACGCACCTGTCGATTCACATATGGAGTTGAGGCTGTAAAGCATATAAATATAAAATAATATTAAAAATGTATGCAAATAATTAAACACCAAATGACAATTTATAAGATAAAGACATACTGGGGCAAGAATAAAATGTGACCCAACTTTTAGGACGAGAATATTAAGTAAATACTGTCCCCCCCGTGACTTTGGAATGAGCACGCACTTTGAGATGCGTTACTACTGTTTCGCGTACCAGTACTTGTTTACAAACCTTAAGTTCCCTCTTTCGGAATATAAAGGTCACACGGCTTACAAGGCATCACATAATTGGAAAGTTTCATTTTTGTTTTGAATTATTTATTTTATTTGATCTTAAATTTAGAATATATGCATGCTCTAGTAATGCATTATTTATTGACATGCTAAAATAAGACGAGAAAATCTGAACATGTATATGGTTAGAGCACCATTTAAGATTAACTCGGGTTCTAATCAAGTGATGAAAGTTAAGATTTATCGTACAAAAATTTATGAATTCAATCTCCCTAACTACTTATTCCCTCCGTCCCATTTATTTTTAAACATTTTTCATTTTAGGATATCTCATTCATTTGTATACATTCCAAAAATAATAACTTTTAATAATATAAAACACTATTACACCCACTACTTTTTCCACTATCTCTATTCTATAACAATATAAATCACTATTACACCCACTACTTCCTCCACTATCTCAAATTTATTATTAAATATTAATAGATCCCAGCACTTTACTCACTTTTCATCTAACTTTATTCATTTTTTTATACATTTTCTTAGTCTCCGTGCTCAATACCAATGTATATAATTGAGTGGGACGGAGGGAATATAATTTGTTTCATTTCATGACTCGTTGGCGCATAAAAAGTCCTCTCGGTTACCCTTATATGAAGGCAACTAGTTCTCCAATCCATTGAAGCAATAATAGGTGATAGCGAAATTGAGTTTACTGTCTGCCCATCAATTTTTAAGTGTGCTGGGAAATGGTTGGCACTTGTTTTGTTTTCTTGTTCGTTTCGTTGCTAATTTTCATTGCGCATTCGAAATTATTGCACGTATCTTTATAAAAGGGAATACACATTACTGACTGGATGAATGTAAACGCACATTTTTCGTATGCAAGCTTTCAGCTTTGCATCTACACCACTTTTTTCAGAGTGCCCACTCCATTATATTCCAAAAGATATTAAAATATAATATAAGACGGTGTTAACATCTTAAGTTTTAGACGATGGATTACTTACATTTTTGTGTAGATCACTTGCAACATATAATCTACAATCACTAAGTTAGGAATATAATAAATTAAAAAAATGATCGTATTCAAGTTAAGTGAACTCGCATATGTAAACACGCGTAGTAAGCATTTCATAGATGCATACATGCACCTGCCACCAGCGTACAGTATGGTTTCACACGTTTGCTAAATCTTTTGTTTGCTTTTGCCGTTCGTACTCCTACTTTTTCGCAAGCATTGTAATGATTTGAGACAAATTAAACCTTGGCCAATAAGAAACGGCACTGGAGAAATGCACAAGTACTTGGTTAGAATATAAAGATGCATGCAAAGAGAAAACAGCTGGGAGACTCTTTCGTTTTCTAGACTTGTATGTATGTACCAGTTGGCATTGGAATCGCTTTGGCATATTTGTTGACCTTTCTTGTCTTTTGTCTTTCTTCGTGCATGTCTCTATTCTTATAATTTCACTTTGTTTCCCAATATTTAGATTCTATAATTTTTTTTCCCGTTTATTTTGTTGAAAAATATTTTATGAATTTTCCGGCGTTTGTCAGGTCTTTGGTAAATATTTTCCAAAAATATGTCTTTTGTGTATTTATTTGACGTTTTGGAAAATATTTTCCAAATTTTCCTGTGTTTTATTTGGTTTTCACGAAAAGAAAATATTTTCCAAGAGAATTTTTTTTTAAAGGAAAGTGATGAATTTTTGGAAAACGACTTCCCCGATTGGGAAAATATTTTCCAAAATGAACAATTTTTCACTTTTATTCATAAATTTTTAAGAATTTTTTTTTTCGAGATATTTTTTTCAGAATTTTTTTTTCCGGGAAGTTTTTTCCAAAATTTTTTTCCCGAGAAATTGTTTTGTCTCAGTTAAATATTTTATGAGAAAAATATGTTTCATGAAAAATATTTTTCAAAATCAAGTTATTTTCCGATAAACAAACGAAGCCCTAGATCATATTTTTAGAATGTACAGATATGCGCGTAAATTTGCACCGGCACCGGAAAGATAAAGATACTAAATGAGAAACATTATCTTATATAACATTCTTTCAAGTACTATCTAGAAAAGTTTCCCGAAATCCATGTAAGGACGCTTATTTTTAAATGTAAAACACGCTCAAAAAATGAACAAATCCGGGACAACCTTTAAAAACGAACTTCAAGTAGTGTTTAAGAAAATCAAAATGTTCAAGTAGTGTTTCCTTTTTTTGAATATACAAATAAATGTTCCTAAGTTAACCAAATTTTACAACACTGCCCAGTTGCCTGCAACGTTTCAGCTTCTTATTCGTACTGTGCGGATGCATTTACTTTTCTAGTGCACGACATGTATAATCTAAAACATCCGCATGTTTTTTATACATACATTGACAAAATGAACTCTACTATTTGATAGCATTTCATTGTCACATTGTCTGTATGTAGTGTAGCTATAAACTTGGACACTGGAATCAAAAGAAGAGTTAAAGTCATGGCAGTATTCGCCCCCTTAGCTTTCCATTGGCTACACATTTTTTTTTGTTTGCTTTGGTTCTAAATTAATTAAAGAAATGTGAGAGGTATTAAATTGGGTACCGAATATATTTTAGATTTTCTCTCTTTTCCGCGATCATCTCTCTATATGTTGAGTAAGGTTGAAGAGTGGATCACGGGCGTCCATCTTTGGAGTCGAACCTTGGACCTCCCGCCTGCCTGAGCTCTGATATTATGTTGAGTAACCAGCTCATCTAAAACCTTAAGATATTAGAGAAAAACACTTTATAGGATCATATATTGTATTCTAACACTAAACATAAAAATTCTAGACTTTGTTATTTACTTTAGTAGCTGCCATCAACCTTGTTTGCTAGGTTCGAATTATTAAATTGGGTATTCAATATATTTTATTGCTCTCTTCTTCTTCTTCCGCTCATCTCTCCGCAAAAATCCTAAATTTTGGCTCTTTACATAAACTGTTGATTACTGATAAACCCCACTTTTATCGTTTTTTTGTTAATTTTGTTTTTAAATAATCTCTCTCTCTCTCTTTATCAAAAGTTTTAGTATGTTGTTGGTGGATTTTTTTTTATCTATTTATTAGATTTTGTTCTCTATTCTTGTGAAAGTCGGTTTGTGTTTTTTTCTCAATATCCAGAATCATAGATCTGCACGAGTTTATTATGAGGTACACGCTTTTATTCAATTGATTAATTCAAAAATTTATATTAAAAGAATAAAAATGAATAATTTTGATCCGAGATTGTGTATGTTATATGTACTCTTAAGTTCTAAGTATTATACTAGTGTTGAACAATTTCAAAACATGAGGTATGTGTATGAACTATGAGTTGTCCAGCTTTAGTGAACGGAGTATATTCCCTACTTTATTGGGTCTAGTTGGTTACGAATTGGTCCAAATTAGAAATGGGCCTTCGGAGATGTGATTATAAATTTTTGTTTGGATGCGATTTTTGATAGGCCATACTAACATAGAGCTGCATAATAAAACAAGAGATAATAATAAACTCATACAGTATGTAGTTCTGAAAGAGACGCACACTTTGTAATAAGTTGTACTATCACGAATTCACAACATGAAGTGTACTACACACAGAAGAACCTTCAAATTGTATAACTTTGTGTTTTATTCCCTAGAGTTGCAATGGCGACATCAACTTACAAGTTGAGAAATGAGAATACAGACACTCTCAAAAGCTTGGTCTCATGGTCCTGGTCCTGTGCTCTGCTTGATTTCTCATTCATAGAAATACGAAATAAATAAACTTAAATATAAATTATAAAGTTAATCATATAATTTTTCATTTCGTTTCCGGATCAAAACCAAACAAGTAAAGCAATTCAATATCATTCCTTTCCTCATTATCTTGACAGAATCTATGATGGACCATATATCCCTAGGATAATTGTTGGTCGAACGGATACTGTTGC
Organism: Heracleum sosnowskyi; assembly: GCA_030848705.1. Lineage (NCBI taxonomy): Eukaryota > Viridiplantae > Streptophyta > Magnoliopsida > Apiales > Apiaceae > Heracleum > Heracleum sosnowskyi. Next base: position 108,608,315 of record CM061243.1, on the reverse strand, counting down.
TGAACACTATGTTCAGAAAGTAAAGAGTGAGCGGACACCAGAAGTGAAGACTCATGTTCTCAGGGATTCAAGAGTATAAACAGTTCGATGCTAAACCTGATGATAGTCTTACTGATATGTATGATAGATTACTGACACTACTGAATAATCTATCTCTAGTTGACAAAAAGTATGCTGCTGAGGACTCAAACACCAAATTTCTGAGAGCTTTACCTGAAAAATGGGATACACAAACTTTTATCATTAGGCATCAGTATAATCTAGACACTGTATTTCTTAATGAAGTGTATGGAATGCTTAGAACCTATGATCTCGAGGTTCAACAGAGAAAGAACAAAAGGAGCAAAAAGACGAAATCTGTAGCCTTAAATGTTGAGACAAAATCAAAAAGAAAAACTGTGGAGGTCTCAAGAAGGAAGTCAAAGTATGTGGAGTCAGACCCTGATGACTCATCATCAGATACAGATGACAATCCTGATGTCGATACTGATGAATCCTGATTTTCATTCCGTTTCTGTAACTCGAACCAAACGCCCCCTAAATTTGTTTTACTTCGACACTTGTTATTTGTTGTTCCTTCTGTCTCAATTATTTTATATGACGACCAGATATTGATAAAGAATTTGAGTCGGAGAATAAAACACTGAGCAGTATGAATCTAGCCATTTTTAACTTGGCGTGTTTTTGATGATAAGTAAGGCTATATCCAGCTGGTGAACTCAAGAAGAAACTTGAGACAGAGGTCCCCAAGTAAGCTATATTCGTACACTTATATTGGATGGAGATGGTTTACATATAAACACAAAGGCCAAACGGAAAAGCAAAACATGCAGCAAAAGAACAAGAATATAAACAAGCCATCAAGCCAGTTAATCTATCATGTCCTAGCTTGCTAGCCATTATTGGAGGTTACAGCTGGCAGCAACTTTATATTGACAAGGACGTATGATGCAGACCCACGTGGCATCTTCTGCCACGTGTTGGTACCAATCTTATTACTCTTTCATTTCACTACCTATGTCAATTACTCTCTCAATCCCATAACTTGTTTGGGTACCAGAAGACTAGCACAATGACTGGTTGAGATTTCAGAAGTAAAAATATTACTATATATATATGATGGTAAATAAAACTCATGTAAAAAGGTAAAACTAATTATGTTTGAATTGAAATATAACCCTTAAAATTGATACGGACATATTTAGTCCTACAAGATTAAGCTGTCAAGTCTAAATAAAAGCAGAACAAGATTACATAGCCAAGGAGAACTCTCTTCACCGCTCAAGCAAATTTCGCATTCGCAAAGTCATTCGGCATTGCAAAGTTGGGATTCTGCATTAAATTTAATGCATAAACGTAGTTAGAGTCTTAGCGTGAGGGCACATACACAATGGATAAATTAACAAAAATAAACAATTGCTCACCTGGGCCATAAATTGTTTCATCAAGTCCTGCTTTTGTATATCATCACTGGTTGGAAGGCCCATTTGTTTCTGACGCTGGTCAAACTGCAAACCAATGTGTTACATGTTAGATTACCAAATAGCAAGAAAACACATGACGGACACTCCTGGTAGACAAGTGTAATGTATTATATGTTAGATCTTTACCATCATCTTCTCCACAGCTGATCGTGTTTCCCCGTCAAGATCGGACAGTTTGCTGCTCTCAGGCTCTACCTTTTGAGTATCGATTTCTGGATCACCTTTAACCAGATACTTCCACCATTGCATTTTGTCCTGCTTCGAAAGAAGTATGTAGATGGACTTCTGATCCTCTGAAAAAAGTCATCGCATATACATGATTAAATTATAGATTACACAAAATCAGTACAATCAGTATCTTGAGTTATCGTCTATCTCACCACAAAAGCCTAACAAACCTAATCAGCATACTCACTCGTGATAAACACAACTCATGACATGCGTTCAAACATATATGATATATTTGTAACTTGTAAGTGCACAAGATATCAGATTCCATGGGAAACTTACCGAGGCTCCAAATACTATCATCAACCTTTATCGATTGAAAGAGATCCGCCTGCATATGTTAAGACAGTGGATCAGAAAAAGTAAAACAAATAAGAAAAAAATGGAGGTACACCAGTAGCATCTAAACAAAATCAAGAAACACTTACATCAATAATCAAAGGCTGACCCTTGAGTCCGACCTTGAGATGGTTCTTCTTCATCTCAAGCACAATGTCCCTAGATTTTGTACCGGTTGGCACAGGAATATTTATATTAACCTCTTGCAGAGATTGGCCCCAACTGTAGTTATCCATATCAAGGCCATTGCCAGCATTAGGAGCTGCTCAATCATAGAAAAACAGAAGTTAATAATCTATAATATCCATGCATGTCATATAATGATCAATCCATATTGCAGACCATAATTAATTAATAACCACGGGTTAACGTGTTATTAGTTGCACACCCTTCAAAACTTTAAGGTTAATAAAATTTAGAATATACCTCTGTAATATAGGGTGCGCATATATCATCATTCATAATCTATCAATCAATTGTTGTATGTACGTAAATAATTTTAATCAGCGTACGTATTTTTGTTCTTAGCAAACAATTCAACAATGCATAGACATCTTAATTAAATACTAGTCTCAAATTAATATGTAAATTTATTTAATTTTCAATACACATGCACGTACACAATTAACAATCCTACAGTTTAACGATTACGATAAATACCTATTTTATCCGACTTCTTCTCTTCGGTGCTATCCTCCTTCATCGTAGCATCCTTGGCTGCACCATTACCATTGACCTTCTTCTCTCTCGCCGCCTTCTCCTCAGCGTCGACCTTCTCTTTAAGACCACGAACAATCGAACTCACGTCATTAACAACCGAATCGCTTTGAAAGAGTTTTGATTCACGTGCGGCAAACTCGAAAGCGGATTCGATAAACCCTAGAGGGTTTGAAGAGTCCAAAACTCCATTGAATTGCTTTGTTGATGGAACAGTCATTGTTGGTTCTTCGTAATCTGAGAGGACTGCCATTGTTTATATGAATCAAATAAAATCCAAGGGCTGAAGCTGAGGGTTTTGTGTATAATTAGATACGAGGGGCTTGATGACGATAATGGGAAAATTAGCTGTGGGTTTTGTGTGTATTTATAGTAGAGGGTCGAGGGATTGATGTATTCTACTCCAATTCGATTATTAAATTTTATTAAGTATCAAATACTAGTCGGTCAATTTGAATCTTTCTTTTTTATTAAATATCAAATAATAGTCTGTTACGGTTAGATTTTGTCTTTTACCTAATGTTGAATGAATATATGAGGTAATGTATCTTTTCCAGAAAAAAAAAGAGGTTACTGCTCCTAAATTTTCTCAACAAATTCAATTTATTTACTATTTTTTTATATCGCTCAAAATAAATAAATAAATTATATTAATTCTAAACTTCCACTATAAATTCAATTTATTTACTAACATTACCAACAAAGAAAACAAAATATATTCGTATCAATATTCTCCTAAATTTTGTCGCCGGCACATCTATATAAACAGGGGCAGAACTACTCAGAACTAGAACTACTCTGTTGTGAAATTACGCCATCACTCACCCTAGAACTGTTAGGATCGCATCCACTATAGATCAGCGTTAATCAAACACAATAACAAACACGAAAATAAAGAACACAACAATTTAACGTGGAAATCCCTCAAGGGAGGGTAAACCACAAATCCACTATGAATGTATTACAAGATTAGAATCGCTCTCTCACTCAACACTCTTGAATACAATCACCACACCTTGATTACAAAAGCTCTCTCTTGTGTATCACACATAACTCTCTAACTTTTGCAATACTTCAAAACTCCTACAAATATCTATATTTTTTAGGCACCACAAATATTCTAATCCTAATATATCTCAATTCTATTTGTGACAATTACCATCTTTTCTTATCTTGGATAGAAATCTCCCACAATTCTAATCTCTACCAGAATAAGACTTTCCTCAATTATCACAAATTAGAATACTGCTCATAATAGGATTCTTAACTTATTTAGGAATTCGGGGTGGACCCCAACAAATCCTCCCACGGCTCGAATTCCCTAATACCTCAACCGATTCCGAGAATTTCACCTTTTTCTCGGTCTTCATCGTTGTTTCTTCACCATCTAAACAATAGATGTTCTTCTTATGCTTCATCCCTTGTAGAATCAAGTTTCTTCCTTTATACACCTTGCAACTTCGCCCTCGTCCAACGAATTTGAACCCACGTGATGCCAACACACTCAAAGATAACACATTATTTGATGCATCTGGTACATATCTCACATTGAGAGCTTTCTTGATCGTAATATCATGGAGTTTAAGACGAACAATTCCAACTCCTTGAACCTTCATCTTCTCATCATTCCCCACAACAATATTTCCAAGACTTTCATCAGTGCATAAGGGCTCAAACATCGCTCGATCCCTACATATATGCATAGAAGCAGCAAAGTCCATCACCTATTCCGATTTATTCTTCATCGAACCAGGAACGGTATCCTCACTCGCCATCAAAAACTCTCCCTCATCGATCACAAGTGTAGAGTCCGCATCATCAACTTTGTTCTTTCCCTTCATCTGCTTAAAGGACTTCACATCTTCTTTAAAGCTTGGACAGAACATCTGCATATGACCCGTTTCACCACAATAATAGCACTCAACAGTGCTCATATCCCTCTTACTCCGTCGAGATTTACTTCTTCCTTGCAGGTCATTGCGGTTGCGACTCCTTCTTTCAGCACTTTGGACAGCCAAAATTGCCTCACCACTTTGAGAAACAACATCCTTTTTCATCCTCTCATTATCTCTTAACACCTTTAACACATCATCAATCGTAAGAGTTGTCCTCCCTACTAAAAGCGTTTGCTTAAAATACTTGAAGGACTTCGGCAACGATGACAACAACATCAAAGCTTGTTCCTCGTCTTTCATCGGCTCATCAACATTAGCCAGATGACATACTAGCTGATTAAAACAACTAATGTGATCATGGAGACTACTTTCTTCGTCCAGTTTTAAAGAGTACAACTCCATCTTCAAATTAAGTCTGTTGGTCAACGACTTCGAAGCGTATATGCTTGCTAACTTGTCCCATATCTCCTTCGGTGTCGACTCCTTCAACACGTTATATCTAACATCGGGTGTGTTAGAAATGAATACTACTAGAAACTAGACAGAGGGGGGGTGAATGGATAGTTTGATATATTTTCGGTTTTCTTGAAACTAAATATAAACTGTAAATGATTATGATATGTAATATGCAGAAAGTAAATAACACACACAATCACTTTAATCTACTTTGTATAAGCAAATTAAATACTACAGCTTTCCAAGAAATTCACAATCGAATTTCTGGCTTCTAAACAAGAACAGTTTGAACTTGCTTGCTTACAGAGAAAAGAGCTTAAGATAAAAACTATGTGTATCTCTCTTACAGCTAACAATAGGATGTGCATGATATATATAAGCCCTATACAAACTAGTGCACACACCTATTTTTACACAGTTACCCCTTGCTGAAAGTCCAACTTGTCCTGCCATAAGACGTTAACTGTGTCAGGAAGGACCACCTGCTTTTCGGAGTCTTTCCCGTTTCTGTAGCTGCTTGTCTCTTATCTTTCTCTCCAAGTTTAGCTGTAGATTTGCCATCTGTTCTTTGGACCACCTTGCCAGAACAAATGCTTCAGTATTTGTCTCTTTTGATTCTTGATTATGTACCTTGATTTGTCTTGTTGTAAACGGCTAAGTGTTGATATCGTGAACTCCACTTCATTCCTGACTTCGCGATCTCACTTGTGAGGACTACGCGATATAGCCTTTGAAGACTTCGCGACATAGGTCATTTGAAGACTATGCGACATAGGTCATTTGACGACTATGCGACATAGGTCATTTGAAGACTATGCGACATAGGTCATTTGACGACTATGCGACATAGGTCATTTGATGACTATGCGACATAGGTCATTTGATGACTATGCGACATAGGTCATTTGATGACTATGCGACATAGGGCTTCTGAGGACTTCACGATCTAGGCTTCTTTGACTTTGCTGACTTCAACACTTCACGACATGTGTCTTGAGGACTTCTCGACATAGTACAAAATGGACTATGCGATATAGTACTTCACGACATGAATATTGGTGACTTCACGACATAGCTTTCTTCTGACTTTGCTATATAATGCCTTAGACAAATTTCTGCAACTTATTTCTTCATAGCCTTATTTATCTCTGTCCTGCTGCATGAACACTTCTGAACTTCTACCAGGACAATTATTCAATGGCCTATATACAATCTAGATGCAAGAAACTTTACTAAGCTCATTATAACTTTGAGCATACATGGTCAAGCTAATGTTCATGAGAACAAGACAAGTACATTTAGAGACCTATACTATATCCCAGTGATAGAACTCACTAGGTCATGTAATGTGACATAGTCACATAGTGTAGGCTTGTTAATAGTGGTATTCAGACATGTCTTGAGCCTAACAATCTCCCCCAAATTGTGAGTAAGACCCTTAGGCACAATTTCATGTCTGATAACAAGCCTAACTTACATAAAAAGAACAAGTATAAGGAAGATAAATTTAAGAACATAATTTGATAACAACTTGGAAATTTAGTCTTACAGAATTTCTCCTTGAGCTACATAGCTTCAGTTTCCAATTGTTTCTATAAGAAATCATCATAGACTTTCTTCTTCCTTATTTCTTCATTCTTCTTTATTTCAGAGATGGCCAGTAAAATTTCATCCCTTGCAATCAGTTCTTCAATGAGAGGAGAATCTTTTAGATCTTCAGCTGCTGTTCTGAGGGCACTTTCCACATATGAATGTATGAACTCCATCCTTATCTTGCTTATCCATCCATAATGATTTTTGTACTCAACAGTATAAGGATTTTGCTTTACCCTGCACAACCCTTTCTTCCATCTCAGCCATCTCCTTTTCTTTCTCACACCTCTTTTCTTCATTCAGCTTCTTTAGATTTTCTTTATAGTCAGAGTGCATCTTCATGAATCTGGAAATCTCTATTTTCCACAACCTTTCTTCCTTTTCTTCAAAATTTAACAAGGCATTGATTCTTTCTTGCTCATAGGTGTCAAAATGTTGCCATCCCCCTTGCTTCATTATTCTTTCTCTTCCATCAGTGTACTTGATCTCTAGATGATCCAATTTCACTTTGACTTCAAAGATCCTTTGAGCCCTCAAAAATGCTAGGGCATCTTCATCATAGTCCTCATCTAGTGGAAGCACATTGATGCCAATAACATTTGTGAGTTTTCCAGTCTTCTTTGTTGTCCTTATCCTTCTGGGTACACTCTTGATCTTCATATGTTTCACAAGAGACACCTTTCTGGAACAAGGAGAATCAGTCTTCAGTGGCACATCACTTGGAAGAAGCTTCATTCCTTTTCCCTTCATCCACTGTAACACTCCACTAGCTGTGACTTTGTGGAAGTGTCTTTTTGAGGTTTCTTTTGTGGCTCCTTCTTTCTTCTGTGGCAATTCAGGTTCAGAAGTCTTAGATAATGATTTTGGAGGATCATTACTAACAGTACCCACCCTAGACTTAGAGTCTTGTGTTGTGGTTAAAGTACTGCTAGCAATGTCCTTGACTTGCTGAATTCCACTTCTTGTTCTCTTGGTTGTTTCCTTTGTCCCTTTGGAGTCCCTCTTGTCATCATCAGCACTTTTTGTCTTCTTTGAGGATTTGCTCCTGCTACTTTCATTAGGTCCATCCTTATCCCTCCTTGACTGAGATCTCCTTCTGTAGGTTTTCTCTTCATTATCATCCTCACTATCCTTCTTCTTGCTCTTTTCTTTGACAGATTCAGGAATAACTCCATGAATCAGAAAAGATTGTAGAATGTGAATCATCTCTAGTTCATCAGCTGTCCTAGCTCCTCTCTTAGCTCTCAGCATTTGCAGCACCTGGTTGATCTTTGCATTGTTCTTCATTAAAAGGTCTGAGGGAATTACTAGTTGGTCAATACTACTGTCTTGAGATAGGCTTTGGTAAATTATTGTCCTTGGCTTGGATATAACCTCAGGCAATCTTTTATTCTGGTCCATCTTCAAGTCATTATAAAGACTTTCATTGTTCATCCCATGCTTTTCAATCAAATCCAGAATGATTGACAGCTCAGTAAATCTCAGTTTCTCTAGAGTTTGAAAAGCTAGGTGCCACAAGTAGTTGTCCTTGCACACCATGATTATCTCTCTTAGATGAACATCCTTGATTTTCCTTACTGCCACTGTGAAATACTTGATGCTTTCCTTGATCTTCTGTCTGTACATCCTTGCATCTCCTTGAGCACTACTGTAGATGGTTTTCAGAAACTCCAGGAAGGCCTCATCATGATAGATGTTTGAATTGGCAACTTCCTGTAGCTTGGCCTCTGTGATAATTGCAGCTTTGACAGGTTTAGCATTGGGAGTAGGTTGAGTAGGTTGAGGAGTTGAGATATCTTTAGGCATTGTGGATGGATAGTAGGTGGTTGAGATTGTGCTCTTCTGACCTTCTGCACTTATGACCTCTATAGGGGGAAGAATGATTGGCTTTATGGTTTCTTCAATGAGTTTGCCCTTGCCCTTATGCTTTGGCTGCTTGGTAGGTACTCCCCCTCTCTGTTGCAGAATGACCTCCTTTTGTTTCTCCCCCTTAGGCTTGGGATCAGACAAGATGTCTTGAGCTTCCCCAGGGATAGGCAGGTTCATTTGTTTCATCATTGAAGTCAGCATCTGTTGTTGCACCAGCAGGATATTGGAGGTGTTGTTGCCTTGGGCATCCATCTTGTCATTGAGCTGTTTTAGAGAATTGGCAAGCACCCTGTTTTCATCTTTCAGAGAGGCCACTTCTCTTTCAAGACCATCCACCTTTGAGAATAGCTGTTGAGACTTGAAAGAATTGAGAGATTGATCCTTGAGCTTGGCAAAGTCAAATTTGGAGATGTTTGACAGAGGGACCTCATCCACCAATTTGTCACCATATTGATTCTTACAAATTACATTCAGCATTGCATTTGAGTTGATATTGGCCTTGATTTGATTTTCCAGGGTTGTAGCCAGCTTCCTGATGTTGTCTGTGACCATGGCCAGAGAGAGGTCCATCATGTTTACAGTAGAGTTTGTCTTCTGGATTTCTTTAAGGATGCCATCCACCTTGGGAAAATCAGAGAGATATGAGTTTCTGAGCTGAGTGAGGGATCTGTCTGTCGCCTCCTGGATTGAAGAAATCTCTGATTGAAGCCCTTTCCCAAGATAGTGCAGAGCCTTTAATTGATTCCTGTAGACATCATTAACAGCATCATAGATGGCAGCAGGAGAGAGATCCTTTGCATTGGAGCCCAGAGAAATTAGGTATTCTTCTCTTAGAAAAGCTAGGGCATCCTTGAGCTTGAGAGTCCTCTTAGCATCCAACCAGGCATCCACATTTCCCTCTGGTTCAGCTGCATCCACTATCTTCTCCTGCTGAGCTTCAACATCCTCCTTGTGGCAGAGTAAAATGGCTTCATAATCAGCATTTGGGAGATTTGAGGTGAGGAGATGTTGAGCTATCTTTGAGAACTCATCAATCTGTGCCACATGGAGATCTTGTATGGCTTCTTCTGTCATTTTGGAAGGCACAGATGATGATCCTGAAGGCCTGTCATGGTGCATAGGCTTCAGCCATTCTGACATAGTGGCCTGAGCCAAGTGAGAGCTAGTGCTAGGCACTTCATGAGATGTAAGATTTTGAGTCTCCTCCAGCCTTGGAATGGCTGTAGGGTCTAATGTTGTCTCCATTGAAATGGGATGTGTTACAACATTAGCCCTATTTGTCTGTGAAGACAGTTCCACATCCCTAAGGATGGGAGAATTTGGCATAGAGTCTCCAGTGAAAACTGGTGAATCCTCCATGTTTGTGTTGGTGTCATTAGGATATGCCCCAGCATGCATTCCCTGACCAACTAGATGTGGTTCCTGGGTGGTGAGCATAGTGTCATGCACCATGTCACTTGAAATTGGCTCAATCACAGGAGAGAATTGTGATTGATCAAAGGCAAGATTGTCATTGGAATGACTCTCTTGTTCAGAAGAAATTTTTATGGAAGAATCTGAGAGAGAAGTGGGGTTTAGATTAGATTGTGGCAACTCCCCCTGAGAAATAGGAGGAGTTTCAACAGTGATGTGCTCTCCACTCTGTGTATGATCAGCCTTATCACTCCTAGGGTCAAGAGTGAGGTCTTGACCCTGTGCAGACTCTGTACAGGGTGCAGTGGGGAGGCTGCTCTTTTCAATGCCAATGACCTGTTGAGAGGCCATAGACAGTAACAAGTGTACCCCTTTTTCCACATCTGAATCCTGTTGGGAGGATCCAGTGGTAGGTTTGGATTTGGATTTCTTACTTTGTCTGGTGAGAGGTGACTCAGGATTCTCACTTTCTATCTCTACAGATTCATTTATCACTTCTAGGGCTCTCTTCTTTGACTTCTTTTTAGTAACACCAATCTTTTGAGAGATTGATGCACTTGGCTGCCTAACTTCTATGGTACTGTTTGCAGTGGGGTTGCTGGATGGGATGGGAAGGCTGGGGTTAGACTGTGTAGCTCCTCCAGTCTCAGCCTCCCCTGTCCAGGAAAGTGCATGGTATATGGGCTTATCAAGTGGATAAGACTCAAATGTGTCCTGCATATGCTTGGTCACACTTAGAATCACATCCACTTGATTCCTTGTGTCCAATGAGCCAAATAGTACTTTGGACATGGACTTGGAATAAGCCATTTTAGTTTTATCTATACCCTCCAATTCATGGACATTTGCATCAAGAAAATTTAAAATAACTTGAAGGAAACGAGGGTAAAAGATGTCATTACCTCTACCACGAATGGTCCTGCCTAGCCTCTGAGCCAATTCTTTGAGAATTATGGCTCCCACATTGATCTCCTGGTTGTTGGCCAGGGAGTAGGCTAGCTTCACAGCAATGTGACTGATATGGTCCCATCCTGTCTTCCTGCAGAGAAACACCTTCTGGAGTGCGTCAAACAGAAATGACCACTCCCTTCTCACAAACTTCTTATTTAGCTTTCCAGTATCTATCTCATCAGCATACTGAATGAAGGTCATGAAATCTATGATTTGAGCATCTGTAGCTTCTTGGTCATGACCCTCCACCTTGAACCCCAAAGCTTCATTGATTTCCCTTTCACCAAACTGAAAGTGTTTGCCTCCAATTGAACAACTAACCTCCTGGAATGAGGTTCCATCTTCCCTAGCCATTGTTGATACCAACGCCGTTCTCCAGAATCCTTCCAACACATCGACATACAAGGTAGGGTTCAGGGTTAGGGCTTGGCGTAGGTAGAAAGTGTTCAAGAACCGTACAAAACACTTGTACCTTGGGTTAGCCTCAGCCTCAGAGGGAATGGTGAAAAGATTGGTTTCTTTGGGAATGGTTAAAGGGATAGATGATGATACTGTTTGAGATTTGGGTGCCATTTCAAGAGAGAGAGTGAAAAAGAGAGTAGAGAATTTGTGCTTAGGTTTGAGAGTTTGAGAGCAATAGACAAGATGAAAAGTTGTGAACGGTTAGAAAAGGGTATTTATATGATAGAGACACTGCGATAAGGAGTTATGAATTTGTACAGTCTATTTGTATGTCGCGAAGTCAAAAATGGCCTGTACCGCAAAGTCTTGCACAGTATATCGCATAGTCTCAGAAATGAACTATGTCGCAAAGTCCTCAAGATGAAAGGATCGGGGAGACTTTGCGATATAGTAGAAATACCCTGTCTAAAGCTCTCTTTTAGGAATTTTAAGCAAATTGTCAGACTTTTATCAAATTTTGAAATAAAATTAATTTAAATCAAAATTCTGTCAAATGTGGAGACTTGTCGATATAGTTATTCTAAGTCGCGAAGTCATAAAATGAACTATGTCGCAAACTCATGAAATGAACTATGTCGCGAAGACTCACAATCTCAACAGTTTGCGATATAAGTCTGTTTTATTTGAACTGTGTCGTGAACTCTGAAAATCATCTAAATCGAGATGTCTCAAAAGCTCACAACTTTACTAACAAATGTGATTTTGAAAAATATGCAGTAAAATACTGAAATATTTATAAATCATATCTCAGCTAATTTTCACTCCAAACAAATAGAGCATTTAAGTACAGTGAAAATTTACTGCTGCAACAATTTACTGGCATACTTACTTAGAGCAACTAAATGAAGGATTGAGCATTCCAATTTCACTCACAAGTCTGTTGAAGACTGCTTCATTCAGAGGTTTAGTAAATATGTCAGCTAATTGTTTCTCAGTTGGAACATAAGAGACTTCTATGGTACCATTTGCAGCATGTTCCCTAATGAAATGGTACTGATCTCAATGTGCTTTGTAGTAGAATGATTAACAGGATTGGCAACTATGGATATTGCACTAGTATTATCACACATTAGAGGAATGTGTTCTAACACTAGCCCATAATCCATGAGTTGATTTCTAATCCAAAGCAATTGAGCACAGCAACTTCCAGCAGCAATATATTCAGCCTCAGCTGTGGATGTTGCTGTGGACTGTTGTTTCTTACTAAACCAGGACACTAACCTTTGACCTAGGAATTGACAGCTTCCAGAGGTGCTCTTCCTGTCAATTCTGCATCCAGCATAATCAGAATCTGTGTAACCAACCAGGTTGAACCCAGTGCCCTTTGGATACCATAGCCCAAGATTAGGAGTCCCCTTCAGATACTTGAAGATTCTTTTGATAGCCATCATGTGAGATTCCTTGGGATCAGACTGGAACCTTGCACAAAGGCATGTGGCAAACATGATGTCTGGCCTGCTAGCTGTGAGATAGAGTAGGGATCCAACCATTCCTCTATAGACCTTGATATCAACTCTCTTGCCTTTCTTGTCTTCATCAAGCTTGACTGCAGTGGACATGGGAGTTTTTGCAGGGGATGAGTCTTCTAAACCATATTTCTTCAAAAGATCTTTGACATACTTTGACTGGTTTATGAAGATGCCATCCTCCCTTTGATGAACTTGCAAACCTAGAAAGTAGGTTAATTCTCCCATCATACTCATCTCATATTTGCTTTGCATCAACTTAGAGAACCTTTCACAGAGTTTTTCATTTGAAGAGCCAAAGATGATATCATCCACATAGATTTGAACAAGAATGATATCATTTCCATGCTTCTTGAAGAATAGGGTTTTGTCAATTGTACCCCTGGTGAATTGATGCTCAAGAAGGAATTGAGATAGAGTCTCATACTAGGCTCTTGGTGCCTGTTTGAGTCCATAGAGTGCCTTGAGCAGTCTATACACAAAGTTTGGGAAGTCTTCACTTTCAAAACCAGGTGGTTGAGACACATAAACTTCTTCAGCAAGATCACCATTGAGAAATGCACTTTTCACATCCATTTGATACACCTTAAAATCTGAGTGAGCTGCAAAAGCCAGGAAGATTCTGATGGCTTCCAGTCTAGCTACAGGTGCAAATGTCTCATCATAGTCAATGCCTTCTTGCTGACAATATCCTTTGGCAACCAGCCTTGCTTTGTTTCTAATTACCACTCCTTCTTCATCCATCTTGTTTCTGAACACCCATTTGGTGTCAATAACATTCTTTCCTTTTGGAGGAGGTACTAGTTCCCATACTTTGTTTTTCTCAAATTGATTCAACTCTTCTTGCATGGCAACAATCCAATCAGAATTCTTCAAAGCTTCTTCAATTAATTTAGGTTCCTCTTGTGATAGAAAGCAGCTATACAGACATGTATTTAATGTTGCCCTTCTTGTTCTAACTCCCTCACTAGGATCTCCAATGATTTGATCCCTAGTGTGGGCTCTGTCCCATTTCCTTGTGTGCCCCTGTTCATTTCCTTGATCTGTTCCAAGCTCATTCTGGTTGACAGGTGCATACTCTTCTTCTCCCCCTGTGTTTGTGAACCCTTGCACAGGTGTTTGAAGAAGATTGTCAACTTCAAGGATTTCATTCTCTAGAACAGTTTGAACAGGGGGTTCATCTTCACTTTCAGAATCCTCAAGATAACCTTGATTCTCAAATCTCAATGGCACACTGTCTTGATCACTTGTTTTAAGTCCAGGAGTCTTCTTGTCATCAAAGGTAACATCCATGCTTTCCATGACTTTGTGTTGCTCAGGTACAAATACTCTGTATGCTGTCCTTTCCAGAGAGTATCCAATGAAGATACCTTCAAATGCTTTTGCATCAAATTTTCCAACATGCTCAGAGGTATCTTTCATCACAAAGCACTTGCTTCCAAACACATGCAGGTGCTTGAAGGATGCTCTTTTTCCAGTCATTAAGGAGTAAGGAGTTTTGCCAGACTTCTTATTGATTAATGTTCTATTCTGCACATAGCATGCTGTGTTAACAGCATCAGCCCAAAAGCTAGTGGGTAGCTTTGCATCCAGCAGCATTGTCCTTGCAGCTTCAATGAGAGTTCTATTCTTTCTCTCAACTACTCCATTTTGTTGAGGTGTTCTAGGAGCTGAGAATTGTTGAGAAATTCCTTTATCTTTGCAAAACTCATACAATGTTGAATTTCTGAACTCAGTCCCATTATCACTTCTCAAAGCAACTACAGAGGAACCAGTGCTTTGTGCTTCTTTATCAACTCTCTTGATATGCTCTATTATGACTTGGGGTGCTTCATCCTTGGAGAATAGGAATTCCACCCAAGTATATCTTGAATAGTCATCTACCATCACTAGAGCATATTTCTTTTTGGAGAGGGACATTACATTCACAGGGCCAAATAAGTCCATGTGAATTAGCTGCAGAGGTTTTGAGTTTGTATTGAGCAACTTGTTCTTGTGACTGGATTTTTTAATTTTTCCTTTCTGACAAGCTTCACATGCTCCATCTTGCACAAACTCCAAGGCAGGCAAATCCCTGATAAGTTCTCTCTTGGTCAGAGAGTTCATTGCCTGAACATTCAAGTGAGACAGCTTCTTGTGCCACAGCCAGAATTCCTCATTTGTGGCTTTAGTGTAGAAACAGCAGATTTCTCCCTTATCTGCAGCCTTGAGATTAGCTACAAACAAGCTTCCTTTCTTCACACCAGTTAGAACAACTTCACCACTTTCCCTTTTTGAGATTGAACAGAGGTCTTCATCAAATTCCACTTTGAAACCTCTGTTGGTAAATTGTCCAATACTCAAGAGATTATGCTTCAGTCCTTCAACAAATGCTACATCTTCAATAATGACATTTCCAGATTTAACACTGCCATATCCCATTGTATAACCAATGTTGTCATTTCCAAAGGTTACTGATGGGCCAGCCTTTTCCTCAAAATGTGATAGCAGGGCTATATCACCAGTCATGTGACTTGAGCATCCACTGTCCAAGATCCATATGACTCTTTTATTCCTGTTGCCCTGCATTCACAAAATGACTAAGTTGTTTTTGGTACCCACACTTGGTAGGGTCCAGTTGATTTAGAAACATTTTGATTAACAATTCTTCTGTCATAAATTGCATTTCTCATAGTAGGAGACTTCACTTTTTCTGTGGCTTTGGAGTTTACACTCTTAGGCTCACATGAAGTTTTCACCCTCTCAACCTTGATTGGGGACCCTGTCCTGTGAGAATGCATATGTGTGTGTGATTCACCAGATTGTGCAGAGTCAAGTTTATGTTTAAGAGATAAACAGTTAGCAATCACAGTCACATAGCATGTCATGCAGTTTGGCTTACCACAGAAAGAATCATGACTAGAATTTATGCTGGCAGAATGGTTACTCAGGTTGTCAACTTCAACAATTTCAGGCTTACTACACTTATGAGTCAAATGATTAACAGATAGGCATTTTTGACATTGTTTCCTGGGAGCATTTGGCACATAAGCATAGTTGTTTCCCTTGTTAACACCAACTTTACCATTTCTGTTTTGTTTCCTTTTCTTAACAACTTCTTTCTTTGCTTTAGGACTCTTGACAAGATTGTCTTTGGTCTCTTTCTGATTGACAAGTTCAGGAAAGGAAGAAGTGTTTTTAGCAGCCTCATCTTCTTCAAGTAGTTGTTGCTTGATGATCAGTAGTTCCTCATCAAACTCAACAGCACTCTTTCTGAAGATGGGCTGTTCAACACTTGACAGTATGGTTGGGGCATTTTTGTTTGTAAAAGTTTCCTTTCCTTTGCCCTTGACCTTCTTCCTTCCCTTGTCATTTTCATAGTCAAAACCAACTCCAACCTTGCAGTCTTCAGTGTGTTCCTTGTGATAGGTTTGAATAAGTTCAGAGGAGTTTTTGAAGCTTCTTAGTTTCAGTTCAGTTTCAGCAATTTGTTCCCTAAGGGCTTTCTCTATCTGCTCAGCACAAATCACTTTGTTTTTAAGATACTCAACCTCCTTTTTCAAACCATCCAGGTTCACAACCATTAACTCAAGTTTCTCATTCTTTTCTGTAAGCTCAACATTCTTAGCAGTTAGTCTATCAATTTCTTCATTAGCTACTAACATGCTAGTATGAATATTAAACATCTCAGTGCTCATATCTTCAACAGTTTGCTTATATTGAAGGGGAGTCATATCAAGAGAAGTAAGAATAGGTACCTGACTTGAATCACCATCATCAGAAAATGCCATCAAGGCATAGTTTGAGTACTCTGGTTCTTCTTCTTCATCAGAGTCATCCCAGCATTTTCCCTCAGCAATAAAAGCTTTGCCCTGTTGTTTCTTGAGTAGAGCCTCATACTTAGCTTCAAGCTCTAAGTATGCTTTGTCCTTCTTGACTTGTTTAGCCTTTTTGCACTCAGTGGCAAAATGCCCAAGTTCATTGCAGTTATAGCATCTTATTTTGGTCCTATCCACACTTCCTGTCTTGTATCCACCTTTAGCAGCACCAGCAAACCCTTTTCCTTTATTGAAGGTGTTTGAGCCACTAGATCCACCAGTGTTTCCAGTATTGAACTTGGACCTGAATGGCTGCTTTCTTTTAAACCTTATGTTAGGATACCTCCTAGCCATATAAGCAAAAGATTTGTTTTCCATTTTGTCCAGTTCTTCCATGCTGTAAAACTCATCATCCTCAGGCAAATCATACACAACCTGAGTTTCATCACCAGTGTCTTCAACTTCCAGTTCCTCAATCTTGACCTGACTGATTTTAAGAGAGTCCATTCTTTGACTTAGGTTGTCAGCAATAAGTGCACAGGAGGTATTAGCCACTAATCCTTGCTTTGCTTGAATAGATCTCTTTTGAAACAGCTCTAACTCATATGTCTTCAAAACACCATACAACACATCAAAACCAATCTTTGTTAGATCTCTTTCTTTAAGGGAAGAGATTCTTGGTTCCAAGTGATCTGGAAGAGTTAGTAGAAACTTCATATTGAGCTCTTCTGTTTCATAGTGTTTGTCATAGAGTTTGAGCTCGTTTATCAGCTTGTTGAATCTCTCAAACACTTCTGTGATTCCCTCTTTTGGCTGAGCCATGAAGGCTTCATATTGTGAAACAAGAATCTGCTTCTTGTTCTTTCTTACTTCAGTAGTTCCTTCACAGAGCACTTCTATAAGATCCCACATCTTCTTGGCACTAGTACAATGAGCAACAGTGCCATACATGTTGAAGTCCATAGATTCACAAATGATAAGTTGAAGATGTCCATCCAGTGCTACTTTTTCCTTTTCAGGATCAGTGTATTTTGAGGGATCTTTGGGCACATGTTTTGCTGGTACAATCTCAGTGCCATTGGTTGTTTCACCAATCTCGATCATTGGAATGAAGGGACCATGCTTTAGAATATCTAAATACATGGGGTTAGAAGCTTTGATGAAAAGCAACATCTTCTTTTTCCATAAACTGTAGTGCTCCTTGTTAAAGGGAGGAATCTTGATACTGCTTAGTTTCTGTGAACTCATTCTTGATCTTTTCCTGTTTGTACGTTAACAGCCTACGCTTTGATACCACTTGTTAGAAATGAATACTACTAGAAACTAGACAGAGGGGGGGTGAATGGATAGTTTGATATATTTTCGGTTTTCTTGAAACTAAATATAAACTGTAAATGATTATGATATGTAATATGCAGAAAGTAAATAACACACACAATCACTTTAATCTACTTTGTATAAGCAAATTAAATACTACAGCTTTCCAAGAAATTCACAATCGAATTTCTGGCTTCTAAACAAGAACAGTTTGAACTTGCTTGCTTACAGAGAAAAGAGCTTAAGATAAAAACTATGTGTATCTCTCTTACAGCTAACAATAGGATGTGCATGATATATATAAGCCCTATACAAACTAGTGCACACACCTATTTTTACACAGTTACCCCTTGCTGAAAGTCCAACTTGTCCTGCCATAAGACGTTAACTGTGTCAGGAAGGACCACCTGCTTTTCGGAGTCTTTCCCGTTTCTGTAGCTGCTTGTCTCTTATCTTTCTCTCCAAGTTTAGCTGTAGATTTGCCATCTGTTCTTTGGACCACCTTGCCAGAACAAATGCTTCAGTATTTGTCTCTTTTGATTCTTGATTATGTACCTTGATTTGTCTTGTTGTAAACGGCTAAGTGTTGATATCGTGAACTCCACTTCATTCCTGACTTCGCGATCTCACTTGTGAGGACTACGCGATATAGCCTTTGAAGACTTCGCGACATAGGTCATTTGAAGACTATGCGACATAGGTCATTTGACGACTATGCGACATAGGTCATTTGAAGACTATGCGACATAGGTCATTTGACGACTATGCGACATAGTTCATTTGATGACTATGCGACATAGGTCATTTGACGACTATGCGACATAGGTCATTTGATGACTATGCGACATAGGTCATTTGATGACTATGCGACATAGGGCTTCTGAGGACTTCACGATCTAGGCTTCTTTGACTTTGCTGACTTCAACACTTCACGACATGTGTCTTGAGGACTTCTCGACATAGTACAAAATGGACTATGCGATATAGTACTTCACGACATGGATATTGGTGACTTCACGACATAGCTTTCTTCTGACTTTGCTATATAATGCCTTACACAAATTTCTGCAACTTATTTCTTCATAGCCTTATTTATCTCTGTCCTGCTGCATGAACACTTCTGAACTTCTACCAGGACAATTATTCAATGGCCTATATACAATCTAGATGCAAGAAACTTTACTAAGCTCATTATAACTTTGAGCATACATGGTCAAGCTAATGTTCATGAGAACAAGACAAGTACATTTAGAGACCTATACTATATCCCAGTGATAGAACTCACTAGGTCATGTAATGTGACATAGTCACATAGTGTAGGCTTGTTAATAGTGGTATTCAGACATGTCTTGAGCCTAACAGGGTGCAAGTGCCAGCCTGATTGTACTCGCCGCTCTCTTCTAGATCTTCGCCCAATCTGCATCACTCATCTCTTTTGGCTTCGCCTTCTCCAAGGCATCATCAAGTCCTTGTTGAATTAACACATCCTTGACGGTTAATTGCCACATAGTGAAATCCGTCTTCCCATCATACTTAGGTGCATCAATTCTTAACGACTTTAGATCTTCTATCAAGCCAAGAAAAGATCAACTCACGACCAACTATCCATGCGCAAACAGTCAATTTCGGACATCAGATATCACACCCTCCCGAACCCAAAATCGGATCTCCACCGTTTCGATTTTAGATATTTATGTAACGAATCTACTGTCCAAAAATCAGGACGATCCGACTACGAATGACCCCGAAATAGTTAATTCTTTAACAACTGCACATACTAGAAAATTCCTGCGAATTTTCGTAATTACTTCGTGATTGCCTTCTCTTTAACGCCAGATCTACTTCTCAAACCCAAGCTCTGATACCAGTTTGTTAGGATCGCATCCACTATAGATCAACGTTATTCAAACACAATAACAAACACGAAAGTAAACAACACAACAATTTAACGTGGAAACCCCTCAAGGGAGGGTAAAACCACAAATCCACTATGAATGTATTACAAGAATGGAGTCGCTTCCTCACGCAACACTTTTGAATACAATCACCTCACCTTGATTACAAAAGCTCTCTCTTGTGTATCACACACAACTCTCTAACTTTTGCAATACTTCAAAACCCCTACAAATATCTATATTTATAGGCACCACAAATATTCTAATCCTAATATATCTCAATTCTATTTGTGACAATTATCATCTTTTCTAATCTTGGATAGAAATCTTCCACAATTCTTATCTCTAGCAAAATAAGACTTTCCTCAATTATCACAAATTAGAATACTGCTCATAATAGGATTCTTAACTTATTTAGGAATTCGGGGCAAACCCCAACAAGAACTACTCCCTCAATTTCTGCGCCCAATTAATAACGAATGTATTAGTATAAAAATAATTAAACGTGATAAATAGTTAAGTTTAAGGACATTAAGCATGTGATAGCTACTAAATTTTTTGAACTTTATAATATACTATATGATAATAATACATGCTAAATGTAGATTTATACCTTATTCTTTTTTTTTTCTTCCTAAATGTAATTTTTTTTCAATTTTTTATGCTAAATGATTTATATCCTGAGTTTGGATATAAGTAACATATTTTTGTTTATTGATCTATAATAACTCTTTCATTTTTAACTTAATATATATCAATGTTAATATTAATAATAGAATTGAATAGACCTAATATTATCCTATTAAGAATTAGTATTTATAAAAAAAATTTCTTTACCGAATGAAAATGAATATACATATTAAAGTTAGTATAAATTCCCTATTAATGCATCCGTATTTTTATATTTTTTTCTTTTTAACTTGTTGATGTCTGTGTGTAGTTTAGTTCACCCTAAATGTGCATGCTAGCTCTACCACTGTAAATAAACAAATCAATCTCATTTGGTTATTAATAATTTTTACTTAGTGTCTTTCATGACTTTTTAGAACTTCTATTGCTGTTTTTTTGTTTATATTACTTATGTCGTTGCAAATTATGTGATACTTATTTTTATGTTTTGATTTTTCTTATTTATAATGATTTGTTATATATATACACACACACATGGTAGGGTTCTAGGGAGAACGTTCATATCAAGAGAACTAGAAGACCCCTTCTAGATAATTGGATTGGATCAATTACTATTAAAAAAAGAAAATAAAAAACAAAGGCACTCTTGTTATTTGTTTGATGATTTAGGGTACCTATATAACATTATAAACAAGATACGTTTTACAGAATCTGGTAAACATGGAAACATCCTTAATCAGTTTTTGATTGATAGATGTCACGATTCTTTTAAAAATGGTAATGATCAATCTCTGCATCATTTCTTATAAAACAACAATTTCAATATATTTCATTGATTCCCAACAAATATTCATAGGTAGCTTAAGAAAATCAGAACAAGAAAAAAAGAGGCAGATAACTAATTCATCAAAGGGTAAAGGGTAAGAAATAATGGTAAGTTGTTACTTCAATTGTTTTTGATTCTGTAAAGGTCTATAGTCCGTATGCAATAATACCTCTATTAACATGATGACCCTGTTGGAACATATAAATCACGGTGCTGCGTTTTATGATATAAATTAAAGAGTTCGAAAAGAAGCACTACAAGGAAAATCGAATCACACAACGGTTTATCACCGTTGTCTGACACCCTTAATTTCTGTTGAGTATGGCGATGCCGTCTGATGCGCGTATCAGACAACGGTTGTCGATCGTTGTCTGAGGATCTAAACACAACAGAATTATCTAAAAAACCGTTGTAATATATCCAGAAACAACAACGGTTAATATAAAAACCATTGTTTGAGAATATATAATTCAAGTGTTTCCTGATCACATGAAACACTTGTCATATAATGTCACAAAGACTATCACTTTAAAATAAAACATACAACCCCTTAAAACATATTGTCATTGTTGTATATGTTAACAGACAACATTTTCGAGTCTAAAGAATTGTTGTGGTCATGTTGTATAGACAACAGTTTTTACAAAATTAAGAGTAGTTCTCTTTTCTTTTAGTCAACGGTTTCTAAAAGCATATACATTGTCTAAAAAGGATGTATAGACAATGGTTTTTTTTCCTGTTGTATGACTTTTCTTGTCACAAAGTTTCGTTGATAGAAACTATTGGTTTAGTAAAGACTTGATGCTTTTTAGGAACGTCATGTATTCGAAGTGTTGTCTCATATAGCAGTTATGTATATACAATGTACCAATACAACTCTTTCAAAAAAATAAAACAAAAATACAAATAATATATAACTTGTACACATTAAGCCTACAAAATAACTACTATTAGGTGCTTTTTTGGATATCTACAAATCATTTCAAAAAATATACAATCTTCAATATCCTCTTCAGTCACAAGCATAGTTGTTGCTTCAATGCACTGCACCAAAATCGAAACTTGAAATCATTTTCATGCTACGCCTAGAACCATAGAAAACATTGACAAAAATGCAAAGCATACCTTCAATTCACCTCTAGCTAGTGCTAGTTTCACTTCATCAACAACTTTGGTTAAATGGAATGCTCCCATTAATAATTCTTGATGTTTACCGGTGTTTTCATATAGAAAGCCTGGGAAAATTGACAGACTGAGTAAAAATATTACAAATATTTCAATTGCATGATCAATGTTCTGAAAGAACAATTCCTTTATACTCAGCCTCTCCAAAGGTTCTAAAACAACATGTTCCTGCAAATTCCAACATTTATGCGAGTTGTAAACGTCTGCATTTTGGACTCTTAATCATATACATGGTAAACAGTATTAATTTAATCATTGAAAGTTCTTGGGTATTGATCCAAAGAATTTAATCATTGAATGGTCCTAGAGAATGTTTTTGTAACTGATTTAATGATATTGATCTAGATTTATAGACACTGTGAATGTTTCTGAAAACAAACAAGATTTTTTTTGAAGCATTCATGTAGTTAACATCAAACAAATAATATAATATTATAGTGCGTTAAACTACATGAAAATGATGATTGAGTGGGAAGAACATAAACGTCAGAGAACTAAATAGTATCTTTTACCATTTTTCTAACTCAAAAAAGTTAAATTAGAGCAAGATCTTTTGTACTGGTGCACTTACACTTGCTTTTGTTTGGATGCCAACATCCAAAAGGTCAGATGAAACAGTCTTGGATCCTTCTAACGCTGCTTTTGTGCGGTAATACTTAACAACCGGTAGATTAGGGAAGACGTATGCATACAGATATATGCAGACCAATTCCAACAAAGTAGATATAGCAAGGAACATGACTGAAAATTAAGAATGTCATATGAATATCATTGCAATCTCAAACCAAACTCAAAATTAATATTTTAGACTTGTCATATTGCTCAAATATATAAGTTGTTGTTCGTGTATGCAATGTGGTTACTCCAATAGTCTAATGTAAAGAATCCGTAGAGTAAAGATAACAAGACAGGACCGTTGTCCATTTGATAAAACTGATATAAAAAAGGACATCAAAATCACAAACAGACTTTGTAGAGCTCATTGTCCAGAATAATCATAGTTATACTGCCCACCACTGGATCCACAACAGACTTTGTAGAGCTCATTGAATCCATAATTGTGTGCATTCTCTATGACAGTGCCATAAGCATTCCAGTAATCAGCATAAACAATTAGAGCATCCGGAAACTGTTTCCTTAAAACTTCTACCTTGGATTGGTAGATGGTGTTGTGACTGTAACTCTGCTTGTTCACACTTTCAACAGAAAGCTTCTTTAAATTGAAGATAAAAGTGTTTTCCTTGATATACTTGTAGTCCGAACAGCAACTGAATAAACACTTAAATCAGTTCCCAGCAAACTACAAGGTAGGTAAATAATTTAGGACAACAAAACTATGAATGCAAAATTTTACCAAACGAAAAAGAAACCAACCAAGTTGAGATATCTTACTTATTAGCAGCCGATTCCAATTAGGCTCAATAAAAAGCTCCAGACCAAACGATTTTCTTATGTGTGAACACATCTCGATTCAATATCAAAAATAAAATTTGAAAACAGATCTCAAATTTTCTTTCTTATTTCACACAAATTAAACCAAACGAGCTGCTTTGAAGGTTATTTAGCACGAATCGAACCAATTCCTAGTTGGGTTAGTGCTTAATTCGGGTTTGTGCTTTAAATTTGCGAAATGGTGAGTACTAATTTGTGACCGACGGTGTAAATTAGCTAATTAGGTTTTGAGATGGGTTTACACAGAGATAAGAGAGAGAGAGAGGGATGGTGAGAGATAGAGGGATGGTGTGTGAGAGAGAGAAAGAGATATAGAGATAGAAGAGATACAGAGATATATGGTGAGAGAAAGTATGACTTGAGAGAGAGATGTAGCTGAGGGAGAGAGAGAGAGAGTTGAGTGTGTGAGGAAAGGGGGAAAGACCGGGGAATAGAAATTTTGTTAAGGGGGAAAGTAAAATTTTTGGTTTCAGGGGGAAATTTTTGTATAGTGTAAAAAAGAGGGAAAGGGTGTAAAAAATAGGAAAATTTTTATATAGACATATCTAATTGTACTTGTTTAACAAATTATAATATTAAATATTCAAGATAACATTGCATACGATAAATAAAGTGTTTAGAAAAATCATTAGTTGGTCGTTAACATCTCAAACCAAATAAATTTATTTTTCTCTGAAATTATTGTAATATCATTAAAATACATATATCTTGATATCCGTATGGTTGTATCGTCGATGACTTGATCAAAACAGAAACCCTTGTGTATATTATACAACGGTTTGTGGACGAAAACCATTGTTAAGTCTTATAAATTACAACAGTTTCTTAAACAAAAACCATTGTCTGATCCTTTTATAAAATCGAATAAACAAAACATACATGTGTATTGGTCAAATCAGTAGTTGACTACTAAAATCTAAATCCATATAAATTTATTTTTTTCTGAAATTTTTGTAATATAATTAAAATACATAGATCTTGATATCCATACGGTTGGATCGTCGATAACTATTTTTTTAAAAATGGAAACATCAATCCGGGACGAAACACTAGTTAAAAGTACTAGTCAAATCACAAGTTGGCCGTTAAGATCTCAAACCAAATAATTTTTTTTCTTTGAAATTATTGTAATATCATTAAAATACTTATATCTTGATATCTATATGGTTGGATCGTTGATAAATATCTTAAAAAAATCGAAACATCAATTTGGGACGAAACACTAGTTAGAAGTACTAGTCAAATCACTAGTTGACAGTTAAGATCTCAAACCAAATAAATTTATTTTTTTCTTAAATTTTTGTAACATCATTAAAATACACAGTTCTTGATAATTATATGGTTGGATCGTCAGTATAGTAAAAAATTAACGTTTTTGATATAGACAACGAATTTAGATAAAAAAGACGTTGTAACGTATTTACTCACACAAGGGTTTTGTAAAAAAACCATTGTGTATATCATACAACGGTTTATCAACATAAACAATTGTTACAAAGACTATTCAACAACGACTTGATCAAAACAGAAACCCTTGTGTATATTATACAACGGTTTGTGGACGAAAACCATTGTTAAGTCTTATAAATTACAACAGTTTCTTAAACAAAAACCATTGTCGGATCCTTTTATAAAATCGAATAAACAAAACATACATGTGGATTGGTCAAATCAGTAGTTGACTACTAAAATCTAAATCCATATAAATTTATTTGTTTCTGAAATTTTTGTAATATAATTAAAATACATAGATCTTGATATCCATACGGTCGGATCATCGATAAATATTTTTTAAAAAATTGAAACATCAATCCGGGACTAGTCAAATTCACTAGTTGACCGTTAAGATCTCAAACCAAATAAATTAATTTTTTTTCTTAAATTTTTTTAACATCATTAAAATGTTGGAACGGACGATTACTGTTCTGCGTTTTACTATATGATTGATTACGAGTTCGAAAAGAAAACTTTACCTTAATCGATACGATTCTGATCCACGTCTTCTACTGAATTCCTTGATTCCCTTCGAGCGAAGTGTGGCCTTCGATCTCCCGAAGTTTCCTCTCCTTAAAGCCTCGAAATCCCAAAACCCTAGCTCCTTGCGGCTGCCCTAGGTTTTAATCTCGAATTATGAAAAACTGAAAAAAAAACGTTTTCAGCCTTTAGGAGAACAAGAATATATATAGGCTCCAGTAGGGATCATGGACAATTAGGTCGGGCCTCCCAATGACATTCTGGGTCAAGCCCAATGTCATTAAATATTAATTCTATCCACTAACGAATTAATATCTGCACTGCCTTTCCTAATACCGTAATTACTTTATTATTAAATTCGGCTCCTATATTATTTGCTTATTAAATTCCCCATGTTTAAGATATCGTATGTCCATTAATTAAATTAATTTCTGATAATTAATTTAATTAATATCTTTTTATCCTTGATCATCCACTCAACCTTATAATTATGCAAGAACAAATCTGCCTGCAGGACTAAAGCATAATTATCTTTATGAGCTTTCAAGAGGACATCATCAACCCGAATATTATCAGGACATGGTTTCCTTATGTAATTAATATCCCACTCTGCATGCAATGTCATTGCTCAATACATAATATTGTAATTAACAATTAATTACATCACATATGAATCAAAGCATGTGCATTGCATACAAGTGTCAATCACTACACTTGGATTGAGAACCTAAGCATTAATAATATAATAGAATCTTAGTTCTTCTTTATTGTCAGAATAGAAGAACAATTCTAATATTTCGATCCTGTTCAATATACACAAAGTATACAAGTATTATTTAATAGTCAAGATAAGCTATTCCCAAATAATACTTCAGTTATTCCAGTGGTTTGTCTAATTCCACTTAAACTGTGAACCCTTTATATTATATATAGACACTGATAATTTAATCTTCTGTTATCCCATTTGATACTAAATTATCCACAATATATAATAAATAGACAATGTAAAAATATGCAATCAAGATTCTCAATAAAATGGACAATGTTTATATACTACTAATGAATAGTTTAGTATAAAACCCAACATAAAATACATAGATCTTGATATTCATACATTTGAATTGTCGATAAATATGTTTAAAAAAATCGAAAGATCAATATGGGACGAAGCACTAGTTTGAAATACTAGTCAAAATCACTAGTTGACCGTTAAGATCTCAAACCAAATAAATTTATTTATTTTTTAATTTTTTTTAACATCATTAAAACACATATATCTTGATATTCATATCTTGGGATTGTCGATAAATATATTTAGGTGTTCTTGTTTAACAAATTATTATATTAAATATTCAAAATTCATGTGATTAAATTGGATCAAGTATTAACAAATTAAATTGTGGGAAACAAAAAATTTGTAAATTTTCCCTTCCCGGGCTCAAAAGAAGGTTTCGTTCCCTTAATTATTTTTTGCCCTTTTTCATATCCCTCTTCTCTCTCTTTCTTTCTCTGTCGCATGCTCTCTCTCTGCCTACCAATTCTTTAGCCAATTCTTCATCTTCGAGCTTGACAATATTTGTATGTATGTCTCCATCTCTTTTTGTTTATAATTGTGTTTTGGTTAATTACATGAAACATCATGTTTTATTGTATGTGTACACACCATTATAAACTTTTAGATAAAATGATGTTTGATTTCAAGGTGTTTGATTATATGGGTGAACCACCAAATTTTAATTGGTGATTGATTGCAACGTGTATACAAGGTGTTTGATTAAATGGATGAACCATCAAAGTTTAATAACTTATATTTATGTGTACAAGGTGTTTGATTAAATGGATGCATAACATGTTTACAAGTATATGTCAAAACTCAATTTAGGTGATTGTATGTTTTAATATAGTAAGTTTGGAGTGCCTTTAATCTAGTAAATTTAATATGCTAGTTTAAATTTCTATTGTTCTTTTGTAAATAGAAACCATATGGCTACAAGGCAATTCTGGTGGAGCACTTGTCAGTATCAAATGGAGAAGTTATTGGGGTTAATGTAATGGAGGTAACAACTAACCAATGACCTGCCTTTGTCAAGATATATGTACTTATTGGGGTTTCGCTCCCGGGGTTGTTGTTTGTCACCTGTTGGAGGAGAGCAGATGGACGAATGAATCCATGACCACTCTTGTTATTGTAAGTGTTTTTACGTTAGTCATTTCAATCGACAAATGTGTGCGTGAGAGGGCGTGTAAACGTAGTCCTATCAGTCCTGCACTCTTTGTTGTTTTATGTATTGATTATTTGTTTGTTCTCTTGCAGGGACTTTCTACTAGAGTTTTTATTCTATTATTCAGTGTGGGGAGGAATTCGCATCTCATGGTGGCCATGAACATGGTTGTTGATTTCTTAAGAATTATTAGTCCACTTGATTGGTATTTAAATAAGAGTATTTTGCCTTGTGATTGGTTTCAAATATTTGACATATAAAATAGTTTTATGTTTCCTCTTGTAGAATGGTTGCAAACGAGAGGGTTTGCCTTATAAATGATTTGAATGGTTACTCATTAGATAAGTTTTGCCTTATAGTTTTAGTGTATCTTGTTAATATTTTGGTCTTACTTTACCTTTGCTGCAATTTTGATGTGGTGATTGTTGGTTTTTGGTATAAATAATATTATATGTACATGAATGAAAAGATACAAACAAGTATAATGATATAGGTATGCCTCTGTTTTGGCAAGTTTGCTTTCATTCTGTTAATTTTTTTTTCCAATACAGTGATTTAGACAACGGTTTTAGTAACAAAAGTCTTGTCTAAAAGATAAACATACAACATAAGAAAAACAGTTGTATGATTGGTGACATTCAGACAACAGTACAGAACAACCTTTGTCTGAAACACTATTACATGAAACAAAGAAAAAACACTTGTGTGATTTTAACAACGGTTAATCGCAACATTGTCTCAAACATCTTTAGACAATACATTTGAAAACCGTTGTACAAATCTTTTAATTTGCACAACACCACTTTAAAAAAGACTTGTCTGATTCGATTAACTAGACAATGGTTCTAAAACCGTTGTTGTAAAGCTCAAATCTTATTATTTACACAACACCGCTTTCAGAAAAGACTTGTCTGATTCAATTTACTACACAACAGTTTTTGACCCGTTGTAGTGATGTTGATCAGACAATACTCGTTTTGAGGGTGAAAAAAAACCGTTGTATGAAAATTTTAGCCAACGCTTTTTCCTTCAAGCGTTGTCTGATCAGTGTTGTCTGATTCAGTTTTTCTTGTAGTGAAGATTAACCTTAATCGCTACAGCGCAAGCAATTCAATTCCACGTCTTCTACTGAATTCATTGATTCCCTTTGAGCGAAGTGTGTCCTTCGATCTCCCAAAGTTTCCTCTGCTCAAAGCCTCGGAATTCCAAAACCCTAGCTGCGTGCGGCTGCCCCTAGGTCTCAATTTCGATTTCTGTTGTGTATTTCTTTTCAGCTTTAAGGAGAACGAGAATATATATAGGCTTCAGTAGGGATCATGGACAATTAGGTCGGGCCTTCCAATTACATTCCGGGTCAAGCCCAATGTCATTAAATATTAATTCAATCCACTAAAGAATTAATATTTGCACTACCGTTCCTAATACCACAATTCTTTTGTTATTTAATTCGGCTAATATATTATTTGCTTATTAAATTCCCCACGTTTAAGATATCGCATGTCCATTAATTAAATTAATCACTGACAATTAATTTAATTAATATCTTATTTATCCTTGATCATCCACTCAACCTTATAATTATGTGAGAAATTAATCTGACTGCAGGGCTTCATATAATTATCTTTATGAGCTTTCAAGAGGACATCATCAACCTAAATATTATCAGGACATGGATTCCTTCTGTAATTAATATCCCACTCTGCATGCAATGTCATTGCTCAACACATAATATTGTTGTTAGGAATATGTTGTTCTTGATGATAATTATAAAAACACTTAGTAGATTTTGTGTTAAGTCACTTTTGTAACTGTCAACGTAATGGTATGCTTTACAGCTTTCGTTGACAGGTAGCTCATCAACGAAATGAGTAATGTAGCAGTTGCACTGTACAATACTTCACTGGTTGATATACATTTGTTGTAGGTATTAGATAGGTTTTCTAAGTCATTTTGACTAAGTACTAGATAGGCAAAATAGGCTGGTTAATTGTAAATATAATGTGCCTTGTAATTTTGCCTAAGTGAAGACATGTCAACGGATTGAAGATTACACTATCAACGGAATGAAGAATATACCATCAACGGAATGAAGAATAAAGCTATCAACGAAACACATCTTACTGCTATCAACGAATCATGATCACTTTTCTGAATAGTTGACAAAGTGATAGTGACAGTTTTTTTACAGATCAAAAGGTGATGTAGAAGTGTACTTTACATTAGGAGCCATTAAAATGGTCACTGGGAATGAGGAAACATTCCAATTTCCAATTAGGTTCTTGAGTGTGATCATAATAAGCATGAAGACAAAATACAAGATCTCCAAGGACCATTGGACAAAAGGAATGAAAAGCAAGCTACTGGTGGTTACCCTTAGTACATTTTAGAGTAGCCAAAAATAGCATTGTAAACTTGGGATATATAACCAAGTGTAGCAGTTCATTTTATTGTAAGTGAGTGAGATAGAATAACTTTGTATTAGCTTCTTTCAAGAGCACTCTCACTCTACATTAGGAACTGAGCAGCTGTGCTACGTTTGTAACACAAATTATTCCCGCAATAAAAACATCTCAGTTGGATCCTCAAAACATCCAACTGAAATTTTATATTTGCTTGTGTTTTTATTTTCTGTGTTAATTTATTTTAAAAGTTGATTTAAGATTAAAAATATCTAGAATTGTATTCAGCCCCCCTTCTACAATTTTGTTAGGTCATTTGGGATTAACAATTGGTATCAGAGCAAGCTTCTAACATACAAGGAGTTTAAAGATCAAGGCCAAAACAGAAACCATGGTGAAGAAGGATGCAGGTGTAAAGATACCAGTTCTAGATAAGGACAATTACTTTCACTGGAAAGTAAAAATGCATCTACATCTCATGTCTATGGATGAGAGATATGTAGATTGCATTGAGAAAGGTCCACACGTTCCCATGAAGTTTGCATCTAGAGTTGGACTGCCAGATGATGCTGAAGATGAGGAAATTCCAAAACCTGTCTCAGAATGGACTGTTGGAGATGTTACAGAAGTCCATAAAGATAAAAGAACCATGAACATTCTGTTTAATGGTTTGGAGCAAGAGATGCTTGACAATGTTATAAACTGTACAACTTCTAAAGAAGTGTGGGACACTGTTAGAACACTCTGTGAAGGAACTGAGCAAGTTAAGGAGAACAAAATGTAACTCCTCATACAACAATATGAGCACTTTCATTTTAAAGCTGGTGAAACCCTAAATGACACATTTAGTAGGTTTCAAAAGCTTTTGAATGGATTAAAGTTGTATGGGAGGATCTACCAAACCAAGGATTCGAACCTCAAATTTCTTAGAGCTCTTCCAAAAGAGTGGAAGTCTATGACTGTCTCTCTGAGAAACACTCAAGAATACAAAGACTATACTCTTGAAAGGGTTTATGGAACCTTAAAGACATATGAGCTGGAAATGGAGCAAGATGAAGAAATTGAGAGAAGTACAAAATAAAGGTGGATCTATTGCATTGATTGCATCTGTGAACCAACTGGAAGATGACAATGAAGAAGCTGTAAAAGCCACAACTAGTCGAGCTAGTTGTAGGAGTGATGTTAGCAAGGGTAAAGGCAAGATGACAGAAGAAGAAGAAGAACCAACCAACTTGGATGACTTAGATGAGATTGATGAACACATTGCTTTTCTCTCAAGAAAATTTTCTAAGTTCAAATTCAAGAGAAACTCAGAAGCAAGGCCACCAAGGAGAGACTTTCAACCTAGCAAAAATAATTGGGTTGAAAAGTCTAAGTCTAAATGTTTCAACTGTGGAATGATTGGTCACTTTGCTGGAGATCGCAGGAAGCCCAAAGTTGAGAAGGGCAACAGGAAATTTGAGCCTGTTGATTATAAAAAGAAATACTTTGAACTTCTCAAGCAAAAAGAAAAGGCTTTCATGTCTCAGGAGTATGATTGGGCTGGTAATGGTGAAGATTCAGATGATGATGTTGAGTATGTCAACTTGGCTCTAATGGCTAACAATCATGAGCAAGAATCAAGTTCCTCTAGCAACCAGGTAACAATTACTAATCTTTCTGAGCTTTCTAAAGAGGAATGCGATAGTGCAGTTAATGAAATGTCTAATGTACTGTATAATTTGCGTGTTACTCTTAAATCACTTACCAAAGAGAACTCAAGAATTAAAGAGACCAATTTGCTCTTAAGTGATAGAAATGCCATGTTAGAAGCACAACTCATTGAGTTTGAGAAAATGAGATGTGTTAGTAGGGATGCCAAGCTGGAACTTGAGAAAGTGTTAAAAAGGGAAGAGATTCTTAAAACACAACTAGAAATAGAACAGAGTTTGATTGCTAAATGGAAAGATTCCAGGAATGTTGCTACCAACATCATTAATGTTCAAGGTATGGAATCTTTCTGTGAACAATTATGGAAAAAGAACAAAGAGAAGCTAGGGTATGCTATTGAAACCTTAGAATCAGAATCAGAGTCAACAAACAACAATGATCATTTGTTGAAGGTTGATACGTCAACGAAATGCAAGGTTTCGTTGACAAATGAACCATCAACCGATCATGCTGTTTCGTTGACAGAGAAAAAGAAAGAAGAACTCACTAGACTTAATAACAAGTGTGGTCCTGTCACCAAGAACTTTGTTCAAGGTGAGTCTAGTAAATCAAAGAAAGTTGAGAAGCCTGTTGAGAGAGCTAATGTAGGTCACTTGTCTAACAAGCAATTAAAAGACAAGTTAGAGAAAATTCAAGTTGAGGTTAAGGGCAATAAAAAGAATAACAGAAATGGCAAAGTAGGGATTAACAAACATAACAATTACACACCTGATAAATATGCTCCAAGAAAAACATGTGTTAATTGTGGTAGTGTTAGTCATTTATCTGCTAATTGCAAATCTGTTAAGAAGCCTACTAATGTGAAAATGCCTAAGCCTACAATGAATGCCTCTATGCCTGCAATGCCTATTATGCCTAATATGTTTGCTTCATATACACAATTTCAAAATCCATATGCTAGCATGCCATTTGTGCCTAATCCATACATGAATATGTATAATGTGCCACAAATGCCATGGAATGTGAATAACATGTTTGTTCCTCCAAATATGCATGCCATGAATGAAAATGTGAGCAACCCTCAGAAGTCAACACCAAAGGTAAAGGTTGATTTAACTCAATCTGAGCCCAAGGTGAAAAATGATGTGAAGAGTAAATCAAAGGCTAACAAAACAGGACCCAAAGAAACTTGGGTACCAAACTCAACTTGATTTGGTTTTATTGTGTGCAGGGAGACAAAAGGAATCTTTGGTACTTGGATAGTGGTTGTTCAAGACACATGACTGGTGATTCTACCCTGCTCACAGAGTTCCAGGAAAGAGCTGGCCCTTGTATTGCTTTTGGAGATGACAACAAAGGCTACACTAAGGGATATGGCTTGATTTCAAAAGAAAATGTCATCCATAATCTATCAATCAATTGTTGTATGTACGTAAATAATTTTAATCAGCGTACGTATTTTTGTTCTTAGCAAACAATTCAACAATGCATAGACATCTTAATTAAATACTAGTCTCAAATTAATATGTAAATCTATTTAATTTTCAATACACATGCATGTACACAATTAACAATCCTACAGTTTAACGATTACGATAAATACCTATTTTATCCGACTTCTTCTCTTCGGTGCTATCCTCCTGTTAGTATTAGTTCTCTAGAGACAATACTTTTATGTTTTAAAGAAAACATTTTATTATTATAAATTATGTTTTATTGATTATTATTATTAGTTTATTATGTCTTTATTTACTGCGTTATAAATGTTAGCATAATAAATGTCCTTGGAATTATGATACATATTCGATATCTTTAAGTATGTGACTTAAAAATGAGATTATATGAATAGTATCTTTATTCCTAAATATCCCTAGTCGAGTGTTATTATTTAAGTACAATAATAATGCACAGAGACTAGTATGTTTGTTGACTGATGACCACATCTCATTGGTCATAGGTATGGTGATACTAAAGTCAAAACATAGGTGCATGTAAGAGTACATGACACTGGATTGACCCGCCGTGAGATTACACATGTTAATAGTGTCATAAGTAATTCTCACTGTGATAATGGTGTAATGATCCTTAGACCTGAAATCATTATATTTTTATACGTGAATTAATATACATTGATTACATTAAAAGTTACCTTTGACCGGGTGATGATAAAAGTGGACATTGGGTATATTATGAATCGTGTGAGAAATATGAATGATCTAGATGAGATTTAACCCTCCTAATTTTAGGAGCGATATTATTGGCCTCTTGTTTGAGTGAGACTAAGAAATGCACGGCCGTGCTCAAATGTTGATTTGATTTATTAGACTACTCATCGATCAAGAAAACTAAGATTAAATTATGAAGAGGATGACACATTACATGCCTCGAGTTTAATCTATAATATTAAGGTTAAAGGGATTATATTACATAGAACATTATTCACGAAAGGCTTAATCGAATCACCGATTTAATTATTATTACTTGGGTGGCAATGATGTATTACTAGATGCCGCTCATTGTTTACAATTTTAATTAGTTATTAAAATTGTTACCAACGTAATAATAACCTACAGGGTCACACACAAAGAACGCTTGAAGGAGAAATAATTTAAATTATGAATTTAAATTTAAATAAGTAATTTATTCTATTTATAATATTAATTAAGTATGACTTGATTAATTATTTAAATAGAAAATGGAATTACTTAAACTAATTCTGAAATTGGTTATTAATTAATTAAGTACGACTTAATTAAATAATAAATTAGAATTTCGGATTAGTATTTTATTATAATTGGATTATAATTAGAAAACTTATTTTCCTCTCTATATAAACTCTCAAAGAGGGCTGATTTTAAGGTGGAAAAACGTTTTTATTAAAACCCTAGCCGCTTACGAGAGCAAGAAAAGAGAGAGAGAGAGAAAGAAGCAGTTTTCGGGTGCTAGTACACATCAATCCTTCAAGAAAAGCGTTCGTGTGGATACCGTAGAGCGTAGATCGCGAGAGCGGGATACGTGGTGATTGAACAAGCTTTGGATATCCATTAATCTTCCATTAATGAACTGCTAAAGCTTCATAAGGTATTTGTTCTTAATCTCCGAATTAAATCTTTTGTTTTCGCATGGATCCTGCGGAGGGGTTTCGAATTTTGATTTATTTTTACGTTTTCCGTTGCATTTATATGCTCGAAACCCTTCACCTCCTTCATCGTAGCATCCTTGGCTGCACCATTACCATTGACCTTCATCTCTCTCGCCGCCTTCTTATCTCTCGCCGCCTTCTCCTCAGCGTCGACCTTCTCTTTAAGACCACGAACAATCGAACTCACGTCATTAACAACCGAATCGCTTTGAAAGAGTTTTGATTCACGTGCGGAAAACTCGAAAGCGGTTTCGATAAACCCTAGAGGGTTTGAAGAGTCCAAAACTCCATTGAATTGCTTTGTTGATGGAACAGTCATTGTTGGTTCTTCATAATCTGAGAGGACTGCCATTGTTTATATGAATCAAATAAAATCCAAGGGCTGAAGCTGAGGGTTTTGTGTATAATTAGATACGAGGGGCTTGATGACGATAATGGGAAAAGCTGTGGGTTTTGTGTGTATTTATAGTAGAGGGTCGAGGGATTGATGTATTCTACTCCAATTCGATTATTAAATTTTATTAAGTATCAAATACTAGTCGGTCAATTTGAATCTTTCTTTTTTTATTAGATATCAAATAATAGTCTGTTATAGTTAGATTTTGTCTTTTACCTAATGTTGAATGAATATATGAGGTAATGTATCTTTTCCAGAAAAAAAAAGGTTACTGCTCCTAAATTTTCTCAACAAATTCAATTTATTTACTATGGACATGGTTTCCTTATGTAGTTAATATCCCACTCTGCATGCAATGTCATTGCTCAATACATAATATTATAATTAACAATTAATTACATCACATATGAATCAAAGCATGTGCATTGCATACAAGTGTCAATCACTACACTTGGATTGAGAACCTAAGCATTAATAATATCATAGAATCTTAGTTCTTCTTTATTGTCAGAATAGAAGAACAATTCTAATATTTCGATCCTGTTCAATATACACAAAGTATACAAGTATTATTTAATAGTCAAGATAAACTATTCCCAAATAATACTTCAGTTATTCCAGTGGTTTGTCTAATTCCACTTAAACTGTGAACCCTTTATATTATATATAGACACTGATAATTTAATCTTCTGTTATCCCATTTGATACTAAATTATCCACAATATATAATAAACAGACAATGTAAAAATATGCAATCAAGATTCTCAATAAAATGGACAATGTTTATATACTACTAATGAATAGTTTAGTATAAAACCCAACACAATGAACCAT
This sequence comes from Heracleum sosnowskyi, assembly GCA_030848705.1. Taxonomy (NCBI): domain Eukaryota; kingdom Viridiplantae; phylum Streptophyta; class Magnoliopsida; order Apiales; family Apiaceae; genus Heracleum; species Heracleum sosnowskyi. The sequence goes on along the minus strand of CM061243.1, from coordinate 108,571,722 downwards.
CAACCAACCACCAATCAAACTCAAGCTAATACTAACATTTTTATGTCCAAACAAGGTCATACTCTCATTCATAAGTTCATCCACAAATCAACCATTAAACATGCTTAAAATCATGCATACATGCTTTATCTTAACATAGTTCTCATTCAATCAGTTCTAACTACTAGATCAAAACATAATCTTAAAAAGAAAGAAGTTTTATACCTTCCTTGGAGCTTAACAAAGACTATATATGGATGATATATCCTCCCTTGCTCCTTAACTAAGCTAATCAAACCTAAAATCATTAAAACAAAACAAGATCTTATGAGTTTACTATTCACATCACTATTCATCATCGTCTTGTAATATCCATAACAAATCGAAAAATAAGGGTTTGGTGCTAAAATTGTTACCAGACCTTGTGCTCTTCATAATCTTTCGTTTGAGTTATATATCATCAAATTTGAAGCTTCCTAGCTAGGGTTTTGAGCCCCATCTTTCCGCTGGACAGAAACTGGGCAGATTGGGTTCTCCAACTTGGGGAAGAGAATTGGCTAGGCTACACTCCTTTGTTGACCATGAAATTTTGAACGCATGTTACCCCTGGAGTGGAGAAGCTATGGTTAAAATATGGTGATTTAAGGACAAGTAGATTTGGAGTTATGAAATTTTCTTTGCTCCTTGAGCAAGCTGAGCAGAAATTTGGAGAAATGGAGAGAATACTTGCTTGGCTTTTCTTTTTCTTTCTTTTGTCCAATAATTCCTAATTAGATGCATCCATTTAATTGTGTGGTCTATAATTGGCCTTGTTCATCCAATTTTGTGTGGTTATAAGCTAGTCTTGTCACCAATGACAAGCCTCTTTTTGTATTTGTGGTGGTGGTGAAAGTGGTGACAAGGTGGTGATTTATCACCTTGTCATCACTTTGTCATGCTTAGGTCATCCTCTTGCATCATGCTTATGTCATCATTTGTATCCTCAATCCTCTTATATATTGCACTTGATGATCTCATATAATACTCCTCCTTTGGTTAGGGTTTAATCCACAATTCGTTACGCTTTTGTTTCGCGGTAGTTTCAAATGGTTTTTAAAACGTTTCTCTGTACCAAAGCTAGGGGATACTTCATTGATCTTTCCATTTCCTTGGTTTAATATGTGATCCTAGATTTCTCACCTTGGTTTTAGGTATGATTATGGATTTCTCATCCTACACACTTTCTCAAAACGATCAAATCAATTCTCCCTTGATTGTCCGATGAATAGTGATCAAAATTTAAAGTTGGAATCTCCTGATTCTGATCGCGTTTACATTCTTTTATTCTTCCTATACATCAATAATATAACCTCGAAACATTCATTCCATATCATCCACATAGGGTGGTCTGAAAAACTTTCAATCAGCAAATTTACTATTCATCACATTTACTATTCATCAAAAAAAAAAATTAACTAAGTCCAAAATTTGGGGTTATTACAACCACACATCCAAAATGGCCTTGTCATTGGTGACAAAACTTGCTATTAGCCACACAATTAATTGGCAAAAGTATTAAGGTTAATTAGAGAAAAGAAAAAGGAAAGAAATCAAACAAAACAAATCAAGAAAAGATGCATCCAAGATGAACACAACTTTCGGCTATTTTCTTCATCAAAGAGCTTAAAAATTTTGCTCCAACTTCCACTCAACCATAATTCTTGATCTTGGGCTCTAAATCACCCTCATCCTATATCCAAGGTAGATCTCTAATCTTAGCCTCATCCATGGATCATAGCTTGGTCAAAAATGGATTCAAAGTTGATGATGAATAGTGATGTGAATAGTAACCTCATAGAATCTTGTTTTGTTTTGATGATTTTAGGTTTGATTAACATAGTTAAGGAGCAAGGAAGGATATATCACCCATATATAGCCTTTGTTAAGATCCAAGGAAGGTATAAACTTCTTTCTTTTTAAGATTTTTGCTTGATCTAGTAAGTTAGAAGTGTTTGATTGAAACTATGTTAGAATAAAGCATGTATGCATGATTTTAAGCATGTTTGATGGTTGATTTGTGGATGAACTTGTGAATTAGAGTGTGACCTTGTTTGGACAGAAAAATGGTAGTATTAGCTTCAGTTTGATTGGTGGTTGGTTGATGGTTGATTGTAGATTGGATTGAGTGTTTAAAAACACGGGAAGTACGAATAAGCGCCGTTACCATGTCGGATTTTACTTAGGTAGTTTAGACAGAAACTATGATTGCAAAACTGGGCATAAACTTGAGGTTTCTGACCATGAGCATGTAGGCTCTGTTTCCTAGATTATTTTAGAGAAAGAATCGTATCGTTTTGATTTACGGTTTAAGAGAAACGCCCGTTTTAGTAAAAGCGGTTTCGCGTAACTAGATAGTTCATTGTATGAACTTTGAGATAGGGATAAAGCCCTTTAAAATTGGAGTTGGATTGAGATATTAAAATGGATACTAGTATGTATAATTAGGAAAGGAAACCTAGAAGGGTTCGATTAAAAAAGATGAGCTGGTGATTTTATAAAAATACGTGAACGAAGGTTGCGCGAGTGAAATACCCTTAAGGGGATGGTTTAAAACAAGAAATGATAAAATAAAAGAACTTGGGATTTGTGAATGGTTTTCACCCAAGCTTTTGACTTAGAAGTTTACGGAATGTCACGAGGTTATAGATGACCAAGAGCGAGACGTTTAATTTTCATTGGTAGAACTATAGTGCTTGAGTTATAGCACATTAAATGGTTCAAGGGGACTTACTGTGAATTATGTATCTTGTTATAGATCGACGCGCACACTCTCAAGCCCCCACTACCACACCACCAAGACCCCAAGTCAAGTTTTCAAACCCTATACCATATAATGATGTTGTTGTGATATATGTTGTGGTATTTCTATATATGCTGCTTTATGCTGTGAAATAACATAAAACTGTTTTTGCTTTGTAAAAAGCTGTATAAGGTATAAGGTTTATATGCTAGCTAAGTACTAGATATATACCAAGGTTAAAGATTAAAGACTCTAAGTATAGAGCACTTGTACGATGGTTTTAAAACTTAGACCGGGAGTCAAATTATTATTTGGTTTTAAACTACTGTCAAAAGCTGGAAGGTTCCAGTGACGGTTATATTTTAAAGATTTATTAAATATTCCAATATCTATATTATGGAATATTTAAGGTGAGATATTTAATTAATATTATAATAAATATTATTCGAATATTATTTAATTAAAGTGAATATTATTTTTGAATATTCACTTAAGTGTTTATATTGAATAATAATTCAATATTTATTAATTGATTATTATTTAATTAAGTGAATATTATTTTGAATATTCACTTAAGTAGTTACATTGAATAATAATTTAATATTTATTAATTGGGTATTTACTAAATATTCCAAAAATGATTTAAAATCATAGAACCTTATTATATGATCAAAGGGTCTATTATTTACACCAAAAATATAATTTTTCTGATTTTCAGAAAAGATATTACAATTAGAGATTCCCAACTATTATCTTAAGATATTTAAAGGTAATTAAATGCGAATAGTATTTTTCCAACTCATCGAAAACTGGGAATCTAGTTCAAGGATTAGAGGACAGAATTTTACTTCCACTGTTTCTCTAAAATACTTATAACTAGGGGATGGCTCCCCCATTCAAGTAGAGTATTTCAAACTCGCTGAACTCTGAAATTTCAATAAACTCCCTGGTCATGATTTCAAAATACGTAGTAATCATCGGTAGTCTCGTTGACTAATGTCAACCCACACTTTGACTTACTCCTTTCAATTACTCTGGAGTAAGGTATTCTGAACGGTTACAAAGTTTTGACAAGTAGTTGTACTTGGGAAAAATGGAATTAAATTCCGATTTCCGTTTCATTAATATTTTTCATCATGGGAATTGGAAAGGCCTACACGGCAATGAAATAGGTGCCGGGGTAGTGCCAAAATTATCAAGCTTACCCGGTGACGAAATAGGCCCGAGGTAGTGATCTCTTGAGTGCTAAGGCTTACCCGGTGACGAAATAGGCCCGAGGTAGTGATCTCTTAGCACAGTGGCCCGTATGCGGTCAGGGTGATAACCGAACAGGAAGTTGTCCTTCTACTAGTAGAAAAGAAAAGTTACGATACAACGGCTGATCACCGTGTATCGGGTGTTCCAGTACATTCCCTTCCCTCCAATTGGAGTTGAGCTGCACATTGTAACAAAAGCCTAGGCGCTGAGTTACTGATAATGTGACAGTAATAAGTAATGATGTTCCTCATACAGTAGTAGTACTGTATGGTATTTTTTGACGAAAAGAGAAATAAATATATCATTCTGTATACGAATGAAGTTTTAAAGGTTTTCCTTTATGATATAAGCTTACTTATATGCTTATGCTGTATTGTATTATTGTTGGGCCGAGTGCTCACTCTTGCTTTTTCTCTCTATACATATATATCACAACACAACAGCTAGAGTAGATGGCCAGGATTCGTCATACCGCTCGGAAGCACATCAGAGCTATACAGGCTGCCCGTAACATGGTTGTTATAGTTGATCAGGTAGAAGTCCTGAGTTGGTTCGGAGTGTAACTCTTGTTGCTCCGGTTTAATTATAAGTATCACTTATGTATATTAATGAACAAGAACAAACTTTTGCGCTACCTTATGGTTTCACATAGAAATCATACTGGTAGTAGGTTGCAGTATTTTACTTTTGGGTTGTAATAACTTTAATTTGTGGATCATATGACTACTGTATTGTAAGTTCGTTTCTGAGACATAACTGGCGTGAGTATATTGATGGTGGGGTCACCATGTGTGATGATTTATTGTTTTATAGTTCAAGTATTAAGTGTTTGTACGGAACAAGGGATCGTGACAACCCAGATCTCCGACCCCGGGTCTGGGGGTGTTACAATGGTCTTTGCTGCTTCAACCAAGGTCATGTTCTTCCTTTCCACTACTCCATTCTGTTGAGGAGTTCTTGGTGCTGAAAACTGTCTTGATATTCCTTTCTCTGAGCAGAAATCATTAAGAACTGCATTCTTGAATTCAGTTCCATTGTCTGATCTGATTGTCCGCACAGGTAGCTTAGCTTCCACTTCTATCTTCTTGATGTGATCAATGATTAGTTGTGTTGCTTCATCCTTTGATTGTAAGAACAACACCCACGTGTACTTGGAGTAGTCATCCACCATCATCAATGCATATCTTTTTCTTGAAAGTGACATAACATTGACAGGACCAAATAAATCCATATGAATCAGTTGTCATGGTTCAGCAATGCTTGTCATTCCTTTGCTTCTGTGTGATGCTTTCTTCGACTTCCCTTTTTCACATGCTTCACATAGTCCCTCCTGATTGAATTCCATCAGGGGCAACCCTCTCACTAACTCTCTCTTTACCAAAGAGTTCATAGTTTTGAAGTTCAAGTGTGAGAGCTTCTTGTGCAATAGCCAACTTTGTTCTGAAGAAGCCTTACTGTAGAAACATGTAACTTCTCCTTCACTGGTAGAACTTAAGTCAGCTATAAACAAATTTCCTTTTCTTACTCCCAGTAGAGCAAGCTTCTCATCCTTCCTGTTTGTGATCAAGCACTTGTCCTTTCTGAAATCTACATTGTAGCCTTTATCACAAAACTGACTGATACTTAGAAGATTGTGCTTCAATCCTTCAACAAGAGAGATGTTTTCAATGATGACATTCCCAATCTTCAATTTACCATATCCCGTAGTGAATCTTTTGTTGTCATCTCCAAAGGTTACAATCGGGCCGGTCTTCTTAACCACCTCTGTAAGCAGGGACTCTTCACCTGTCATGTGTCTAGAACAGCCACTATCCAGAATCCACACGACCTTTGAGCTTTTAACCTTACCCTGCAATCACAGATTGATTAAGCGGACTTTGGTACCCAAACTTGTTTGGGTCCTGAAGGTTTAGATACTTTAACAGGAGTAACACTCAAGTTAGTCTTAACTTGTTTAACATTCATGCTTTCTGTGGGTTTGACATTATCAGTGCTATTGCTACCAGATGCATTCATCAAGTTAAAATTAGCATGCATAATGTTGTATGTACATAGCAAACACTCTTTCTTACCATAAGTTTCATGAACATCAGACATGTCAGACATGTTATGCATTGCAGAAGTATCAGCAGTTTCTACTTTAACCTTTTTACATGCATGTGTAATGTAACGCCCCAAATCCGGGGTCAAAGGATTTGGTCGTCACACTGTATTCTCATTTCCAACAACCTGCTTAATATTAAAATCAACTCAATAATTACATCTGCGACCCCAACTCTACCAAGAATCTTTAAAGGTTATAGTGCTAGAAACAAGAATCCAAAATTCCATTACATAAAATTTTTCTTCTTTACAACCATTCTCTTTACATACAATCTAAAACACTAGTATAACTTTGATAAGAAGTATACCAGGCAACAATCTTATACAATATAATATTTAATAGAAATCAACTTATACAATAACCTTACACTCGTTCCACATATTTTGTATCATAACGTCTTTACACTAACATCTTCTTCCTTCTCTGCCCAGCTACGCGGATAACTCCCGTCAATACGCCTTCTTGCTGAGAGGCTAAATATATATAAAGAAAGCAAGTATGAGCGAAAGAATTGCTCAGCAAGTGCATAATCAAGTATAATATGAAAAGTATCCAAAATAAACTTTGGATTTTCAAATAAACAAGCCTCTGGTTAAAACATTTATAATCTCTAAGATTCTCAAATCAAGTTTGGTAATTTACCACAATTTCTCATTCAGCTTTTAGCAACTGAATAGTTTAAAACACAAAAAAATTATATTGGTCGTCACGGTTACCCGAACAACAATAACTACAATAGTATGTAGAAAATATGAAATAAATATATCTCATACGTCTTCAAGACCATAGTTTATACAAAAATACTATTTTTGAAGATAACGGTTCTATTCACAACATCTTATGAAATCAACCACTCTGGAAGGGTGGAATAATCAAGGAGTAAGAATGAGCTAACGCGCTCGGCCATGGAATAAAGGACGTACTTCAAGACTTCAATATGGTACCGACTGAATATGCGGTATGAATAAAACTCATCAAGATATATATCTCACGACTGCCAATGGAATCAAGGAAGTGGATTTTGACTATATGAAATCTGATATACTAGGAGTAAGTGGTTTCAGCAAGATTGAAACCCCTTCTTATTAATCAATGAACCAATAATCTTCAAGCAAATGAATAAACCTGAGTACCAGGCCATAACTCACAAGTACAGAACATATGGATGTAATCCATCTCAGATATAAGAAGTGATATTAGAATTGGATTTTTTTCTCATTTTTCAAATCAAAGGTTGAGCTTCTGATCAGTCACGCATCAACCCCGGACTTGCTTATAGCAAAGTCCTCTAATGGATCCTTGGCCAATCTGGGCCTTAAATTATTCCGACCATAAATATGGTCTGACCATTATTGGTCCATTAAAAACATTCCAATCCTATATTATATACGTCAGGTGTCAGTACAATTGACAACCTTACTTCGACAATCAGGTGTCGGAAGAATCGACAACCTTAATACAACAATCGCTGGAAAACTCACGTTCCAGGAAACAATTCAACTATGAAGAATCCATCAAGGAAAATCAATATAATCTAGTATCGACGAGATCGACACAATATTGGGAGGTGCACATGAAAAGCGACAATATAATAAACATCGACGAGATCGATGTAACAATTGGGATAATAGTGAAGAATACACAATAACATGCATAGCAAGATAAGTACACAATGACAGGGTGCAAAAGTTACAAAAGAGCTTCAACTGCTCAATATCAAATGAAGTTCAAGAAATAGATTTGAAATGGTTTCAATGGTACGTAAGTACACAATGACAAGATTAAGTCTGATGTGAAACAGGCATTATGACATCAACAGAAATTGCAACAGCTCCATATATGGTAGGGTTCAAAGAACTGGCTCTAGATGGCCTCAACAGTACAAATTATCACATTATGGAAGAATTAGTTAAGATTCACCAATTTGGTAAGTGACAAGAAAGTCAAGTTCGAGTTTAAGGAAAATTCAAGGTGAAGTTTATAAATAGGGAAAACAAGGGTTTACCGACTTCTGATAGAAATAGTTTAAGTCCTTCGAAAATAAACTTATAATAGATAAGCCTTATATTTGAAGGAAATAAACTAAATCATACACAGCATACATGAATTCGAATCAGGGACTGACTCAGATAATCGCATTAACAAGAAATGATACTAATACTTGCATAGGTGCAAGATGGAAAAATTGATTACTTGTAGGACAAGTACCACAACTTCGGAATTTAATATAACATTTTACCCTCATCGGGTTCACAAGTGCCCAATCATTTAAGGTTGGCAATATTCCGACCTAATATTTTTAAATCAAAATTTTTGAAAGAAAGCCTTAGTATACGGCCCATAACTATCTTTTAAATCATTTCAATACAATAATTATATTTTTCTAATCAACATGGAAATATGAATCTAAACTCAAAAGGTATAAAAGAATACTCGTCAATTTACGAGATTAAATCATACTTGCAATTCAATGCAAAGGAATCAACATTTGGAAATTCAGTGAAAAGTATTCAACTTGTATAATGATAATTCAAGATAACATCACTCAATAATATGTGAAAGGAATAGACACTTGCCTCCGGTCCTTAGCTATTTCGTAAGGCTGAGATAATACGATTCCCTCCTTGTTCTGTCTTATCGCACGATTCTCTCTTTCCGTCCTTCTTCGATCTAACTCTCTTGTGTATTCCACTAATTTGATCCTACTGTTTTGAATCCACGCATCTGCCTCGATAGTCAAACATGAGACGGTGCTTTAGTCTTCAGAGTATGATATATTATCACATTCCATAAACGATTGTAACTTAACTCCGACACACTTACTAATCTTACCGATATCTCTGTTGGAAGAAAATACTTGCAAATTTCCTCTACGGGTGTTGACGTTCCCTTGGTGTTAAATCACCTCGCAAATAACCCAATCAGTCGTAAACAATACCTCATCCTTCTCCGACATCTTTCATTTAACATACTTCGATAATCTAACTCGTCTCGTCCAATAGCCTTTGTTGCATAGATAATCATATTTCAATTGATAGAATTATCACGCTTAATCAAATAAACAACTCACGTATCACGTTCGTCGAAAATCTCAATACTATAAAAGTCAACATCTAAGTCAACGGTCTCATAAATCTCATTTTCTAACTATACTGACCAATTTCTGTTCTAACTACCCCTCGTGATAATATTAGACACGACCAAAATATTTAAACAAGTCTCAGCACAATTATTCGTATTTATGACTCACTAACCAGATAATTCAAGTATTGCACGTAACACACATTGTCATTTAATTGCGATAAATAATTCACATAAGTCTCGTAACGTCCAAGAAATAATTTTAGAAAAATATTCGACTCTCATTTCAAAGGAATTAAACCTCAAAATATTTTTAGATCAAAAATCGGATCATTTATCCCAATATAAAGATTTAAAACAATTTAATCAATTAATATAAAATTAATTGACAATTTCCAAACACTCAAACTATTTTTAAATAAATAAACCAAGCTAGAAAATAATTAAAATTAATTTTAATTAATTAAATCTAATTAATTATTAATTATTAAGAATTAACTGATTAATAAAATAAATCAATTAATCAAATTAATTAATTATTAATCAAAACATTTAGGCTCAAGACATGTCTGAATACCACCATTAACAAGCCTACACTATGTGACTATGTCACACTACATGACTTAGTGAGTTCTATCACTGGGATATAATAATAGGTTTCTCTGTACTTGTCTTGTTCTCATGAACATTAGCTTGATCATGTATGCTCAGAATTATAATGAGCTTAGTAAGTTTCTTGCATCTAGAATGTACATAGGCCATTGAATAATTATCATGGTAGAAGTTCAGAATTGTTCATGCAGCAAGATGGAGGTGAATAAGGCCCTGAACAAATAAGTTGCAGAAATTTGTCTAAGGCATTATATAGCAAAGTCAGAATAAAGCTATGTCGTGAAGTCACCAAAATCCATGTCGAGAAGTGCCAGATCGCATAGTCCAATTTGTAATATGTCATGAAGTCTTCAAGACTCATATCGTGAAGTGTTGAAATCATCAAAGTCAAAATGTACTAGATCGTGAAGCCTCAAATAGCTTATTCCGTATAGTCCTCAAACAGCCTATGTCGCATAGTCCTCAAAAAGGCTATATCGCGAAGTCCTCAAAAAGGCTAGATCGCGAAGTCCTCAAATAGCTTATGTCGCAAAGTCCTCAAAGGCCATGTCGCGTAGTCTTCACAAGGGACATCGCGAAGTCAGGAATGAAGTGGAGTTCACGATATCAACACTTAGCCATTTACAACAAGACAAATGAAGGTACAAGATCAAAGTCAATGGAGACAAATACTGAAGCATCTGTATTGCTCAGGTGGTCCAAAATACAGATGGCAAATCTACAGATAAACTTGGAGAGGAAGAAGGAAGACAAGGAGCTACAGATAAGGGAGAGGACCACAGAAAGCAAGTGGTTCTCCCTGACACAGCCAACCTTTTATAGAACGACAAAATGGAGTTGCAGGAAGGGTAGCTGTGTAATTAGGTGTGTGCGCTAGTTTTGTATAGGACAATATATATATTGTGCACACCCTATTGTAAGCAAGGAGAGAGAATATCATAGAATTATATTGAAGCACTTCTTTCTCTGTAAGAAAAGCAAGAAAACGATGTTCTTGTTTAGAAGCCAGAATTTCTCTTGTGAGATTTTGGAAGCTGTAGTATTTAATTTGCTTAATTCAAAGTAGATTAAAGTGATTGTGTGTGTACTGTTTATTTCATTCCGCATTTTACACAATCTGTTACAGCAATTTTGTCTCGAGAAAGCGAAAATCTATTAAACTATCCATTCACCCCTCCCCCTCTGTCTAGTTTCTAAGTGGTATTCATTACTAACAAGTGGTATCAGAGCAGGCTGTTAACATACAAACATGAAAAGATCAAGAATGAGTTCACAGAAACTAAGCAGTATCAAGATTCCTCCATTTAACAAGGAGCACTACAGTCTTTGGAAGAAGAAGATGTTGCTCTTCATCAAAGCTTCAAATCTCATGTACTTAGATATTCTAAAGCATGGTCCCTTTATTCCAATGATTGAGATTGCTGAAACAACTGTTGGCACTGAGATAATACCAGCAAAACATGTTCCTAAAGATCCCTCCAAATACACTGATCCTGAAAAAGAGAAAGTAGCACTAGATGGACATCTCCAACTTATCATCTGTGAATCTATGGATTTCAACATGTATGGCACTGTTGCTCACTGTAGTAGTGCAAAGAAGATGTGGGATCTTATAGAAGTGCTATGTGAAGGAACTCCTGAAGTAAGAAAGAACAAGAAGCAGATTCTGGTCTCACGATATGAAGCTTTCATGGCTCAGCCAAAGGAGGGAATCACAGAAGTGTTTGAGAGGTTCAACAAGCTGATAAATGAGCTCAAACTCTATGACAAACACTATGAGACAGAAGAGCTGAACATGAAGTTTTTGCTAACTCTACCAGACCACTTGGAACCAAGAATCTCTTCCCTCAAATAAAGAGATCTAACAAAGATTGGTTTTGATGTATTGTATGGTGTTTTGAAAACATATGAGCTAGAGTTGTTTCAAAAGAGATCCATTCAAGCAAAGCAAGGATTAATGGCAAATACATCATGTGCCCTTATTGTTGACAACTTAGGTCAAAGATTGGAATCTCTTAAATTCAGTCAAGTCAAGATTGAAGAGCTGGAAGCTGAAGACACTGGAGATGAGACTCAAGTTGTCTATGATTTGCCTGAGGAAGATGAGTTCTACAGCATAGATGAGCTGGACAAGATGGAAAACAAATCCTTTGCCTATATGGCTAGGAGATATCCTAACATTAGGTTTCAAAGGAAGCAGCCATTTAAGTCCAAGTTTAATGCTGGAAATACTGGTGGATCAAGTGGCTCAAACTCCTTCAATAAAGGAAAAGGGATTGCTGGTGCTGTTAAAGGTGGATACAAGTCTGGGAGTGTGGATAGGACCTAGATAAGGTGCTATAACTGCAATGAACTTGGGCACTTTGCCACAGAGTGCAAGAAGCCCAAACAGGTCAAAAAGGACAAAGCATACTTAGAGCTTGAAGCTAAGTATGAAGCTCTACTCAAGAAACAACAGGGTAAAGCTTTTATTGCAGAGGGAAAATGTTGGGATGATTCTGATGAAGAAGAAGAACATGAGTACTCAAACTATGCCTTGATGGCATTTTCTGATGATGGTGATTCTTCAAATCAGGTACCCATTCTTACCTCTCTTGATATGAATCCCTTTCAATATAAGCAAACTGTTGAAGATATGAGTACTGAGATGTTCAATATTCATACTAGCATGTTAGCTGCTAATGAAGAAATTGATAGGCTAACTGCTAAAAATCTTGAGCTTACAGAAAAGAATGAGAAACTTGAGTTAATGGTTGTGAGCCTTGATGGTTTGAAGAAAGAGATTGAGTACCTTAAGAACAAAGTGGTTTGTGCTGAACAAATAGAAAAAGCTCTTAGAAAACAAATTGCTGAAAATGAATTAAAGCTAAGAAGTTTAAAGAACTCCTCTGAGCTTATTCAAACCTATCACAAGGAACACACTGAAGACTGCAAGGTTGGAGTTGGTTTTGATTATGAGATTGATAAGGGAAGGAAGAAGGCCAAGGGCAAAGGAAAATAATCTTTTACAAACAAAAATGCCCCAACCATTTTGTCAAATGTTGAAAAGCCCATTTTCAAAAAGAGTATTGTTGAGTTTGATGAAGAACTACTGGTCATCAAACAACAACTACTTGAAGAGGATGAGGCTGCTAAAGACACTTCTTCCTCTCCCAAGTCTGTTGTTCAGAAAGAAACCGAAGACAACCTTGTCAAGAGTCCTAAAATCAAGAAAGAAGTTGTTAAGAAGAAGAAACATAATAGAAATGGTAAGATAGGTGTCAACAAGAGTAACAATTATGCTTATGTGCCAAATGCTCCTAGGAAACAGTGTCAGAAATGCTTATCTGTGAATCATTTGACTCATAAGTGTAATAAACCTGTAAATGTTGAAGTTGATAACCTGAGTAACCATTATGTAGGCATGAACTCTGTCCATGATTCCTTATGTGGAAATTCCAACTGCATGACATGCTATGTGACTGTGATTGCTAATTGTTTATCTCTAAAGCATAAACTTGACTCTGCACAATCTTGTGAATCACACACACATATGCACACTCACAGGACAGGATCCCCAATCAAGGTTGAGAGGGTGAAAACTTCATGTGAGCCTAAGAGTGTTAACTCCAAAGCCACAAACAAAGTGATGTCTCCTACTATGAAGAATGATGTTTCTGCTAGAAGAATTATGAACACAACTGTTTCTAAATCAACTGGACCCTACCAAGTGTAGGTACCAAAAACAACTTAGTCATTTTGTGAATGAAGGGCAACAGGAATAAAAGAGTCATATGGATCTTGGACAGTGGATGCTCAAGTCACATGACTGGTGATATAGCCCTGCTATCACAATTTGAGGAGAAGGCTGGCCCATCAGTAACCTTTGGAAATGACAACATTGGTTATACAATGGGATATGACAGTGTTAAATCTGGGAATGTCATTATTGAAGATGTAACATTTGTTGAAGGACTGAAGCACAACCTCTTGAGCATTGGACAATTCACCAACAGAGGTTTCAAAGTGGAATTTGATGAAGATCATTGTCTAATCTCAAAAAGAGGAAGTGGTGAAGTTGTTTTAACTGGTGTGAAGAAAGGAAGCTTGTTTGTAGCAAATCTCAAGGCTGCAGACAAGGGAGAAATTTGTTGTTTCTACACTAAAGCCACCAATGACGAATTCTGGCTGTGGCACAAGAAACTGTCTCACTTGAATGTTCAGGCAATGAACTCTCTGGCAAAGAGAGAACTCATCAGAGACATGCCTACTTTGGAGTTTGTGCAAGATGGACCATCTGAAGCATGTCAAAGAGGAAAGTTTAAAAGATCAAGTCACAAGAACAAGTTGCTCAATTCAAACTCCAAGCCTCTTGTAATAACCCGAATTTTTGGTAAAATTAAAACTTTTCTTATTATGATTAAGTGCATCAGTGAATAGTGAATTTGGTGGATGAATAGTGATTTTGAGGGTTAAGAAAATTTTTCATGCCACCTATGTACGAGACGTAGTGTGGATATTCCGAAGTCATATTAGTGATCTACGGAGTAAATAAGTGAATGCAAAGACGATCGGAATTCAGAAATTCCAAATTTTATTTTGGTGTAGTATTTGACCGGGCAGTGAATTATATATTATTATATTCAAGAAATGAGATATTAAATTTGAGTATTTGAGGATTTAATATTTTGGAATTTTAATTACTTTATTAAAGTCGATTTAAGGATTCGATTGTTGGAAGTGAATAGTGAATAGTTACTATTCACTACGAGAATCGCGTAGAGTTTTATTCGCTCTTTTTAGGAAATATTTTCGAATCGTTGCAAGAGGAACAAAAACAAGGATGAATAGTAACATTGATGAATAGTACTCCAAGGTGAATAGTAAAATTTTATAGTCTCCGATTGATTCAATATTTCAGCGGAAGTTCAGGAATAATAAACGGTTACTAATCGCGTAGTCAGAAATCGCAAACGAAAACGAGAATCGAAAATCCGTTCGAAGGAGCAACTTTGGACTTATTATAACTTAGGAAATAAAGAAGAATATATGTATTAAAAGAAGAATAATGGGTGGAAGAAGTGTGTGGAAGAAGCTTTGTAACTTAGCAAACTTGAGGGACTAGTTTGCAGTGACTAACTTGCATTTTGGCAAACAAATATTTAACCTTATAACCAAACCTCATCCACACATTAAACACACAAAAGGACCAGCCTCCACCCCCATTTTCTTGGAGAAAAACCGAACCTAAGGAATGAGGAAGAAGGAGTTTGAAGCTTGAGCAATTCTCCACCAAACTTAGTGTTTAATAGCTTAAATCAAAGAAGAGCTCAAGCCCATTCTTTTAAAGGTAACATCTCCCATACCCACTAACTCTAGAATGATCTTTTCTTGATATGAAGAAGATGATGAATAGTGTTTTCAAAAAGTTTTGTGTTTATAATTTAAGTTTGAAAGCATGTATGTGTAGTATATGTAATGGGTTGATGTTTTAGGTGATTAGAGGAATTGTTGGTTAAGTTTGGAGGATGGGTTATGAATTTGTTTTGAGTATTCATGGAGGATTTGAATGAGTGGAGGGAGTATAAGGTGGATGGTGAGTTTGGGATTGATTGGTATTGATTTGGTTGTGTTTTGAAAATGGAAAACGTTAAGTTTTAAGCCGTCGTAATGCCCGATTCTCGTTAACTCTAAAAACTGCCTAGAATCCGAAAACCTAACTGCCTCTTTTGATTCAGTGATGAACATGAGGGTGTAGACCTTTGTTTTCTAGTTTACGTGAGCGCGAGAATCATGTCATTACGATTTACGGTTTATGAGATATGACCATTTTAGTGAAAGTGGTTCAAGGAATGAGATTGCAGAAATGTACCAACTTTGTGGCTATGGTTGAGACCCTTAAGAGTTGTTTTAAAATATGAAATTTTGTATTGAAGTGCCACGGTCAGTTACGAAAGTTTTTACGAAGGTTTCGAGTCCAAAAGATTATTTTTCGATTTTATAAAAATGTGTTAGCCGAGATTGCGCAAGTGAAAACCACTAAGAACATGACTTAGAAACCAATGTTGTAAATGGTTAAGTATAACTTGTATTCGAGGATCGATTTCGGACTAAACCTATGACTTAAGTAATTGTCGATTAACATGGACTTAGTATGAGCCTATAACGAGCTAGTAATGCCTTGGTTGTGTTTCGCTTACGTGTTTAAGCATTTAGTACAAGTGGATTATCCAGGGGATTAATCGTGCGTTTTCTTTGACTTTGTCTAGATTGTCCGACATCGTCGCGAACCCCTATCACTTCTCGAGCATCAGGCAAGTTTCTAAATCTATACTTTGAAGTATTGACTATATAATACTGCTTTTTCCATGTATAAAATTTGACAATTTTGCGATATATCTTATTTCTTGTTGAAATGGATTTGACCTTTGGATTATATGAAATCTTTTGAGTTAAGTAGTTATGAACCGGTTTACCTGGTAGCTCTAAATATAAGAGCATATTCATTGTTTTCGACTCTAAATCGGGAGTCGGTATTTTGAGATATGTAGATAGCCGTGGAAACCCGGAGGGATTCCATCGACAAAATACTATGTATTTTGAGGATTGTTATTCGAGTATGATATCATTCGAGGAATGATATTTGCTTACAATATATCTTTCAAGGAATGTTATTTAAGTATTATCTCAGTCGAGAAATACTATTTGAATACTATTTCAGTTATATATGCTAATGGAAGGTATAACTGTTTTCGAAAGTATATTGTGATACTTGCTTTATAATTTGATTATGGGCTTCTAAGCTAACTATGGGATATTAGCTATAAGCCAGGTTTTTATAAATGCCCTAGGATAAGGGCGTGTGATTTTCTTTAGATCAGAAGTAATTATATTTTCTGTATATGTTAAAGATTATTTTTCCGATAAAGATATCGGGTAACTGTTATTCGATGATTATTTATTTAATGAATATTATTTTGAATATTTATTTAATGAATATTATTTTTGAATATTCATTTAAGGCTTCTTTATTCAATGAATATTATTTTGAATATTCATTTCATCCTTATTTATTCAATGAATATTATTTTGAATATTCATTTAACCATTATTTATTTAATGAATATTATTTTGAATATTCATTTAATCCTTATTTATTTAATGAATATTATTTTTGAATATTCATTTAAGGCTTATTTATTCAATGAATATTATTTTGAATATTCATTTCATCCTTATCTATTCAATGAATATTATTTTGAATATTCATTCAATCACTATTTATTTAATGAATATTATTTTTGAATATTCATTTAAAGTTTATTTATTTAATAAATATTATTCGACTATTTATTAAATATGTTAATCCCAAATGACCTAACAGAATTGTAGAAGGGGGGGGGGGGGGTTGAATACAATTCTTGATATTTCTTAAACTTAAAACAACTTACAAATAAAAACTGAACTTAAAGTAAAAATCACAAGCACATAAATAATTTCAGTTGGATTGTTTGATGATCCAACTGAAGTGATTTTTATTGCGGAAATAATCTGTGATACAAAATGTACACAGCTGCTCAGTTACAAGATTGTAGAGAAGTATGCTCTCAAAGATAGCTAATACAAACTATTTGTTTTTCTTCTCTTACTCTTAAAGTAACTGCTACACTTGGTTATATATACCCAAGTTTACAATTCTACGTTTGGCTAAACTAAAGAACAATAGTAGTAACCATCAGTAGCTTGCTTTTCATTCCTTTTGTCCAATGGTCCTTGGAGATCTTTGCTTTTGTCTTCATGCTTATTTTAATCATTCCCAAGAGCCTTATTGGAAATTGGAATGTTTCCTTATTTCCAGTAACCATTTTGATGGCTTCCAATGCAAAGTACACTTCCATATCTCCTTTAGATCTGTTCAGTAAACTGTCACTATCACTTTGTCAACTGTTCAAAAAGCAATAGTGATTCGTTGATAGCAGGGAGATGTGTTTCGTTGATAGCTTTATTCTTCATTCCGTTGATGGTGTTTCCTTCGTTTCGTTGATGGTGTTTCCTTCGTTTCGTTGATGGGTAAACTCCATACCGTTGACAGAGTGATCTTCATACCGTTGACATGTCTTCACTTAGACAAAATTACAAGGCATAATATATTTACAATTAACCAACCTATTTTGCCTATCTAGTATGTTAGATCAGAATTCAATGATCGTCAGAAGCTAGACTCAACTGATCAGGATTACTGACGTCATCAGTATTGCATGGTCATCAGTATTTGATCAAGCGTCAGTATCTTATTGATCATCAGGATTCCTACTCAGACTATGATCAGGATTGATCATCAGAACTTGAAGCTGATCAGGATTCCTACTTCGAGTTATATTTGGAGTCTAGATAAACATGGAAGTTTATTCTATTTGTTCCTGGTTTGTAGAATGTAGCTATCGATTAAGGATAGGTTTCTATCTTTGTTATTGATTAGGACTTATCTTGTTATTGATAGAGAAGCTGTGTGTACTATATAAACACAGTCTTGGTTTCGATTTATGAATTCATTAGAGAGAGAACATAATCGAAGAGAAGCTCTTAAGAACAGAATTTTCTTGAGAGAGTTTTTGTAAGCTAGCAGCTCTCAAGAACATCAGAATTTCTTGAGAGAGTTTGTAACAGTTTTATATCAGATTTAATAAAGCTGTTATCTTTCTTTTCATATTTGTGATATATACATTAAGAAGTCGATTATCTTACTCTATTGTATTCAACCCCCCTTCTACAATAGATTATTACTGGGCAACATAGTACTTAGTCAACATGACTTAGAAAACCTATCTAATACATACAACAAATGCATATCAAATTGTGAAGTATTGTACAGTGCAATTGCTACATTACTCATTTCGTTGATGAGCTTCCTGTCAACGGAATGCTGCAAAGCATGCCATTTCGTTGACAGTTACAAAATGACTTAATACAAAATCTACTAAGTGTTTTTATAATAATCATCAAGAACAACATATTCCTAACAATCTCCCCCAATTTATGACTGATAGAATAACAGCCATAAATCAAGAGCCTTGATGATAACAAAAACACTCAGACATATTTACACATGATAAAAGTAGAAATTGCATTGAGCTTCATTGAATTTAATTGAAATGCAAAGTAGAAAATCTTACAAAACAAGTGCACAGAGTTGCTCCTCTAGACTGAGCAGATTTTTCATCTTTGCCTCTGTGGTCTTGTTTTCTTCCCTTTTCTTGCATTGTTCTCCTCAATTTGAGCTTGAAGTCTTCTGTAGAAAATCTTCTCTTCTTCATCTTGATTCCCCAACTTGGATTGCATTAACCTTAGAGTTTCATTGGATGCCTTCTCCAGTTGGTCTTCTATTCTGAAGAATCATCTACAGTTGTCCTTATCTCTGAATTCCATCATCCAAAAATGTTGGAGATGAATTATCTTTCCTGTTTGAGGGACCTTCAATACTCTGGGAAGTGCACCAGGCTTGTTCCAGCTAGCTTTGATTTGGCAAATCTTGGAGACAACCTCAGACTTGGCTGTTTTGGTAAAACCAAAATCTTTCTTCAAACATTTAAACACAGATAGCAGTGTCTGATAGTCTTCTCCCAGAATTCTGTGTAGAGGCCAAACCTGTTCTCTCCCACCCTTGTAGACAAATACCAATCTCTCTGGTAGTTTGTAAGAAGCTGCTATTCCTCTCACTTCAACCAGGTCATCAAGATTGATATGAATGTCAGACTCCTCCCTGATATCAGCAATGTAGATGAAGTCTTCTGGGTTGGTAGGGGGTTTCTCAGCTTGTGGTCTCCTTACCAGAATTGGCTTAGCCTTGGTAGCCCTTTGCTTAGATTTCTTCTTTGGATCCATTTCAAAGAGGAATTTTGGAAAGTTGGCCTCATCAAACTCAATTGGCTCTCCCTTTGGCTCAATTGGCTGATCATGGAAATTTACAGGATGATTAGGATCACAGGCTAACTTTACCTCTGAAACTGGATCAGGAATTGTTGGAGGTGCAATTGGTACAGAAGAGTCTGATGCAATGCTCTGAGAGTCATCATTCTCAAAGGCTATGTTTCTCCTAGCTCTTGCCTTTGGTTGCCTTGTGCTCTTCTTTGCACTCCTTTCCTCTCTTGCTTTTTCTTCTAGTTGTATTTCTTCTTCATCAAGAGACTGAGCAACAGCAAGGTCTTGTATTGCTGCTCTTTCTGACTCTTCAGCTTTAGCTTCAGCAAAGTTTGGGTGACCAGCCCAAACACAAATTTCTTGTCCATTCCTGTAGACAATTGCCCTTTGCTTCCTTATCTCATAATCATTGCTTTCCTTGCTTTTTGTGATAAGTAGACCAAGAAGCTTGAGCTCATCTGGATAAGGTGCAGGATAGAAAGTCCTTGCTATATTTTTGCCCTTTGGTTTAGCAGGGGACTTGGGAGATAAGCTTCTTTGGAGTGTAGCTTGTTCCACATCCCTAATGCATGAAGTTTGTCCTTTTTCCTTCCTTGGACCTTGAGTGACTCCATGTAGAAGGGGCTCTACCTTATAGAAAGAATTGGTCTGTGGCTCCCATTCCGTTGACACTAGAACCATGGCATTCGTTGATGGTTGATCCGTTGATGGATTTGAGTCCTTTGTAGTTCCAGCAATTTTCTTGACCCTTGCTTCTATGTTGGACCAATGGTCTTTGATTTGTTCTGCAAGTCTCATCCTCATAGAAGCTTCCTGGATCAGGTCAATACCATCCTTTTTCTTCTTTCCAAACTCCCCCGTTGCTAATGGCTCTTCTGGCAAGGAGATGGCTGGGACCAAAACCTTTGTTATTTGTATCTCTAGCTCCTTAGTTTTCTCCCCCATTTTGTTATCATCAAGTGAGATGATAGGGATTCCTTGAGCTGCCAGAAGCTGGGTGAGTAGGCTAGTTTGCTTCTCCTGTTCCTTCTGCATGTGAGAAAGTGTAGCCTCAACTTTGTCCACTCTAGAGGAGAGAGTTTTCAAAGATGAGGACACTTCAGGTTCCTTCGTGAAAAACCTTGACATCTTGGAGACAGTGTGAAGAGGAGGCTTTTCATCTAGCCTCCTGTCAGTAGCATCCCTAAGGTTGCTAATTGAATCCTTGATTTCTGTAGCCTCAATCCTTGTCTGCAACATTTGTAGCCTTTGAATTTCCAGAGAATCCATTATGGCCTTGTAGAATTTCTTTTCCCTTGCTTCAGCAGACTCATGAGCTAGATATGCCTCATTGTACTGCCTTGTGATAGCAGCATCCAAGTTGCATCTACCATGCATATCCTGAGAAAGCCAGTTTGGTGTAGGAGGCACCACAGAAGTCCCAGTCTGTGTAGTGGTGGCCACCTGTAGATTGTCACCAAAGTTGTCTTCATCATCAGAAAACTCAAAGTCTCCACTTGCTGCAGCTCCTGGAGGTAGATTGTGTTGGGTTTCGGGGCAACAAACGCAGCGAAAAACAGTCGTAAAACAATAAAAATTCCGAAACCCTAACCCTAGGATCCATGTACAAGACATGGCTGATTATGGAGAAACGAAATCATACCTTAAAGAGCTTTAAAGTTCGGAAAGATGGAGGTCCTTGTTGTAATCACCACACAGCCCTTGGCCAAGATCTGCGTCGCCAAAGTCGTCCACACGAACGCTCGATCGTCCAACGATCAACGGAGTTCGGTACTAGCCAAAAAACTGCCCCTCTCTCTCTCTCTCTAGCCTCTCTTAATGCAGAGCTGCTAGGGTTTTCTTTAATTCGAAATTACAGAAAAAAATCATGCCTCAATAATACATCATAATGTATTTATATGAGATAGAGGATTGGGCCAAAACCCTAAATCCGTTTTTGGGCTTCTTAAAACCCAATCTGATTTTGGTTTTAGTATTAAATTCGAAATTCTATTTAATTAAGACCATCTCAATTAAATGAATAATTTCGAAAATAATCAGTTAATATTAAATTCGAATTCTGATTTAATTAAGACCAGCTCAATTAAATAACTAATTTCAAATTTAATCATTTAATTTAAATTCATAATTTAAATTAAAACTCCATTTAAAACGTTCTAAGTGTGTGACCCTTTAGGTTATTATTTCGTTGACAATAATTTTATTCTTAAATAAAATTATAAACAATGAGCGGCATCTAGTAATACATCATTGCTCCCCAAGAAATAATAATAAATGGTGATCCAATTAAACCTTTCGTGACTAATGTTTCCGTGTAATATAATCCCTTTAACCAAATATTATAGATTAAACTCGAGGCATGTTATTAGTCATCCTCTTCAACATTTAATCCAGGTTTCCTTGATCAATGAGTAGATGTTACGACCAAACTCAACACGCAAGTGCACGTGGTCACAAGTAATACAGATAGTAAGTAAGGTTTGTTCCTACAGGGACTCGTTGTATTGTCTAGTTAATTCACTCACCAATGTATGATTATTATTCGATGCTAAAACAAATAACAAATTGGATTTTGTTTACCACTAAAATTTTTTCTAAAATTTATAACTAATTATCAACTATTTGAACGACGGGTTATATTGAATTACTTATGCAAATAAACATGGAATTTTAACTTCATTAAACAATCCATCTATAGTTTCCAATTCTCTAGCCTTTTCATGTGATTTATTAATATCTGATCGAACACACAAAACTGATATAAGCCAACTTTCGTTGCACAAATACCATCCTAAATAATATCCACAATAAAGATAGAAATCACTTAGTCTCCCAATTATGCTTAGTCCCTATATGTCTATAGAGATTGAAAACATAATGGTTGAAGTACAAGCATTCAATTGATCACATAGTCGTCATAAAACGGTTAGAGTTACGACACTAATTACGAATGATATTATCACGCATAAACCTATGCTAGCATGGCAAGTTCTAAACTCTTAAATCCACTTTCGCTTCAATAAGAATTAACACACAATTACAAGAGTTAGCTACTCTCCTATAACGAATTAAAACAACCATGATAGGATATCGCATCAATCACACTATAGGCATCAAGAAAATTCAACAAATAAACTTCATGAATAAATCCGCTAAAATCCCATGACAACGAATTAGTTCATAATCAAACTAATCGTCACCATGGGTTCTAATGTAAACATGATTGAAGAAAACGAATCAATATTGGAATAATTATCAAAGGTTCTAAAGAATACACCCAAACCAAGCATCCACAAGCTAGAAAGAATACAAGAATAAATTGAAAACTATCTTCTTCCTTGCTTCTTCGTGCTTTAAAACTCCGTAGATAATATGTGGTATATGTTTCTCGTTCTCTAGGGTTTTCTTCTCTTTATATAGGCCTCCAGGTGCAAATAAGTCGTACGGAATTGTAATTTGACTTCAACTCGAAAAATCAGCAAATCGGGTTCAAAACAGGAAATTTCGTCAGAATGTCTGGCGCTGCCGCGCCACAGTTACATAGGAGAGCGGCGCTGCCGCGCCATAGATTTACTGTTCCGTTTTCATGCGGCGCTGCCGCGCCATAGGCAAGCTCAAACACGGCGCTGCCGCGCCGTGCCTTCTGTCCAGGAAGACGAATTTTTCCATTTTCTTCGTTTTAGCTCCAAATTGCATTCCGATTGCTCCGCTTCATTCCCGTTATACCTGTGATAGATATTCCTGCACAATACCCTTAAAAGAGATCAAAAATACCACAACTCGAGTACAAACAATCGTTTTAAGCCATACGGAAACGTTTTAAGTGAATAAAATACCCACTTATCACACCCCCAAACTTAAACCGATGCTCGTCCTCGAGCATAAACAAACAATTTATTACAACTAACTAGTACCACTTCCGTAGGTGATCACGGTTGCATTTGGCATATGCAACAAGCCCTTTAAACCCCTAGGCAGCCCTAGTGGACGAGTAAGGTCTCGTGAGGGCCTATAGTGAATGTACCCACAAAATCCATCTAACAATGCAACTACAAATGCAACTAACTACATGTATGCAACTATATGAAAATGCAACGATCCCTTCAAACCAACCAAAACCAATCAACAAGCCAACATCTCAAAGAACACAGTCTTCCAAACAGAGTTCGACCAAATTCCCATCGACCAACAAGACAAACACAGAAACGTGCGTGTGTGCGATGCTCACCAATATACTCCCAAACTAAATCAAGACCATACCTACTCTTAGCCAAAACAACCACAAGCTTACAAACAGAATGAACGCTAGACACAAGAACTCTTAAGAGACACCTTCGCAGTCCATCTGAGTTAGACATATTTGAGCGGTGCGACCTGCTACTGATCATAGCAAGGTTAGGCACAGCGGGCGCGGTAGCAACTCCAGTATTAGTTCATCATCCAATTTGGGTATTCCTGCAACACGTATTGGGATGAAAAACCAATCATGTTGGCAGGGGGTCGAAAGTGTTTGAAAATGAAGTGACAATAAATTCATGCAACTTCATCTTTTATTTATGAGTTATGACTCTGTGGATACCTTACATAACATGAGTTATGGTAAGGGAGTTGTTTATACCGAATCACCTTATAACTTCATCTTTTAAGTTATATGTTGATATTCTGCTTATATATATCAGATATTTTTTTCGGAAAGGTTATATTTGGTTTACTTTGAAACCTCATCTTTTATATTATAATAGAACCTTGTTCATAATATAGCAAAAGCTTGCAGAAATATTATGAAATGATATTTGAAATACAACAATGGTACTATTTTTGGAATACATTCCGATAAGGATATAATTTCAGTATCGAGATATTTTGACAAATTATTGTCTTATACCCGCTTTATTCTGGGTTGAGTTAAAGGCAGAATTATGCCATTCCTTCATTACCTTGCTGAGCTATCGCTCACTCTTGCTATTGTTTTATATATATTATATAGCAGCGAAGCAGGATGCCAATGGGACGGCACATACCCCGCAAGGCGTTTCCATAAACAGTTTCTAGCAGTGATCCCGAGAGTAGTGCGAACCAATCGAATCAGGCTACAGCTTTTGGTATTCCACTTATGTATAGATATGAATGGTATGAGAGGATTGTGAGCACTAGAAGGCTAAGTTGGTAATGTAACATTACTTAGAAATTGAATCAGTGACAGATTCAAAGACATTTGGGTATTGTAATAAAGATAATTTATTCCGCAATGGTTGTATTTTGTCGTTTCTGAGACTCTAACCTGTGTGTGTGTGAGACATATATTGTGGGGTCATGAGCAGGTAAATTATGCACGGTGTGAGTAATACAGGTAAGGCAAGGAGTAAATGGATCGTGACTACTCTAAATCCCTGACCCCGGATTTGGGGCTGTTACAGAAATGGTATCAGAGCGTTAGGTTACAGTCCTCAGAAACGATAGAAGATCAAGTCTTACAATACCCTTAAGAATGATAAGAACATCTAGAGCCCAAATTGAGTTCGTAGTCGGGTTAGAGGACATGACCCTGACTGTTTAAGATGAAGCCCGAGAGGGGACTTCTTCTGGGAAACCGTACTTAGGACTTCATGGTTAGTCACCTCGATTCGTATGAGTTATAGATTGATGGGATTCTGAGATACCAGACCCCGAGGCCTTCGAGTAGGCAATTGATGATGCGTTCCTTGAAATGGACGGAGACCCGATAAAGGAAGATCCATAGGAGGATCTAGAGGAAGACCCCATGGTGGGTCAAGGAAATAATCTTGTAGAGAACGTGTTGATTGATAAAGATGTAGTATGTTACTTGAGGTCGTATAATAAAGACCAGACGAACCTTCAGAGGATAAATAAGTGACGAGACGAGAGTTTAAAGATTGTTTATGATTCATCAAGAGATATGACAAAGAAAATGGAGTAGAATCTCCAAAGCAGAAGAGGTAGAGGCAGTATAGCCAGTATCAGTGGATTGATTCGACTCGAACGAAACCTGTTACTCGTAGTCAGTTATAGTTGCCCATAAGGAGGCGGCATACGTAAGAACCAAGGTGTTCAGATTTTTACCAACGATTCGGGGTACTTAGTTGCCTAGAATAGTGAAAGGAATTGCTTTGGCTATGAGGTTTCAATCCCCCACGACCAGCGATTCCACTGGAAATAGTGTCTATTACATCATTGAGGGATTTTATTATCTCAAGGAGAATTTTGGGTATATGTACCATGCAAATGTTATTGTAAGACAAGCACGCTAAGACGGAATCGAGAACGAGATTTACCACCCTCAGGAAACCAGGAAGGAATTATGAGGATAGAACCGAAAGGTCGGAAATCAGATCCGAGTATTACTAGTGAGTAAATAGATTGATCAAATTTCCATGATTTTGGAAAGAAATTCAGCAAATTTTGGCAAACCTTGTCTTTCTGATTACCAGAGGATGTCACCAAAGATAGTGGAAACTAGGGTGAACCCTGTGGATTGGGTAAGATGGCCGCTATATGGGTTGGTGGACAGACCCTGATTGCTACAACTGATGGTAAAGATAAAATGATGAAGTTAAGATTGGACGGTAAAGGCGGAATATATTTAAGGACCAAGACGGACTGAGAAATTCTGGGATTGACTTAAATGAAAAGGCTATTGTGCCAAAAGTGTTAAGCTTATGTAGCACACGGGATTGATATGGGGAGAAGAAATATTGGGTACAAAGATGATTGAAATAAAGACCAGATTTAAGCTTGTAGTTTCTAATGATCTTCCGAAGTACCGCCCAGTCGACATGTGGAATTGTCATTGCTATGGGCGACAACGGTGTCGAAGTCTTCTTATAAACAGAACGCTTACTTGAGATGTTGCGCCTAGTCGAATAGAACTCCCTACGATTGCAAATGTTGATGGTTGAATTCTTAGCAACTATTATAAGTCAGCAATGACGTAAGTATCGAACATCTTAGGGTGCGTGGAAAAGAAAAGCTTTGGAATTGAACGATTATCCATCAGAGGAGCCGACATAAAAAGGCATCCGTAGAGACCTTGATAGTACCCTCCCCATTTGCAAATTATGTGGGATATTTCCCCAATCTATGATCTATCTTGACCTCTTTCCAAGAAAGAATTCTGATAAAGGGTATATTCCCTCTTCGAAGTTATTTTATAACACTTGTGTTAAATCATAATTAATTTCAATTGTGTTAGAGGCTGTCACGATGCCTACTTTCAGGTTTTTGAAGCCCTGTCAAATGATGTTATTTAAGCTTTGACTTTTCTTCGAATAATGAATGACCCTATGGTGATACCTCACCACTTGTTTGTTAAGTACCAGTATCTTTTTGGTTATTCTTTTCTTTGTATTTTCTTTGGAAACCGTACCTTTGGAATCTGTTCAATTTTAATCCAAGGTGTTCCTTTGAGAAATATTGTCGAATGGCGATAATCATTAAATTGATCTCGAATTGCTTTCATACTTTCCAACTTCCACTGAGACGAACAACCCTATACTTGTAGGGGCTACAAGGACTATCTGTCTATGTGATAGAAGTCTGATGGGACGCCATCACTTGTAAGTTGTGAAATACAAGAAGGCTAATTACCTTTAGTAATGTCTCAATCGAGGCACGCAACGTTGAGTTCTTATGATCATGTTGATCTCTCGGTAAATTCTCTTACCTCCAATAAGGTTACCTTAAAACTCATAACCTTATGATCACCAGTGTGTGACGTTTTCCTTGATATGGGAGCTATCTTTTCAAGGCCCCATAATTTTTGTTATCTTCATTGAATTCCAAGGGGAGGCGAACCAGGTCAAATAAGTCAAAATTCGCTGATAGGAATTAGATTCGCAACGAAATCGCCTATGACAGGAGTGAATCCCTAAGACGAATAGAATGTTAGTGACATATCAATGAATTGGTTTATTCTCCCAAAGTTATTATGATAATGGAAAGGAGGCCAATCGATATATATGAAAGGAATGGTGATGTGCCGTGAGCTCCAGTGACAACGGTGTTAGATAGATGCCCTATAGTGGAATTGAGATTTTGGAAGAGTTGTTTATGAATGGACACTACCTCTGGGTTAGCAAGATAAGTACTGGCGATGGAGTCAGAGGGAGCTGGTATGGTGACTTGGGAGAAGTTGATATTATAATAAGGATGCGTTGGTCGACGCCCAATGGAGCCTAGACTGATTGTAAGAGAGAGAGAGTAATAAATAAAGGATGGAGACAGATTCAGAGATTCTTGAATATAGTTCAGACTAAGAAACTATTACGCCAGAAATACAAGGCTTAATTAGCTCTTATGGTTGACGCCAAGAAAAGAGATACCAAATATAAAAGGGAACTACAATGGTTTTGGGAGATTGTACAAGGTTTTAATGAGCTACCAGATATCGATTTGGATGACATGAGAATGAATACCGAGTATTCCGAGATAGTGGGAATGAAAGAGTTAGTGACTCAGTTACAAGAGTTGTTGTTTAAGGGTATGATAAGACCCAGTGTATCACCGTGGGGAGCCCCGGTGTTGTTCGTAAGAAAGATAGATGGTTGTTTGACCAGCTGAAAAACGCTGTGTATTTCCAAATTTATTTAAGAACTGGGTATCACCAGTTGGAAGTTAAATCTGAGGATATACCCAAGACTGCGATTCGTACCAGGAATAGACACTTCAAGTTTTCAGCGAAGTTATTTTGGGTTGACTAATGCACCCACAATTTTTATGGAATGTAATGAATTGGCTTTGAGTTATCCGTGATAGTAGATAACATGAGATGGAGAAATGGCTAGAATTGACCTAGGATTATGATTGCGAGATACACTACCATCCGGGGAAGGCCAATGTGGTGGTCGATACCCTTGATTAAAATGAGACAGAAATGGATTCCAAATGATCGGGAATTAAAGGATGAGATTTTACACAAAACCCAAGTTAGTCCAACAAACTAGAAAGACAAAAGATTTCACCAACAAGCGGCTAGTGACAACCAAGACATACAGAGAAATTATGCGGACTAAGCTCGCGAGTATAGAGATAGTATTGCTACTGATAAGCTAAATGGCAAGTTGATGAATGACAAACAAGTTTATGCTGGTGTATTTCTGTACAAACAGGATAGAAAGTATGAGGTTAGCGATTCGCGATGCTAAAGGTATCTCCATGGAAAGAATTAATGAGATTTGGACAGAAAGGGAAGTTGAGCCCGAGATTCATTGGGCCATCTGAGATTTAAGACACGTCAGGAAGGTGGCCTACGAGCCAGCCTTACCCCCCAAACTTGTAGAATGGTCACAACGGGGTTCATGTGTCAATGCTACGTCAGTATACTATAGATGCCCGGTATATGTTCGAGTACGAACAGGTAGATATACAACCTGGTCTGACTTACAAAGAGCAACCTGTAGAAATCACGGATAGAAAAGAACAAGTGCTAAGAGACAAGGTTGCCAAGCTAGTGAGAGGTCTGTGGAAAATCAAGAAGTGGAAGAATCCACCTGGGAGTTAGAAAGTGCAATGGGAGAGAAGTACCCCAGTTATTCCTAAGCTGATTCCGGGACGGAATCCTTTTAAGGAGGGGAGACTGTAATAACCCGAATTTTTGGAAAAATTAAAACTTTTCTTATTATGATTAAGTGCAGCAGTGAATAGTGATATTGATGGATGAATAGTGATTTTGAGGATTAACAAAATTTTCATGCCACCTATGTACGATACGTAGTGTGGATATTCCGAAGTCATATTAGTGATCTACGGAGTAAATAAGTGAATGCAAAGACGATCGGAATTCAGAAATTCCAAATTTTATTTTGGTGTAGTATTTGACCGGGCAGCGAATTATATATTATTATATTCAAGAAATGAGATATTAAAATTGAGGATTTGAGGATTTAATATTTTGGAATTTTATTATTTTATTAAAGTCGATTTAAGGATTCGATTGTTGGAATAAATAGTGAATAGTTACTATTCACTGCGAGAATCGCGTAGAATTTTATTCGCT
The DNA here is from genome assembly GCA_030848705.1 of Heracleum sosnowskyi. Classification (NCBI taxonomy): domain Eukaryota; kingdom Viridiplantae; phylum Streptophyta; class Magnoliopsida; order Apiales; family Apiaceae; genus Heracleum; species Heracleum sosnowskyi. The sequence continues at coordinate 108,542,001 of CM061243.1, read as the reverse complement.
CTTTTGGGAAATATTTTGAATCGTTTCAAGAGGAACAAGGCAACATTTACAGGATTAAATATAGACATGGAAGTAACATGTAACAAGATTAATTCGAGGGATGCAACATTTGGATCATCCATGTGAAAAGAAACGAACCAGTAAAGTTGCTTGCCACCATGATCTCCATTGCTTGACACGTGTCCCTGCTTTGCCACCATAACCCCCCACTGATCGACACGTGTCCTGGACATGCAACGACTCATCACTTTTTAATACAAAAATCAGCATCATTATCATAATTATCAAGTCAACCAAATCAAAAAGTAAAACAATTCTCTTTTCTTTATTTCGGCCAAAAACAAACTGCCGAATTGTAAAGTTCATAGCTCCTTCATTTCTTGGTGGCAAATGGTGATCTATAGCTTGTTGGAAAGGTCTTGAGATAACCTACAGTTCCTATTTCACAAGCTTCTTCCATTTGAGCAAGGTAAGACCTTCATGTTTCCAGTTCTTTAAACCGGTGTATAGTAACTCCGAGGATTCATAACTTGTTCTTGATTTTCTTTTGCAAGTTTAAGGATGATAATCATGGATAAAGACTTTCTTAAGGCTCACAAGCTCTTGTGGTGTGTTTAAGGATTCAAGGAAGGTATACCACTCATCCACCCATTTGATTTATGATGAGATTTAAGTGAAGTTTCTAGTAATGTTTAAGAATAAGCATGTTTATGGAATTTGGAGTATGTATGGTTAATTCTTGATGAATACTTGTTGTTGGTGATGTGTTCTTGAAGTATATGAACTGGTTATGTTGTAAAAGTTGTTGGGTTGTTGAATTGATATGGTTTTAAGAGGTTTTGACATAACAAAAACCGGGAAACATTACGATTATAGCCGTCGTAATGCCCATTTGATTTAAGGCTGTTTTGAGCAAGAATTACGAACTGATCTTGGAATATTTTTGAACAGAACTGACCATTAACATGTAGGTCTTGTTTTAAGGTTTGTTTTGGCATAAAGATCATGTCTATACGAATTACGGTTTAAGAGAAAAGTGAGTTTTAGTAAACGCCGTTAGGAGGAACAACCCATCTCTGGTCAGTCACTTTGAGGCTATATTTGGACCTCTTAGAAGCCATATTAAAATGTGGAACTTTGAGGAATAATACTAGAGACAGTTAGGAAGGCTCACGAAAAAGATTCGGATTAAAAAGATTATGTTTCGATTTTATAAAAATGTGTTAGCCGAGGTCGCGCAAGTGAAAACCACTAAGAGCATGACTTAGAAACCAATGTTGTAAATGATTAAGTATAACTTGTATTCGAGGATCGATTTCGGACTAAACCTACGACTTAAGAAATTGTCGATTAACATGGACTTAGTATGAGCCTATAACGAGCTAGTAATGCCTTGGTTGTGTTTCGCTTACGTGTTTATTTAATGAATATTATTGTAAATATTCATTTGAGGATTATTTATTTAATGAATATTATTGTAAATATTCATTTGAGGATTATTTATTTAATGAATATTATGGTAAACTAGTTTACTAATCCGCGCTTCGCAGCGGCCTTATAATATTTTACAATTTTTAAAATATTTACCTTACTTTATACAATTTTTTTTAATTAATATTAATTTATACAATTAATTAAAATATTTATACAATTTATAATATTTATACAATTTATACAATTTGATTATTATAATATTGTTACCTTACTTGAATTAAATTCTAAATATAATTGATTTTTAAATATTTAATGTCATTCTAGTTAATTCTAATGTAAATAAGAAAATTTAATTTTATTTAATTAAAACAGAGGAGCTAAACTTTGTAAAAGTAACAAAAAATTCCTTCATTAAAATCTATTTCAGAAACAATTATGATTCAATTATTTAAATAAACTAAAACTAAAATAAATAGTTGTTCAATTAAATTGTTAAAATGATTGATTTTTACATATTTATTATCTTTGTTATAAATTCGAATCTGAATAAGCAAATTAATTTTTATTTAATTAAAATTTAGAAACTCTAGTTATATAATTTTATTAGGTTTATAATTTTTAGAGAACTTATATTTTAGAAGTAGGAGTTATAAAAGAAAATATTAAAAAGTTTTGATTTTTTTATCTAAAAAATAGGAGCTAATTGAGGAAGTTTTGATTTAAATTTTTTAAAATCGAGGAGCTTTAGAAAATAAATAAATATGAATCGAGTGATTCTAGATCTCTATATTATTATTATATTATTAAAGATGAAATTTTAAAAGTTTGGTAGTCGGACGGACGGTCGGTACTTAATGATTTTACTTATTTACCCTCACTTATTTAAAAAAAAAACTATTACTAAACTAAATAATAACATTATTTATAACCAATTACATTTTCAGCTAAAATACCTTACATTTTCTATTTTTTCTAACAAAATTCTCTCTTTTTCTTAAAAAAAACACCTGCAATTACCTTTTCAAACTGAAACATGTTACTATTTATATTTTCCTTTACTAAATAATAACACTATTTATAACCAATTACCTTTTATATTTTTTTTAACAAAATTCTCTCTTTTAAAAAAAAATTCACGGGCAATTACTTTTTTCACCTAAAACATGTTACGATTTCTATTTTTCCTTAATAAAACCCCTCGTTTTCCAAAAATATCCGGGATGAACCTTACTTATTTACTTATTTATTTTGAAACCTATTTTAGAATTTTTAATTATGGGCACTTACCTTTTCATCTAAAACATGTTACTTTTTCTATTTTTTTTATTTTTAAAGTAACTATCATTAAATAATAACATTATTTATAACCAATTACTTTTTTCAGATAAAATACATTACCGTTTTTAACAATATTCTCTCTTTTTAAAAAATAAAAAATAATCACGGGCAATTATCTTTTTCAACTAAAATATGTTACTCTTTCTATTTTTACTTACTAAAAACCCCTCTTTTTCCAAAAATATCATGGACAAATCCTGACTTATTTATTTTAAAACCTATTTTAATATTTTTAATTACGGGCAATTATATTTTCAGCTAAAACAAAGATTTTACTCTATTCAAATCTTTAAATAAACGTTGCATGTCTACAACATAAAATCCAGCCAAAAAGGATGGCGAGTAAGATTAAATTTAGAAAACATCATGTTTCCCAAGAAAGTAATGGAGAACAAATATTGTGAAGAATTAGGTGAAAAAATTCAATCCAGAAGCTAGCAAAATAGAAATCACATCCAAGTGCAAAATTTTGTAAATCAATAGCAGAGATAAAAAATCTGATAAGCTTAGGATAAAAAATCTGTCTTGGTATGTATGATTATTATCCGTCAAATGATCCCCTAGATTAAGATAAGTTCTATCAAAACTAACTCATTAGTCTTAATAAGTATCGATCATTACAAAAATTCATATACACAAAAACATAAAATACAAAGCAACCCCCTAATTACCTGATTAAATTAAAAGTGGGAATAAGCAAAAGCAAAACACTAAACTGATTATAACAATCAACAAAAAGGTGTGACTGGGTTCAAACTCTGATCAATTGGTACACGCCATCCAAAATTAGGTCTAAAATTAGGTCTAACAGTTTAAAATATCAAAATTCATATTCAAACTAATATAACAGAGTAGTAGTATGTATTTGGATTAAAAAGTTCATGTTAAAAGGAAAATAAAGATACAAATAAGGTACAATTACTAAACCTTAGACATCGTAGTCATCTCCTTCATCCCAACATTGTTGATGAAATCTGTCAAAACAATTAAGCATTGTTAGTCGGTAGGTCATCACATAAACATAACACACAACAAAGATAACATAAAACAAATTATCTATTAAAATTGACTAAAATAAAGTAAGAGAACGTGAAGAAATAATTAAACAAATTGGAGAGTCAATACGTTCGTATTGATTTATATAGAGATGAGGATGAGATACATTCCCATAATTAATAAGGAAAAAAAGGAAATTTAATTTTATTGAGTTAAAATAGAGAAGCCATAGAAAATAAATAAATATTTCTTTTTATATAAAAATATAAAGATATAATAAAGAAGAAGATAAAGATTTTAAAAAAGTTTCAATTAGAGGTATACTTACCTTTTATACAATTATTTCTTTCATACAATTTTAAATTTAAAAAGGTTTAGATTTTTCTTCTAAAATATAAAACTTAAATAAGAAAGTTTTAATTTTAAATTTTTTAAATATAGAGCTCTAGAAAATTAGATAAATATGAATCGAGCGATTCTGCAGCTCATGGAGATTTTTCTTTATATATATAAAAGATTTTTAGAATACTTGTCTTTTATAAGTACTATATTTTCTACAAATTAGGAATTAAAAAGGAAAATTTCAGTTTTTAATATTTAAGATAGAGGTGCTGTATAAAAATAGATTAAATTGTATATTTACTTTACTCCATCAGTAAAGATTTTAAATGCAAGAATATTAAAATTGTATATTTACTTTCCTCCATTAGTGAAAATTTTAAATATAAGAATATTAAAATTGTATTTTCACTTTCCTCAATTAGTGAAAATTTTAAAGTCAAATTGTATATTTAGTTTCCTTTATTAGTAGAGATTTAAACGGAAATTGAGACATTTTCTAATTAAGATTGTATATTTACTTTCCTCCATTATTGAAAATTTTAAATGTAAAAATATTAAAATTGTATATTTACTTTCCTCAATTGGTGAAAATTTTAAAGTCAAATTATATATTTAGTTTCCTCTATTAGTACAAATTGTATATTTAGTTTCCTCTATTAGTAGAGATCTAAACGGAAATTGAGACATTTTTTAATCTTTGGTATTATTAATTCAAAAATTTGAGAAAATTAGAAAAATAGATTCAAGCGATTTGAGAGCGCTACCTCACCTTTTAAATGTAAAAATATTAAAATTGTATATTTACTTTGCTCAATTAGTGAAAATTTTAAAGTCAAATTATATATTTAGTTTCCTCTATTAGTACAAATTGTATATTTAGTTTCCTCTATTAGTAGAGATTTAAACGGAAATTGAGACATTTTCTAATCTTTGGTATTATTAATTCAAAATTTTGAGAAAATTAGAAAAATAGATTCAAGCGATTTGAGAGCGCCACCTCACCGCCCTCGTCTTCTCCTTTATATAAGTATATTGATATTCATTTGAGGATTATTTATTTAATGAATATTATTTTCAAATATTCATTTGAGGATTACTTACTTAATGAATATTATTTTCAAATATTCATTTAAGATTTACTTATTTAATAAATATTATTAAGTATTTGTAAATCAAAAGAGGTTCCCAAAACATTGTTTTTCCATTTGAATCTGTCTTTTAAGAAGATTTAAATGCTTGCTCAACTATCAAAAATATAGGAAACCTGATTTAAGTGACTACTACTCTTTTTAAACTCTCAATTCAAAAACTGTCATGGGACAGATATTTTCTTGGAGCAATTTAATTGCTGCCAGTCTAATGTTGTGTTACCACCTCAATGATCGAGGGGTAAATTCATGGAACAAGTCGATATCCATTAACAAGCATAGCTTGGGAAATATTGGGGAATCTTCCTTTCCAGCCTAGATATAACTACTTAGTGGAGTCGTATCAACAAGTGTTACACTTGGGGAAAGGAGGATGACCTTTAACGTTTCAGAGTCATGGATTTCATCTGAACTAGGAGTGGTGTAAGCGGTCCAGTTGCGATTGACCCATCCAACTTTTATGGCCCCAAATGGGCCGGGAGGTCACTGAAAGGCGGTAGACAATGTCAGGCCGTCGTGATTCTTCCATCTACATGTAGAAAACATATTTGAGCGGTGCGACCTGCTACTGATCATAGCAAGGTTAGGCACAGCGGGCGCGGTAGCAACTCCAGTATTAGTTCATCATCCAATTTGGGTATTCCTGCAACACGTATTGGGATGAAAAACCAATCATGTTGGCAGGGGGTCGAAAGTGTTTGAAAATGAAGTGACAATAAATTCATGCAACTTCATCTTTTATTTATGAGTTATGACTCTGTGGATACCTTACATAACATGAGTTATGGTAAGGGAGTTGTTTATACTGAATCACCTTATAACTTCATCTTTTAAGTTATATGTTGATATTCTGCTTATATATAGCAGATATTTTTTTCGGAAAGGTTATATTTGGTTTACTTTGAAACCTCATCTTTTATATTATAATAGAACCTTGTTCATAATATAGCAAAAGCTTGCAGAAATATTATGAAATGATATTTGAAATACAACAATGGTACTATTTTTGGAATACATTCCGATAAGGATATAATTTCAGTATCGAGATATTTTGACAAATTATTGTCTTATACCCGCTTTATTCTGGGTTGCGTTAAAGGCAGAATTATGCCATTCCTTCATTACCTTGCTGAGCTATCGCTCACTCTTGCTATTGTTTTATATATATTATATAGCAGCAAAGCAGGATGCCAATGGGACGACACATACCCCGCAAGGCGTTTCCATAAACAGTTTCTAGCAGTGATCCCGAGAGTAGTGCGAACCAATCGAATCAGGCTACAGCTTTTGGTATTCCACTTATGTATAGATATGAATGGTATGAGAGGATTGTGAGCACCAGAAGGCTAAGTTGGTAATGTAACATTACTTAGAAATTGAATCAGTGACAGATTCAAAGACATTTGGGTATTGTAATAAAGATAATTTATTCCGCAATGGTTGTATTGTGTCGTTTCTGAGACTCTAACCTGTGTGTGTGTGTGTGTGAGACATATATTGTGGGGTCATGAGCAGGTAAATTATGCACGGTGTGAGTAATACAGGTAAGGCAAGGAGTAAATGGATCGTGACTACTCTAAATCCCTGACCCCGGATTTGGGACTGTTACAATGACCAAGGATCCTAGTAGAGGACTTTGCTATAAGCAAGTCCGGGGTTGATGCGTGACTGATCAGTAGCTCAACCTTTGATTTGAATATGATAAATAAAAATCCAATTTTAATCCTTTTTCTTCAGATGAGATTGATATCATCGTACGTTGTGCATTGATTCGAATATGTGTGATTTCCTTTCATTATGAAACTGCATTGGATATATATATTGCTTGCTGAGCACGATGGAATCATACTTATTGTTTTCTAACCCTATTCCAGTGAAGCGAGAGAATGAGCAGACACAACACGAGTGGTAGTTCTCCAGATGCTAGGAGACCACCCCGAGTGATTGTCATGGGTCGGGTAGTTGTCTTATTTTGGAAGTAGACTAGATGTCTAGCTTTGTATATTAAGTTGTGTAATAATAACTTTGAACTGGTTTGTAATAACAACGTTGACTTAGAAGCTTGTTTCATGCCATAATCTGGATACGGTCTTGGATAAGGGGTATTTTATGTTATTATTATATTATGCATGTGCTATATTCAGGTATGTTGAGCTTCGTTGGTCGAGTGACTCCCCAAATCTGTACCCCGGGTTTGGAGGGCGTTACAGGTGAAAGTGTTTGTCCTAAATCCAATCATGAATGATGAGTTAGGAAGAACTTTCTTGTATTCTTATTTGATTTCATTAACGTTAATAAAAGACTTGTTTTGTTTTTATTACGGGCTTTATCTATTTAAAATGTTTTAAATAAGATGTTCCATAGTTTAGAGTAAAGCTTCTAGAATTATAATGAGATTATAATAGTGAGATCTAGAAGATGATAACTCTAGACTTAAACAGTTCCTGATCATAGGATACCTAATCGGAAGTTGGTGAATCCACAAAGATTGGTACATACTATGCTTGCTCCCGTCAGGAGGATGTCTGTTCTCATAGGCATTTGTGTGGTGATACTATAGCTAGTATGTAGGTGCTTGTTAGGGAATAAGTTCACTGAACATGACTCGATAAGTTGAACAGCTAATGGAGTTTACTCACGTGTCAATAGTTATTCATTGAGTGATAGTTGTACAAGTGTACTTAGACTTGAGATCGTTAGAGTTATCTTGTATATAATGAACTATGCTTTGGATTAGTCCTTAGTCTCAAGGACATCCATTAGGTCTATTCTGGGCACAGAGATTTGTTTATTGAGATAGTTAACGTCAATAGAGGATCTACCCCTTCCAGTATAGGAAGAGAATATCCTATGTTATTCTTAGTATGCGAGTTCTGGAATCTCTGGCCAGAGTGTATGAAATTAGAAAGGAGTTTCTAATTTGCATTAATATGAACTTAGCTTTATGAATAATAAATCATATGATTAAATTTGATAAGGCCTGACACGAGATCCATGCCTTGTATTTAATCGGGATATTGGAGGGTAGAAGGAATTGATTGTACTGAAACTAGTCACTGACAGGTTCTTGGTATTCTAAGCAGTGAATTCATATTATCCGGATAGTCGCGATATGTTGAGAAGCATCACTCACGATGTAGAATAAATATAATTAATCAGTTAATTATATTTAATGAATTATTAGAATTCATATAAATAATAAATAAAAGTTTATTATTATTTATTTCTACTACCGGCTTAATATTGAACCTACAGGGTCACACCATAAAAGAATATTTTCTTTGATGAAAAGATTTAAATTGTGAGAGAGGAAGAATTATTTTCTAAATAGTTTAGAAAAAGAAATAATGATTAAAATAGTTTTAATCATTATTAAAGCATTTTAGAAATGTGGGGTTAATATATATATATATATATATATATATATATATATATATATATATATATATATATATATATATATATATATATATATATATATTATTAAAAACCCTAAGAGAGCCCTATAAATAGAATGAGATAGTTCATTCTAAGGCTCATCTTATTTTTGAGAAAAACCTAGAAAAAGGAGCTAGCCTCCATCTCTCTCTCTCTCTTTTTCTCTCTAAAAAGTCTTAGAGTTTTTTGAAGAAATCATCGAAGAAAAATTCTTGGTGGATACCGGTAGAGATTCTTGGTGGATACCGGTAGAGTGCTTCACACTCTAAGGAGCAACTGCTTCCAACCATCATTTTAAAGCTTCGATTCTCAAGGTATGGTTACGATTCCCCTCGATCTAGATTTTATATGTTTTTCAATATGTGCGATACATGGTTTTTACGGAATAATTGTTATATCACGCTTCCGCTCATCCGTAAATTCCTTCAATGGTATCAGAGCCAGGTTCTGCATATAGAGATTCATATAAAAAAATTCAGATTTTTAATGCATGTATGGATTTATTATGATTTTTGAAAGTATATTTAGATTGAATTATGAATTAATTCGTAATATTATTTGCATGAGATTTTGACCATTGATCTGGGTTCTACAAGTGTTGTGGATCATCTAGGTATTTTTTTCATAATTTTGTGATGTGTAGATTATTTGTTATGAATTTTTTAAAATTGTTTTAATTAAAATTCATAAAATAATTATGCATGTTGAAATATATGAATTAAAATTTGCACAAGGACCCCATAGATACTTGGTTATTTTTGCTTTTGTTTGATTTCAGAAATCATATTATTTTGATTTTTTGGGAGTTTGGTAACGCATTCGGAATGCGTTACAGACCTGTAACGCATGACGCTCATGCGTTACATAATTAATAGCATTTAACTGTTGTAACGCATTCCAGTAATGCGTTACAGCCCTTCTGTCTACATTAAATTTGATTTTTTGGGAGTTTGGTAACTCCGTTTTGGGCGTGCAATATACCGTTGGATTCGTTTTTCCGAGACGGATCTAATGGAGTGGTCAAATAGTTTTTATATAAAAGTTTGGAACTGTTTATATTCCCGGAAGTGTTTTAAAGCATGTACTAATTGTTTTAATTGCTTTTAAATACTATAATAAATCCATACATCATTATATCATTGTATGACATGATATTACTTGCATGCTTACTTGTTTATTTATTTTTATATATGAGATATATGCCTATATTTACCATGCGATGATAGATTTAGGTGAACTTAAATCAAAATAAGGTGTGCTCTAGAAAATCTAGAATAGGAATCGTTTCTTGCCTTAACAATAATATTATGAATACAACCATGAGATTCTTATGTTTATGAAACATAGAGTGAAATACTCTTTTGATGTTGAAAATGAAAATTTCTGTCTAGGCCGTTGGGTTTTAAGCGGGACCGATGTGACCCCTCCAACACACTGGGAATTTTTCATTTAAATATCATAATTGTATTTTGTTCAAGAAAAAGAGAATCTCCTAGTAATATGATTATGGTTGTAACATAATATAATCCCTCTAAAATTAAATAATATCAAGTAGTAATTGACCAATGACACAACGGGCGTGTGTCGGTCATAGCCTTCCAACATGGTAGAAAGTAGTTCTTATTTTTGAATCATTGTCGTTTCGTGCTACAGCCGAGGGCTTTGATTTCGAAATAAGAAATACTTGTCTATTACATAGAGATGTGTACAATGAATTAGAATCTAATGGTCGTTACGTGCTACAGTCGTGGGCTGTTGGAGACTGATTCAATTGTATGAAATGTTGGGTTAGACTTGACTTAGAATATTGAGTTTGTCGTGCTACAGCCGTGACTCAATTATTCAAGAGGCTAAAGTTTTATTAGGGAATAACATGAGATGTAATTGACAAGAGTTGTCTGCCTACTGAACATCACATGGCGTTTCGTGCCACAGCCGAGGTTGTGTGATGGAATGTAGGATTCCTATTCCCACTAGCATTATAAATGCTTAATTTTTCCACTTAGGGGTTGTATAAATTAGATAAACTAGTGGGAGCCACTTATTAATAAAGACCCGATTCATATAGTGTTTTAAAATGAAATTGAATATTTGCTAAGTGTTGTTATGTGTTTATCATTTACAGATTTACTATATACATTATGTCTTCTGCACTATCACTCCGGAGCATACTGGATGCTCACAAATTGAGTGGTCCTAATTTTGCTGACTGGCTTCGAAACCTGAAAATTGTTCTCAGGGTTGAGAAGCTGGAATATGTGCTTAACTCACCTAAGCCTGCTGAACCTGCTGACGATGCACATAATGATGAACATGTTGTGTATCGTAAGTGGATAGATGATGCAAATGTTGCTCAATGTATCATGCTAGCTTCCATGAACATTGAGCTACAGAAGCAGCATGAGCATATGGATGCTCACACTATCCTAACGCATCTACAAGAGTTGTATGATGTGGCAGGGAGGACATCTCGATATGAGATATCGAAGGACCTGTTCCGCTGTAGGATGTCTGAGGGATCGTCTGTAAATGACCATGTTAGGCCGAATACACAATATATAATCAAGTATGTATTAGAATAACAATCAAGAACACAAGTTTGTAAATCAACAAACTGAATTATATTAAATAATTCTCTCTTAGTGATGTTAATGAATCACAAAGAGCTACTAGGTTACAAGAATAATATTTTCAATAATCGCATCCCTTCTAGGGATAACCTATCTGTGTTTATATAGTACACAGTTACACAATCCTTATCTAATTGATATTCCTATAAGTTAGCTATACAATTCATATCAATCAAGGATTGCTTCTTATCTTCTATTCCGTTTCCTTAGCTGTATCAATATATTCTGCTTCTTTCCATCTTCAGAATATATTGCTTCTAGAATATTCAATTCAGCACCGACAGCTAATTCAACTATCACCACGTCAGACTTTAACAAACTCTGACTGGCTTCAATGTAAACTCTGATGATCACCTGTTGCTTAAACACTGATGAACAAACGTCAGCAATTATATCTAACAATCTCCCCCAACTTGTGCATAATAAAAATGTACAAGTTAAACAGATAATTGATGATGTCAAAACATATAACAAATGCAGTGTTTAATATATCAGAGTTTAACTTTAACTTAGAATAGAAAACTTTAAAAAAAAAAAAAACTTACAGTCAGACTTTATTTGATTTCTTGAATATCAGGAACAGTTCTGAGATAATCCATGAGAAGTCTTCTTTCAGCCCTTTCCAGCTCTTCAACCATAACTTTCTTCAACTCTCTTAACTCTGGATCAGATTCTCCAGTCTGATAAATTGCAGCTCTCAAAGAATAGATGGAATTTTTCCTCATCTCATTCCCTAGCCTAATAAAATATGATTTATCAGATTCTAGATTGAATTCTAAGACTTTAACTCCCAGATCAGTCCTTAGTCTTGCACTGTTTCTTTTCATTTCTACAATCTTTCCATAAGCATCTCTGTACTTAGGGATATATGCACTCGAGACTCCTCCTCCAAGCATTATCTTTGACTTCAGCATCCTTTCTCTGATAACTAAAGCAGCATCATGAGTACTTCTATTTTTTACTTTTAACAAATACAGAACATACTCCAATTCTTCATAAGATTTGAGATTGATGTCAGACTCTGCAACCTTGTAAACTCTTCCATCAGCCATAAAATACAACAAGAATTCTTTCTTTAACACTTTATGAAATATCATCTGAACAGATTCTAGCATATCAAGACTCTCTTGAGTAAAAATACCAGATACTGCCAGTGATGATTGATCTCCAGACCTGTTGTTTATTCTCTTCTCCCCGTGTGAACCTAATCCAGATTTATCATAAGATTCTTTACCCAATACAGTTCTGGTTTCTGAGAAGTTAACAGTTTCTGGCTTCAGAGTTTCAGGAAGTATAAGTCTTCTAAAAGTATCTTGGAGTTGAGGTGCTAGTTGAGTTTGCACAACATGAGCATTGTCAGAGGTTGTTACAACTTTAGTAGAAACATCAACTTGAGCAGCGTCAGAGGTTGATTTAATAAATTTTGATTCAACTTGAGCAATGTCAGAGGTTGAATAATTTTTCCATGGTAACTGTCTTTCTTCTATCAGTTTACCCTTGCCCTTATCAGCGTTTGCTATTACAGGCCTCCTGGTGTATTGTATACTCTGTTGAGTATTTTCCTTGATATAAATTCCAGTTTCTTTCTTTCTAGGAGCCTTGACAGCTTTCCTTTTGTAAGTACCATCCTTCAATTTCTTCTCATGCTCTTCAGCAAGACTCAGCATTTCAGCTTCCATGTCTTCAACTGTAGCTTCATTACCATGTTCTTCTAGAAACATTTTTGTAGCAATTTCTTCATCAATAGATGGATTGGCTGAAATAATTAAACTCTTAAGTCTTTAACCACTGGCAGAGTTTGAGATTCCTTTACCAGAGTTTGTCAACCTATCAGAATTTAATCTTGATCTTCTTTGCCCTTGAACAGAAATTTGCTTCCTCTCAGTTTCCTTGCTTCCACCATCAGTAGAATCATCCCTCCGTCTCAGAGTTTGAGTGTCTTTGCATTTGTCATTAGGTACACTCTCCCCCTTTTTGACATCATCAGAAAGTAGTACTGATGTCAGCAATTCTATAGCAGTAGAAATAGAATTCAGTTGTGTAGACATTGCAATCTGATTCTCCTCAACTTTCCCAAGCCTCTTCTTAAGTTCATCAGAATCCTTGGCTTGCTGCTTGAACATGGCAGAATAATAAGACCTATCAGTCTTTAAGGTAAGATCCCTTAGACCAACTTCATTCCTAAGATTTGTAACCACTGTTTGTGTTTCATCAAACCGATTGTTTAAGGCTTTGACTTGAACCACAGTGGCCTTCAGACTTGTAAGAACATCAGAGTTTGAAATTTTCTTCACAGAATCATCAAGAAAATCAGCAGCCCTCTGTGCAGAAAAGATACAATCTGCAGCAGCCCATCTATTGTAGTACATATCCTGAAAATGCTCAGCAGTAGCTCGATTGACCTCTCTTTCCTCATCAGAGTTTAATCGAATATCAGATAACTCTGGTATATCAGGATGTGAATGAGCAAAACTATCTTCAACATTGTCATCCTCTGCTGTATTCTCTGCAGGAACATTCTCGGCCATTCTTTCTGGATCATCAAACTCTGCTTCTTTTCGAACAATCTCAACAACAGATTGTTGCAAAGCTTCAAGAATAATATCCTCAGAGTTTAGCTTATCAGTAGCCTCTTGTACATTCTCTGCTACAGCTTCATCAAGAATTGGCTCTGTAGCAACTGCTATCCTCTGATCAACCTCCTCACCTTTGTCAGAATGTAAATTGTGAACTGAAAGATTCTCTGTGTGAGAAGCAACAGAGTCTTCAATGACCAAGGTGGCTTGATCAGCTGCTACATCCTCAGTATCACAAATACTGATAGTAGGATGTGCATCTAGAATATCTTCATCAACAAAGAAATCCATTTTCTCAAAAACTCTGCTGTCAGAATGATCAGCAGCTTCCTCAACTACATCATCAGCCTTTGATGTAGGAGCTTCTATATCAGCACTTACCATTTCAGGCATAGGTGCTGCTTCAGAATTTACATTGGATGCACCAAACAGATGTGCAGCCACCAGTCTTCTTTTCCTTTGATGAAGAGTTTCATCATCAGTTTCACTCTCCTCATCAACATCATCAGTCTTTGCCCTGTTGGCTCTTCTTTTCTTTAACCTTTTCGTCTGAGGCATACCATCAGTGATTGATACCCCAGCTTCAGTTTCTGATGGCTTTACTCTTGCAGACTTAACAGCTCTCAACTTAGACTTCTTTGACCTCAGTGATTGAGACACAGAAGGTCCAGCTTCAGCATTTGCAAGTTGTTGTTGTTGTGAATCTACTTGAAATTGTCGCACAAACTCAGGTAGCAACAAGACACCAACATCCCCTTTCTTGTTATCCTTATTAGTTAGATCAGAGAATATGCGTTTATGTAATTTAAAACAGGGAATCACATCATTCACAACTATCTCTACTTCAGAAACACATTCAGAAAATATCAATTGACAGAATCTTGCAAAATAAACTACACCTCTGTTTTCAGTCATTTTCTCACCTATATTATTTAGAACTAGCCTAGCAACATCAAAATTACCTCCATAAAGAAGAGAATACCCGATTTGCAGACTATCAGTGGGAATTGCATCCCAGTTTGTGCACTTCTTTCCAAAAGCCCTGGTGATGCAATAAAAAAGAAACTCCATTCCTTACGCAAAAACGGCCTTTTCAGTTGACCAATCTTTGTCAATGGTCCAGAGTAGCCTATTTCTCTCATCATTCTAACCAACTCAGAATCGCCAACAGAGATTATGAAAGCATTAAAATCCTCAAGACCCAAAGCATCACGAACAGTTGTTGGAGTAACTATAAATTCGTCGTCTTGAAATTCAAAGATTATGGACGGAGACCCAGACTCTCCTCCATTATCATAAGTGCATGTCTGCCAAAGAGTCCTGATTTGAGATGCAGACAGCTTCGACGGTGCGGTGAGAGCAGTACCAATATCAGAGTTTGACAAGAAATTCTGAATGAAATGAAACGCCTCCGGTGCGTTCTCATTTGCCAATGGAGCTAAATAGTTATTAGGGACAAATTCTAACCCAGAAGCAGTAAACATTGTAGTAGCCATTAGAAAAGTTTAGAAGTAAGCAAGGAATAAGACAGAGAAAAGTGTAGAATGTATGCAGTGAAAGTGTTTGAGACAGTGTTTGTGAGTAAAAACTTATGAAAAGATGAATTGTGTAAAAGAATGAACCGTTTATGTGTAGTAAGTTTAAATAATAACTGTTAAAATTAAAACCCAATCGTTTTAATCATTACTACACACAGCAGGCGTCTTTGAAAAGTGTGTGAGTGGGACAGATGTCAAATATGCATACGATAACAGCTGTATGTAACAACTTCCAATACACACGCGCAGTAAAAATAGCCAAAATTACCGCTTTTCACATTGTTCAAAACACTCAACCTCTCTCTCTTCTGTTTAATACAAATATGAACCGTTTGTAATCATAATCTTTCGGATTTCTAAACAAATGTCTAATCTCAAAATCATAAAATGTCTGAAACAAAGAAATCATTTTAACCATCAGAGATTAAAACAAAGTTACCTCGGCGTATTTCACACAATACATCAGTGTTTACCATTTGTCCTTCTTTGTCAATAAACTCTTTTCTCAAACTGTACATGTGTGAATAATTGTGTGTGCAATAGCAGAGTTTACCGAAATCAATATTTAGATCATCTCAAAGTGCATAAAATCCACAAACTAAAACAGTAAAAACTGATTGCTCAAACTCTCATCTAACATAAAATCTGATTTTTATATCTAAACTCTGTATTCTTATATCCTTTCATTTGGATATATCTTTTATTTTTCACCCCCTTTATATATATATATATATATATATTTTTTTTTTCTTTTTTTTTTATTTTTCCAGTAATCAGTGGTTGGCACTAGTCACCAAAAATCAAAGATTTTAGCCCTTATTTCATACAATAAGTTCCTGGATCTTCCTAGGCTCAGCATGATCTCAAAGGAATTTGTGCTCTTTTTGGCATCTTTTGATATGAGGGTGAAATATTTGCTATTAATTAGCAGAGTTTAGACTGTTCATCAGTTAATACCATTAATTTATGAGAGAAAGTGCAAACAGCTAATACAGACTCAGTGAATAGGATTAATAAACTAAGAGATGCTATAAATACAGAGACAGTATCATGCTGTGTTAACTTACTGCACATATTTGAGATCAGAATCTATACAACTCTTAAGGATTCATAATTACTTACTGAGAATTATGCTTCATACAAATTTCTTCATTGGTCCATATGTTTCAGACAAAATTACAATCAGAGTATAGCATCAGACTGTAACTATCAGAGTATGACCAACACTTTATGACTAACAGAGTTTAGCATCAGAGTTTACTTTCAGAGTTTATGACACTGGTACTCATAACAGTTAATACATGCAAGGAATCATGAGCATAAAAATCAGACATGTATAGGTTTTGAGTCTAACCCGTATCTCTAGTCAAAACCAGAGATCATTCCAAGTTCATTTACCAATCTTGTAAAGGTAGCTTCACTCAAAGGTTTGGTGAAGATATCTGCAAGTTGTTGGTCTGTAGACACAAAATGAAGCTCAATGTTCCCTTCTTCCACATGTTCCCTGATAAAATGATACCTTATGCTGATGTGCTTGGTCATGGAGTGCTGTACTGGATTACCTGTCATAGCAATGGCACTTTGGTTATCACAGAAAATAGGTATTTTAGAGTACCTTAACCCATAATCCAGCAACTGATTCTTCATCCACAGAATCTGTGCACAACAGCTACCAGCAGCTATATACTCTGCTTCTGCAGTGGATGTGGAAATTGACTTCTGTTTCTTGCTATACCAAGAAACCAATCTGTCACCTAAGAATTGACAGCTTCCACTTGTACTTTTTCTGTCTATCTTACAGCCTGCAAAATCTGCATCAGAGTAACCAATTAGCTTAAACTCTGATTCTCTAGGATACCACAAACCCAAGGTTATGGTTCCTTTGAGATATTTGAAAATCCTTTTTACAGCTGTTAGATGAGGCTCTCTGGGATCTGCTTGAAATCTTGCACAAAGACATGTTGCATACATGATATCAGGTCTACTTGTAGTGAGATACAGTAAAGACCCAATCATGCCTCTGTAGGTTGTCATATCCACTGTAGCACCTGTGTCTTTGTCTAGCTTTGTTGCAGTTGCCATGGGAGTTGGAGCAGATGAACTATCAAGCATACCAAATTTCTTTAGAAGATTTCTGGTATACTTTGCTTGATTTATAAAAATCCCATCATCTGTTTGCTTGACCTGTAAGCCTAGAAAATAACTAAGCTCTCCCATCATGCTCATTTGGTACCTGGACTGCATAAGCTTTGCAAACTTCTTACAAAGTTTGTCATTAGTAGATCGAAAAATAATATCATCTACATAAATTTGAACTAAAAGCAAATTATCACCAGAATTAAAATAAAACAAAGTTTTATCAATTGTACCTCTTGTGAACCCACTTTCTAAAAGAAATTGAGCAAGAGTTTCATACCATGCTCTTGGTGCTTGCTTTAGTCCATATAATGCCTTGTCAAGCCTGTAGACATAATTTGGATGCTTGGAATCTACAAATCCTGGTGGTTGTTCAACAAACACTTCTTCTTCAAGCTTCCCATTGAGAAAAGCACTTTTCACATCCATCTGAAAGACTTTAAACTTCTTGTGTGCAGCATAGGCCAGAAACATTCTTATGGCCTCCAATCTTGCAACTGGAGCAAAGGTTTCATCATAGTCAATTCCTTCCTGTTGTGAATAACCTTTAGCCACAAGTCTAGCCTTGTTTCTTGTAATCACACCTTCACTGTCAGTCTTGTTTCTGAAAACCCACTTTGTACCTACAATTGATCTATTCTTTGGTCTAGGTACAAGTGTCCAGACTTCATTTCTTTCAAATTCATTTAACTCTTCTTGCATTGCTGTTATCCAGTTAGCATCTTGAAGAGCTTCTTCCACTTTCTTTGGTTCTGATTGAGACAAGAAAGTATGATACATGCATTCATTTGTAGTAGCACTTCTAGTTCTTACACTAGCTTCAGGATCTCCAATTATAAGATCAGGTGTATGTGCCTGTGTCCACTTTCTTGCTGTAGGTAAGTGGTTTCTTGCATCATTATTGAATCCTCCCCCTTGATCCATGCTCTCCTGATTCATATGTTGACTTTCTGCAGCATCTGAAGCTCCCCCTGAATTGGATGGCTCAGAGTTTGAACTGTCAGAGTTTGAATCAGTTTCCTCAACTGACTCACTTGCTGTGTCTTGTTGAGCTTCTTCACGCTCCCCCTCAACTGGTTCTCTATTTTGTTCAATTTGAGAATTTCCAGTTTCTCCAGTATTTACCAGTAGAGGTTCAGAGTATGCTTCGTCAGAGTTTGTCAGACCAGCTTCATCAGAGTTTACATCATCAGAGAATAAATCTTCATTTTCAAAACGTAGTTGATCATATTCATTTTCATCTTCATGTCCAGTTATTTTCTTGTCATCAAATGACACATGTATGGATTCCATGATCACTTTAGTTCTCAGATTGTAGACTCTGAATGCTTTTGTTGACAATGGATAGCCAACAAAGATTCCTTCATCAGCTTTTAACTCGAACTTGGTCAACTGTTCAGGATGAGTCTTCAACACAAAGCATTTGCATCCAAATATATGAAAATATTTCAAATTTGGCTTCTTATTTTTCACCATCTCATATGGTGTTTTCCCATGCTTGTTGATCAGTGTAGCATTTTGAGTAAAATAAGCAGTTTGAACAGCTTCTGCCCAGAAATAGGTTGGTAACTTTGCTTCATCAAGCATTGTTCTGGCAGCTTCAATTAGAGTTCTGTTCTTTCTTTCAACTACACCATTTTGCTGTGGAGTTCCAGGTGCAGAAAATTCTTGTTTCACTCCTCTTTCCTTGCAGAAAGCTTCCATGATTGAGTTTCTGAATTCAGTTCCATTATCACTCCTTATAATTTTGACTTTGTGCTTTGATCCTTTGTCCAGTAGATTTACATGATCCATCAGAGTTTGAGCAGTTCCTTCCTTCTTTGATAAAAAATACACCCATGTATATCTAGTATATTCATCAACAATTACTAGAGCATATTTCTTTCTGCCCATAGACATCACATTCACTGGTCCAAAGAGATCAACATGTAGAAGATGATAAGGTTCCACTACTGAAGATTCAGATTTGCTCTTGAAAGATGACTTCCTTTGTTTGGCCTTTTGACAAGAATCACATAGGCCATCTAGACTGAGTATTGATTTTGGAAGTCCCCTTACAAGATCCTTTCTTATTAGCTCATTGATGTTGTTCAAATTGAGATGAGAGAGCTTCTTATGCCACTTCCAACTCTCTTCATTTGACATTCTTGCAGTCAGACACACTGTTTTTCCATCAGAGTTTGTTACCAAACTTGCTTCATAAATGTTGTTGCGCCTGTGTCCAACTAGAACAACTTTTCCAGTAGATTTACTGATAACTTCACAGTGTTCAGTATGAAAATCTACATGGTTTCCTCTGTCACAGATTTGACTCACAGATAGCAGATTATGCTTGAGTCCTGAGACTAGAGCTACATTTGTGATGATGACACTTCCAAGATTGATATTGCCATATCCCATAGTACGTCCTATGTTGCCATCTCCATAGGAAACCTTTGGGCCAGCCTTCTCCTCAAAATCTGATAGCAGGGATTTATTTCCAGTCATGTGTCCTGACCATCCACTGTCCAAGATAAGGGTGCTCTCTTTTATGCCCTGCAATCACAACCAATTACAAAGAGTTAGTTTTAAGGATCCAGACTTGCTTGGATCCTTTGCCTTTCTTATCATTGTTAGCTTTTACAGCGGAATCACTATC
Organism: Heracleum sosnowskyi; assembly: GCA_030848705.1. NCBI lineage: Eukaryota > Viridiplantae > Streptophyta > Magnoliopsida > Apiales > Apiaceae > Heracleum > Heracleum sosnowskyi. The sequence continues at coordinate 108,521,787 of CM061243.1, read as the reverse complement.
AACAGAGTTTAAACTAACATTGTCAGACTTTACACTTGCAGAGTTTGCTCTAACCCACTTCAGATTGGGTTTTAGCTCATAGTAGTTGTGATAAATAGCATGATAACTCTTACAAGTATAAATAGAATGCCAAGTGCTCCCACAGTGTGTGCATAAAGTCTGTGGTTTAACCCTTACATAATCATTCTTTACTCCTGATGTAGAAGGTAAAGAATTAATATCTTTGTTCTTATTGCAAAATCTAGCAAGATGGTTAGTACTTCCACAATTATAACATGTTTTCCTTGGAGCAGCAGCAGTAGGCAAATGATTATTTCTTTTATTTATGCCTATCTTTCCATTCCTATTCTTCTTGGATCCTTTTGGTTTCAAGGCAGACTTTACTTATTTGAGCTTATGATTGAACTGTTTTCCTGTCATCAAGCCAACATTAACCTGTTTTTCACAAGTTTTTACTGGCTTTCTAACGGCTTCTACTTCCATAAGATTTTCTGTTATAATATTTTCCTGTCTTTCACAGGTTTCGTCTGATTCCTTATCAGCTTCTCTTACTACAACAAATTTTAACTTATTGGACTCTTGAACAAATTTCACAGGTTTAAGTTGTGGTTTAACTTTAACCTTGTCTTTAAACCTAAGTTCATCATTTTCATAATAGCCTAAACCTACAGAATCTGTCTGAAACACTTGATAAGTGTCTCTTCCAGAGTTTGTCCAAGTCTTGATTATTTTTCTTTCTTTTTCTAGATCAGATTCTAGCTGCTTATATCTCTTAGTCAACTCCAGTTCAATATAAACAGCATCATCTCTTTCTATTTGAATCTGCTTCATTTTTTCAAGTTCTCCTTCAAGAAACTTGTTTCTTTCTTTAAGGCTAAGATTCTCAGATTTAATTCTCTCATTCTCTAAAGTCTGATCCCTATAACTAACATGAACGCTTTTCAGATATACTCTTAACTCAGATATATTATCAGTATCATAAGCATAAGTAGTTAGGGGTACCTTATTTTCAGATGATTCAGTCTCATCTTTGACAGTTGCCATAAGAGCATAGTTTACTCCATCATCAGAGTCTGAAGTATCTGCCCAGTCTTTGCCTTTAGAGATGAATGCTTTCTCAGATTTTCCTTTCTTGCACTCTGGGGCATAGTGACCCATCTCCTTACACTTGTAGCACTGGATTTCAGATTTATCCTTCTTGCCAGACTTGGTCTCCCTTCCATCAGACTTTCTAAAACTTTTCCTTTCAGAGTTTGAATCTTTCCTTGAGAATCTCTTTGCTTTCTTGAAGTTCTTGAATCCCATCTTCTTGAAGGTCTTCACCATCAATGCAGCCATTTGCATCATCTGTTCTTCATCATCCTCAGAGTCAGAAGCTTCATCAGAGTTTGAGTCATCATCAAAGTTTGATGACTCACTTTCAGATTTAATGACTAAAGCCTTTCCCTTGGCTTTCTTCCTTGATGATTCCTTCTTGATGGGCTTCTCCTCAACTTTGAGAGCAACAGATTTTGTCTTCTTGCTGGATCTCCTGTTTCTTTGTTCTATCTCAAGTTCATGAGTCTTTAACAATCCATAGATCTCATCAAGATCTGTATCTGCAAGATCATAATTATCTCTGATTGTTGTCGCCTTTAAATCCCATCTTTCAGGTAGGGATAAGAGAAATTTGAGATTTGACTCTTCAAGCTCATATTCTTTATCAACCAGAGACAGATCCTTCAATAGTTTGCAAAATCTGTCATAAGTCTCAGTCAAGGTTTCATTAGGTCTTGAATCAAAGTGCTCATACTCCTGTGTGAGTATTGTTTTCCTGTTTTTCTTTATAGCAGTGGTTCCTTGACACCTGACTTCCAAAGCATCCCAGATTTCTTTTGCAGTTTTGCAACCAATTACTCTGTTAGACATAACATTATCTAAAGCACTGTGGAGAAGATGTCTAACCTTTGCATCTTTTGCAATTGATGAGATGTCCTCAGGAGTCATATCTTTCTTTTCCTTTGGAACAGTCTTTTGTTCTTGACCATCAACAACAAGAGACAATTTAGTCGGCATATGAGGACCATCATTGATTCTGTCAAGATATTCTGGATCTGTGGCCTCCAGAAACATGGTCATCTTCACCTTCAAAATTGGATACTCCACTGGCCTGAGAATTGGAACCCTGATTGTTTCATACCGACTCACAGAATTAGGTTTAACCTGTTCAACCTTGGGAGGAGCTTGATTTTCTTCAGACATGATTATTATTGTGTTTGAATCGAAAAACTGTATATATTAAACAGCCTTGGCTCTGATACCAATTGTTAGGCCGAATACACAATATATAATCAAGTATGTATTAGAATAACAATCAAGAACACAAGTTTGTAAATCAACAAACTGAATTATATTAAATAATTCTCTCTTAGTGATGTTAATGAATCACAAAGAGCTACTAGGTTACAAGAATAATATTTTCAATAATCGCATCCCTTCTAGGGATAACCTATCTGTGTTTATATAGTACACAGTTACACAATCCTTATCTAATTGATATTCCTATAAGTTAGCTATACAATTCATATCAATCAAGGATTGCTTCTTATTTTCTATTCCGTTTCCTTAGCTGTATCAATATATTCTGCTTCTTTCCATCTTCAGAATATATTGCTTCTAGAATATTCAATTCAGCACCGACAGCTAATTCAACTATCACCACGTCAGACTTTAACAAACTCTGACTGGCTTCAATGTAAACTCTGATGATCACCTGTTGCTTAAACACTGATGAACAAACGTCAGCAATTATATCTAATAGACCATGTACTTAAGATGATCAATTTGATTGAACGTCTTGGACAACTTGGTTTCAACATGGATGGGGAGCTGAGTCAAGACTTGGTATTGCAATCACTTCCGAGTTCGTTTTCGCAGTTTGTTGTGAACTTTCACATGAACAAGTTGGACGTCAGCCTGGCTGAACTCCACAACATGTTGAAGACTGCGGAATCGAATTTTCCCTCAAAGAAGAGTTCTGTTCTTCTAATTGGTGAAGGTTCCAATCCTAAGAAAAGGAAGAAGAACCCTACCAAGAAGAAGAAAGTAGGTGAGAAAAGGCCGGTTCCACCAAAAGCTGAAGACCCCAAAAGCAAAGCTGTTTGCTTCCACTGTAACAAGGTGGGGCACTAGAAGAGGAACTGCAAGGTTTACCTTGCAGAATTGAAGAAGAAGAAGGGTAGTGAGACTGCCGCTTCTGATTCAGGTATGTTCATGATTGAAGTGAATATGTCATTAAATCAAATTGCTATTTGGGTATTAGATACCGCCTGTGGTTCTCACATTTGCAATTCGTTGCAGGGACTAAGGAGAAGTAGGACTCTTGAGGAAGAGGAGGTGATTCTACGGATGGGAAATGGAGCAAGAGTTGCTTCTGAAGCTGTAGGATCATTTGATTTACATATGCCTACGGGCAAGACTATTGTTTTAAATAATTGTTATTTTGTTCCCTCGATTGTGAGGAATATTATTTCTATTCCCATGTTAGACTTGGCTGGATTTTCGTTTGTTATTCAGAATAATAAATGTTCAATTCTTAGAGATAATGTTCTTTATGGTAGTGGTATTTTAAATAATGGTCTGTATGTATGTGACGTAGAGCATAATTTACTACAAATTGAACGTACTAATAAAAGGAAAAGGGATGATGAAAATCTCACCTATTTGTGGCACTGTAGACTTGGTCATATTAGTGAAAATAGACTTTGTACATTGCATAAGGAAGGGTTACTTGAACCCTTTGATTTTGAATCATATCCTACATGCGAGTCTTGTCTATTGGGTAAAATGACCAAATCTCCATTTAGTGGACATGGAGAGAGGGCTGCAGATTTGCTAGGATTGGTACACACAGATGTATGTGGACGGATTTCTACGCAAGCCATGGGTGGATTTTCGTACTTCATTACTTTCATAGATGATCGATCTAGATTCGGATATGTGTATTTGATGAAACACAAGTCTGAAGCCTTTGAAAAGTTCAAAGTATACAAGTATGAAGTGGAGAAACAAACCAAACATAGTATTAAAACCCTTCGATCAGATCGAGGTGGTGAATACTTGAATGGTGAGTTTCTAGATTATCTCAAAGAAAATGGTATAGTCTCACAGTGGACTCCTCCATATACTCCACAGTTGAATGGGGTATCTGAAAGGAGAAATTGAAATTTTTTAGACATGGTTCGATCCATGATGAGCTATGCAGATCTTCCAGTATTCCTTTGGGGTTATGCATTGGAAACCTCAACATATTTACTGAATAAGGTGCCTTCCAAATCTGTTCCTCAAACTCCATATGAGATATGGAAAGAAAGGAAACCGAGTCTTAAACACGTTAAGATTTGGGGATGTCCAGCTTATGTCAAGAAAGTTGACCCTGATAAGCTGGAATCTCGATCCGTAAAATGTAAGTTTATGGGATATCCTAAACAGACTTTAGGGTATTACTTTTACACCGATCATAGGGTATTTGTCTCCAGACATGCTACCTTCTTGGAAAAACAGTTTATCCTTGAAGGGAACAGTGGGAGCAAAATAGAACTTAATGAAGTTCAAGAAGCACAAACTACTACGGTTCAAGAGGAAACACCTGTTCAGACTGAACAACCTTCTGTGGAACAGCCCATTCGTAGGTCAGAGAGAGTGTCTCGCCAACCTGAGAGGTATTATGGCCTTGTCATTGAGAATGACAATGAGTTGTCAATCATTGATGATGACGACCCTATGACCTATAATGAGGCTATCATGAGTAGTGTTGACTCAGAGAAATGGCAGAGTGCCATGAAATCCGAAATGGATTCTATGTATACCAACCAAGTATGGACTTTGGTTGAAGCACCTAAGGATGTGAAGCCTATTGGGTGAAAATGGGTATACAAGAGAAAGATTGGAGCAGATGGCCAGGTGGAGACCTATAAGGCCAGGCTCGTGGCAAAAGGATTCAGACAAAGGCAAGGAATTGACTTTGATGAAACTTTTTCGCCTGTAGCCCTGTTAAAATCAATTCGGATTTTGCTTGCGATTGCTGCTTACTACGACTATGAGATCTGGCAAATGGACGTGAAAACAGCCTTCCTCAATGGGAAACTTGAAGAGGAAGTGTATATGACACAGCCAGAGGGTTTTGTTTCCAAAGGGAATGAACACCTAGTGTGTAAGCTGTTACGAACCATATATGGATTAAGGCAAGCTTCTCGTAGATGGAACATCCGTTTTGATGAGACAATCAAAGAGTTTGATTTTATCAAAAACATAGATGAACCATGTGTCTACAAGAAGGTTAGAGGGAGCGTGGTAACATTTCTTGTGTTGCATGTGGATGACATACTTCTGATAGGAAATGATATACCGATGCTACAATCAGTCAAAGTGTGGCTATCAAAGAACTTCACTATGAAGGACATGGGAGAAGCATCCTACATTCTCGGTATGAAGATCTATAGAGATAGATCTAGAAGAATGATAGGTCTTACCCAGGGTACATACATCGAGAAAGTGCTTAAAAGGTTTAGCATGGAAAACTCCAAAAGAGGTCTCATGCCAATGAGCCATGGAGTATCCCTTTCCAAGAAGATGTCTCCTAAGACACCTGAAGAAAGGGAGCGTATGAGTAAGATTCCTTATGCTTCGGCAATAGGATCTATCATGTACGCGATGTTATGTACTAGGCCTGATGTTGCTCATTCAATTAGTGTGACGAGTAGATATCAGTCCAATCCAGGTGAAGACCACTGGAAAGCAGTGAAGAACATCCTTAAGTATTTGCGAAGGACTAAGGATATTTTTCTTGTTTTTGGTGGATATGAGTTGAAAATAGAGGGTTATACTGACTCTAGTTTTCAATCAGAAAGCGATGATAGCACATCCATGCCAGGGTACGTGTTTACTCTGAATGGTGGTGCGATTAGTTGGAAGAGTTCCAAACAGTCTACAACGGCTGACTCCACAGCGGAAGCAGAGTATATAGCTGCAAAAGAAGCCGTTTGGATGAGGAAATTTGTTTCTGAGTTGGGAGTTGTTCCTAGAATTGAGGAGCGTATTGTGTTGTATTGTGATAACAATGCAGCAATAGAACAAGCCAAGGAACCTAGGTCCCATAAAAATACCAAACATGTTTTGCGGCGCTTTCATTTGATTAGGGAGATCATTGAAAGAGGAGATGTCAAAATTGAGAGAGTTGACACACATAACAGCGTAGCAGACCCACTCACAAAGACATTGTCTCAGATTCACTTTGACCGTCATAAAGAGAAGATGGGTATTAGATACCAGTGTGATTGGCTTTAGTTCAAGTGGGAGATTGAAAGTGTTTGTCCTAAATCCAATCATGAATGATGAGTTAGGAAGAACTTTCTTATATTCTTATTTGATTTCATTAACGTTAATAAAAGACTTGTTTTGTTTTTATTATGGGCTTTATCTATTTAAAGTGTTTTAAATAAGATGTTCCATAGTTTAGAGTAAAGCTTCTAGAATTATAATGAGATTATAATAGTGAGATCTAGAAGATGATAACTCTAGACTTAAACAGTTCCTGATCATAGGATAACTAATCGGAAGTTGGTGAATCCGCAAAGATTGGTACATACTATGCTTGCTCCCGTCAGGAGGATGTCTGTTCTCATAGGCATTTGTTTGGTGACACTATAGCTAGTATGTAGGTGCTTGTTAGGGAATAAGTTCACTGAACATGACTCGATAAGTTGAACAGCTAATGGAGTTTACTCATGTGTCAATAGTTATTCACTGAGTGATAGTTGTACAAGTGTCCTTAGACTTGAGATCGTTAGAGTTATCTTGTATATAATGAACTATGCTTTGGATTAGTCCTTAGTCTCAAGGACATCCCTTAGGTCTATTCTGGGCACAGAGATTTGTGTATGGAGATAGTTAACGTCAATAGAGGATCTACCCCTTTCAGTATAGGAAGAGAATATCCTATGTTATTCTTAGTATGCGAGTTCTGGAATCTCTGGCCAGAGTGTATGAAATTAGAAAGGAGTTTCTAATTTGCATTAATATGAACTTAGCATTATGAATAAGAAATCATATGATTAAATTTGATAAGGCCTAACACGAGATCCATGCCTTGTATTTAATCGGGATATTGTAGGGTAGAAGGAATTGATTGTACTGAAACTAGTCACTGACAAGTTCTTGGTATTCTAAGCAGTGAATTCATATTATCCGGATAGTCGCGATATGTTGAGAAGCATCACTCACGATGTAGAATAAATATAATTAATCAGTTAATTATATTTAATGAATTATTAGCATTCATATAAATAATAAATAAAAGTTTATTATTATTTATTTCTACTACCGGCTTAATATTGAACCTACAGGGTCACACCATAAAAGAATATTTTCTTTGATGAAAAGATTTAAATTGTGAGAGAGGAAGAATTATTTTCTAAATAGTTTAGAAAAAGAAATAATGATTAAAATAGTTTTAATCATTATTAAAGCATTTTAGAAATGTGGGGTTAATATATATATATAGAGATATTATTAAAAACCCTAAGAGAGCCCTATAAATAGAATGAGATAGTTCATTCTAAGGCTCATCTTATTTTTTAGAAAAACCTAGAAAAAGGAGCTAGCCTCCATCTCTCTCTCTCTCTCTCTCTCTCTCTCTCTCTCTCTCTCTCTCTCTCTCTCTCTCTCTCTCTTTTTCTCTCTAAAAAGTCTTAGAGTTTTTTGAAGAAATCATCGAAGAAAAATTCTTGGTGGATACCGGTAGAGTGCTTCACACTCTGAGGAGCAACTTCTTGCAACCATCGTTTTAAAGCTTCGATTCTCAAGGTATGGTTACGATTCCCCTCGATCTAGATTTTATATGTTTTTCTATATGTGCGATACATGGTTTTTACGGAATAATTGTTATATCACGCTTCCGCTCATCCGTAAATTCCTTCAACAGGTTGGTATCAGAGCAACAAGTTATGGCATTTGAAACAAGTTAGGATTTAGGGTCCAGGATAACATAGAGGGTTAGGAATTCACCTAATGGTCATAGAAGGTTGATTAGAGATATTATGTGTAGTAATTGAGTATGGTTATAATTGCAGCCACCTAGCTCTAGTTCAGACTCAGATCCGTCAGAGCATCCGAGAGAGGAGAGACCTGTACCAGATATGAGAGCAGGACCGTCGCGACCGACACTACCTCAGTCTGGACCTAGAGTGGTCAGGAGGGATCCTATACCTTGTCCCGTTCCACTTCGATGCAGACCCGCATCACCGCGGTCTCAGGCTTCAGTTTCCGGACCTTTGTTCCAGATCTCTGAGCCACCAGTTCCACATCACCGTTATCAGAGGATGAGAAAGGAGAGGGATTACTTTCATAGACAGGTGTTAGAGATGCGTGGGATGCGTTCAGCAGAGGCAGTTATAGCCAGAGATAGAGATAGATTTAGAGATCAGATAGGATAGACACAGATGAGACTCAGGGTTGTGAGGACATTGGTAGAGACGAGGTTGCATGGACTAGCTACTAGCAGAGAGGGAGAGACTATAGTAGGGATGAGAGAGATTTTGGACTTTGCGATGAGGGACATTGGGGAGATTGCCGGACCAGCACTATGAGAGACTAGAGATGATGATCCATGAGCCGGTAGAGACGAGGTTGGGATATTATGTGGATTCCAGTCAGATAGTACATAGATGCATAGTATAGTACCAGCAGTGCATCGGGCTTATAATATCGCCTTGGATTGTTGTTGTATTTTTGTTGTTGTACTTTTGATCGGCAGTTGTAGTTCAGCTATGACATGCTTTACTTTTGGAAGCGTTCTACGCTTGTATCGAATCTTTATATATATGATCACTACTTTTGTAGAACTGTCATTATTTTCTTGTCATGTTATTTCAGCACCATGATTGCCATTCTATTTATTGCAACAGTTGTTTTTTTTTGTAGATACCATTGGAAACCTGTAACCGTCACGGTACCATTTGACGATTTGTAACCCTTGATTCTATCAACCGCATTCTTTTCCATTTATGAATTGTTTGATTAAATCAGTTTTTGTTAATTCATCAGCAATATGCCACCTAGACGAAATACCCGTGCGAATAGTTCCACTGACCAAGAAGGTCAACAGAATACACCCCCAACGGGTCATTTAGATCCGGTTGTAATACAGCTTTTGAACACCCTGACTCAACAAACTATTGCTCTAGCACAACAACAACCACATATCCAACAACAGTTACTACAGCAGCAGCAGCAGCATCAGCAACAACAACATCAACAACAGCAGCACCAACAGGTATTACCCGTGATTACGTTTAAATCTTTTCAAGCAGCAAAACCTCCAGAGTTCAAGGGATCTGCTGATCCAGTTGAGGCAAAGGCATGGTTAAAGGAAATGGAGAAAGCTTTTACGTTGATAGAGGTAACGGGAGAAAAGAAAACTAAGTATGCTAGTTATTTTCTGAAAAATGAGGCAAGTTATTGGTGGGAAACTAGTAAGGCTTTAGAACCTGAAGGGTTAATTACGTGGGAGAGATTTACAAAATTGTTTTTAGAGAAGTATTTTCCTGACTTTATGCGAGATCAAATGGAGTTGAAATTTCTAGAATTGAAGCAAGGTAGTATGACTGTTTCTCAATACGAGACCAAGTTTACCGAGTTGTCTAGGTTTGTTCCGACATACATTTATACGGAGAAGAAGAAGGCCAAGAGGTTCCAACAGGGACTGAGGTCATGGATTCGTAATAAGTTAGCAGTTTTGGAATTAGATACATATGCAGCCGTACTACAGAAGGCAATGATTGCGGAAGGAGAGAGTGATTCATACATGAGAGAGAAAGAGAATAAGAAAAGAAAGGTAGGGACATCTGATAAGGTACAGTCACAGGGAGATCTTCAGAGCCATCCAAACAAGAAACCAGGATTTCAGCCGGGCAGAGGTACAAATTTCAAGAAACCAGATACCGGAAATGCAGGACCAATCAATCGTCCACCAAACAATAATCAGCAAGTAGTTTCCAGACCTCCACTGCCAGAATGCAAGACATGCGGGAAAAGACATCCAGGTATATGCCACATATTGAGTATCACATGTTTTAAGTGTAACCAGAAGGGGCATTATGCCAGGGATTGCAAGACAAGTATTGTGTGTCATCGATGTAAGAGACCAGGCCATAAGATCAAGGATTGTAAAGCGGTAGCACCCGTGAACAACATGATTCGAGCAATAGAGGCACCTCCAGCTGTCTATGTTCAGCCGTAAGCCAGAACTTATAACATGACGACGAGGGAAGAAGTTAGAGACTCCGATATGGTGGCAGGTACACTTCTAGTAAACTCTGTTAATGCTAAAGTGCTGATAGATTCAGGAGCTACTAAGTCGTTTATTTCTGAAATGTTTGCTCGTAAATTAAATTGCTTAATGGAACCTTTAAACGGAGTGTTGAATATAGAGATAGCTAACCAAGATCGTATACCGGTTAGTTTATATTGTCCCCGTTGTGAAGTTGAAATTCTAGGAAACCGTTTTTATGCTGATTTATTACCTTTCAAGTTGGGAGAATTTTATGTGATTTTGGGAATGGATTGGTTAACTAAGTATGATGCGCGCATTGATTGTAAGAAAAAAAGAGTTACTTTAATTACCCTAGAAAGGAAAGAAATAATATTTCAAGGAGAGAAACAGACGAAGAAGTTTTTGACAATGATTCAGACTAAGAAGTTACTAAAGCAAGGATGTGAAACGCATCTCGCATACGTAATAGATACAGAGAAGGAAGTTCCTAAATTAGAAGACATTCCGGTCGTGAGCGAGTTTCCAGATGTTTTTCCCGAAGAGTTACCAGGATTACCTCCAGATAGAGAGATTGAGTTCGCAATAGATTTAACACCAGGCGCGGAACCAGTATCCAAAGCACCATACAGAATGGCACCAGTGGAGATGAAAGAATTGGCTAAGCAACTACATGAATTCTTAGACAAAGGAGTTATCAGACCTAGTGTTTCGCCGTGGGGAGCCCCAGTACTGTTTGTTAAGAAGAAGGATGGGAGTATGAGACTTTGTATAGATTATCGAGAATTGAACAAGCTAACCATCAAGAATAAGTATCTGTTGCCTAGGATAGATGATCTGTTTGATCAGTTGAAAGGAGAGGTTCATTTTTCTAAGATTTATCTACGGTCAGGATATCACTAGTTGAAGATTAAACCAGACGATATATCGAAGACGGCTTTTCGAACAAGGTATGGACATTATGAATTTTTGGTAATGGCGTTTGGATTGATGAATGCACCAACAACCTTCATGGACTTAATGAACAGGATTTTAAAAAAATATCTGGATAAGTTTGTGGTGGTATTCATTGATGATATTTTGATATATTCCAAGACAGAAGAAGAGCATGCTAACCATTTGTGGATAGTGTTGGAGACTTTAAGACGAGAAGAGCTAGACGCAAAATTTTCCAAGTGTGAATTCTGGTTAAGAGAAGTTCAATTTCTAGGGCACGTGGTAAGCAGCGAAGGTATCAAGGTAGATCCAGCAAAGATTGAAGCAGTGAAAGATTGGGAAAAGACCAAGGACGCCAACAGAGGTTAGGAGTTTCTTGGGATTAGCCGGATATTATCGGAGATTTGTTCAGGACTTTGCAAAGATAGCCACACCAATGACTAAGTTGACAAGGAAAAATGAGAGATTCATATGGAATGACAAATGTGAAGAGAGTTTCCAAGATTTAAAGAAGAGACTAACGACGGCACCAGTGTTAATGTTACCAGACGACCAAGGACATTTCGTAATCTATAGTGATGCGTCTTACAAAGGATTAAGTTGCGTGCTTATGCAACATGACAAAGTGATTGCTTATGCGTCAAGACAATTGAGACCTCATGAACAGAAGTATCCTACACATGATTTGGAATTAGCAGCGATCATATTTTCTTTGAAGAGTTGGAGACATTACTTGTACGGAGAGAGATGTGAAATTTACACCGATCATAAAAGTTTGAAGTACATCTTTACACAAAAGGAATTAAACATGAGACAAAGAAGATGGTTGGAGCTAATCAAGGATTATGACGTTTCTATAAATTATCACCCCGGTAAGGCAAACATGGTAGCAGATGCATTGAGCAGAAAAGAAAGATTGAATATGCTGACAATGACCAAAGAATTGTACAGAGAGTTTGAAAAGTTAGAGATAAAAGTACGTGTTCCGAAGGACGCGACAGTTATGATTTGTGCCATAACGTTTCAACCTGAACTGTTGGAGAAAATACAAAAGTGTCAAGAACAAGTCATGAACGACAATGTGATCAAATTAACAGGCGAAGAGATATGTAGTCAACCGGATGATAAGGGGGTTTTAAGGTTTGCTTCTCGAATATGGGTACCTAATGTAGCGGAACTGAAGAATGAAATTTTGTACGAAGCACATAACTCGAAGTATTCAATTCATCCTGGAAGCACGAAGATGTATCGAGATCTAAAAACGAACTTTTGGTGGCCAGATATGAAAAGAGAGATTGATGAATGGGTAAGTAAATGTTTTACATGTCAAAGAGTCAAGGCGGAACATCAACGACCAAGTGAATTACTGCAGCCATTAGAAATTCCTGAATGGAAAATGGGAACACATTGCACTGGATTTTGTGGTAGGATTACCTAGAACGAAGACTAACCATGATGCTATTTGGGTTATCATTGATCGATTGACAAAATCTGCGCATTTTCTTCCGATTAACGAGAGATTCTCGCTGGACAAGTTGGTTCAAATATATTTAAAGGAAATCGTAGTACGTCATGGAGTTCCTGTGTCAATAGTATCCGATCGAGACCCTCGATTCAACTCGAGATTTTGGCGGAGCTTTCAAGAATGTTTGGGTACAGAATTGAAAATGAGTACGACTTATCACCCGCAGACAGACGGTCAGAGTGAAAGGACAATTCAAACCATCGAAGACATGCTGAGAACGTGTGCACTTGATTTTAAAGGTAATTGGGATGATCATCTACACTTAGTGGAATTCTCGTACAACAATAGTATTCATGCGAGTATTGGGATGCCACCTTACGAAGCTCTAAATGGACGGAAGTGTCGATCTCCAGTGTATTGGGAAGAAGTTGGTGAACGAAAGGTGATAGGACCAGAGTTAGTAAAACAGACAAGGGAAGTGATTGAATTGATTCTGAAAAGATTGATAACAGCTCAGAACCGGCAGAAGAAATATGCTGACCTAGCCAGAAAGGATATGGAATTCGAAGCAGGAGAACAAGTGTTACTGAAGGTTTCACCGTGGAAAGGACTAGTCAGATTTAGTAAGAAAGGGAAATTGAGTCTGAGATATGTTGGACCGTTTGAGATTTTGAAGCAAGTTGGGAAAGTAGCTTACGAGTTGGCCTTACCCCCGCATATGCAGCACATTCATAATGTGTTTCACGTATCCATGCTTAAGAAGTATCGACCAGATTCGAACCATGTAATAGAATATGAACCCATAGAGGTCCAAGCAGATTTGTCTTATGTAGAACGACCAATTCAGATATTGGATCGTAGGGAGAAAGTGTTAAGGAATAAATCGGTAGCGTTAGTGAAAGTTCTGTGGAGGAATCCTAGAGTAGAAGAGTCTACCTGGGAGTTAGAAAGTGATATGTTAGAGAAGTATCCCCAGTTGTTTCCTTGATCAGATTCCGAGGACAGAATCTTATTAAAGGGGGAAGGATGTAAGATCCGTGAACTTTATTAATAATATAAATTGTATTATATGTGTAGAATAATTATTGTGGAGTATTTGGAGTTTTAATTATTAAGATTGTTGAGTGATTATGTGCTAAATTGGTGTGTCGGAAGCCCCTTTCAAATATTTTGTCATTTGAAAATATCTTCAATTTTGAGCCCCGTTTTGAAAATTCAAGGGCCCCGTTGAAATTTTGTTCATCATTATTATTCCTTCGTCATTCGTGTCTGAATCATTATCGGAGGATTTCTTCGTATCATTATATCCCTCATTATCCGATACTATCAATATTATCTGTTTTATTCAGAAAGGAGAAAAATTATTCTGAACCCTAATTGTTTAGGGCGATTGATATATCGTTCATATCAATAATACATATGTTATAGCCCCAGTATTCTTGAGCATTCGTTATATAAATGATATGTATTTATATGGATAATTATCAGTCCTTTTGGATGATTATCACCTCGTAAAACGTGAACTTTACTTTATTAAAGATTTAAAGTGATCCAGTGGATCTATATCGATCCAAAAATGTCGTTTGGGGTATTATTTTCCACTAAGTATAAAAAGGAGATTCGTATATTATTATATGTATAATACATATATAAATACAAAAAAATATAAAAATTCCCGAACCGTGTTCTTCGTGTTCTTGAAAATCAAAATCAATTTCGAAGGTGTTATTGAAATCCAAATCTCAAGTTCAAGTACTCAAATCAAAGGTCTTGAGCTCTAGTTTCAGAATCTTCCAACCATATCATCATCTCGTAATTTTTCGATTTTATATGGATTTTTCAATATTCTAATTAAATTAGGGTTCTTGATAAAATTTGGGGATTTTCATTCTGTTTATTCTCCGTTCAATTGATTGCTTCTAACATGTTCCTAGGGTTCTAATTAGTACGAATCCATGCTTTAATTTCATGTTCATATCCAGTTTTGAGAAATTCGATTTTAGGGTTTTTCCCGATTTTTATTTTGATTAGTCTGTTCATATGAATGATCTGACATTGTTTTTGGTAGAGGGCTTTCATTGTATGTGTTCTTAGCTTCATTTTGACATAAAGAACGTAGAGTTTCATGTACGATTTTAGTAGATCGGAAAATTTGTTCGAGGTCGCCGGAATTTGATCGGGATTAGGATTCCGGCTGTGTTTTGGTTTGTTTTTGATCAGAATGGATTGCTGAGTGTTTAAGGAATGTTTTGATGTAAAAAGCCCCAATTTTTATTGCGTTTTTGAGTCGCCGGAATATGGAAAAACCCACCGGATTCAGGAAAATTCCGGTTTGTTCTTCCCGACCCATTTTTGTTCTTCCCAACCCGTTTACCCGAATGGTTGACCCGGTTTCAATCTTCGAAACCCTAATTCATTTTCAGAAAACTGTTTTTGAATTTTATTTTTAAATTTAATTCGAAAATAGTTTAAAATTTTATAAAAATCATATTTTTATTTTTAAAATACATTTTTAAATTCAGAAAATTCTGAAAAATTATATTTCTTTATTTAAATTCGAAAACTGATTAAATTTAATTATTTTAATTATTTTTAATTAATAATTAATTTAATTAATTGATTAATTAGTTAATTCTTAATAATTAATAATTAATTAGATTTAATTAATTTAAAATTAAGTTTAATTATTTTCTAGTTTGATTTAATTATTTAAAAATAGTGTGAGTGTTTGAAAAGTGTCAATTAATTTTATTAATTGATTTAATTGTTTTTAAATGCTTATAATGGGATTAAAAATCTGATTTTCGATTTAAAAATTGTTTGGGGCTAATTTAAATTCAAATAAACCTCGAATATTGTTTTAAAAATATTTATAAGTACTATATGGTTTATATATAGTGGAATAATGTGTTTATTGTCCGTAAATGCTATGTATAAAGATTAGTGTTTGAGTTTTGACTATCGTAAAATAGATCGGGTGTTCGATAAATCTCAGAAATGGCCTGATAGACTATTTAGACTTAAAAAAAATGGTTACAAGTGATATATCAAGGCTAAAATAAAATGGTTAGTTGTCCTAATATGAGTTATGTATTATAGAATCGAGTTCCCGAGGCAAGGGAAAAAAGAAGGTAGATTAGCGAACGGTAGAGTTTTGGCTACGTCGGACCAGACAAGTATCTATGCCTTTACTTATTATTCAAATGACAATATTTTCAACTTTATGTGCATGTCAACATTAAATCAACACCAATGATTCAATCCTTATCTTGTATATGAGCCGATAACACTATTTCCATAAAAATTCCTGATTCTTTTGATTATTCACAGTCTTGTTGGATATTGAGAATCTTCACCTCCAAATCCACATTGTATACATTATAACCTTGTTTGCTTCCTTGAAACGAATGTGTTGCTCCTTTGAAACCATTCTGAACTTGTTTCACAGACTTTATTTGATCTTAATCAGTTGAAGCTCTTTTGCAATTATTATACCATTTCACTTTTGTTGTGATTATTGTGAAGCATGTATTGCTATTATACTGTGATAGAATTGGAATGTTTTAAAAATTGGGACCAATAATGGTCGGACCAGATTTATGGTCGGAATTAATTAAGGCCAAGATGGCCAAGGATCCTAGTAGAGGACTTTGCTATAAGCAAGTCCGGGGTTGATGCGTGACTGATCAGCAGCTCAACCTTTGATTTGAATATGATAAATAAAAATCCAATTCTAATCCTTTTTCTTCAGATGAGATTGATATAATCGTACGTTGTGCATTGATTCGAATATTTGTGATTTCCTTTCATTATGAAACTGCATTGGATATATATATTGCTTGTTGAGCACGTTTGACTCATACTTGTTGTTTTCTAACCCTATTCCAGTGAAGCGAGAGAATGAGCAGACATAACGCGAGTGGTAGTTCTCCAGATGCTAGGAGACCACCCCGAGTGATTGTCATTGGTCGGGTAGTTGTCTTATTTTGGAAGTAGACTAGATGTCTAGCTTTGTATATTAAGTTGTTTAATAATAACTTTGAACTGGTTTGTAATAAAAACGTTGACTTAGAAGCTTGTTTCATGCCATAATCTGGATGCGGTCTTGGATAAGGGGTATTTTATATTATTATTATATTATGCATGTGCTATATTCAGGTATGTTGAGCTTCGTTGGTCGAGTGACTCCCCAAATCTGTATCTCGGGTTTGGAGGGCGTTACAGTTGTAGCAACCCATTGCAAAATAAATACAACATTTATTTTCTGAGAAATTCTCTTGTGTCTACTTATATTTGCAATTCGTAAATTGATAAACTTTAATCTTAGTTTTAAGTTGTTGGAACATAGATTGAGATTTATCAGTATTGCATTCAACCCCCCCTTTTGCAATAGTCAAGGACCAACAACTGGTATCAGAGCAGACAAATTGTTCTACAAATCTGAGATCATGACAAGTATGCAGAAGTCAAGTAGCATAAAGATTCCAGCTTTTGATAAGGAGAATTACAATGTGTGGAAAACAAAAATCTTGTTGTTTATCAAAGCTGTGAATCCATTATACTTGGGTATCCTCCAAAATGGTCCCTTTGTTCCACAGAAGGAAATTGAAGCCTCGACTGTGGATGGTGTTCTTATTCCAGCACACTGGATTGCCAAATTACCTTCAGAGTTTCTGGAGCCAGAAAAAGAGAAGGTGGCCTTGGATGATTACTTGAAACTCATCTTACTGGATGCTCTCACTTTGGACAAAGCCATGTGTAGGAACGTTATTGGGTGCTCATCAGCCAAGGAAATGTGGAATAAGATTGAGCTATTATGTGAAGGAAGTGAAGAGGTGAAGGACAATCAAAGACATATTCTTATCTCACAATATGAAGCTTTCATGGCAAAGTCAGGAGAAGATCTAACAACAATGTTTGAGAGGTTTAGCAAACTGCTGACTGGGCTACAGATTCATGGCAAGTACTATGATAGGAAAGAGCTAAATGTTAAGTTCTTACTCACATTTCCTGAGCATCTAGAGCACAGAATCACTGCCATAAGAAAAGGAAGAAATCTAAACAATGTTTCCCTTGAAACATTATATGGTGTGCTTAAGTCATATGAGCTTCAATTTTTCCATAAAAGAGCTATACAAGCTGGATCAAGAGGAAAGATGGCTAATATGTCTGGTGCTCTTGTAGCTCATGTGCCAAGAATCACTCAACCTAGTGAAAGAATCCAAATCACCCAACCTGCTCCAGTACCTACACTCAAGATTGAAGAGGTTGTAGATGATGATGAGAAGGTAGTGCTACAACTAACTGATGTTGAAGATGAAGACTTCTATTCTATAGAAGAAATGGAAAAGATGGATAATCCAACCATGGCTTACATGGCTAAGAAGTTCAAGAACATAAGGTTCAAGAGAAACAAGCCATATAAGTCTCAAGGTTAGACATCAAGGTTCAGCAAAGGGAATTCCTCCAAGGTTGAAGGTGGTGCCACAAGAGGTGGTTACAAAACAGGGATGGTGGACAGATCCAAGTTTAGGTGTTACAACTGCAATGAGCTTGGTCATTTTGCTACTGAGTGCAGAAGACCAAAGCAGAATCAAAGGATGGATAAAGGGTCAAGTGGACACTTCAAGAAAGGACATGGAAAAGCCTATGTTGCTGAAGGAAAATGCTGGGATGATACTGATGATGAAGAGGAAGAGGAATATGTGAATCTAGCCCTCATGGCTAAGTCTGATGAGGTCTCCTCTAGCTCTCCAAGTCAGGTACCTTCACTTGTCTTACTTGAAATGTTTAAAGATGAATACAAACAAACCGTGGAGGAGTTGAGTGCAGAAATGTTTAATGTTCATACTAGTTTAACTGCAGCCAATGAAGAAATTTCTAGGTTAACTAAACTAAATGAAACACTCACTTCTGAGAATGAGATGCTTTTGTTAAGGACCGGTCGATTAGAGTCTCTAAGGAGAATGCTAAACTTAAAAATGAATTAGTCTGTGCTAAAGAAATAGAAAAGTTTCTAAGGAATAAAATTAGTGAAAATGAATTCAAGATCAAAGCCTATAGAAACTCTTCTAAGCAACTTCAAGATTATCATGAGAAACACACAGAGGATCAAAAAGTAGGGATAGGTTTTGAGTATGGTAGAAGACCTGGTAAGGAAATTTTGAGTCAGGATTGCTCAACTGATGTCTCTGTCAAACCTCATGTCCTCAAGAAGATCAACAAACCAATTTTTAAACTTTATGAACTTGAGTTTGATGAGGAAGCCATGCTCATCAAGCAACAACTTGATGATGAGGTTGAGTGTGTTGACAGTACAACAGTTGGAGGAAAAGATACTGTCAAAATCCCCAAGACAACAACTCTCCCAAACAATCTGACAGAATGTTCTAAAGATGCTGTCAGTAATGGCAAGACAAAAACTTCCAAAGATACTGTCAAGAGAGCTTCAAAGACAGTAACTTCCAAACCTACTGTCAAGACAGAAGGTGTAAAAGGTACTGTCAAGGAAAGCTCGACAGCAACTTCAGAACATCATGTTGACACAGTTACCTACAAGTCTAAAAACAGGAATGGTAAGTTAGGAAATGGCAATGCTAATGTTGGTAGTGCTCCCAGAAAACTATGCAATAATTGTGGCTCTCCACATCACTTAACTCATGTTTGTAAGAAACCAAAAGAGGTAAAGGACAATGTGACCAAGATAAATGGTAACTTACATAGAACCCCCATTATGCATAGATCGATGGTAGTTTGCAATAACATTGATTGTATGCCTTGTAAAATAACTGCCATGAGTACTTGTTTCAATCTGCCTATTTCATCTACTGAACAATGTCTCTATATGCAAACTGTTGAGACTTCTGAGCCTACTGGAAACAGTAAGAAGGCTACATCCACTAAAAAGAAGACCAAGTCTAATTCTAAAGCCAAGTGGGTGAAGAAAGGAGTCCAACAGAAGATTCCTGATGTGATTGTTAAAGTTGAAAATGATGAATACTCTTGTGATACTGAATTAGCAGGACCCAACAAGGATTGGGTACCATATGCCTCTTAAATACAATTTGTTTTGCAGGGTAAGAATAAGGAGCAAGTCATATGGATCATTGACAGTGGCTGCTCAAGACACATGACTGGTGATAAAGCCCTGCTATCACAATTTGTGGAAAAAGCTGGCCCAATCATAACCTTGGGAGACAACAGCAAAGGTTACACAGTGGGATATGGCTGTTTGGAAATTGGGAATGTGGTCATTAATGATATTGAACTTGTTGATGGACTAAAGCACAACCTGCTCAGTGTCAGCCAATTCAGTGACAAAGGATTCAAGGTTGATTTTGACATGATGGTGTGCAATATCTATCACAAGAAGGATGGAAGCCTCTCTTTGAAAGGGGTAAGGAAAGGAAGCCTATTTTTTGCTGATCTAAGCTCAACAAAGAAGGACAAGATTTACTGTTTCTACAGTAAAGCTACTGTTGGTGATAGCATGCTTTGGCACAGGAAACTCTCTCACCGAAACTTCAAAACAATGAATATGCTGATGAAGAAGGAACTAGTAAGAGGACTACCTCAACAGGAATTCTGTCAAGAAGGACTGTGTGAGGACTGTCAAATGGGAAAATTGAAGAGAGCTGTGCACAGGTCAAATCAAGTCAACACCAACACAGAACCACTCAAACTAATTCACATGGATCTCTTTGGACCAGTAAATGTTCCATCATTAACCAAGAAGAGATATCCATTAGTTATGGTGGATGATTATTCTAGGTATACTTGGGTAAAGTATCTAGAATCAAAAGATGAAGCTGCTCAAGTTATCATTGATCACTTAAGAGTTCTTGACAGAACTCCAAATGCCAAGGTTCAAATTCTGAGAAGTGACAATGGTACTGAGTTCAGAAATGCCACACTTGGTAATTTTTGCAAAGATGAAGGAATTGTGCAACAATTTTCTGCTGCAAGGACACCACAACAGAATGGAGTTGTAAAAAGGAAGAACATAACTCTCATTGAAGCTGCCAGAACTATGCTTCATGATGCAAAGTTTCCTACATACTTCTGGGCAGAAACTATTAACACAGCTTGTTACACACAGAACAGAACCTTGATCAACAAGACTCATGGGAACACTCCTTACTACTTGCTAAATGAAAAGAAACCTACTGTGAAGTACTTTCATGTGTTTGGTAGCAAATGCTTCATGATGAAAGACAACCATGAAAAGAAAGGGAAATTTGACACCAAAGCTTATGAAGGTATTTTCATGGGTTATGCTCTAGAAAGGACTGCTTACAGAGTCTATCTTTTGGAACACAGGATCATAGATGAAATTGTAAATGTCACATTTGATGAAACCAAGTTTCCTGGACTGCATGAAGATGGTCAAATGCAGATTCTTAGGTTTGAGAATCAAGGATACTTGGAGGAAGAAGAAATTGTTGATGAAGAACCCACATTCACTCAAACTGTTGATCTTGAAAAAGATGATGTCATTGAAAATGATACTAATCAAACTCCAGCTTAGTTGAAAAAGACTATTTCAGGAAATATTCAAAATGATTGTGACTCTGGAGATGTTAAAGAAAATGGTGGAGACAATTACCCTAGTGAAGACTCAGTTTCCCAAACTGAGGCTACTGTTTTAGACCAAACAAGAAGCTTGCCTAGAACCACAAGGTGGAACAAGGATCACACAAATGACCTAATTATTGGAGATCCTTCTTCTGGGGTGAGAACCAGGAACAATGTTTCTGCTGACAACATGTTTTCCTGTTTTCTGTCTCAAGTGGAGCCAAAAGATATTGATGAAGCATTGCTGGATTCTGATTGGGTGATTGCTATGGAAGAGGAACTCAACCAGTTTGAAAGAAACAATGTATGGAAATTGGTTCCAAGACCAAAAGGAAAGTCAATTATTGAGACAAAGTGGGTTTTTCAAAAACAAATTGGATGAGAATGGAAATATGACAAGAAACAAGGCAAGGATAGTGGCTAAAGGTTACTGTCAACAGGAAGGAATAGATTATGATGAGACATTTGCACCTGTTGCCAAACTTGAAGCTATTAGGATTTTTCTAGCCTTTGTTGCACACTGTAATTTCAAGGTGTTCCAAATGGATGTCAAAAGTGTTTTTCTAAATGGAGAGTTGGAGGAAGAAGTGTAGGTTGAACATCCACCAGGTTTTGAAGATGCTGAGTTGTATGATTTTGTGTACAAGCTGTTCAAAGCACTTTATGGATTGAAACAAGCTCCAAGAGCCTGGTATGATACCCTCTCTGCCTTTCTATTGGAAAACCAGTTTACAAGAGGTGTAGTAGATAAGACTCTTTTCTACAAGAATCATGGCAGAGACATCATTCTGGTTCAAATCTATGTTGATGATATCATCTTTGGTTCATCAAATGAGAAGCTGTATGAAAAGTTTTCATCTCTAATGAGAAACAAGTATGAGATGAACATGATGGGAGAACTGTCATTCTTCCTTGGTTTACAAGTTCTTCAGAAAGATGATGGAATCTTCATTTGTCAAGCAAAGTATGTCAAGGAACTTCTCAAGAAGTTCAACCTAGAAGATTCATC
This sequence comes from Heracleum sosnowskyi, assembly GCA_030848705.1. Taxonomy (NCBI): domain Eukaryota; kingdom Viridiplantae; phylum Streptophyta; class Magnoliopsida; order Apiales; family Apiaceae; genus Heracleum; species Heracleum sosnowskyi. The sequence goes on along the minus strand of CM061243.1, from coordinate 108,499,497 downwards.
ACCTACAAAGACTCCCATCTCTACATCAACCAGTTTGGATCTAGACTCCAAAGGGAAGAAAGTGGACTCTCATTCTTACAGAGGCATAGTTGGATCTCTTCTCTACCTAACTACTAGCAGACCTGACATAGTGTTTGCTACATGTCTCTGTGCAAGGTTTCAAGCTGATCCAAAGGAGTCACACTTGGTAGCTATCAAGAGAATTTTTAGATATCTAAAGGGCACTCCTAATCTAGGCCTTTGGTATCCTAAAAATATTGGATTTGAGCTAGTGGGGTACTCTGATTCAGACTATGCTGGGTGTAGGATTGACAGAAAAAGTACAATAGGAAGATGTCAATTTCTTGGTGGAAGATTGGTGTCATGTGTTAGATATAATTGCTGATGTTTGTTCATCAGTGTTTAAGCAACAGGTGATCATCAGAGTTTACATGGAAGCCAGTCAGAGTTTGTTAAAGTCTGACGTGGTGATAGTTGAATTAGCTGTCGGTGCTGAATTGAATATTCTAGAAGCAATATATTCTGAAGATGGAAAGAAGCAGAATATATTGATACAGCTAAGGAGACGGAATAGAAGACTGAAGCAATCCTTAATTGATATGAATTGTATAGCTAACTTATAGGAATATCAATTAGAGATGGATTGTATGTAGTTGTGTATTATATAAACACAGATAGGTTATCCCTAGAAGGAATGCGATAATTGAAAACATTATTCTTGTAACCTAGAAGCTCTTTGTGATTCATTAACATCATAAAGAGAGAAGCTGTTAATATAATTACAGTTTGTTGATTTACAAACTTGTGTTCTTGATTGTTATTCTCATACATACTTGATTATATTGTGTATTCGGCCTAACAATTGGTATCAGAGCCAAGGCTGTTTAATATATACAGTTTTTCGATTCAAACACAGTAATAATCATGTCTGAAGAAAATCAAGCTCCTCCCAAGGTTGAACAGGTTAAACCTAATTCTGTGAGTCGGTATGAAACAATCAGGGTTCCAATTCTCAGGCCAGTGGAGTATCCAATTTGGAAGGTGAAGATGACCATGTTTCTGGAGGCTACAGATCCAGAATATCTTGACAGAATCAATGATGGTCCTCATATGCCGACTAAATTGTCTCCTGTTGTTGATGGTCAAGAACAAAAGACTGTTCCAAAGGAAAAGAAAGATATGACTCCTGAGGACATCTCATCAATTGCAAAGGATGCAAAAGTTAGACATCTACTCCACAGTGCTTTAGACAATGTTATGTCTAACAGAGTAATTGGCTGTAAAACTGCCAAGGAGATATGGGATGCTTTAGAAGTCAGGTGTCAAGGAACCAGTGCTATAAAGAAAAACAGGAAAACAATACTCACTCAGGAGTATGAGCACTTTGATTCAAGAACCAATGAAACCTTGACTGAGACATATGACAGATTCTGTAAACTGCTGAATGATTTATCTCTAGTTGATAAAGAATCTGATCTTGAAGAATCAAATCTCAAATTTCTCTTATCTTTACCTGAAAGATGGGATTTGAAGACAACAACTATAAGAGATAATTACGAACTTGCTGAAACTGAACTTGATGAGATTTATGGGTTACTGAAAACTCATGAATTGGAAATAGAACAAAGAAACAGAAGATCAAGCAAGAAGACAAAATTTGTTGCTCTCAAAGTTGAGGAGAAGCCCATCAAGAAGGAATCATCAAGGAAGAAAGCCAAGGGAAAGGCTTTAGTCATTAAATCTGACAGTGAGTCATCAAACACTGATGATGGCTCAAACACTGATGATGAAGCTTCTGACTCTGAGGATGATGAAGAACAGATGATGCAAATGGCTACATTGATGGTGAAGACCTTCAAGAAGATGGGATTCAAGAACTTCAAGAAAGGAAAGAGATTCTCAAGGAAAGATTCAAACTCTGAAAGGAAAAGTTTTAGAAAGTCTGATGGAAGGGAGACCAAGTCTGGCAAGAAGGATAAATCTGAAATCCAGTGCTACAAGTGTAAGGAGATGGGTCACTATGCCCCAGAGTGCAAGAAAGGAAAATCTGAGAAAGCACTCATCTCTAAAGGCAAAGACTGGGCAGATACTTCAGACTCTGATGAAGGAGTAAATTATGCTCTTATGGCAACTGTCAAAGATGAGACTGAATCATCTGAAAATAAGGTACCCCTAACTACTTATGCTTATGACACTGATAATATATCTGAATTAAGAGTATATCTGAAAAGCGTACATGTTAGTTATAGGGATCAGACTTTAGAGAATGAGAGAATTAAATCTGAGAATGTTAAGCTTAAAGACAGAAACAAGTTTCTTGAAGGAGAACTTGAAAATATGAAGCAGATTCAAAAAGAAAGAGATGATGCTGTTTATGTTGAACAGGAATTGCTTAAGAGATATAAGCAGCTCGAATCTGATCTAGAAAAAGAAAGAAAAATAATCAAGACTTGGGCAAACTCTGGAAGAGACACTCATCAAGTGTTTCAGACAGATTCTGTAGGTTTAGGCTATTGTGAAAATGATGAACTTAGGTTTAAAGACAAGGTTAAGGTCAAACCACAACTTAAACCTGTGAAATTTGTTCCAGAGTCCACTAAGTTAAAATCTGTTATAGTAAGAGAAGCTGATATGGAATCAGATGAAACCTGTGAAAGACAGGAAAATATTATAACAGAAAATCTTATGGAATTAGAAGCTGTTAGAAAGCCAGTAAAAACCTGTGAAAACAGGTTAATGTTGGCTTGATGACAGGAAAACAGTTCAATCATAAGCTCAAAGAGGTAAAGTCTGCAATGAAACCAAAAGGGTCCAAGAAGAATAGGAATGGAAAGCTAGGCATAAATAAAAGAAATAATCATTTGTCTACTGACGTAGCTCCAAGGAAAACATGTTATAACTGTGGTAGTACTAACCATCTTGCTAGATTTTGCAATAAGAACAAAGATATTAATTATTTACCTTCTACATCAGGAGTAAAGAATAATTATGTAAGGGTTAAACCACAGACTTTATGCACACACTGTGGGAGCACTTGGCATTCCATTTATACTTGCAAGAGTTATCATGCTATTTATCATAACTATTATGAGCTAAAACCCAACTTGAAATGGGTTAGGGCAAACTCTGCAAGTGTAAAGTCTGACAATGTTAGTTTAAACTCTGTTGATAGTAATTCCGCTGCAAAAGCTAACACTGTTAAGAAAGACAAAGGATCCAAGCAAGTCTGGGTCCTTAAAACTAACACTTAGTGTTTGTTTGTGATTGCAGGGCATAAAAGAGAGAACCCTTATCTTGGACAGTGGATGCTCAGGACACATGACTGGAAATAAAGCCCTGCTATCAGATTTTGAGGAGAAGGCTGGCCCAAAGGTTTCCTATGGAGATGGCAACATAGGACGTACTATGGGATATGGCAATATCAATCTTGGAAGTGTCATCATCACAAATGTAGCTCTAGTCTCAGGACTCAAGCATAATTTGCTATCTGTGAGTCAAATCTGTGACAGAGGAAACCATGTAGATTTTCATACTGAACATTGTGAAGTTATCAGTAAATCTACTGGAAAAGTTGTTCTAGTTGGACACAGGCGCAACAACATTTATGAAGCGAGTTTGGTAACAAACTCTGATGGAAAAACAGTGTGTCTGTCTGCAAGAATGTCAAATGAAGAGAGTTGGAATTGGCATAAGAAGCTCTCTCATCTCAATTTGAACAACATCAATGAGCTAATAAGAAAGGATCTTGTAAGGGGACTTCCAAAATCAATACTCAGTCTAGATGGCCTATGTGATTCTTGTCAAAAGGCCAAGCAAACGAAGTCATCTTTCAAGAGTAAATCTGAATCTTCAGTAGTGGAACCTTATCATCTTCTACATGTTGATCTCTTTGGACCAGTGAATGTGATGTCTATGGGCAGAAAGAAATATGCTCTAGTAATTGTTGATGAATATACTAGATATACATGGGTGTATTTCTTATCAAAGAAGGATGAAACTGCTCAAACTCTGATGGATCATGTAAATCTACTGGACAAAGGATCACAGTACAAAGTCAAAATAATAAGGAGTGATAATGGAACTGAATTCAGAAACTCAATTATGGAAGCTTTCTGCAAGGAAAGAGGAGTGAAACAAGAATTTTCTGCACCTGGAACTCCACAGCAAAATGGTGTAGTTGAAAGAAAGAACAGAACTTTAATTGAAGCAGCCAGAACTATGCTTGACGAAGCAAAATTGCCAACTTATTTCTGGGCAGAAGCTGTTCAAACTGCTTGTTTTACTCAAAATGCTACACTGATCAACAAGCATGGGAAAACACCATATGAGATGGTGAAAAATAAGAAGCCAAATTTGAAATATTTTCATATATTTGGATGCAAATGCTTTGTGTTGAAGACTCATCCTGAACAGTTGACCAAGTTCGAGTTAAAAGCTGATGAAGGAATTTTTGTTGGCTATCCATTGTCAACAAAAGCGTTCAGAGTATACAATCTGAGAACAAAGGTGATCATGGAGTCTATACATGTGTCATTTGATGACAAGAAAATAACTGGACTTGATGACTTAGATAAATATGATCAACTGCGCTTTGAAAATGAAGATTTATTCTCTGATGATGTAAACTCTGATGAAGGAGTACCGACAAACTCTGATGAAGCGGTTCTGACAAACTCTGACGAAGCATACTCTGAACCTCTACTGGTAAATACTGGAGAAACTGGAAATTCTCAAATTGAACAAAATAGAGAACCAGTTGAGGGGGAGCGTGAAGAAGCTCAACAAGACACAGCAAGTGAGTCAGTTGAGGAAACTGATTCAAACTCTAACAGTTTAAACTCTGAGCCATCCAATTCAGGGGGAGCTTCAGATGCTGCAGAAAGTCAACATATGAATCAGGAGAGCATGGATCAAGGGGGAGGATTCAATAATGATGCAAGGAACCACTTACCAACAGCAAGAAAGTGGACACATGCACATACACCTGATCTTATAATTGGAGATCCTGATGCTAGTGTAAGAACTAGAAGTGCTACTACAAATGAATGCCTGTATCATGCTTTTTTGTCTCAAACAGAACCAAAGAAAGTGGAAGAAGCTCTTCAAGATGCTAACTGGATAACAGCAATGCAAGAAGAGTTAAATGAATTTGAAAGAAATGAAGTCTGGACACTTGTACCTAGACCAAAGAATAGATCAATTGTAGGTACAAAGTGGGTTTTCAGAAACAAGACTGACAATGAAGGTGTGATTACAAGAAACAAGGCTAGACTTGTGGCTAAAGGTTATTCACAACAGGAAGGAATTGACTATGATGAAACCTTTGCTCCAGTTACAAGATTGGAGGCCATAAGAATTTTTCTGGCCTATGCTGCACACAAGAAGTTTAAAGTCTTTCAGATGGATGTGAAAAGTGCTTTTCTCAATGGGAAGCTTGAAGAAGAAGTGTTTGTTGAGCAACCACCAGGATTTGTAGATTCCAAGCATCCAGATTATGTCTACAGGCTTGACAAGGCATGATAGGGTCTCTTCTGTATCTCACAGCAAGTAGACCTGATATCATGTATGCCACATGTCTTTGTGCAAGATTTCAAGCAGATCCCAGAGAGCCTCATCTAACAGCTGTAAAAAGGATTTTCAAATATCTCAAAGGAACCATAACTTTGGGTTTGTGGTATCCTAGAGAATCAGAGTTTAAGCTAATTGGTTACTCTGATGCAGATTTTGCAGGTTGTAAGATAGACAGAAAAAGTACAAGTGGAAGCTGTCAATTCTTAGGTGACAGATTGGTTTCTTGGTATAGCAAGAAACAGAAGTCAATTTCCACATCCACTGCAGAAGCAGAGTATATAGCTGCTGGTAGCTGTTGTGCACAGATTTTATGGATGAAGAATCAGTTGCTGGATTATGGGTTAAGGTACTCTAAAATACCTATTTACTGTGATAACCAAAGTGCTATTGCTATGACAGGTAACCCAGTACAGCATTCCATGACCAAGCACATCAGCATAAGGTATCATTTTATCAGGGAACATGTGGAGGAAGGAAACATTGAGCTTCATTTTGTGTCTACAGACCAACAACTTGCAGATATCTTCACCAAACCTTTGAGTGAAGCTACTTTTACAAGATTGGTAAATGAACTTGGAATGATCTCTGGTTTTGACTAGAGATACGGGTTAGACTCAAAAACTATACATGTTTGATTTTTATGCTCATGATTCCTTGCATGTATTAACTGTTATGAGTACCAGTGTCATAAACTCTGAAAGTAAACTCTGATGCTAAACTCTGTGAGTAATAAAGTGTTGGTCATACTCTGATAGTTACAGTCTAATGCTATACTCTGATTGTAATTTTGTCTGAAACATATGGACCAATGAAGAAATTTGTATGAAACATAATTCTCAGTAAGTAATTATGAATCCTTAAGAGTTGTATAGATTCTGATCTCAAATATGTGTAGTAAGTTAACACAGCATGATACTGTCTCTATATTTATACCATCTCTTAGTTTATTGATCCTATACACTGAGATTGTATTAGCTGTTTGCATTTTCTCTCATAAATTAATTGCATTAACTGATGAAAAGTCTAAACTCTGATTATAAATTGTAAATAATTCACCCTCAAATCAAAAGATGCCAAAAAAGAGCACAAATTCCTTTGAGATCATGTTGTGCCTAGGACGATCCAGGAACTTATTGTATGAAATAAGGGCTAAAATCTTTGATTTTTGGTGACTAGTGCCAACCACTGATTACTGGAAAAATAAATAAATAATAATAATAAAAATATATATATATATATATATAAAGGGGGTGAAAAATAAAAGATATATTCAAATGAAAGGATATCAGTATACAGAGTTTAGATATAAAAATCAGATTTTATGTTCTACATGAGAGTTTAGGCAACCAGTTTTTACTGCTTAAGTTTGTGGATTTTATGCACTTTGAGATGATCTAAATATTGATTTTGGTAAACTCTGCTATTGCACACACAATTCTTCACACCTGTACAGTTTGAGAAAAGAGTTTATTGACAAAGAAGGATAAATGGTAAACACTGATGTATTGTGTGAAATACGCCGAGGTAATTTTGTTTTAATCTCTGATGGTTAAAATGATTTCTTTGTTTCAGACATTTTATAATTTTGAGATTAGACATTTGTTTAGAAATTTGAAAGAGTATGATTACAAACGGTTCATATTTGTATTAAACAGAGAAGAAAGAGGATGAGTGTTTTGAACAATGTGAAAAGCGGTAATTATGGCTATTTTTACTGCGCGTGTGTATTGGAAGTTGTTACATACAGCTGTCAGCGTATGCTTGTTTGACATCTGTCCCACTCACACATTTTTCAAAGACGCCTGCTGTGTGTAGTAATGATTAAAACGATTGAGTTTTAATTTTCACAGCCATTATTTAAACTTACTACACATAAACGGTTCATTCTTTTACACACTTCATCTTTTACTCACAAACACTGTCTCAAACACTTTCACTGCATCCATTCTATATTTTTCTCTGTCTTATTTCTTGCTTTCTTCAAAACGTTTCTAATGGCTACAACAATGTTTACTGCTTCTGGGTTAGATTTTGTTCCAAATAACTATGCTGCTCCTTTGGCAAATGAGAACGCACCGGAGGCGTTTCATTTGATTCAGGATTTTTTGTCAAATTCTGATATTGGCACTGCTCTCACCGCACCTTTGAAGCTGTCTACATCTCAAATCAGGACTCTTTGGCAGACAGGTACTTATGATAATGGAGGAGAGTCTGGGTCTCCGTCCATAATTTTTGAATTTCAAGGAGACGAGTTTATAGTTACTCCAACTACTGTTCGTGATGCTTTGGGTCTTGAGGATTTCAATGCTTTCACAATCTCTATTGGTGATTTTGAGTTGGTTAGAATGATGAGAGAAATAGGCTACTCTGGACCATTGACAAAGATTGGTCAACTAAAAAGGCCGTTTTTGCGCAAGGAATGGAGTTTCTTTTTCGACTGCATTACCAGGGCTTTTGGAAAGAAGTGCACGAATTGGGATGCAATTCCCACTGATAGTCTACAAATCGGGTATTCTCTTCTTTATGGAGGTAATTTTGATGTTGCTAGGCTAGTTTTAACTAATATTGGTGAGAAAATGCTAGAGAATAGGAATGTTGTTTATTTCTCTAGATTTTGTCAATTGTTATTCAACTTTTGTTGTCCTGATGTTGAGATCTTAGAGGATGATGTCATTCTCTCGTTTAAATTGCATAAACGTATATTCTCTGATCTCACTAATAAAGATAACAAGAAAGGAGATGTTGGTGTTTTAATGTTGCCTGAGTCTGTGCAACAATTTCTGGTCAATTCACAACAACAACAACTCCTTGCCAATGCTGAAGCTGGACCTTCTGTGTCTCAATCACAGAGGTCAAAGAAATCAAAATTGAGGGCTGTTAAATCTGCTAGAGTGAAGCCATCAACTACTGAAGCTGGGGTATCAAATGCTGCTGATATGCCTCAGGAGAAAAGGATAAAGAAAAGAAGAGCAAACAGGGCAAAGTCTGATGATGATGATGAGGAGAGTGAAACTGATGTTGAAACTCTTCATCAGAGGAAAAGAAGATTGGTAGCAGCACATTTATTTGGTGCTGAGAATGTTTCCTCAAAGGTTGTTGAAGCTCCTGAAGTTGAGTCTCAGGAGGATGAAGCTGTCAATGTGGACAGAGTGTCTATGGAAGTTGCAGCTCCTGCTACTGCTAATCAGGAGATTATGAATAACGCTACTGTGCCTACTGAGGACATAGCAAATGCTTATGTAGAGGATGTTATGCCTGCTAAGGAAAATTTCTTTGAAGATTCTGCATGGGATTTTGATTTTGAAGCCCATCCTAGTATCAGTGTTTGTGATACTGAGGATGTGGCAGCTGATCAAGCCACCTTGGTCATTGAAGATTCTGTTGCTTCTCACACAGAGAATCTTTCTGTTCACAATTTACATTCTGACCAAGGTGAGGAGGTTGATCAGAGGATAGCAGTTGCTACAGAGCAAATTGTTGATGAAGCTGTAGCAGAGAATGTACAAGAAGCTGCTGATAAGCTAATCTCTGAGGACATTATTCTTGAAGCTCTACAACAATCTGTTGTTGAGGTTGTAACAAAAGAAACAGAGTTAATGCAAACTGCAAACTCTGAGATTCCAGAACCTGTTGCAGAGAAAGTTATTGATGAAGCTGCACAGAGAAATTTTGAAACTACTGCTGAGAATGTTCCTGCAGAGAATACAGCAGAGAATGATAATGATGATGATACTCCTGCTCATTCACAAGAGGAGTTATCTGATATTCGAGTAAACTCTGATGAGGAAAGAGAGGTCAATCGAGCCACTGCTGAGCATTTTCAGGATATGTACTACAAAAGATGGGCAGCTGCAGATTGTATCTTTTCTGCACAGAGGGCTGCTGATTTTCTTAATGATTCTGTGAAGCAGATTTCAAACTCTGATGTTCTTACAAGTTTAAAAGCCACTGTGGTTCAAGTCAAAGCCTTAAACAATAGGTTTGATGAAACACAAACAGCGGTTACCAATCTGAGGAATGAAGTTGGTATACGGGATCTTACCTTAAAGACTGATAGGTCTTATTATTCTGCTATGTTCAAGCAGCAAGCCAAGGATTCTGATGAAATTAAGAAGAGGGTTGGGAAGGTTGAGGAGAATCAGACTGCAATGTCTGCTCAATTGAATTCTATTTCTAATGCTCTAGAATTGCTGACATCAGTATTACTTTCTGATGATGTCAAAAAGGGGGAGAGTGTACCAAATGACAAATGCAAAGACACTCAATCTCTGAGACGGAGGGATGATTCTGCTGATGGTGGAAGCAAGGAAAGTGAGAGGAAGCAAATTTCTGAGCAAGGGCAAAGAAGATCAAGATTAAATTCTGATAGGTTGAGAAACTCTGGTAAAGGAATCTCAAACTCTGCCAGTGGTTCAAGACTTAAGAGTTTAATTATTTCAGCCAATCCATTAACTGATGAAGAAATTGCTACCAAGATGTTTCTAGAAGAACATGGTAATGAAGCTACAGTTGAAGACATGGAAGCTGAAATGCTGAGTCTTGCTGAAGAGCATGAGAAGAAGTTGAAGGATGGTACTTATAAGAAAAAGGCTAAGGTTCCTAGAAAGAAGGAGGTTGCAATCTCTATCAAAGAGAATACTCAACAGAGTTTGCAAAGCTCAAGGAAGCCTATGATAGCAAAGAATGATAAAGGCAAGGGTAAACTGGTAGAAGAAGGACAGTTACCTATGAAGAATTTTTCAACCTCTGACAAAGCTCAAGTTGAAGTTTTTGAAGCTAGATCAGCCTCTGACGCTGCTCAAGTTGATGTTTCTACTAAAATTGTGACAACCTCTGACAAGGCTCAAGTTGTACAAACTCAACTAGCACCTCAACTCCAAGGTACTTTTAGAAGACCTGTACTCTCTGAAACTCTGACACTTCAACCTGTGGACTTTTCTCAAACCAGGACTGTACTTGGAAAAGAATCTTTTGATAAGTCTGGTTTAGGTTCACATAGGGAGAAGAGAATAAACAACAGACCTGGAGATCAATCATCACTGGTAGTATCTGGTATTATTACTCAAGAGAGTCTTGATATGCTAGAATCTGTTCAGATGATATTTCATAAAGTATTAAAGAAAGAGTTTTTGCTGTATTTCATGGCTGATGGAAGAGTTTACAAGGTTGCAGAGTCTGACATCAATCTCAAATCTTATGAAGAATTGGAGTATGTTCTATATTTGTTAAAAGTCAAGAATAGAAGTACTCATGATGCTGCTTTAGTTATCAGAGAAAAGATGCTTAGATCAAAGATAATGCTTGGAGGAGGAGTCTCGAGTGCATATATTCCTAAGTACAGAGATGCTTATGGAAAGATTGTGGAGATGAAGAGGAATAGTGCTAGGTTCAGGACTGCACTGGAAATGAAAGTTCTAGAATTTAATCTAGAGTCTGACAAGCCTTTCTATATAAAACTTGGAAATGAAATGAGGAAAAACAGTATCTATTCTCTGAGAGCTGCCATATATCAAACTGGTGAAGGAGATCCAGAGCTTAAGGAGCTGAAGGAAAATATGATTGCTGAACTGGAAAGAGCTGAGAGAAGATTACTTACAGACTATCTCAGGACAGTGCCTGATATTCAAGAAATCAAATAAAGTCTGACTGTAAGTTTTTAAAGTTTTCTATTCTAAGTTAAAGTTAAACTCTGACATATTTTAAACACTGCATTTGTTATATGTTTTGACATCATCAATTATCTGTTTAACTTGTACATTTTTATTATGCACAAGTTGGGGGAGATTGTTAGATATAATTGCTGATGTTTGTTCATCAGTGTTTAAGCAACAGGTGATCATCAGAGTTTACATGGAAGCCAGTCAGAGTTTGTTAAAGTCTGACGTGGTGATAGTTGAATTAGCTGTCGGTGCTGAATTGAATATTCTAGAAGCAATATATTCTGAAGATGGAAAGAAGCAGAATATATTGATACAGCTAAGGAGACAGAATAGAAGACTGAAGCAATCCTTAATTGATATGAATTGTATAGCTAACTTATAGGAATATCAATTAGAGATGGATTGTATGTAGCTGTGTATTATATAAACACAGATAGGTTATCCCTAGAAGGAATGCGATAATTGAAAACATTATTCTTGTAACCTAGAAGCTCTTTGTGATTCATTAACATCATAAAGAGAGAAGTTGTTAATATAATTACAGTTTGTTGATTTACAAACTTGTGTTCTTGATTGTTATTCTCATACATACTTGATTATATTGGGTATTCGGCCTAACATCATGGTTTAGTAAGAAGCAACATTCAGTGTCTACATCTACTGCAGAAGCTGAATACATTCCAACTGGAAGTTGTTGTGCATAAATTATGTGGATGAAGAATCAACTTTTGGATTATGGTCTAGTGTTACACAATATACCTATCTAATGTGACAACACTAGTGCCATAGCCATCTCAGACAATCCTGTTCAACAGTCTAGGACAAAGCACATTGATATTAGACATTGTTAGGTCCAAAGTATCGTAGAAGGGGGGTTGAATACAATACTCACAAATTAATCAATTTCGTTCGCGGATTAATCATTCAGTTCTATAACGAAATCAACTACACCAAATCAAACCAAGAGTCGGGGAATATATCGTTTTATAAATATAAACCTCGAGGGGTACTACAATTTCTAATCCGTAGATTAGCTTCAATGAGTTCTAGGTTATACAGATTCAATACAATGATATAATTCTGAGCTCTATTAAATTCTCTAATAAATCTCTCTGGCTCAAACTCTCTCATCGTAACTTCTTCTGTAAAATAACCTGACTGAAGAAGACACAGCTTCTCTCCTAGTAATTGTAGACTTGTTTTAGAAAAACCATCGAACGAAAAGTAATTGAATATTCTTGGCCGTTGGATCTTCATCAATCTGACAACAAAGTCACATCTTCACCTGCTTTCAAATTAGAAAACTATCGAATATTTAAAGTCAAATTTCCATTCGATGGTTTTGTAATAAAAACTATCGAATGAGAATTTAACTAACATTAGTTTTCTTATAGTTTTCTTGAATCATATTCGATGGTTTTCTTAATAGAAAAACCATCGAATTCTTTTCTTGTCCTTGACCTTTTAGAAAAGCTTCTGAGCTTCAGGGTGTTTCAGCTTTAGACTGTATCAATTTCTTCTGAGACGATAAAACAACTTGATCTTTTTAAGTGTCGTCAACTAGTGCAACTTGTCTGGTTCACAGATGAATACCACTTGATCAATTCTTCTATATCTTCAATTCAATGTTGTTGATAAAGTCCTTTGTCGATCTGCTTGCTTCAAATAAATCACTGGAATCCTGTGGTACTAACCCTAAATCATTCACATACTTTTGTAGATTTGAAAGTCTTATTTCTTTTGCTGTCACTGAGGCTTGAACATTTTCATGAACTTCTTTCCGTGACCTGTTTACGGACTTCAAGAATACATACCATATTTTGATTTTTTGAGTTTACCTTTTCTTCCTTGATTCTGGATTCCTGTGCTTCTATTAATATTATTGTATGTCTTGTCCTTTGTTGAGTTGCAGTTATCTCTTTTACATCTTATGTTACATTATGCTTTACAATCTCCCCCTATTTGATTGTATTGAGTTTGACAAGCAAATACTTCGAGGATAACTCAACTAACTAAGGAAACATGAAACTACTTAAAGTAAGACAGCTTAATAATATTAAATGCATTCTGGATCAGATATATATACATTTCAAGATTTCATAATTCAAAAAACAATAAAGCTTTATACATAGAAGTTGCTCCTTTAGTTTGAGCTGATAGTTCTTTTGTTCTTTGCTTCTGTTCTTCAGTCCATTTCGATCTCACCTTCTTCAATCACTGGATAGGAGTTAGCAGCTTGATAATCAATCACTGATGGATAGTGCAATGAATCTCCAGGTTTAAGGATTGCTCCTTGGATGTGTCTTCGAATATATTCAACCTCTTGACCCACTCCAGCCCACAACCATGCAATGATAACATCTTTCTTGTTTAGCTTTGCACTACTAGAAATATATCAATAGCCATCGGCTAAAAACTGATGTCTTTTTAAATACTCAACTGATGTCTACGCGTGTGATGTTAAATGTCTATAGCGTTAGACATCGGTTTTTCACTGATGTCTATTGAGTATTTACACATCGTTTTCATTTTAAATTCTGATGTCATTAGAACAAATTTAACACAAATGTATACTATTACCACTTGAATATTGATATGTTATCAAGGTTAGAGGCACTTGAACATATAACACCCAAGTGAAAAAAAAATATTGACATCGATTTACTTAGAAAAACGATGTCTAAGACGGGAATTAACATCGGTTCTGTGAGAGGTGTGATGTTAGAACATACATCAGACATCAGCTAATCCAAAGAGCCGATGTAATATAAGTTAAAGACATCGGCTAATTTAAAAAAATTGTTATTAAAAGGTTCCTTTAATATTGGTTTCATTTATAAAACCGTTGTTGAATTGTCTTTTTAACATCAGTTTTCATATTGAAGTTGATGTACAATCTTGCATTTAAAATCAAATTGAAATTGATGTACAACCATTTTTCAGTTGTGTGTGATGTTAATTGCATTGTCCCTGCTTACCAACGAGCTATTCTACATATACCAAAAAACTCAACAAACTTGTACCACAAAGCTAACTACTATATATCATTACCAAATTCAATTCAAGATGAATTCACAAAAAAGTTTATAGCTACAATTCAAGGTTACCATGGTGCATAACCAACTAGCAAACATGCCAAATAAAAAACATCTAACACTCTAAACTCATGGTACCTGATCGAGATCTACCCAACTGTCTAACAACCAGGGAACTAGTTCAATTACATTGTCAAACAAAAGCCAAATCAGTTACTAAATGCTCCGATCACAGCAACAATCATCTAGATAGTAAAAAAACTACTTTAAGGATAACCGGACATAACCAAATGCTTTACATTTTGTCCTAGATAGTCAGATAGTCAACCTTTGGAACCTTTGGAACCTTTGGAACTGATACAAGAAATTGTCTGAAGAAACAAACCTGCAATATACAAAGATTATACCTGAGATATCAAATTATGAGCAGGTATATGCAATATCATTGCCAATTACACCTATCTTAGACTTACAATCCAAATTAAAACTGGTGAACGACACCAGATATTTAAGTGCCTTCTCCCAAAGGTCGTATCTCTTGCAAACCTGTATCTTTCAGAATCTGCAGCAGTAGTATATCAATGTAATTGCATTAGCATTGAAAAACTTGCACTCTTTCTCAACTCACATACTACACTAAAACATGTAATATTACCTTGTGAACATTGATACTCCAGTGTTTTTGTTTCTGATTCCCATGTCTTCCACATACTCATCTGCAACAAAATAGCAGGCACGGATGCACCACAGGAAAAGTCATATACTCTAATACAACATTTAGTGAGACCGAGGAGAGGCAATGGTGATTACCTTAGCTCTACCTAAGGCCAGCGTAATTATGCAATAAAGCACGTAAAAACAGCCAAGGCAAAGATGAATAAGTGCAATTGATGGATGGCATCCTCAGATAGAAATTGAACTTTACCCTGAAAAAAGTGTACCTGACAACTATCAAATCACATATTTCTGTTTTAACACTAGTACGGAGTAGAACTATATACTTCAAAAAAAGATTGTGGGTGATCTTTGAATTTCCACGTAAGGTAAACATATGTGCAATAGTGTAAGAATTAGGATTATGTTAAAGAATAAAGGTCATGCCTTAGCAACACATTTATCTATGTAAGCTGCAGCAGCAAGAGAACGATGATGACTTGTTCTTGTCAAGTTTGTAAAGGAAAGAAGTTTTCTGTGCCCATCATCACCATCAAAATCGTTCTCATGTTCCTCTTCAAAGTCCTTATCACATGGAAGCCATGAGTTTCCAATAGCTTTAGGTATACATATTTCTGATATAGTTCCTTTCAGAACTGTTAGAAGCAGTGATATGAATCCCAGCAACATAAGTTCTGCAAGAAGAGAGACCAGCAAGTCTGACAAACTGAACTGTTAGTCTAATGACATAGGTTTGTGAACTTTTAAATAGAGCATTTAAACTTGGAACAATTTACTAGCATTGCAAGTTGGATGAATTAGACGAACACTTGCATAGATGTAGATGAGTGTAAATAAAGGTATATTTTCCATGGTCTTTTATTTTGTCGCATTTGAAGAAACTAATCAAAACGTGGATTTGTATACTGTAATGGAGTTGTTATAAATTGTTTACTTGTGCACGAGTCAATATGCTTCAAACGACTATTGAAAGTTAACTTCTAAGAAAAATCAGAAAGTTAACTTGGTACTGGATACAAGGAGTCAGGTCCATACTTTTATGGTACGATCAAGGGATGCTGTCCATACTTGCTTCTGTTTTATATGAGGCAACAGATCTGTGGAGTTCATCCTCCTAAAGTTGAATTTTTTTGGTAAATGAATATGTTACAAAGTCTTGCAAGACAATACACTAAGATAATACTAAAGCCCCAGCCACAAATTATTCTGATTAGAGAAGATAGATGTTACCTTTGCATTAAAGTGGTCAAGAATTTGATTACTTGCTTGATCAAAATGCTCTCTTTCTTCTCAAGCATTACGAAGACGAGAATTTGTAACAATCAGTGAGGAAGTTACCTAGGCAACAAGTTCATTTGATGTGATATGGTTAGTCAAGGTGATTATGTAATCATGATTGACGAGATATAGTGGAAACCAGACAAGCAATTTCAGTTTTTTAGTTTCAGACAAAGATCTTTACCTTTTGTAACTCGGCTTCAATTTCAAGTTTTTTATGTTCTAGTGATCTAAGTTCAGATTCCAGATCCTGAAGAAAGACCACGCATGGTCCTTCAAAGATGGCCATTAAGCAAGAAATTGGAAAACAATAAAATGTGCGGGGTAAATGAGAATGTGAAGTAACAGTCTGAGACAACATTGGAACATACGCAGGACATTTGATAAGAAGATTATACAATACAGAGGCCACATAAATACAGGACCCCTAAATATAAAACCTATAATATAATACCTAATTAAATAAGAAGATGTCACATTATGCAGAGGCCAAGACAATTAAATTATTTAAACCTCTAAAATAAGCAGAGGCCACATTTAAACCCCTAAATTAAACAAAACCCCTAAATTAAAACCAATTTAATTAATCAATATTTATACAAGAAAAATCAAGATGTAAACAAAAACAGTAACAAAACCCCCAAGAAAAAGAAAATAAGATAAACAAGATTATACAAGTTTTACAAGTTCATACAAACATACATATACGCAAACAACCAAACAAGATGTATACATACATATTCATACATATACCCAAACAAACAAGATGTGTTCATACATACATGTTCAAATAAATGCATGCAAAGAAAGGGAGAGGGAGAAAGAGGGTTGAGAGATGTCTTACTATGAAGAGAGGGCTGAGATCTGTATTAATTAGGATTCGAAGCTCTGATTATCAACAATTCCTCCAAACTCCAAAAGAAATTAGGGTTCAAATGCTTAATTAGGGTTTATAAACTAGGGATTCGTTTTAATTAGGGTTCAGATGGGAGAGAGAGGGCTGAGAGTGAGAGAGAGAGAGAGTGTGTGTGTGTGTGTGTGTGTGTGTGTGTGTGTGAGTGAGAGTGAGAGATAGAGAAGAGGGGCGGCGAGAGGAAAGGGGGAAAAAGGGGGGGAAGTTAAATTTTGACTAAGGGGGAAAATAGAATTTTGACTAGGGGGAATTATTTGTGTAATAAGGGGGGAATGTGAGGACCGTACTAGTTTTCAATTTTTTAAAAAAATGAATAGACATCGGCTATTTTAGAAAGCGATGTCTGAAATATATTTTAACATCGCTAAAATACAAACCGATGTCTAAAACACGTTTAACATCGGTGACTTTTCTAACCGATGTTAAAGGGCCGATGTTATATCTACTTTTTCTAGTAGTGTTGGCATGTTTGGTAGTCTGGTACGCACTTCCAATCCTCTTTCCACTCTCTTCCTATAGTAAGGAACATTCTCCATTAGATATCTTCTTAGAGTGTCTGCTGCTTTGTCCTTCTCCGTTGAAGTGAATCCAGTGGATCTGAGATACTTCTCCACTGATATGAGATAGTTATTTGGATAATCCTTCAGCTTGTCCTCAGTCAAATATCAGATTCTGAACAAGTCATTCGTCATGAATCTAACCATTGGAGGATCTTCAGTAATCTCTGGACCGACTTTCATCAAGATTTCTTTAACATGCTCACGGAGCAGTTCATTCAGTCTTGTAGTCCTTTGAATCTTGATAAGCATCACCTGTAGTTCTGTGTATGTTCTCTGTTCAAAAAACTTAGTGGAAATCACAAAGGTACCTTTCTCAAGAAAGTTGATCACTATGTTCCAGGCACCGTTTGCTTTAACCCCAGCTTTCAGAAAGATCAAAGTATTTCTTAGTGCAATGAAGTAAGTCTGATTTTTAGGATTTGCACTTCTGATGTCCTGAATGATGACTTCCACCTCCGCATTGTCGTTGACTTCTAATCCGTCTTCAACTCCACAGAAGGTTTTGTAAGCCATCGCCCAGTCAATACCTTGCTTCTTTGCTAAATCCATCATCTTCTTCTTCCTCACTTCAGCATACACCTTGAATCTTTTCAGCTTCTCACTCCTTAGAACTGCTTGTTGTTTTTCCCTCTCAGCTTGCCTGACATCTCTTTCAGCTCTTTCAGCTTTTAGTATCTCAAAGGCAGCTTCTTCTTCCTGTGACAGAGAATTTGCTTCTTCTTCCATATCATCATCCAAGATAGGATGTTCTATTGGCTCTGGATAATATGGCTCATGCTCCTCTTGTAGTGGTTGCTCATGCATGATTTCAAATTCCTCCTCACTCTCATCTTCTTGCACCATGTCCTCAATCCAATACTGTCTAACCGGAATAGTTTCATTGGTTTCCCAAACTCCCCATCCAGTTGTATTCCATTCTCCAGCTTTCTCCCCCTTAGTTGAGGAATCCTCGATGAAGTTATCCTCATTGTAAAAGGTAGTAGAAGGATCAGGTTGTTGATTTGAAAGTCCGGGTTGTTGGTTCCTCAACATATTCCATATAGACCGTATGCCATCACTTTGGTTCTCCATGAACTCAGTCATCTCCTTATTCATTTCATGCACAGAAGCTAGCTTCAGGTCAATGTCATCCAATCTCAGCTTGGTAGTCTTTTCAATTTTGTCCAATCTCTGGTTCAACTTAGACTCCACTCTAGAAAGGGTGTTCATTGCATCTTTTACCCTAGCTTGACCATCCCGGATAACTAGAACGTCTTCTCTCAAAGCTTCATATCCTTGTTGCAGAGCATTCACCTCATTCATGAAACCATCTTTAAGCTCTTTGACATCAGTCCTCAAGTCGACTAGTTCCTCCATTGCTTCCTTCTTCAAGGAGTCCACTGCTTGCTTAGTACCTGTTATAGTGCCAGATGCACTGCCTAAGACCCGGTAAGTTCTTCTAGAATCAGCCGCCACCAAGTCAACCTTCTCTTGAATAGACATTAAAGAAGCATTGGCTTGATCAGAGGAGATCCCTTGGTCAAAGGAAGGTCTCAGTGGAACCTTGAAAAGTGGATTTCTTTGCTTATCATGAACCGTCATCTCCTTGAGAGTGGATTGAACATGTAACTCTCTCTTTGTAGGTAGTAGCAAATCATCAATGTTTACAAGGGTTAGGGTGTCACTCCTCACGTTTGGCTTTGGGTGTTCACTCAACGTTTCTGTTGGTGTTTCACTCATCTTTCCTTTCTCACTCAGGCCAGGTGTAAGTGTTTGTGTTTCACTCAATCCCTTAGTGCTAGTTGTACCTGCATCATAAAACACCGTAGCCATCCTTAAGGAGGTCACCGGTGGTGCAATGGGGCTTCGTAAGTCCCTGTCCTTGGTTAAACCAAGTTGTTGATCATCCGTAGATGATGTATCCTTTGTAGGATCTAGAGTTTGAATCTCTAGGAGGCTAGAATCAGGCTCTATTAACAGAAGAGATCCTGAAACTTCCCCAATAGTCTGTGAAGACTTTACTTCAGTTAACTCCTCAATTTGAATTAATTCATTGTCACCGAGTTGCCGATCTGCACCTACGTCAGACCCTTTACCCGCAGGATCCAGATATGTTCCATCTGGGGAGCTAGGAAATGACCCTTTAGATTGTGCATTTAGGTCAAAACCTTCTCTCGACGTCTGTGAAGACTCTTGGTTCTTAGAACCTTCAACCAGTGAACCTGACCGTAATATGGTCGGAACACCAGTTGCTTCCGTCAATTCCTTCTTGCTTGATTGAGCTATAGGTTCAGATATAGCTTTGGTTAGTGTAGCCCAATCAGCATCAGAAAAATCTGTGAAGGGCTCTTTGGATGATTGAAATGAAGTTTCAACAGTTGCCTCGGTTTCTATTCTTCTCCTTTTAGAGGAAGGCAGAGCTGCTGTTGAAGGGTGTATCTCCTTATGTGGTGCTACTATGACACTATCTCCCTCTACACTCATGGATGTTTGTATGATAGGTATAGTAGGGGAAGGAGGTTCGTTTATGTTTTCAGTTGGCTCTTCTAAAGGCTCTGTGACTGTGGTTAGAGATTGTGGGTTGCAATCTCTTGGTCATGAATGGCCGTTGAGGGCTCTGGATCTACATCCATTTGTTGTGGTTCAGGAGCCAGTACGGGTTCAGGAATATTACCTTCGATTACCTATTCCCCTGGGGGTAGAAGTGGTAGGGGTACTGTTCTTAGATATTTAGTTAGAACAGTGGGTACCCCTGGAAGATGATTCTTTCTTATCAGAGCGGTTATTGCATTACTCTTCATCCTCATATACTCCATGGTCTCCTCACCTTCGAATGTCTCCCGTTCATCACTTGTTAACACATCATTAAGAATTAACTGTAGGAACCTAGGATAGAAACAAAGCACAACATCCATGCCTGTTCTTTCATCCAGTGGTCCCATGCATAGAATGACTTGATCAATCACTAATCTTCCTATGTTTGTATGCGTATTGTTAGCAATGGAAAACCCTATCTTCTGAAGAAATAAGGGAATACCATGCAGATTTGTCAGCTTAGCAGTAAAAACATGGATAAGTGTGTGAAAGAAGAAATTCCATGGCTTTGTCAAGTAATGCTTAAGGAACTCTCCCACAAAGAAGTTTGGTTGTTGACTTCTGTTAGAAATGAATACTACTAGAAACTAGACAGAGGGGGGGGGGGGTGAATGGATAGTTTGATATATTTTTCGATTCTTGAAAACTAAGTAACTGACTGTATATGATTATGATATGTAATATGCAGAAAGTAAATAACACACACAATCACTTTAATCTACTTTGTATAAGCAAATTAAATACTACAGCTTTCCAAGAAATTCACAATAGAATTTCTGGCTTCTAAACAAGAACAGTTTGAACTTGCTTGCTTACAGAGAAAAGAGCTTAGCAAATAACTATGTGTATCTCTCTTACAGCTAACAATAGGATGTGCATGATATATATAAGCCCTATACAAACTAGTGCACACACCTATTTTTACACAGTTACCCCTTGCTGAAAGTCCAACTTGTTCTGCCATAAGACGTTAACTATGTCAGGAAGGACCACCTGCTTTTCGGAGTCTTTCCCGTTTCTGTAGCTGCTTGTCTCTTATCTTTCTCTCCAAGTTTAGCTGTAGATTTGCCATCTGTTCTTTGGACCACCTTGCCAGAACAAATGCTTCAGTATTTGTCTCTTTTGATTCTTGGTTTTGTACCTTGATTTGTCTTGTTGTAAACTGCTAAGTGTTGATATCGTGAACTCCACTGACTTCGCGATCTCACTTGTGAGGACTTCGCGATATAGCCTTTGACGACTTTGCGACATAGGTCATTTGAAGACTATGCGACATAGGTCATTTGAAGACTATGCGACATAGGTCATTTGAAGACTATGCGACATAGGTCATTTGAGGACTTCACGATCTAGGCTTCTTTGACTTTGCTGACTTCAACACTTCATGACATGTGTCTTGAGGACTTCTCGACATAGTACAAAATGGACTATGTGATATAGTACTTCACGACATGGATATTGGTGACTTCACGACATAGCTTTCTTCTGACTTTGCTATATAATGCCTTAGACAAATTTCTGCAACTTATTTCTTCATAGCCTTATTTATCTCTATCCTGCTGCATGAACACTTCTGAACTTCTATCAGGACAATTATTCAATGGCCTATATACAATCTAGATGCGAGAAACTTTACTAAGCTCATTATAACTTTGAGCATACATGATCAAGCTAATGTTCATGAGAACAAGACAAGTACATTTAGAGACCTATACTATATCCCAGTGATAGAACTCACTAGGTCATGTAATGTGACATAGTCACAAAGTGTAGGCTTGTTAATAGTGGTATTCAGACATGTCTTGAGCCTAACAATCTCCCCCAAATTGTGAGTAAGACCCTTAGGCACAATTTCATGTCTGATAACAAGCCTAACTTACATAAAAAGAACAAGTATAAAGAAGATAAAGTTAAGAACAGAATTTGATAACAACTTGGAAATTTGGTCTTACAGAAATTCTCCTTGAGCTACAAAGCTTCAGTTTCCAATTGTTTCTCTAAGAAATCATCATAGACTTTCTTCTTCCTTATTTCTTCATTCTTCTTTATTTCAGAGATGGCCAGTAAGATTTCATCCCTTGCAATCAGTTCTTCAAAGAGAGGAGAATCTTTTAGATCTTCAGCTGCTGTTCTGAGGGCACTTTCCACATATGAATGTATGAACTCCATCCTTATCTTGCTTATCCCTCCATAATGATTTTTGTACTCAACAGTATAAGGATTTTGCTTTACCCTGCACAGCCCTTTCTTCCTTAGCTCCTCTGCTCTTTCTTCCATCTCAGCCATCTCCTTTTCTTTCTCATGCCTCCTTTCTTCATTCAGCTTCTTTAGATTTTCTTTATAGTCAGAGTGCATCTTCATGAATCTGGCAATCTCTATTTTCCACACCCTTTCTTCCTTTTCTTCAAAATTTAACAAGGCATTTATTCTTTCTTGCTCATAGGTGTCAAAATGTTGCCATCCCCCTTGTTTCATTATTCTTTCTCTTCCATCAGTGTACTTGATCTCTAGATGATCCAACTTCACTTTGACTTCAAAGATCCTTTGAGCCCTCAAAAATGCTAGGGCATCTTCATCATAGTCCTCATCTAGTGGAAGCATATTGATGCCAATAACATTAGTGAGTTTTCCAGTCTTCTTTGTTATCCTTATCCTTCTGGGTACACTCTTGATCTTCAAATGCTTCACAAGAGATACCTTTCTGGAACAGGGAGATTTAGTCTTCAGTGCCACATCACTTGGAAGTAGCTTCATTCCTTTCCCCTTCATCCACTGTAACACTCCACTAGCTGTAACTTTGTGGTAGTGTTTTCTTGAAATTACTTTTGTGGCTTCATCTTCCTTCTGTGGCAATTCAGGTTCAGAAGTCATAGATAATGATTTTGGAGGATCATTGCTAACAGTACCCACCCTAGACTTAGAGTCTTGTGTTGTGGTTAAAGTACTGCTAGCAATGTCCTTGACTTGCTGAATTCCACTTCTTGTTTTCCTGGTTGTTTCCTTTGTCCCTTTGGAGTCCCTCTTGTCATCACCAGCATCTTTTGATTTCTTTGAATATTTGCTCCTGCTGCTTTCACTAGATCCATCCTTATCTCTCCTTGACTGAGATCTCCTTTTATAGGTTTTCTCCTCATCATCATCATCATCCCCATCCTTCTTTTTGCTCTTTTCTTTGACAGATTCAGGAATGACTCCATGGATCAGAAAAGATTGTAGAGTGTGAATCATCTCTAGTTCCTCAGCTGTCCTGACTCCCCTCTTGGCCCTTAGCATTTGCAGCACCTGGTTGATCTTTGTATTATTCTTTCTTGTCAAATCTGAAGGGATCACCAACTGGTCAATGCTGCTGTCTTGAGATAGACTTTGGAAGATTATTGTCTTTGGCTTTGAGATAACCTCAGGCAGTCTTTGATCTTGATCTATCTTCAAGTCATCAAACAGTCTCTTATTGTTAGCCCCACCTTGTTCTATTAAGTCCATTATTGTTGACAGCTCAGTGAATCTCAGTTTCTCTAGAGTTTGAAAAGCTAGGTGCCACAAGCAGTTGTCCTTGCACACCATGATTATCTCTCTTAGATGGACATCCTTGATTTTCCTTACTGCAACTGTGAAGTACTTGATGTTTTCCTTGAGCTTCTTTCTGTAAGTCCTTGCATCTTCTTGTGCATCTCTGTAGGTGGCTTTCAGAAACTCCAGGAAGGCCTCATCATGATAGATGTGAGAATTTGCAACTTCCTGTAGCTTGGACTCTGTGATGATTGTAGCGTTGACAGGTTGAGCCTTGGGAGTATGTTGAGCAGGTTGAGGAGTGGAGATATCTTTAGGCATTGTGGATGGATAGAAGGTGGTTGAAATCGTGCTCTTTTGCCCTTCTGCACTGATGACATCTACAGGGGGGAGGATTATTGGCTTTATTGTTTCTTCAGAAATTTTGCCCTTAAGCTTCTGTTGCTTGGCAGGTACTCCCCCTTTCTTTTGCAGAATGACCTCCTTTTCTTTCTCCCCCTTAGGCTTGGAATCAGACAAGATGTCTTGAGCTTCCCCAGGGATAGGCAGATTCATATGTCTCATCATTGAGGTCATCATTTGTTGTTGTACCAACAAAATATTTGAGGTGGAGTTGGTTTGATCATCCATCTTAGCATTAAGGTGCTGCAAGGAGAGAGATAGTCCTTTGTTTTCTGCTTTCAGATCAGCTACCTCTCTTTCCAAGCTGTCCACTTTGGAGAAAAGTTGTTGAGATTTGAAGGAGTTAAGGGATTGATCCTTGAGTTTGGAGAATTCAAACTTGGAGATATCAGAAATAGGAACCTCATCAACCAGCTTGTTCCCATACTGATTCTTCCAGAGTACTGTAAGCATGGAGTTTGAGTTGATGTTGGCCTGCACCTGATTGTCTAGCTTGGTAGAGAGCTTCTTCATATTATCTGAAACCATAGCTAGGGTGCAGTCCATTGTGGTGACATTTGAGGCAGTTTTCTGGACTTCCTTAAGAATGCCATCTACCTTGGGAAAGCTTGAAAGAAAACAATTCTTGAGTTGAGCATTAGAATGAGCTGTTTCTTCCTGAATGGTGGAGATTTCTGACTAAAGACCCTTCCCAAGAAAATGCATAGCTTTAAGTTGGCTCTTGTAGACATCATTAACTGCATCATAGATTTCAGCAGGAGAGAGACCTTTGGCATTTGACCCCAAGGCTCAATCACAGGAGAGAATTGGCACTTGAGATTGGCTCAATCACAGGAGAGAATTGTGATTGATCAAAGGCAAGATTGTCATTGGAATGACTCTCTTGTTCAGAAGAAATTTTGATGGAAGAATCTGAGAGAGAAGTGGGGTTTAGATTAGATTGTGGCAACTCCCCCTGAGAAATAGGAGGAGTTTCAACAGTGATGTGCTCTCCACTCTGTGTATTATCAGCCTTATCACTCCTAGGGTCAAGAGTGAGGTCTTGACCCTGTGCAGACACTGTACAAGATGCAGTGGGGAGGCTGCTCTTTTCAATGCCAATGACCTGTTGAGAGGCCATGGACAGTAACAGGTGTACCCCTTTTTCCACATCTGAATCCTGTTAGGAGGATCCAGTGGTAGGTTTGGATTTGGATTTCTTCTTTTGTCTGGTGAGAGGTGACTCAGGATTCTCACTAGCTATCTCTACAGATTCATTTATCACTTCTAGGGCTCTCTTCTTTGACTTCTTTTTAGTAACACCAATCTTTTGAGAGATTGATGCACTTGGCTGCCTAACTTCTATGGGACTGTTTGCAGTGGGGTTACTGGATGGGATGGGAAGGCTGGGGTTAGACTGTGTAGCTCCTCCAGTCTCAGCCTCCCCTGTCCAGGAAAGTGCATGGTATATGGGCTTATCAAGTGGATAAGACTCAAATGTGTCCTGCATATGCTTGGTCACACTTAGAATCACATCCACTTGATTCCTTGTGTCCAATGAGCCAAATAGTACTTTGGACATGGACTTGGAATAAGCCATTTTAGTGTTATCTATACCCTCCAATAGATGGACATTTGCATCAAGAAAATTTAAAATAACTTGAAAGAAACGAGGGTAAAAGATGTCATTACCTCTACCACGAATGGTCCTGCCTAGCCTCTGAGTCAATTCTTTGAGAATTATGGCTCCCACATTGATCTCCTGGTTGTTGGCCAAGGAGTAGGCTAGCTTCACAGCAATGTGACTGATATGGTCCCATCCTGTCTTCCTGCAGAGAAACACCTTCTGGAGTGCGTCAAACAGAAATGACCACTCCCTTCTCACAAACTTCTTATTCAGCTTTCCAGTATCTATCTCATCAGCATACCGAATGAAGGTCATGAAATCTACGATTTGAGCATCTGTAGCTTCTTGGTCATGACCCTCCACCTTGAACCCCAAAGCTTCATTGATTTCCCTTTCACCAAATTGAAAGTGTTTGCCTCCAATTGAACAACTAACCTCCTGGAATGAGGTTCCATCTTCCCTAGCCATTGTTGATACCAACGCCGTTCTCCAGAATCCTTCCAACACATCGACATACAAGGTAGGGTTCAGGGTTAGGGCTTGGCGTAGGTAGGAAGTGTTCAAGAACCGTACAAAACACTTGTACCTTGGGTTAGCCTCAGCCTCAGAGGGAATGGTGAGAAGATTGGTTTCTTTGGGAATGGTTAAAGGGATTGAGGATGATACTGTTTGAGATTTGGGTGCCATTTCGAGAGTGAGAGTGAAAAAGAGAGTAGAGAATTTGTGCTTAGGTTTGAGAGTTTGAGAGCAATAGACAAGATGAAAAGTTGTGAACGGTTAGAAAAGGTATTTATATGATAGAGACACTGCGATATGGAGTTATGAATGTGTACAGTCTATTTGTATGTCGCGAAGTCAAAAATGGCATGTACCGCAAAGTCTTGCACAGTATATCGCATAGTCTCAGAAATGAACTATGTCGCAAAGTCCTCAAGATGAAAGGATCGGGGAGACTTTGCGATATAGTAGAAATACCCTGTCTAAAGCTCTCTTTTAGGAATTTTAAGCAAATTGTCAGACTTTTATCAAATTTTGAAATAAAATTAATTTAAATCAAAATTCTGTCAAATGTGGAGACTTGTCGATATAGTTATTCTAAGTCGCGAAGTCATAAAATGAACTATGTCGCAAACTCATGAAATGAACTATGTCGCGAAGTCTCACAATCTCAACAGTTTGCGATATAAGTCTGTTTGATTTGAACTGTGTCGTGAACTCTGAAAATCATCTATATAGAGATGTCTTACAAGCTCACAACTTTACCAACAAATGTGATTTTGAAAAATATGCAGTAAAATACTGAAATATTTATAAATCATATCTCAGCTAATTTTCACTCCAAACAAATAGAGCATTTAAATACAGTGAAAATTTACTGCTGCAACAATTTACTGGCATAGTTACTTAGAGCAACTAAATGAAGGATTGAGCATTCCAATTTCACTCACAAGTCTGTTGAAGACTGCTTCATTCAGAGGTTTAGTAAATATGTCAGCTAATTGTTTCTCAGTGGGAACATAAGAGACTTCTATGGTACCATTTGCAGCATGTTCCCTAATGAAATGGTACCTGATCTCAATGTGCTTTGTAGTAGAGTGATTAACCGGATTGGCAACTATGGATATTGCACTAGTATTATCACACATTAGAGGAATGTGTTCTAGCACTAGCCCATAATCCATGAGTTGATTTCTAATCCAAAGCAATTGAGCACAACAACTTCCAGCAGCAATGTATTCAGCCTCAGCTGTGGATGTTGTTGTGGACTGTTGTTTCTTACTAAACCAGGACACTAACCTTTGACCTAAGAATTGACAGCTTCCAGAGGTGCTCTTCCTGTCAATTCTGCATCCAGCATAATCAGAATCTGTGTAACCAACCAGGTTGAACCCAGTGCCCTTTGGATACCATAGTCCAAGATTAGGAGTCCCCTTTAGATACTTGAAGATTCTTTTGATAGCCATCATGTGAGATTCCTTGGGATCAGACTGGAACCTTGCACAAAGGCATGTGGCAAACATGATGTCTGGCCTGCTAGCTGTGAGATAGAGTAAGGATCCAACCATTCCTCTATAGACCTTGATATCAACTCTCTTGCCTTTCTTGTCTTCATCCAGCTTGATTGCAGTAGACATAGGAGTTTTAGCTGGGGATGACTCTTCTAAACCATATTTCTTTAAAAGATCCTTGATATACTTAGATTGGTTTATAAAGATGCCATCCTCCCTTTGATGTACTTGCAGGCCTAGGAAGTAGGTTAACTCTCCCATCATACTCATCTCATATTTGCTTTGCATCAACTTAGAGAACCTTTCACAGAGTTTTTCATTTGAAGAGCCAAAGATGATATCATCCACATAGATTTGAACAAGAATGATATCATTTCCATGCTTCTTGAAGAATAGGGTTTTGTCAATTGTACCCCTAGTAAATTGATGCTCAAGAAGGAATTGAGATAGAGTTTCATACCAGGCTCTTGGTGCCTGTTTGAGTCCATAGAGTGCCTTGAGCAGTCTATACACAAAGTTTGGGAAGTCTTCACTCTCAAAGCCAGGTGGTTGAGACACATAAACTTCTTCAGCAAGATCACCATTGAGAAATGCACTTTTCACATCCATTTGATACACCTTAAAATCTGAGTGAGCTGCAAAAGCCAGGAAGATTCTGATGGCTTCCAGTCTAGCTACAGGTGCAAATGTCTCATCATAGTCAATGCCTTCTTGCTGACAATATCCTTTGGCAACCAGCCTTGCTTTGTTTCTTATTACCACTCCTTCTTCATCCATTTTGTTTCTGAACACCCATTTGGTGTCAATAACATTCTTTCCTTTTGGAGGAGGTACTAGTTCCCATACTTTGTTTTTCTCAAATTGATTCAATTCTTCTTGCATGGCAACAATCCAATCAGAATTCTTCAAAGCTTCTTCAATTAATTTAGGTTCCTCTTGTGACAGAAAGCAGCTATACAGACATGTATTTAATGTTGCCCTTCTTGTTCTAACTCCCTCACTAGGATCTCCAATGATTTGATCCCTAGTGTGGGCTCTGTCCCATTTCCTTGTGTGCCCCTGTTCATTTCGTTGATCTGTTCCAAGCTCATTTTGGTTGATAGGTGCATTCTCTTCTTCTCCCCCTGTGTTTGTGAACCCTTGCACAGGTGTTTGAAGAAGATTGTCAACTTCAAGGATTTCATTCTCTAGAACAGTTTGAACAGGGGGTTCATCTTCACTTTCAGAATCCTCAAGATAACCTTGATTCTCAAATCTCAATGGCACACTGTCTTGATCACTTGTTTTCAGTCCAGGAGTTTTCTTGTCATCAAAGGTAACATCCATGCTTTCCATGACTTTGTGTTGCTCAGGTACAAATACTCTGTATGCTGTCCTTTCCAGAGAGTATCCAATGAAGATACCTTCAAATGCCTTAGCATCAAATTTTCCAACATGCTCAGAGGTATCTTTCATCACAAAGCACTTGCTTCCAAACACATGCAGGTGCTTGAAGGATGCTCTTTTTCCAGTCATTAATGAGTAAGGAGTTTTGCCAGACTTCTTATTGATTAATGTTCTATTTTGCACGTAGCATGCTGTGTTAACAGCATCAGCCCAAAAGCTAGTGGGTAGCTTTGCATCCAGAGGCATTGTCCTTGCAGCTTCAATGAGAGTTCTATTCTTTCTCTCAACTACTCCATTTTGTTGAGGTGTTCTAGGAGCTGAGAATTGTTGAGAAATTCCTTTATCTTTGCAAAACTCATACAATGTTGAATTTCTGAACTCAGTCCCATTATCACTTCTCAAAGCAACTACAGAGGAGCCAGTGCTTTGTGCTTCTTTATCAACTCTCTTGATATGCTCTATTATGACTTGGGGTGCTTCATCCTTGGAGAATAGGAATTCCACCCAAGTATATCTTGAATAGTCATCTACCATCACTAGAGCATATTTCTTTTTGGTGAGGGACATTACATTCACAGGGCCAAATAAGTCCATGTGAATTAGCTGCAGAGGTTTTGAGTTTGTATTGAGCAACTTGTTCTTGTGACTGGATCTTTTAATTTTTCCTTTCTGACAAGCTTCACATGCTCCATCTTGCACAAACTCCAAGGCAGGCAAATCCCTGATAAGTTCTCTCTTGGTTAGAGAGTTCATTGCCTGAACATTCAAGTGAGACAACTTCTTGTGCCATAGCCAGAATTCCTCATTTGTGGCTTTAGTGTAGAAACAGCAGACTTCTCCCTTATCTGCAGCCTTGAGATTGGCTACAAACAAGCTTCCTTTCTTCACACCAGTTAGAACAACTTCACCACTTTCCCTTTTTGAGATTGAACAAAGGTCTTCATCAAATTCCACTTTGAAACCTCTATTGGTGAATTGTCCAATACTCAAGAGATTATGCTTCAGTCCTTCAACAAATGCTACATCTTCAATAATGACATTTCCAGATTTAACACTGCCATATCCCATTGTATAACCAATGTTGTCATTTCCAAAGGTTACTGATGGGCCAGCCTTTTCCTCAAAATGTGATAGCAGGGCTATATCACCAGTCATGTGACTTGAGCATCCACTGTCCAAGATCCATATGACTCTTTTATTCATGTTGCCCTGCATTCACAAAATGACTAAGTTGTTTTTGGTACCCACACTTGGTAGGGTCCAGTTGATTTAGAAACATTTTGATTAATAATTCTTCTGTCATAAATTGCATTTCTCATAGTAGGAGACTTCACTTTTTCTGTGGCTTTGGAGTTTACACTCTTAGGCTCACATGAAGTTTTCACCCTCTCAACCCTGATTGGGGACCCTGTCCTATGAGAATGCATATGTGTGTGCGATTCACCAGATTGTGCAGAGTCAAGTTTATGTTTAAGAGATAAACAGTTAGCAATCACAGTCACATAGCATGTCATGCAGTTTGGCTTGCCACAGAAAGAATCATGACTAGAATTTATGCTAGCAGAATGGTTACTCAGGTTGTCAACTTCAACAATATCAGGCTTACTACACTTATGAGTCAAATGATTAACAGATAGGCATTTTTGACATTGTTTCCTGGGAGCATTTGGCACATAAACATAGTTGTTTCCCTTGTTAACACCCACTTTACCATTTCTGTTTTGTTTCCTTTTCTTTACAACTTCTTTCTTTGCTTTAGGACTCTTGACAAGATTGTCTTTGGTCTCTTTCTGATTGACAAGTTCAGGAAAGGAAGAAGTGTTCTTAGCAGCCTCGTCTTCTTCAAGTAGTTGTTGCTTGATGATCAGTAGTTCCTCATCAAACTCAACAACACTCTTTCTGAAGATGGGCTGTTCAACACTTGACAGTATGGTTGGGGCATTTTTGTTTGTAAAAGTTTCCTTTCCTTTGCCCTTGACCTTCTTCCTTCCCTTGTCATTATCATAGTCAAAACCAACTCCAACCTTGCAGTCTTCAGTGTGTTCCTTGTGATAGGTTTGAATAAGTTCAGAGGAGTTTTTGAAGCTTCTTAGTTTCAGTTCAGTTTCAGCAATTTGTTCCCTAAGGGCTTTCTCTATCTGCTCAGCACAAATCACTTTGTTTTTAAGATACTCAACCTCGTTTTTCAAACCATCCAGGTTCACATCCATTAACTCAAGTTTCTCATTCTTTTCTGTAAGCTCAACATTCTTAGCAGTTAGTCTATCAATTTCTTCATTAGCTACTAACATGCTAGTATGAATATTAAACATCTCAGTGCTCATATCTTCAACAGTTTACTTATATTGAAGGGGAGTCATATCAAGAGAAGTAAGAATGGGTACCTGACTTGAATCACCATCATCAGAAAATGCCATCAAGGCATAGTTTGAGTACTCTTGTTCTTCTTCTTCATCAGAGTCATCCCAGCATTTTCCCTCAGCAATAAAAGCTTTGCGCTGTTGTTTCTTGAGTAGAGCCTCATACTTAGCTTCAAGCTCTAAGTATGCTTTGTCCTTCTTGACTTGTTTAGGCTTTTTGCACTCAGTGGCAAAATGCCCAAGTTCATTGCAGTTATAGCATCTTATTTTGGTCCTATCCACACTTCCTGTCTTGTATCCACCCTTAGCAGCACCAGCAATCCCTTTTCCTTTATTGAAGGTGTTTGAGCCACTAGATCCACCAGTGTTTCCAGTATTGAACTTGGACCTGAATGGCTGCTTTCTTTTAAACCTTATGTTAGGATACCTCCTAGCCATATAAGCAAAAGATTTGTTTTCCATTTTGTCCAGTTCCTCCATGCTGTAAAACTCATCTTCCTCAGGCAAATCATAGACGACCTGGACCTCATCACCAGTGTCTTCAACTTCCAGTTCCTCAATCTTCACCTGACTGATTTTAAGAGAGTCCATTCTTTGACTTAGGTTGTCAGCAATAAGTGCACAGGAGGTATTAGCCACTAATCCTTGCTTTGCTTGAATAGATCTCTTTTGAAACAGCTCCAACTCATATGTCTTCAAAACACCATATAACACATCAAAACCAATCTTTGTTAGATCTCTTTCTTTAAGGGAAGAGATTCTTGGTTCCAAGTGATCTGGAAGAGTTAGTAAAAACTTCATATTGAGCTCTTCTGTTTCATAGTGTTTGTCATAGAGTTTGAGCTCGTTTATCAGCTTGTTGAATCTCTCAAACACTTCTGTGATTCCCTCTTTTGGCTGAGCCATGAAGGCTTCATATTGTGAAACAAGAATCTGCTTCTTGTTCTTTCTTACTTCAGTAGTTCCTTCACAGAGCACTTCTATAAGATCCCACATCTTCTTGGCACTAGTACAATGAGCAACAGTGCCATACATGTTGAAGTCCATAGATTCACAAATGATAAGTTGAAGATGTCCATCCAGTGCAACTTTTTCCTTTTCAGGATCAGTGTATTTTGAGGGATCTTTGGGCACATGTTTTGCTGGTACAATCTCAGTGCCAATGGTTGTTTCACCAATCTCGATCATTGGAATGAAGGGACCATGCTTTAGAATATCTAAATACATGGGGTTAGAAGCTTTGATGAAAAGCAACATCTTCTTCTTCCATAAACTGTAGTGCTCCTTGTTAAAGGGAGAAATCTTGATACTGCTTAGTTTCTGTGAACTCATTCTTGATCTTTTCCTGTTTGTACGTTAACAACCTACGCTCTGATACCACTTGTTAGAAATGAATACTACTAGAAACTAGACAGAGGGGGGGTGAATGGATAGTTTGATATATTTTTCGATTCTTGAAAACTAAGTAACTGACTGTATATGATTATGATATGTAATATGCAGAAAGTAAATAACACACACAATCACTTTAATCTACTTTGTATAAGCAAATTAAATACTACAGCTTTCCAAGAAATTCACAATAGAATTTCTGGCTTCTAAACAAGAACAGTTTGAACTTGCTTGCTTACAGAGAAAAGAGCTTAGCAAATAACTATGTGTATCTCTCTTACAGCTAACAATAGGATGTGCATGATATATATAAGCCCTATACAAACTAGTGCACACACCTATTTTTACACAGTTACCCCTTGCTGAAAGTCCAACTTGTTCTGCCATAAGACGTTAACTGTGTCAGGAAGGACCACCTGCTTTTCGGAGTCTTTCCCGTTTCTGTAGCTGCTTGTCTCTTATCTTTCTCTCCAAGTTTAGCTGTAGATTTGCCATCTGTTCTTTGGACCACCTTGCCAGAACAAATGCTTCAGTATTTGTCTCTTTTGATTCTTGGTTCTGTACCTTGATTTGTCTTGTTGTAAACTGCTAAGTGTTGATATCGTGAACTCCACTGACTTCGCGATCTCACTTGTGAGGACTTCGCGATATAGCCTTTGACGACTTTGCGACATAGGTCATTTGAAGACTATGCGACATAGGTCATTTGAAGACTATGCGACATAGGTCATTTGAAGACTATGCGACATAGGTCATTTGAGGACTTCACGATCTAGGCTTCTTTGACTTTGCTGACTTCAACACTTCACGACATGTGTCTTGAGGACTTCTCGACATAGTAAAAAATGGACTATGCGATATAGTACTTCACGACATGGATATTGGTGACTTCACGACATAGCTTTCTTCTGACTTTGCTATATAATGCCTTAGACAAATTTCTGCAACTTATTTCTTCATAGCCTTATTTATCTCTATCCTGCTGCATGAACACTTCTGAACTTCTATCAGGACAATTATTCAATGGCCTATATACAATCTAGATGCGAGAAACTTTACTAAGCTCATTATAACTTTGAGCATACATGATCAAGCTAATGTTCATGAGAACAAGACAAGTACATTTAGAGACCTATACTATATCCCAGTGATAGAACTCACTAGGTCATGTAATGTGACATAGTCACAAAGTGTAGGCTTGTTAATAGTGGTATTCAGACATGTCTTGAGCCTAACAACTTCTTATGAGAGTGAAGAAAGCATGTATCTCCTCAGTTGTGGGATCCGAAACATGGTTTTCTGTTGGAAAATGTAAAACTCTGTTAAAGTCATGTTCCGTTACCCTTATTGTTCTACCCCCTGGCACAACAAAACTAAAGGATCTCACATTGTTCTCAGATGTGTCAGTGGCGGATATGTACAATGCAGTCAATTGATCGATACAAAGGACCACGGGAGTACTCAAAGAATATGCCACTAATGAAGGTTTGTTCAAAAATTCTGCCCATGCACGAAATTGTAAATTCGTAATGGATTGCAAATTCTGAAATGAGACATGGTTAGTCTTGGTTATGATAAATTCTTCGGCCATTTTATTTCAAATTTCCAAAAAATTAAATTAAACCAAAACTAAAATTTTCAATTAATTATTTCTAATTAATCAAACTTTTAACAAAAATACCCTTTTTATCACTTTATCAATTTCAAACAATTAAAACTCCCAAATTAAGAACACTAATTTTCTAAATTAAGAAAAGCAATTTTAATTGAAACTCACTTCAAAAGAAACTTATCTCAATCAAAAAGTACTATTCAAGAACAATTCCTATCAGTTAAGGTTCGAAAACTTGCTTTCGATAGAATTGTTTTTTAACCACAACCAAATTAGAAATCTCAGCAAACACACAGTACAGAGGCTTCACTTTTGAAAATGAAATCACTGTGGTGAAACTGGATTTACAGTGGGTAATTCTTGGTTAAAAAGAAGAAAACTATCGAGTTCTTATTGTTCTCTTTCGAAAATATATGTAAGTATATGTATCGCCTCTTAGATCTATAAAATGAGAAGAAAAAAAAACGTCTAAGGGCTATATAAATACTTACTGATCTTTTCAGGGGTATTTTTGTCCTTTTTCGTTTGATAGTTTTATAAAGAACTATCGATGGTTTTAGAAAGGGGGTAAAATGGTCATTTTTACTTCGATAGTTTTTGAAAAACTATCGAAGTATTTGATATAGAATTCAAACAGACCTTTTTCCAAAAACCATCGACAAGTTTTTTTATTATAAAGATCAAAAACTATCGAAGTTTAACTTTGTGAAAAATCCATCGAGAATTTAAGTATTAAATCAATTCAATTCACTCCGATATATTTTTTATTCAAATTTCAAAAACTATCGAAAAATGTTTTCGATGGTTTTTCTTTTCCCTTCTAAAAACTATCGAAATAAGACTTCGATGTTTTTCATTTAGTACTTAGAAAAACTATCGAATTTTCTAAATTCGATATTTTTTTGCTTCTGTCCAAATTCTTAAAACATGTTCATGTTTTAAAATTCAGACTTTTAATTTTTCTGTGAACTTTTAATTTGAATAAACCTTTTCAAATTTACCAAAATCAATTGTTAACAGAAAATTCACAATTTTATTAGAATAAAATCGATTAAATATCATTGAATGATATTAACCAATTAAAATCCTATAAATTATGCTGCATTAATCTACAATGTCAAAAACAAAGTAAATTAATTCAAATTAAATAGATGCTTAAATATTTAGAACAAATATTAGCACCTAAATAATTTTAGAATTAATAACCAATTAAATGCCAGAAGATATATCATCCATAATCATGACATAAAATTAGTACAATAATCCTAACTACGAGAATTGCTCCAGAAAATAAATTCACGAGTCCTAAGGATATGGAAATTCTTAAACTCGTGTATTCACTAGGACTATCTGCAGTTACTGACTTCTAATCAAAATCAATTAGAAAGATGTAACATCCCAAGTTCACCAACCAGCTTTGAAAAAGTGGATTCATCAAGCGGTTTAGTAAAGATGTTTGCAATTTGTTCCTTTGTGGGTACAAAATGTAACTCCACAGTTCCATTCATGACATGCTCTCGGATAAAATGATACCTGATGTCGATGTGCTTCGTCCTCGAGTGTTGCACTGGGTTGTTGGAGATTGCTATGGCACTTGTGTTGTCGTAAAATATTGGAATCTTTGTCAACAGAAGCCCATAGTCACGGAGTTGGTTTCTCATCCACAAGATCTGAGCACAGCATCTACCAGTAGCAATGTATTCAGCCTCAGCTGTAGATGTGGATACTGAATGCTGCTTCTTGCTATACCAGGAAACTAACCATCTTTCAAGAAACTGACAGCTTCCTGAAGTACTCTTCCGATCAATCTTACAACCTGCAAAATCAGAGTCTATGTATCCAATAAGATCAAATCATGTATCTTTAGGGTACCAAATTCCAAGATTTGGGGTCCCCTTAAGATATCTAAATATTCGCTTAACAACTATTAGATGAGATTCTTTAGGATCAGACTGAAACCTAGCACACAAGCATGTTGCAAACATTATATCTGGTCTACTTGCAGTGAGATAAAGTAATGAGCCTATCATACCTCTGTAGCCTGTGATGTCAACCTTCTTACCAGTTTCATCCTTATCAAGCTTAGTGGCAGTTGGCATAGGAGTCTTTGCTGTAGATGAGTCTTCCATTTGATACTTCTTAAGAAGATCTTTGATGTACTTGGACTGACAAATGAATATACCATCTTGCCTTTGATACACTTGTAGTCCAAGAAAGAATGACAATTCACCAATCATGCTCATTTCATATCGACTCTTGTTAGATATAATTGCTGATGTTTGTTTATCAGTGTTTAAAGTACCAGGAAACTATCAGAGTTTAGCTGGAGTACTTATCAGAGTTTAGCTGGAGGACCAGTCAGAGTTTGTTAAAGTCTGATGGTCAGAGTTTGCTTAGCTGTCAGTAAAGTCAATGAACATTCTAGAAGCGATATTCTTTGAAGATGGAAAGAAGCAAAGAGATATCGAGATGGCTAAGGAAACGGAACAGAAGACAAAAGCAATTCTAGATTGATATTAATTGTATAGCTGATTTATAGGAATATCAATTAGAAGATTGTATGTAGCTGTGTACTATAAAAACACAGATAGGTTAACCCTAAAAGGGATGCGAATACGTGAATTATCATTCTTGTAACCTAGCAGCTCTATAATAACCCGAATTTTTGGAAAAATTTAAAACTTTTCTTATTATGATTAAGTGCATCAGTGAATAGTGAATTTGGTGGATGAATAGTGATTTTGAGGATTAACAAAAAATTTCATGCCACATATGTACGAGACGTAGTGTGGATATTCCGAAGTCATATCAGTGATCTACGGAGTAAATAAGTGAATGCAAAGACGATCGGAATTCAGAAATTCCAAATTTTATTTTGGTGTAGTATTTGACCGGGCAGTGATTTATTATTATTATATTCAAGAAATGAGATATTAAAATTGAGGATTTGAGGATTTAATATTTTGGAATTTTATTATTTTATTAAAGTCAATTTAAGGATTCGATTGTTGAAGTGAATAGTGAATAGTTACTATTCACTGCGAAAATCGCGTAGAGTTTTATTCGCTCTTTAGGAAATATTTTGAATCGTTTCAAGAGGAACAGGGCAACATTTACATGATTAAATATAGACATGGAAGTAACATGTAACAAGATTAATTCGAGGAATGCAACATTTGGATCATCCATGTGAAAGGAAAGCGAACCAGTAAAGCTACTTTATCTAAGCCAATGCATGATGGACAAGTGTCACAAGGAGAGAGCCTTAGAGTTATGACTCACCACTCTTTTAACACAAAAATCAGCATTATCATTAATCAAGTCAAAAGCCAAAACCCAAAAAGAAAAACAAATTCATTTCTTCATTTTCGGCCAAAAACAGACTGCCGGATTGTAAAGATCATAGCTCCTTCATTTCTCGGTTGAAAATGGCGATCTATAGCTCGTTGGAAAGGTCTTGAGATAACCTACATTTCCTATTGCATTAGTTTCTTCCATTTGAGCAAGGTAAGACCTTCATTTTTCCAGTTCTTTAAACCGGTGTATAGTAACTCCGAGAATTCATAACTTGTTCTTGATTTTCTTTTGCAAGTTTAAGGATGATAACCATGGATAAAGACTCTCTTAAGGCTTACAAGCTCTTGTGGTGTGTTTAAGGATTCAAGGAAGGTATACCACTCATCCACCCATTTGATTTATGTTGAGATTTAAGTGAAGTTTCTAGTAATGTTTAAGAATAAGCGTGTTTATGGAATTTGGAGTATGTATGGTTAATTCTTGATGAATACTTGTTGTTGGTTGATGTTGGTGATGTGTTCTTGAAGTATATGAACTGGTTATGTTGTAAAAGTTGTTGGGTTGTTGAATTCATTTGGTTTTAAGAGGTTTTGACATAACAAAAAAAACCGGGAAACGTTACGATTATAGCCGTCGTAATGCCCATTTGATTTAAGGCTGTTTTGAGCAAGAATTACGAACTGGTCTTGGAATTTTTTTGGGCAACACTGACCATGAACATGTAGGCCTTGTTTTAAGGTTTGTTTTGGTATAAAGATCATGTCGTTACGATTTACGGTTTAAGAGAAAACTAAGTTTTAGTAAACGTCGTTGGGAGGAACAACCCATCTCTGGTCAGTCACTTTGAGGCTATATTTGGACCACTTAGAAGCCATATTAAAATGTGAAACTTTGAGGAATAATACTAGAGACAGTTAGGAAGGCTCACGAAAAAGATTCGGATTAAAAAGATCATTTTCCGATTTTATAAAAATGTTTTAGCCGAGGTCGCGCAAGTGAAAACCACTAAGAACATGACTTAGAAACCAATGTTGTAAATGGTTAAGTATAACTTGTAGTCGAGGATCGATTTCGGACTAAACCTACAATTTAAGTAATTGTCGATTAAACATGGACTTAGTATGAGCCTATAACGAGCTAGTAATTCCTTGGTTGTGTTTCGCTTACGTGTTTAAGCATTGAGTACAAGTGGATTATCCAGGGGATTAATCGTGTGTTTCTTTGACTTTGTCTAGATTGTCCGGCATCGTCGCGAACCCCTACCACTTCTCGAGCATCAAGCAAGTTTACTAACCCTTACTCTATTGTTAGAGTGGGCATATTTTCGAACGTTTAGTACTTGTTGATTCAAAAATATATCTATGTATATATATTCTTTGTTCCAAGTATCGTGCAAGTTTCTAAAACCATATTTGGAAGTATGCATATACTAGATGCAAGTTTTCAAACCTATACTTTTTTTTTAAACTGTTGTGGTGATGAATAAAAGGTTTTGAGATATATGCTATATGTTTACGTTTTCAAAATGTTATCTATGATGTTAATTAAAAGTTATTGATATGAGTTGAACTTATAAGCTATGGATACGGCAATATCTATAATCCGATATGTTAAGAAAAACCCTCAGGAGGGGGTATATACTCTGTACATACGCTATGGACCGGGAATGGTATCAGTTGCTATCTAGGGTTATTTTATTGTGTTATTATAATTAATCCCGATAAATGATTTACAAACTAAAGACTATTTGGAGTTTAATCTATTAAGGGTATATTTAAATATACGATGAATAGTTATTATCTACCCTTTTGTTAAGAGAGTACTTAGAAATTATTTCTAAATAAATATTCTATATTAAATATAGTTTGCATTAATTATTTAAAGCCCTACTTCTTAAGGAAGTATTTTGTGAAAACTATTTTAAACCCTAGATAGCTAATAAAGTTTTATTCAGTCAATTATAAACATAATTAGAGAAGGTTCCCAAATCTCTTTCCCTTTTAAGTCTATATTTAGAAAGACTTAAATGTTCGCTCAAACTACAAAGATGCATGGAACCTTTCTCAAGATTTTATGCTTGTTTCCAGTAGACTGCCCGGTCCTAAATCTTTTTAAATCAATGAAATTATCAGTCTGATATACTACCATCAAAATGATTTTGATTACTTCCTCAAAACTCGAGAAGTAAGATCAGTGAAATCAGTGATATCCATTAACAGGCATCAGCCTGGGAAATATGAGTGAATTTCCTTTCCAACCAGATACAACTACTTTGTGGAGTTGTATACTTGGGGAAAAAGGGAAAGGAACTTTATGTTTCAGTGTTATGGATTTACTCGAACTTGGAGATATGTAAGGGACTGAGCAGCGCCGGTCCCCTAAGGGAATTACAATATGGCTGACGGACTGGTGAACGGGTATGTTCTTCCCTTAGATGATTATCAGTGCCCGACCGTAGGATAAGTGGAGAGTAACAGAATCGACCGTCTATGAACGGGTCTGTTCTTCCTGCCTACAACCGATTGGCGGGGAGGTAAGTCGGTGTGAGACTGATTATCTTCCCTTCTACGTAGAAAAACAGCAGGGGGATACAGCTTGCGACTGATCATCGCAGGGGTATCCTCGGCGCCTAGCATCTCCATCTACAGTTGACTATTCATGAAAGAGCACATTTTGTGCAAGTTTTCAGAGAAAGAGAAATTATTCCAGTTACTCAGTTTTATGCAAGTTTTCAGAAAAGAAAGTTTATTCCAGTCATTCAGTTCTATGCAAGTTTTCAGAAAAAGAAAGTTTACTCAAGAGTATTCAAGTTTATTCCAGTATATGAGTTATGAGAAAGCATATGAAATTACGAAAGGTATATGATTGTTGTGAGAAAGGTATATGATTGTTTTGAAAAAGATATATGGAACCAGATGAGCTTAGAAGTGGATTAGAAATATTTTACATTGTATTTATTTCCAAATTATGATATGAGGTAAATGTTTGATATGAAAGATGATATTGAATTTTCCTTATAACACTACTAGAAAAACTACATTAGACATCGGCTAAAAACCGATGTCTATTGATAAAGAGAAGCGAT
The DNA here is from genome assembly GCA_030848705.1 of Heracleum sosnowskyi. NCBI lineage: Eukaryota > Viridiplantae > Streptophyta > Magnoliopsida > Apiales > Apiaceae > Heracleum > Heracleum sosnowskyi. The sequence goes on along the minus strand of CM061243.1, from coordinate 108,458,575 downwards.
GTCTTTGCATGTGTAGAGAAAGGTAGGGGTATTAGACATCGGTTTTTAGCCGATGTCTGTAGGCATCTTAGACATCGGTTATTTATCCAAAACTGATGTTGTTACTTCAAAATATTGAAAATATGTCATAACAACAATGTGAATCTTGTTTTAATATAAGATTTATATAATCTTGAACATATGACATGTAAAAGGAAAAGAGAAAAAAACCTTAAAATTTGTTTGTGAACTGATGTCCACGTTAACATTTAACATCGGTTTCTTATATAAAATGATGTCTGTTTATCTTATTTACATCGGTTTCTTATATCCAGCTGATGTCTATGCAGTTGAAGCTGATGTCTATCGTATCCTTTGCATGAGTTCGTTAACGAAACTGGTGTCTATATTTGTCATATTTAACATCGGTTTTTTGGAAAAGTGATGTAAGTTCTGTTTTGTTAATATGTGGCAGCCCTGTTTATACGACTTTCCCAAAATACCAAATGACCAAAATAAAAAAACCAAACCAAATATCAAAATAAAAAGACCAATATATACCAAAGCCAAATATAAAATCTAATCAGCCAATTCATACTACATAATCCAAATCATCCATAATAATACCGATATCATCTAATTCATCAAAATATCAAATTCATACTTCCAACTACATAATTCATCCTACTGCCAAAGTTATACTTCCAACTACATACTTCCAACTACATAATTCATCCAGAAATCATACTGCCAAAGTCAATAATACTATGCACCAAAACCATATCCTAGGTCTTGTTTACAAAAACTGTTCTTCAGCCTCTGCAAATTGCAGCATCTGAACATGAGCTTCAGCCACATACCTGCAAGTCTCACCAAGACGAAGGTCCTTTTCACCTAGAACTTGTTCTTGAATCTCCAAACCTGCTGTATAGCACAGTATTGAATTCTCAATGAGGCCGAGCATCGCATATGTGTCACCTAATTGCATACATCCAGTAAATTTAGCAAGTGCATGTTTTTGGCCTTCATCCATATCTGGAATCTCAATGGAGCGCTCAAGAAGAGGAATTGCATCCTTGTACTGGCCCATGCTACAATACAATGCAGATACAACATGCAAACACATTACATAATCCAAATTGAATTTCAGTATCAGTTTTAATCAAGAATGCTAAAAGAATCATCAAAGCGCCAACATAACTTCTGTTTGTGCAAATCTTAACTTTGTGAACAAAGTTTACAATAAGAATTAAACGAAATTCAGATTTATAATCTCTGTACTCTTCCATCCACATAACTGATCATGTACTATGATTCTATGTTTCCCTTCAGAGCATGACTGAGTCTGTTTCGTCTTCATCTTCAAATCCTAAAATCTTAAATTATTACAACAATTCATTGGACTCCAAAGATAACATACATCTAAGATAACAGGTCATTTCTGTTCACGTATAATGGAAAAGGAAACTAATAATAAATACAACATCCAACAAAGACGATACTGTTACTGAAAATGAAAATGTGTAAACTATCGAGTTTTACTCAAATAATTGATCTATGTAGCGCATTAAGCAACTTTAAGAGACATGCTCACCCAACAGTAGCAGGGGATGAATTTAAAACTTCCGGAGGGACATAAGCTGCTGTCCCAACAAAAGTGCAAGATTTATCATCTGCATAGAGGGAAAACATGTGTTGGGCGTAACTGAAAGTACAGTTGCATTATTCACACGTAGTTCATGAAACTTGCCTGATGCTACATTTGGAAGGACAGTTATTAGGCTATCCTGCATAGGCTTTACGCTACCAAAGTCCGCAATTTTTATATGCCCATCGGAAGTAAGTAACAGGTTCTCCGGCTGCTAATTCATATACCTGTTAGCACTTCTATGCCAGAGAAACTGCACGCACACACACTGATATATTGGCTAAATTACCTTAACATCACGATGTAACAATCCCAACTTATGTATGTACTCAAGAGTTCTCCACCCTAGTTATCTGATCAAAGAGTTCTCCACCTTCACAAGACTCGAGTGCCATGTCTAAAAATCACACAGAAGGCAAAAAAATCCGGTTATCAAACATTACACAGCATTTAACTAGTTCCTACAGTATCCAGATTGTTATATAACTAGATAGGGCCAGGGGTACCTACACAGAGAAAATGTATCTTGAAATGTGAAATACAATCGAATTATGCCAGGATGATCCAGCTGATCAAGTACTATCCGTTCTAGTTTGACATATGCTGTTTTATTTTCCTTGGTGATAAACTTTTTATCCATGATCTTTAATGCATAGACAATGCATGTGTCTTTCTTTTTTGCTCGAACAACCTGCAGCAGAAAATAATACAATTTAAACACGAGCAAGAACATAAAGTGATGAGTTATTAAGGCACTCACCTTACTAGAATTACTAAGGCAGCTAGCAGTACATGCAAAATTCTAGAATTACTGTCCATAAACAAAGTTCAACACATTCTACTGGACTTTTTAGTCACCTGTACTAACTTGAGCAATTCTTGTTACAGTAGATACCAATCTTTCCACAAAAAAATTACAAGAATTAATAGTAAGACAGGTCTCTTAGAAATTTCGTAGCCAATACATATTAGGGTTGTAAACGGGTCAAACAACTCACAAGCTCAGATCGTAAAAATTCAAATTCGACATGACAATAATCTAACTGCGGTCGAACAGTAAGAATAGTTTATCAACCGAAGACTGAGTACCAAAGTATCAGATCAAACTACTTGTGAGTGTAAACAAGCTATTCTGGATATATATTTTTATTTTACATCTTTGCTCGAGTTTTACTCGAGGAAGCTTCTAGATTTCTATAGGGTTCGACCTCAAGTCAAGTCGAATGTAGTTTACAGCTAAATTGGTAGCTAATTCAAGTTATCAAGCTTTAGTTGAGCTTCAAGTTTCGATTAATATCTGGGAATTCAAAATTTATGGCTCGACTCGGCTCTATTACACACAACTAACTATGTAGAAATGAACCAATGATGAAAGCATACAATAAAGATCTACACAAGTTCTCTTTGTCTTCCAGTACCACACCAATTCATATAGTGAACTAAATCAACTAATTGCATTGCGAGTAAGTAATAGAGAAAGTTACAATAATACAATTTAGAAAGAGAGAGAGAGAGAGAGAGAGAGAGAGAGAGAGAGAGAGAGAGAGAGAGAGAGGGGGAGAGAGGGAGAGAGAGAGAGAGAGAGAGAGAGAGAGAGAGAGAGAGAGGACCTGAGAAGAATAGATACGACGAGCGAAGTTTGTAGGGTGAACGAAACCAAATTCACGGCTACAATAATTTAGAAAGCCATGCCCACTACCTCTGCGAATTGCTTCCATGTTAATTATACGATGATTTGGGGGAAATTTAAGCAATCGTTTCAGAGCTCAATCAGATTAGGGGAAAAGCAAAGCTCCAAGCTCCAGATCTAAAAAATGAACAAATCGAAGAATTAGGTTATAAAATCGAAAATGGGTTTATAAAAATCGAAGCAATATTGAAGAGTGTTGATAAAATTGAACTAATATTAAAAGGAATCGAAGAATTACATAGGCTAATTAGGGGTTTGTTGAAAGGAGGGGTTAGGGTTCTTGAAGGAATCGACGGGGGTTTGTTGGAAGGGGTATGTTTTTGGGGGTGGGGGTAATACGCTTTTGATTTAGGGGGGGGGGGGGTAGTATGTTTTTTTTATTTTTATGTTTTTAGTTTAAGGGGGAAAAAGAAAGCGGGATCTGAAATTTAGCTAAGGGGGAGATTTTGTCGGGGAAAAGAAAAATGGGGAAAGGTGCGGGTTTTTTTTTATTTTTAAATGGGGTTTAGACATCGTTTACTCATGAAAGCGATGTGTAGTTAACTATTAGACATCAGTTTTAAAATTTTCGATGTAAGAGATACTTTTAACATCAGTGACTTTTCTGACCGATGTCTAATGTGTGATGTCTAATCTAGTTTTTCTAGTAGTGTAACTTCATCTTTCAAGTATATGTTGATAGTCTGCTTATATTTTATATAGCAGATATTTTACGGAAAGGATATACTGAGTTATCTGGTTATTTCAGCTTTTATACTATACTAGAACTTTGTTCATAGTATGAATATCGAAATTTGCAGAGTATTATGAAATGATATTTGAAGTACAGTAATGGTACTATTTTTGGAATACATTCCGATAAGGAAATGATTTCAGTATCGAGATATTTTGACAAATTATTGTCGTATACCCGCTTTATTTCTGGGTTGAATTAAGGGCAGAATTATGCCATACTTTCATTACCTTGCTGAGCTATCGCTCACTCTTGCTATTATTATATATATATTATATAGCAGCGAAGCAGGATGCCAATGGGACAGCACATACCTCACAAGGCTTTCCATTAAACAGTTTCTAGCAGCGATCCCGAGACTAGTACGAACCAATTGAATCAGGCTACGGCTTTTGGTATTCAACTTATGTATAGACATGAATGGTATTAGAGGATTGTGAGAATCAGAAGGCTAAGTTGGTAATGTAACAATACTTAGAAATTGTATCAGTAACAGATTCAAAAGACATTTGGGTATTGTAATAAAAGTTAGTTATTCCGCAGTTGTTGTATTGTATCGTTTCTGAGACTCTAACCTGTGTGTGTGTGTGTGAGACATATATTGTGGGGTCATGAGCAGGTGAAATATGAATGGTGTGAGTAATACAGGTAAGGCAAGGAGTACATGGATCGTGACAACCCTAAATCCCCGACCCCGGATTTGGGGTTGTTACAAGCTCTCTATGATATTTTACATCACTGAGAGAGGAGTTTTTAATTCCATTCAGTTTATTATTCATAAACAGTGTTATTATTGTTATTCTCATACCTATACTTGATTATATATTGTGTATTCGGCCTAACAATTGGTATTAGAGCCAAGGTTGTTTAATATATACCGTCTATTGATCAAAACACAAGAATAATCATGGCTAAAAATACTCAGGCAGGTTCTAATGTTCAGAAAGTTCAACCAACTTCTGTAAGTCGATATGAGACAATCATGGTTCCAATTCTAAGACCAGTGGAATATCCAATATGGAAGGTAAAGATGACCATGTTTTTAGAAGCCACAGATCCAGAATACCTTGATAGAATCAATGATGATCCTCATATGCCAACTAAATTGTCTCCTGTTGGTGCTGGTCAAGAACAAAAGACTGTTCCAAAGGAAAAGAAAGATATGACTCCTGAGGACATCTCATCAATTTCAAAGGATGCAAAAGTTAGACATCTTCTCCATAGTGCCTTAGATGATGTCATGTCTAACAGAGTTATTGGCTCCAAGACTGCAAAAGAAATTTGGGATGCTTTAAAAGTCAGGTGTCAAGGAACAAGTGCTATAAAGAAGAACATGAAGACTATTCTAACACAGGAGTATGAACACTTTGACTCGAGATCTGATGAAACCTTGACAGATACATATGACAGATTCTGTAAACTGTTGAATGATTTGTCTATGGTTGATAAAGAATATGATCTTGAAGAGTCAAATCTCAAGTTTCTTCTATCTCTACCAGAAAGATGGGATTTAAAAGCAACAACAATAAGAGATAATTATGATCTTGCAGAAACAGATCTTGATGAAATCTATGGGTTGCTTAAAACTCATGAACTTGAGATAGAACAAAGAAACAAAAGATCTGGAAAGAAGACAAAATCAGTTGCTCTCAAAGTTGAAGGAAAACTCATGAAGAAAGAAACATCAAAGAAGAAAGCTAAGGGAAAAGCTTTGGTCATAAACTCTGGAAGTGAGTCATCAAACTCTGATGATGACTCAAACACTGATGCTTCTTCTAAATCTGAGGATGATGAAGAACAAATGATGCAAATGGCTGCTTTGATGGTAAAAACTTTCAAGAAAATGGGTTTCAAGAACTTCAAGAAAGGTAGAAGATTCTCTAGGAAAGATTCAAACTCTGAAAGGAAGAATTTCAGAAAGTCTGAAGGAGGGGATATCAAATCAGGAAAGAAAGACAAGTCTGAGATCCAGTGCTACAAGTGTAAAGAGATGGGTCACTATGCTCCAGAGTGCAAGAAAGGAAAATCTGAAAAAGCACTCATCACTAAAGGAAGAGACTGGGTAGACACTTCAGATTCAGATAAGGATGTAAACTATGCTCTCATGGCAACTGTCAAAGATGAATCTGACTCATCTGAAAATAAGGTACCCCTAACAACTTATGCTTATGATATTGATAATATATCTGAATTGAGAATTTATCTTAAAAGCATACATGTTAGTTATAGAGATCAGACTTTAGAAAATGAGAGAATTAAATCTGAGAATCTTAAGCTTAAAGAGAGAAATAAATTTCTTGAAGAAGAGCTTGTTAACATGCAACAAGTTCAAAAGGAAAGAGATGATGCTGTTTATGTTGAACAGGAGTTGCTTAAGAAATTAAGGGAATTAGAATCTGATTTGGAAAAAGAGAGGAAGGTAATTAAAACCTGGACAAATTCTGGAAAAGACACACATCAAGTTTTTCAAACAGATACAGTTGGGTTAGGTTACTGTGAGGAAGATGAACTTAGGTTTAAAGATAAGGTTAAAGTTAGAACACAACTTAAACCTATGAAATTTGTTCCTGAATCCAGTAAGCAAAATTCTGTACTTGAAAAAGGAGCTGTTAAGATTGAACCAGTAAAAACTTGTGTTAAACAGGTGAATGTTGGTTTAATGATAGAGAAACAATTCAAGTATAAGCTCAAAGAGGTAAAGTCTGTTGAAAAACAGAAAGTGTCCAGGAAGAACAGAAATGGAAAAGTAGGCATTAAAAGAAGTAATAATCATTTGCCTATGACTGATACTCCTAGAAAAACATGTCATAATTGTGGCAGTACTAACCATCTTGCAAGTTTTTGCAGGAAGAACAAAGATTTTAATTCTTTACCTTCCAAGTCTGGGGTTAAGAATGAATATGTTAGGCCGAATACACAATATATAATCAATATATGTATGAGAATAACAATCAAGAACACTGTTTATGAACAATAAACTGAATTATATTAAATAACTCTTCTCTCAGTGATGTAAAATATCACAGAGAGCTGCTAGGTTACAAGAATAATGTATTCAGTATTTGCATCCCTTTTAGGGTTAACCTATCTGTGTTTATATAGAACACAGTTACACAATCAATCTCAAATTGATATTCCTATAAATCAGCTATACAATTTATATCAATTTAGGATTGCTTCTATCTTCTGTCCCGTTTCTTTAGCTATCTCAATATATCTTGATTCTTTCCATCTTTAAGATATATTGCTTCTAGAATCTGCAAGTATGCACCGACAACTAAATAAACTCTCACCCCGTCAGACTTTAACAAACTCTGACTGGCTTCTAGTGTAAACTCTGATAAGTACCTGTTACTTAAACACTGATAAACAATCATCAGCAATTATATCTAACAATCTCCCCCAACTTGTGCATGACAAAAATGTACAAGTTAAAAGATAATTGATGATGTCAAAACATTAACAAATGCAGTGTTTATAACATAACAGAATTTAACTTTTACTTAAAACAGAAAACTTTAAAAACTTACAGTCAGCCTTTACTTAATTTCTTCAATGTCAGGCACTGTTCTGAGATAATCTATAAGTAGTCTTATTTCAGCTCTTTCTAGCTCAGCAGTCATAATCTCTTTCAGCTCCTTAAGTTCTGGATCTCTTTCACCAGTCTGATATATGGCAGCCCTCAGAGAATAAATGCTGTTTTTATTCATCGCATTTCCAAGTCTTATAAAGAAAGACTTATCAGACTCTAGATTGAACTCTAAGACTTTTATTCCCAGTGCAGTCCTGAACCTTGCACTATTCCTCTTCATCTCTACCATCCTTCCATGAGCATCTCCATATTTAGGAATATAAGCACTTGAAATTCTGGCTCCAAGCAAAACTTTAGACTTCATCATTCTCTCTTTCAAAACTTGAGCAGCATTATGAGTACTTTGATTTTTCACTTTCAATAGATACAAAACATACTCCAGCTCTTCCCATAGCTTCAGATGAATGTCAGCTTCTCCAACTCTATAAACTCTTCCATCAGCCATAAAGTATAACAGAAACTCTTTTTTAATTCCTTTGTGGTAGATCATATGAACAGACTCTAACTTATCAAGGCTTTCTTGAGTTACCTCAACACCAGGTTCTGCCAGTGATGTATGATCTAAAGGACTGTTATTTATTCTTTTCTCTCTATGTGATCCCAAACCAGATTTATCATAAGTTTCCTTTCCTAACACTGATCTGGTTTGAAGAAAATTCACATTTCCTGGCTTCAAAGTTTCATCTCTAGTTGATTTTCCAAAAATATCTTGGAGTTGTGAAGATATCAACTGAGTTTGTACAACTTGAGCAGTGTCAGAGGTTGTCACAACTTTAGCAGAATTATCAACTTGAGCAACGTCAGTGGTTGATTGATTAGGTCTTGATTCAACTTGAGCCATGTCAGAGGTTGAATGAGCCTTCTTTGATAACTCAGGTTCTTCAATCAATTTACCTTTACCTTTATCAGTGCTTGCTCCAACAGGCCTCCTAGAATATTGTAAACTCTGTTGAGAGTTCACATTCTCTTTAATAAAGATTCCTTGTTCCTTTCTCCTAGGAGCCTTGACAGCCTTTTTCTTGTAAGTTCCAGCTTCAACCTTCTTCTTATGCTCTTCATCAAGAATCTGCATTTCAGCATCCATATCTTCAACTGTGACTTCACCACCATGTTCTTCCAGAAACAGCTTAGCTGCAATCTCTTCATCAGTAATTGGATTGGCTGAAATCACTAGACTTTTAAGTCTTGAAGAAGATCGAGCACCAGAGTTGACTCTATCAGAGTTTGTCAGCTTAGCAGAGTTTGACCTAAGTCTCCCTTGCTCTTGAGCAGATTTTGACCTTTTCTCTGATTCTTTGCTTCCACCATCTGTTGCATCATCCCTCCGTCTCAGAGTTGGAGTCCTTTTGCATTTGTCTTTAGGAACTCTCTCCCCCTTTTTGACATCATCAGGAATAAGTACAAATGTCAGCAATTCTAAAGATGCAGCAATAGAATCAATCTTTGTAGCCATTACATCTTGATTTCTTTCAACTGTGCTTAGTCTCTGCTTGATTTTGACCTGATCCTTGATCATAGAAGAATATTGAGCTCTATCAGTCTTCAAGGCCAATTCCTTAGCAACACTATCATTCCTCAGGCCTATGACAGCTTTGTGAGTCTCATCAAAGCGATTGTGAAAAGATTTTACTTGAACAATTATGGCCTTCAAATGTGTCAACAGCTCAGGATTTGAAATTTCTTTAGCAGACTTAGCAACAAAATCAGCAGTTCTTTGTGTAGAGAAAATACAATCTGCCCCTGACCAATTTGAATAGTACATTTCTCTATAATGATCTTCAGTGGCACGTTGATTTTCCTTGACAGACTCTGCAATAGGATCCCTTAGAAAAGGTATTGATTCATGATCATCAGAGTCTGAGAGTGCAATATTGATTCCAGAGTTTGCATGATCAGAATTCGCAGAAGTGTGATCATCACTGTCAGAGACAACTCTGTCTACATCAACATTTTCTGCTAAAGGCTCTGCAGCTGTATTCTCTGCAGTAACTTCAATGTTTAACTGTGCAGCTTCATCATAAACTTGCTCTGCAACAGCTTCATGCTTCTCAGAGTTAACTGCCTCAGCAACTTCTTCTTCTTCTTCCAGATTCTCTGCTGTAGCTTCATCTAGCTTCTCAACAGCAGCTTCAACAATCTTCTCAGAAGAGACAGATTTTGCTCCCTGATCAACTTCCTCACCCAATTCAAGAATTTGATTGGTGACAGAGAGAATCTCTGTATGAGTTGCCATAGACTCATCAACTACTAGAGTGGATTGATCAGCTGCCACATCCTCAGTGTCACAAACACTGATAGTAGGATGTGCTTCAATATCCATGTCCAAAGGATCTGCAAAGTAATCATTATCAGCATGTGCAGCATCTTCTCTGTCCTCTGTAGGCACAGTAGCTTCAACATTAACATCAGCCTCCTCAGTAACACCATCAGGAGTTGCATTCTGTTCAGCTTCAGGAACAGCTTCAGATTCTAACTCATCAAAAAGATAGTCAGCTACCAGCCTTCTTCTTCTTTGATGCAAAGTTTCAGTATCTTCCTCATCATCAGAACGTGGTCTCTTTGCTCTTCTCTTCTTTGAGGGACCATCAGACTTTGGCAGAGAAGATTTTGACACTCCAACCTCAGTAGCTGGCTTAACAATCTTTGCAGGTTTAAAAGCCCTGTGTTTGATTCTACCACCTGTCTGAATTGGTTGTGATGTAGATGGAGGAACTTCAGTGTTTAGTGGTTCTGGTTGTGAATCTGCTTGGGTAGAATCATCCAAAAACTGCTGCACTAATGCAGGCAGTAAGAGATCACCTACAGCACCCTTCTTCACATCTTTGTTCACAAGATCAGAGAATATACGTTTGTGTAATTTAAAACATGGAATTACATCTGCATCATTAATATCTACCCCACTAACACAGGTAGTAAATAAAAGCTGACAGAATCTTGCAAAGTAAACTACTCCCCTATTCTCATTCATTTTCTCTCCTAAGTTACTTAAAACAAATCTACCAAAATCAAAATTGGTACCATAGAGAAGAGAATACCCTATTTGTAGACTGTTAGTGGGTATTGCATCCCAGTTCGTGCACTTCTTCCCGAATATTCTTGTGATACAGTCGAAGAAAAAACTCCACTCCTTCCTCAAGAACGGTCGCTTCAACTGACCTATTTTGGCCAAAGATCCACCATAACCTATCTCCCTCATCATCCTCAGTAACTCAGCATCACTAACAGCAATGGTGTACGCAGTATGTTCACCAAAGTCCAGAGCATCACGTACCGTACCAGGTGTAATGACATACTCTGTTTCTTGAAACTCGAAAATAATAGATGGTGTTCCAGAAACACCACCATCATCATAGATACCAGTCTCCCAGAAGCTTTTGATTTGAACCGCAGAAAGCCTCTCTGGTTCTACAAGAGCACGCCCAATTGGAGATTGGGCAAGAAAATTCTGCATCAAATGAAACGCCTTCGGTACGTTCACATTAACCCATGGAGCAGCATAATTATTTGGAACGAATTCAAGCCCAGAAGAGACAAAAGCAGTAGAACCCATTAGCACGATTTAGAAATAAGCAGAGAATGACTTAGAGAATATTTGAGAGTGTTTGCAGTAAGAGTGTTTGTGAAAATGTGTATGTGACAATAAGGTGTGAATTGGAGTAAGTTGTGAAAAGTTCAAACGAGTTTGTGTATTGTATATTAATACAAAAAGAAAGAATTAAAAACTGAACAGTTTCTAATCAATACACACAACTGTCTTACTCCGTGAAATGTGTGAGTGTGATACGTGGCACTCATGCAATGAATGACAGCAGTAATTGACAGTTTCCAATGCGCATGCGCAGTAAAAAGAGCAATAATTACCGCCTATTATATTTTCCTAGACACTCAACCTCTCTCCATTTTCAAAAACTCAATCAAACTGTTTCAATCATACTCTCTATTTTCCAAAAATAATGTTCCTCAATAATTATGAAATGTCTGAAACAACTTTATTTATTTTAATCATCAGAGATTAAAAATAAATTACCTCGGCGTAGAGTACACAGTTCATCAGTTTTTATCAATTCTCCTCCTTCATTAATAATCTCTTTTCTCAAAATGCACAGTTGTGAATATTTGTGTGTGAATAGCAGAGTTTACTGAATAGAAATATTGAGAGCATCTCAAAGTGCATAAAATCCACAAAATAAATCAGTAAAAACTGGTTGCCCAAACTCTCATATGTAACACATATTCTGATTTCATCTAAACTCTGTATTTATTTGTATTCATTTGTTTTCACCCCCTTAAATTTTATTTTTTTTTTATTCTTTTTCCAGTAATCAGTGGTTGGCACTCGTCACCAAAAATTTGAAAATTTTAACCCTTATTTCATACAATAAGTTCATGGGTCTTCCTAGGCACAACATGATCTCAAAGGAATTTGTGCATATTTTTGCATCTTTTGCTTAGGGGTGAATTAGCAGTAACTATTTATCAGAGTTTAGACTTACATCATTTAACGTTTATGATTTATGAGAGAAAGTGCAAACAGCTAATACAGACTCAGTGTATAGGATCAATAAACTAAGAGATGCTATAAATATAGAGACAGTATCATGCTGTGTAAAATTTCTTCACACATTTGAGATCAGATTTTATATAACTTAGAAAGATTCATGATTACTTACTGAGAATCATGCTTCGTACAATTTTCTTCATCGGTCAATATGTTTCAGACAATAACACAATCAGAGTATAACATCAGAGTTTATCATCAGATTATGCTTCCAACAGAGTATGTTACCAGAGTTTATCAACATGATTTGCATGATAGTTAACACATGCAGAAAAACATGAGCAAATTTTCACAGATGAGTAAAGTTTGAGTCTAACCAATATCTCTAGTCAAAACCAGAGATCATTCCAAGTTCATTTACCAGTCTTGTAAATGTAGCTTCACTCAAAGGCTTAGTGAAGATATCTGCAAGCTATTGTTCTGTAGACACAAAATGAAGCTCAATATCTCCTTCCTCCACATGTTCCCTGATAAAGTGATACCTTATACTGATGTGCTTGGTCATGGAATGTTGTACTGGGTTACCTGTCATAGCAATAGCACTTTGATTATCACAGAAAATAGGTATTCTAGAGTACCTTAACCCATAATCCAGCAATTGATTCTTCATCCACAGAATCTGTGGACAACAGCTACTAGTAGCAATATACTCTGCTTCTGTAGTGGATGTGGAAATTGATTTATGTTTCTTGCTGTACCAAGAAACTAATCTGTCACCTAAAAATTGACAGCTTCCACTGGTGCTTTTTCTGTCTATCTTACAGCCTGCAAAATCTGCATCAGAGTAACCAATTAATTTAAACTCTGATTCTCTAGGATACCACAAACCAAAGGTTATGGTTCCTTTGAGATATTTGAAAATTCTCTTCACAGCTGCTAGATGAGGCTCTCTGGGGTCTGCTTGAAATCTTGCACAAAGACATGTTGCATACATGATATCTGGTCTACTTGCAGTGAGATAAAGAAGAGACCCTATCATGCCTCTGTAGTTTGTAATATCTACTGAAGCCCCTGTATCTTTGTCTAGCTTTGTTGCAGTAGCCATGGGAGTTGTGGCAGATGAACTATCAAGCATACCAAATTTCTTGAGAAGATTTCTGGTATATTTTGCTTGATTGATAAAAATCCCATCATCTGTTTGCTTTACCTGCAAGCCTAGAAAATAACTAAGCTCTCCCATCATGCTCATTTGGTACCTGGATTGCATAAGCTTGGGAAATTTCTTGCAGAGTTTGTCATTAGTAGACCCAAAAATTATGTCATCCACATAGATTTGAACTAAAAGCAAATCATTACCAGTATTGAAATAGAACAAGGTTTTATCAATTGTACCTCTAGTGAACCCACTTTCTAAAAGAAATTGAGCCAGAGTTTCATACCATGCTCTAGGTGCCTGTTTTAGTCCATAAAGAGCTTTGTCAAGTCTGTAGACATAATCTGGATGCTTGGGATCTACAAACCCTGGTGGTTGTTCAACAAACACTTCTTCTTCAAGTTTCCCATTGATAAAAGCACTTTTCACATCCATCTGAAAGACTTTGAACTTTTTGTGAGCAGCATATGCTAGAAAAATTCTTATGGCCTCCAATCTTGCAACTGGAGCAAAGGTTTCATCATAGTCAATTCCTTCCTGTTGAGAATATCCTTTTGCCACAAGTCTAGCCTTATTCCTTGTAATTATTCCCTCACTGTCAGTCTTGTTTCTGAAAACCCATTTTGTACCAACAATAGATCTGTTTTTTTTTTGTATTGGTACAAGAGTCCATACGTCATTTCTTTCAAATTCATTTAACTCTTCCTGCATAGCTGTTATCCAGTTAGCATCTTGAAGAGCTTCTTCCACTTTCTTGGGCTCAGTTTGGGATAGAAATGCATGAAACAGACATTCATTTGTTGTTGCACTTCTTGTTCTTACACTTGCATCTGGATCTCCAATTATCAGATCAGGTGTATGAGCTTGTGTCCACCTTCTTGCTGTTGGAAAGTGGCTTCTTTCATCATTATTAGATCCTCCCCTTGATCCATGCTCTCCTGATTTTCTTCTTGACCATCTGCATTCTCTGAGGCTCCCCCTGAATTGGACTGCTCAGAATTTGAACTTTCAGAGTTTGATCCAGAGTGTGTGTTAGATTCTTCAGTTGACTCATTTTCAGAATGTGAATCATCATTTTGAGATGTTTCTGAAGTATCTTCATGCTCCCCCTCAATTGGTTCTCTATTTTGTTCTGTCAGAGAAACTCCCTCAGTGTTTACCAGTAGAGGTTCAGAGTATGCTTCGTCAGAGTTTGTTGGATATGCTTCATCAGAGTTTACGTGAGCAGAGTTTAGATCTTCATTTTCAAAGCGAAGTTGATCATGATATACTTCATCTTCTATTCCAGTTATTTTCTTTTCATCAAATGACACATGTATAGATTCCATGATCACTTTAGTTCTCAGATTGTAGACTCTGAATGCTTTAGTTGACAGTGGGTATCCAACAAAAATTCCTTCATCAGCTTTTAAGTCGAATTTGGTCAACTGTTCAGGATGAGTTTTCAACACAAAGCATTTGCACCCGAAAATATGAAAATATTTCAGGTTTGGTTTCTTTTTCTTCACCATCTCATACGGTGTTTTCCCATGCCTATTGATCAGTGTTGCATTTTGAGTAAAACAAGCAGTTTGAACAGCTTCTGCCCAGAAATAAGTTGGCAATTTTGCTTCATCAAGCATTGTTCTAGCAGCTTCGATTAAAGTTCTGTTCTTTCTTTCAACTACACCATTTTGCTGTGGAGTCCCTGGTGCAGAAAATTCTTGCTTCTCTCCTCTTTCTTTGCAAAATTCTTCCATTGTTACATTTCTGAATTTAGTTCCATTATCACTCCTTATAATTTTCACTTTATACTGTGATCCTTTATCCAGTAACTTTACATGATCCATCAGAGTTAAGGCAGTTTCATCCTTCTTTGCTAGAAAGTACACCCAAGTGTATCTGGTATACTCATCAACTATGACTAGAGCATATTTCTTTCTGCCTAGAGACATTACATTTACTAGACCAAATAGATCAACATGAAGAAGATGATAAGGATCTATAACTGAAGATTCAGATTTACTCTTGAAAGATGACTTCCTTTGCTTGGCCTTTTGACAAGAATCACACAGACCATCTAAGCTGAGTATTGACTTTGGAAGTCCCCTTACAAGATCTTTTCGAATTAGCTCATTGATGTTGTTCAAGTTTAGGTGAGAGAGCATCTTATGCCATTTCCAACTCTCTTCATTTGACATTTTTGCAGACAAACACAAAGCTTTTCCTTCAGAGTTTGTTACCAAACTTGCTTCATAGATATTATTTCGTCTGTGTCCAACTAGAACAACTTTCCCTGTAGATTTGTTGATAACCTCACAGTATTCAGGTTGAAAATCTACATGATAACCTCTGTCACAGATTTGACTCACAGATAGCAAGTCATACTTGAGTCCTGGAAAAAGAGCTACATTGGTGATGATGACACTTCCAAGATTGATATTGCCATATCCCATAGTACGTCCTATGTTGCCATCTCCATAGGAAACTTTTGGGCCAGCTTTCTTCTCATAATCTGATAGCAGGGCTTTATTTCCAGTCATGTGTCCTGAACATCCACTGTCCAAGACTAGGGTACTTTCCCTTATGCCCTGCAATCACAAACAATTACAAAGAGTTAGATTTAAGGATCCAGACTTGCTTGGATCCTTTGGCTTTCTTAATATAGTTAGCTTTTGCAGCGGAATTCTTATCTACAGAGTTTAAGCTAACTGTATCAGAGTTTGCACTATCAGAATTTACACTTGCAGAATCAACTTTAACCCATTTCAAATTGGGCTTCAACTCATAATAATTGTGATAAGTAGCATGATAATTCTTGCAAGTATAAATAGAATGCCAAGTACTCCCACAGTGAGTGCATAAAGTCTGTGGTCTAACCCTACTATATTCATTCTTAACTCCAGACTTGGAGGGTAAAGAATTAATATCTTTGTTCTTCCTGCAAAAACTTGCAAGATGGTTAGTACTACCACAATTATGACATGTTTTTCTAGGAGTATCAGTAATAGGCAAATGATTATTACTTCTGTTAATGCCTACTTTTGCATTTCTGTTTTTCCTGGACACTTTCTGTTTTTCAACAGACTTTACCTCTTTGAGCTTATACTCGAATTGTTTCTCTGTCATTAAACCAACATTCACCTGTTTAACACAAGTTTTTACTGATTCTTTCTTAACAGCTTCTTTTTCAAGTACAGGGTTTTGCTTACTGGATTCAGGAACAAATTTCATAGGTTTGAGTTGTGTTTTAACTTTAACTTTATCTTTAAACCTAAGATCATCTTCCTCACAGTAACCTAACCCAACTGTATCTGTTTGAAAAACTTGATGTGTGTCTTTTCCAGAATTTGTCCAGGTTTTAATTACCTTCCTTTCTTTTTCCAAATCAGATTCTAATTCCCTAAATTTCTTAAGCAACTCCTGTTCAACATAAACAACATCATCTTTTTCCTTTCGAACTTGTTGCATGTTAACAAGTTCTTCTTCAAGAAATTTATTTCTATCTTTAAGCTTAATATTCTCAGATTTAATTCTTTCATTCTCTAAAGTCTGATCTCTATAACTAACATGTATGATTTTAAGATAAATTCTCAATTCTGATATATTATCAATATCATAAGCATAAGTTGTTAGGGGTACCTTATTTTTAGATGAGTCAGATTCATCATTGACAGTTGCCATGAGAGCATAGTTTACATCCTCATCTGAATCTGAAGTATCTGCCCAGTCTCTTCCTTTAGTGATGAGTGCTTTTTCAGATTTTCCTTTCTTGCACTCTGGAGCATAGTGACCCATCTCTTTACACTTGTAGCACTGGATTTCAGACTTGTCTCTCTTTCCAGGTTTGATATCCCTTCTTTCAGACTTTCTGAAATTCTTTCTTTCAGAGTTTGAATCTTTTCTTGAGAATCTTTTTCCCTTCTTGAAGTTCTTGAAACCCATCTTCTTGAAGGTCTTCACCATCAAAGCAACCATTTGCATCATTTGTTCTTCATCATCCTCAGATTCAGAAGAAGCATCAGAGTTTGAGTCACCATCAGAGTTTGATGACTCACTTTCAGAATTTATGACTAAAGATTTTCCCTTAGCTTTCTTCTTTGATGTTTCTTTCTTCATGAGTTTTTCTTCAACTTTGAGGGCAACAGATTTTGTCTTCTTTCCAGATCTTTTGTTTCTTTGTTCTATCTCAAGTTCATGAGTTTTAAGCAACCCATAAATTTCATCAAGATCTGTTTCTGCAAGATCATAATTATCTCTTATTGTTGTTGCCTTTAAATCCCATCTTTCAGGTAAAGATAGTAGAAATTTGAGATTTGACTCTTCAAGGTCATATTCTTTATCAACAAGAGACAAATCATTCAACAATTTACAGAATCTGTCATATGTATCTGTCAAAGTTTCATCAGATCTAGAGTCAAAGTGTTCATACTCCTGTGTTAAAATAGTCTTCCTATTCTTCTTTATAGCACTTGTTCCTTCACACCTGACTTCTAAAGCATCCCACATTTCTTTGGCAGTCTTGAAACCAATAACTCTGTTAGACATGACATTATCTAAGGCACTATGAAGAAGATGTCTAACTTTTGCATCCTTTGCAATTGATGAGATGTCCTCAGGAGTCATATCTTTTTTTTCCTTCGGAATAGTCTTTTGTTCTTGACCAGCAACTATAGGAGTCAGTTTAGTTGGCATATGAGGACCATCATAGATTCTATCAAGGTATTCTGGATCTGTGGCTTCTAGAAACATGGTCATCTTAACCTTCCATATTGGATATTCCACTGGTTTGAGAATTGGAACCCTGATTGACTCATACCGACTTACAGAAGCAGATTGAACCTTTTGAGTATTATAACCTCCATTAGAACCTGCCTAGGAGTTTTCAGTCATGATTATACTTGTGTTTGGATCAATAAACTATATATATTAATCAACCTTGGCTCTGATACCAATTGTTAGGCCGAATACACAATATATAATCAATATATGTATGAGAATAACAATCAAGAACACTGTTTATGAACAATAAACTGAATTATATTAAATAACTCTTCTCTTAGTGATGTAAAATATCACAGAGAGCTGCTAGGTTACAAGAATAATGTATTCAGTATTCGCATCCCTTTTAGGGTTAACCTATCTGTGTTTATATAGAACACGGTTACACAATCAATCTCAAATTGATATTCCTATAAATCAGCTATACAATTTATATCAATTTAGGATTGCTTCTGTCTTCTGTCCCGTTTCTTTAGCTATCTCAATATATCTTGCTTCTTTCCATCTTCAAGATATATTGCTTCTAGAATCTTCAAGTATGCACCGACAACTAAATAAACTCTCACCCCGTCAGACTTTAACAAACTCTGACTGGCTTCTAGTGTAAACTGTGATAAGTACCCGTTACTTAAACACTGATAAACAATCATCAGCAATTATATCTAACAGAATATGTTAGGGTTAGACCACAGACTTTATGTACTCACTGTGGGAGTACTTGGCATTCTATTTATACTTGCAAGAATTATCATGCTATTTATCACAACTATTATGAGTTGAAGCCCAATTTGAAATGGGTTAAAGTTGATTCTGCAAGTGTAAAATCTAATACTGTTAGCTTAAACTCTGTTGATAAGAATTCCGCTGCAAAAGTTAACAATGTTAAGAAAGCCAAAGGATCCAAGCAAGTCTGGATCCTTAGATCTAACTCTTTGTAATTGTTTGTGATTGCAGGGCATAAGGGAAAGTACCCTAGTCTTGGATAGTGGATGTTCAGGACACATGACTGGAAATAAAGCCCTGCTATCAGATTATGAGGAGAAAGCTGGCCCAAAAGTTTCCTATGGAGATGTCAACATAGGACGTACTATGGGATATGGCAATATCTATCTTGGAAGTGTCATCATCACAAATGTAGCTCTAGTCCCACTACAAGAATAATTGAATCAGACAAGGCTTTTTGCCCGTTGTCTGATGCCCTAGAAAACCGTTGTCTATTGAGATGCCGTCTGTTACGCAGCTCAGACAACGGACGCGTCCGTTGTCTGATTCCCTACAGACAACGGTTTTGGTCTTAGAAAACGTTGTCTGAAACGCGTGAACAACAACGGTTGTTGTAGAAACCATTGTCTGACAAATAAATCAACAATTGTTTATTAACTAGAAAATGTTGTTATTTTAATTTTCAGACAAGGCTTTATTTTCCAAAAGAGTGTTGTGTGATCTAAATATTTACGACGGTTTTAGTAGAACAACCCCATTGTCTTAATAGTTTAACACAATGGTTTCCTTTCTAAAAACTGTTGTCTATTCTTGACTTGCACAATTGTTTTCTTTAAATACCTGTTGTCTGAAAGCTGTTAGGCAATGGTTTAAAAAGATAAACATGTTTGAACATTAGCAGAACCACAACAGTTTTTGTTTCTAAAACACTTGTTTCTGATTTTGATAGACAACGGTATTGGACAAAAAATAATCTAATAAGCTAGATTTTTGTGCAACAAAAAATTTTTAATAAACAAAATTTCCAAGATTTCAAATTCAATATGAACCCAAACATGACTTAATAACTTTATTATTAGTACTTACACTGGAAAAAATACATCTACAATGCTTAGAAATTCTCAATCTAATAAGTCAGAGTGTACAAGTAAAGCTGATGGTATGATGCAGTGTCAAAAATGAATACTCTATTTCTCTACACAAGTTCGACGAAACCTAACATTTATATTCCGAAAAACCTCCACCTTTTTCACTTCTTATACACTCATGCCAGCACCTCTGAAACACCACAGGGACGCAGCAAAGGCTCATCAGTCTAGATGATTTTTAAAGCCTGCAGCACCATGAAACAAGTAAAAAACTGCACATGAATGATCTAGGTACAGAACATCAGAATAGCCTTTGGCTTTTGCAGAACTTTGTGCCTTGAGGACCTAAAATTATAATTAAAAATCACGACAAGATTAGATACTCAACATCATATTATGCCATAAAGTTTGCCAAATGGTTCTCATGTTTTTTCAAAAATTAAACAAGGAACAATTCACCCATATCACCATAAAAGTATGAACAAAGATTAAGATAAGACAGACTTCTGCATAAACAATTTGAACCATATAGCTTCCTTACCGAAAAAGGATCACAAAATGTTTTTAGGGCATAAAGCATAAATTAGAAAAACTAGAATAATCATCAATCAAAAGTGAGAGAAGGCAAGGTGAGCATCCAGAATCCCGTGTGCAAATCAGCATTGAGTGCATCTAGCATAACTCCAAACTTAATTTAATATATAGAAACAAGGCAATACTACGCCCTAACTATTAACCAGCAAGAAACTATACGAAAGCTTACTGCAGCATAGTTTCCTATCGTTTTCACACATCCAGTACCACCAGGGGTTGCCCGATGTGTTTCAGTTTCAACCATCAAATCAATTGGAGACAAGCCATCCTGACATCATGTAAGCAAAAAAATAAAGGATTCAGACCAAGGTATCTTATAAAACATAGGTCCTATACATAAGAGAAGTGCGTCACTTCACCTATCAGGGGAGACTTTAAAGAATTTGCAGTCGACACCTATCATTTGAGCATTAAATTTGAGGCATCGAAGGGTGATGAAAGTTCACGTACTGTATAACTATTTAACAGAAAAGGTACCTTTCCCGTAAGAATGATCACTCCCACTGAATTATCGTCCCTTGCATCATTAAATGCACGAATAAGCTCCTTGATTGTTTGTGGTCGAAAAGCATTTCTCCTCTCTGGCCTGTTAATTGTGATCTGCATTTACAAACGAATAACAACTATCAAATTGTAGCACAGTAGCAGATCATTTGCAGTTGTGCTTCGCTGAATTATTAAATATAACAGCATACACTTGAAGTAAATTTATAAGCAATGTAATGAGTATCAACTTCTGAGTGTAGAGATAACACGCTTTGTTAAAATGAATATCAGCAAGATTTCTACAAGTTTCTCGCTAGCACCTGAATATTACAACTTTCAAGCAGGAAAAAACCCTTGGTTTACTTTTGTAGCTATCTTATATTCGAATTGTCAATAAATAATTATGCACATTTCTGTAGCTATCTATTATATCCAAAACCTTACAGTGTTAGAAAAAATGGTTCACTTAAAGTGTTAAGCATAAATGTATGCATGTCATAATCAGAATAAGTTGTAGATTACAAATAGCTTCACACTTAAAAAAAGAAGAAGAATGAAATAGTAAACAATTACAGCAGTGACCTTAGCAATGCCTTCATCAGTAGCTTTCTCGTAAACAATGTCGGTGTAGTCTATTCCCAGCTCATCACAAGCAATTTCCCAAACAGGTTCACGCGTAGAGACATGCCCATGAATACGATGGTAGGTATCATTTGATAATAGGGGAGACTTCACCTATTTGACAGTGCGAAAACCTTAGTATTACTATATTATACATATCTTTAAGCATCCATATATCTTTGGGGTTTCAGGACTTCCACGTTCATGCACAACAGTGGAGAAGCGAGCAATTACAGGTGTCTGGACACCGGGAGCTCGAAGAAAATCAGCACATGTTAAATGAGTGATATCATGGGTGACCTCGAAGAATCCCTTTGCAGTAGCACCTCTTGCATGGACAACTCTTTCAGGGATTCGCTCCCTGTCAAAATTAGCAAGTTTCTCCACCAAATGGTAATCTTCCAAGAGGACTGGACCTGTCAAACCAAACAGAAGTAATACACATGATCGGAACCCAGTAATCTACATATGCAAAAATTACTTACACAGGGCAGACACTGAATTGAGTACTATGACTTTGACATTACCGGGACATCAAACACTATCAGCTAGTAACTAGGATGTCTCATTCAAGTGTATGAGGAAGTGTATATAACTATTTACTGTCTTAAACCAGTAACATTCCTCATTTTATCACAAAACTTTGGGTAATCATGATACTGAACTATTGAGTAACAATGGATTGGCATTTGGCAGTGACAACAGTGTCATTTTAGCAACTACATTTGCAAAGTGCATAATGAAACTGAAAAGTTAAAACAGCCTGGTTACGAAATTCTGTCCAGAAACAATGGAAGTTTAATCGAAAGAAATAACAAACATGTCATAAAGAGACATCATCAGACACCATAAATAGCCCAAAGACAGTACTTTATAGCAAAAACATGGATGAACTAAAGTTTTAGTAATACACAAACCTTGTAAAATTATAGTACTTGTTTAAGCATCCATATATCATAATATCTTTTACATCTATCTATGAGAACACTTGCGACAGAATTAGACTGACTAGAATTAGATTCTAGTATTATTACTAGACAAAGCCTACTCTACAATAATTTGAACTAATATGTACTTACTGCTCTTCTATACTTGCATTACCATTGGTTCCCAACTTAAACAACGTGTTAACGCAAGCACATTCTTGACAATAACAATTCCCCTTTAAGCCAATGGTACTGAAAATGACTCAAGTTATTGGCTTGAAGTTGTACATCAGTTGGACATTATAAATAGTTGTCACTGGAACCTTCTAGAGACGCGGCTTTCAGTAAATTCATCTTTTCAATGCCAATTTTACTCTCTAAGACCTTTGCAGGCAGCCATCACGGAACTCCCTGCAACATAAAGAATATACGACTGAAGTAATAATCAAATAGGCAGAACCAACAAATGTATACATACACACACGAACTATAAGTTCACAATTAAAAACTGAAGATGGAAAATCACTTACGGGTGATGAACCAAACCTTTGAGCAAGGGCTCTAGATCTGTTTAAAAGAAGTAAAATAGAAAATTAAAATTTCGAAATTCAAAAATTCAAAATGAATTCGAAACCACTTACAAATTGTTGAGATTAGTGATGAACCAAACTTTTGAGCAAGGGGCTTCATCAAATTAACATGATTCGAGCAATTGCACAACTAATTAACACGATTTAGAACTAGGGTTTCAACATCTAGATTTGTATATGTCTGTGTGTATCAGTGTGTGTGTGTGTGTTTTTTGAGAGAATGAAACGTATGTGTGTTTGAAATGTTTGTGTTTTGAGTTGAGAGAGAGGCAATAGAGATCGAGATAGAAAGAGAAAAGCAGGATAGTGAAAGAGGGGGAATAAAGATTTGGTTAAGGGGGGAAAGGTCGGGGAGGGGGGAAGTAAAAATTTGGCAAAGGTGGGAAATGTGTTTTTGTTATAAAGAGATATAACTTTGTATGTTATTCAATTTTTTTTGAAAAGTTGATATAACTTCTGTAATATCATTAAATTACATAGATCTCGATATCCATATGGTTGGATCGTCGATAAATATTTTTAAAAAAATCAAAACATCAATCCGGGACGAAACACTAGTTAGAAGTACTGGTTAAATCACTATTGACCATTAAGATCTCAAACCAAATAAATTTATTTTTTTCTAAAACTTTTGTAATATCATTAAATTACATAGATCTCGATATCCATACGGTTGGATCGTCGATAAATATTTTTAAAAAAATAGAAAAATCAATCCGGGACGAAACATAACAATCTATTCTAGTGTTCTAACGTTTTTGAAAAGATGCGGCACAACCGGGCCTTGTTATTTTTTAATTATTTTTTCTCAACACTAGAATGAGTACTGATTAACATCCGTACGGTTGGATCGTCGAAGAAATCATTTTAAAAAAATATTCATTGAATCTGACACATGTCCCGTTCCCAAAAGTAGTAGTGTTCCAACGTTTTTGAAAAGATGCGGCACAACCGGGCCTTGTTATTTTTTGATTATTTTTTCCCAATACTAGAATGAGTACTGATTAACATCCGTACGGTTGGATCGTCGAAGAAATCATTTAAAAAAAATATTCAGTGAATCTGACACATGTCCCGTTCCCAAAAGTAGTAGTGTTCCAACGTTTTTGAAAAGATGCGGCACAACCGGGCCTTGTTATTTTTTGATTATTTTTTCCCAACACTAGAATGAGTACTGATTAACATTCGTACGGTTGGATCGTCGAAGAAATCATTTAAAAAAAATATTCAGTGAATCTGACACGTGTCTCGTTCCCAAAAGTAGTAGTGTTCCAACGTTTTTGAAAAGATGCGGCACAACCGGGCCTTGTTATTTTTTGATTATTTTTTCCCAACACTAGAATGAGTACTGATTAACATCCGTACGGTTGGATCGTCGAAGAAATCATTAAAAAAAAATATTCAGTGAATCTGACACGTGTCTCGTTCCCAAAAGTAGTAGTGTTCCAACGTTTTTGAAAAGATGCGGCACAATCGGGCCTTGTTATTTTTTGATTATTTTTTCCCAACACTAGAATGAGTACTGATTAACATCCGTACGGTTGGATCGTCGAAGAAATCATTTAAAAAAAATATTCAGTGAATTTGACACATGTCTCGTTCCCAAAAGTAGTAGTGTTCCAACGTTTTTGAAAAGATGCGGCACAACCGGGCCTTGTTATTTTTTGATTATTTTTTCCCAACACTAGAATGAGTACTGATTAACATCCGTACGGTTGGATCGTCGAAGAAATCATTTAAAAAAAATATTCATTGAATCTGACACATGTCTCGTTCCCAAAAGTAGTAGTGTTCCAACGTTTTTGAAAAGATGCGGCACAACCGGACCTTGTACGTTTTTGTCAAGTTCAATGTAGCGGCGTCTGTGTACAAGCCGATACAATGATTGTGGAGGGTAATGATAAAAATATTGAGCATGCTTCACAACTATTTAATGGTTTTTTTTTAATTTTTTTAACTATCAGACAACGGTTTATGTAAGCTAAACAATTGTGTGACAGCAACATATTTAACAGCCAAAAACCATTGTCTCTAAGATTTCAATTGGACAACGGTATGCAGAAACTGTTGTGTGAATTAAGTATAGTCCACATACAAGTAAAACACTTGTCTGATTCTAACAACGGTTTACAAAACCATTGTCTTAAGTTTCTTCAGACAATGGTTTTGTAAACCGTTGTTAGAATCAGACAAGTGTTTATTCAAACTGTTGTGTGACATCCATTTAAGTAACAAAAAAAAAACACTTGTCTGTTTTTAACAACGGTTTATGAAACACTTGTCTGACCTTTCTTCAGACAACGGTTTTATAATTCCGTTGTGTAAAGCCTCTGCTTTACTCCTTCTAATAGACAATGGTTTTAGAAACCGTTGTGGAAGTTCTTTCAGACAACAGACAGATTTTGCAAAAAAAAAAACCGTTGTGTGAAAATTTCAAACAATGCTTTTACTGCCGACAGTTGTCTGATAAGTGTTGTCTGTTTCAGTTTTTCTTGTAGTGTCCCAGGACTCAAGCATGACTTGCTATCTGTGTGTCAAATCTGTGACAGAGGTTACCATGTAGATTTTCAACCTGAATATTGTGAGGTTATCAGCAAATCTACAGGGAAAGTTGTTCTAGTTGGACACAGACGGAATAATATCTATGAAGCAAGTTTGGTAACAAACTCTGAAGGAAAAGCTGTGTGTTTGTCTGCAAAAATGTCAAATGAAGAGAGTTGGAAATGGCATAAGATGCTCTCTCACCTAAACTTGAACAACATCAATGAGCTAATTCGAAAAGATCTTGTAAGGGGACTTCCAAAGTCAATACTCAGCTTAGATGGTCTGTGTGATTCTTGTCAAAAGGCCAAGCAAAGGAAGTCATCTTTCAAGAGTAAATCTGAATCTTCAGTTATAGATCCTTATCATCTTCTTCATGTTGATCTATTTGGTCCAGTAAATGTAATGTCTCTAGGCAGAAAGAAATATGCTCTAGTCATAGTTGATGAGTATACTAGATACACTTGGGTGTACTTTCTAGCAAAGAAGGATGAAACTACCTTAACTCTGATTGATCATGTAAAGTTACTGGATAAAGGATCACAGTATAAAGTGAAAATTATAAGGAGTGATAATGGTAATGAATTCAGAAATGCAACAATGGAAGAATTTTGCAAAGAAAGGGGAGTGAAGCAAGAATTTTCTGCACCAGGGACTCCACAGCAGAATGGAGTGGTTGAAAGAAAGAACGGAACCTTAATCGAAGCTGCCAGAACAATGCTTGATGAAGCAAAATTGCCAACTTATTTCTGGGAAGAAGTTGTTCAAACTGCTTGTTTTACTCAAAATGCAACACTGATCAATAGGCATGGGAAAACACCATATGAGATGGTAAAGAAAAAGAAACCAAACCTGAAATATTTTCATATTTTCGGGTGCAAATGCTTTGTGTTGAAAACTCATCCTGAACAGTTGACCAAGTTCGACTTAAAAGCTGATGAAGGAATTTTTGTTGGATACCCACTGTCAACTAAAGCATTCAGAGTCTACAATCTGAGAACTAAAGTGATCATGGAATCTATACATGTGTCATTTGATGAAAAGAAAATAACTGGAATAGAAGATGAAGTATATCATGATCAACTTCGCTTTGAAAATGAAGATCTAAACTCTGCTCACGTAAACTCTGATGAAGCATATCCAACAAACTCTGACGAAGCATACTCTGAACCTCTACTGGTAAACACTGAGGGAGTTTCTCTGACAGAACAAAATAGAGAACCAGTTGAGGGGGAGCATGAAGATACTTCAGAAACATCTCAAAATGATGATTCACATTCTGAAAATGAGTCAACTGAAGAATCTAACACACACTCTGGATCAAACTCTGAAAGTTCAAATTCTGAGCAGTCCAATTCAGGGGGAGTCTCAGAGAATGCAGATGGTCAAGAAGAAAATCAGGAGAGCATGGATCAAGGGGGAGGATCTAATAATGGTGAAAGAAGCCACTTTCCAACAACAAGAAGGTGGACACAAGCTCATACACCTGATCTGATAATTGGAGATCCAGATGCAAGTGTGAAAACAAGAAGTGCTACAACAAATGAATGTCTGTTTCATGCATTTCTATCTCAAACTGAGCCTAAGAAAGTGGAAGAAGCTCTTCAAGATGCTAACTGGAAAACAGCTATGCAGGAAGAGTTAAATGAATTTGAAAGAAATGAAGTATGGACTCTTGTACCAAGACCCAAAAACAGATCTATTGTTGGTACAAAATGGGTTTTCAGAAACAAGACTGACAGTGAGGGAATAATTACAAGGAATAAGGCTAGACTTGTGGCAAAAGGATATTCACAGCAAGAAGGAATTGACTATGATGAAACCTTTGCTCCAGTTGCAAGACTGGAAGCCATCAGAATTTTTCTAGCATATGCTGCTCACAAAAAGTTCAAAGTCTTTCAGATGGATATGAAAAGTGCTTTTCTCAATGGGAAACTTGAAGAAGAAGTGTTTGTTGAACAACCACCAGGGTTTGTTGATCCCAAGTATCCAGATTATGTCTACAGGCTTGATAAAGCACTTTATGGACTAAAGAAGGCACCTAGAGCATGGTATGAAACTCTGGCTCAATTTCTTTTAGAAAGTGGGTTCACTAGAGGTAAAATTGATAAAACCTTGTTCTATTTCAATACTGGTAATGATTTGCCTTTAGTTCAAATTTATGTGGATGACATAATTTTTGGGTCTACTAATGACAAACTCTGTAAGAAATTTGCCAAGCTTATGCAATCCAGGTACCAAATGAGCATGATGGGAGAGCTTAGTTATTTTCTAGGCTTGCAAGTAAAGCAAACAGATGATGGGATATTTATTTATCAAGCAAAATATACCAGAAATCTTCTCAAGAAATTTGGTATGCTTGATAGTTCATCTGCCACAACTCCTATGGCAACTGAAACAAAGCTAGATAAAGACACAGGAACTTCAGTAGATATGACAAACTACAGAGGCATGATAGGGTCTCTTCTTTATTTGACTGCAAGTAGACCTGACATTATGTATGCAACATGTCTTTGTGCAAGATTTCAAGCAGATCCCAGAGAGCCTCATCTAACAGCTGTGAAAAGGATTTTCAAATATCTCAAAGGAACCATAACCTTAGGTTTGTGGTATCCTAGAGAATCAGAGTTTAAATTAATTGGTTACTCTGATGCATACTTTGCAGGCTGTAAGATTGACAGAAAGAGCACAAGTGGAACCTGTCAATTTCTAGGTGACAAATTAGTTTCTTGGTACAGCAAGAAACATAAATCAATTTCCACATCCACAGCAGAAGCAGTGTATATTGCTGCTGGTAGCTGTTGTGCACAAATTTTATGGATGAAGAATCAATTGCTGGATTATGGGTTAAGGTACTCTAAAATACCTATTTTCTGTGATAATCAAAGTGCTATTGCTATGACAGGTAACCCAGTACATCATTCCATGACCAAGCACATCAGCATAAGGTATCACTTTATCAGGGAACATGTCGAGGAAGGTGATATTGAGCTTCATTTTGTGTCTACACAACAACAACTTGCAGATATCTTCACTAAGCCTTTGAGTGAAGCTACATTTACAAGACTGGTAAATGAACTTGGAATGATCTATGGTTTCGACTAGAGATATTGGTTAGACTCAAACTTTACTCATCTTTGAAAATTTGCTCATGTTTTTCTGCATATGTTACATGTCATGCAAATCATGTTGATAAACTCTGGTAGCATACTCTGATGGTAGCATACTCTGATGGAAGCATACTCTGATGATAAACTCTGATGTTATACTCTGATTGTGTTATTGTCTGAAACATATAAACCGATGAAGAAAATAGTATGAAGCATGATTCTCAGTAAGTAATCATGAATCTTTCTGAGTTATGTAAAATCTGATCTCAAATGTGTGCAGAAATTTTACACAGCATGATACTGTCTCTATATTTATAGCATCTCTTAGTTTATTGATACTATACACTGAGTCTGTATTAGCTGTTTGCACTTTATCTCATAAATTAATTGTGTTAACTGATGAAAGTTTAAACTCTGATAATTAGTTGCTAATATTTCACCCTCAAATCAAAAGATGCAAAAATATGCACAAATTCCTTTGAGATCATGTTGTGCCTAGGAAGACCCATGAACTTATTGTATGAAATAAGGGCTAAAATTTTCAAATTTTTGGTGACTAGTGCCAACCACTGATTACTGGAAAAGATTTAATTAAAAAAAATTAAAGGGGGTGAAAACAAATGAATACAAATAAATACAGAGTTTAGATGAAATCAGACTATGTTTTACATATGAGAGTTTGGGCAACCAGTTTTTACTGATTTATTTTGTGGATTTTATGCACTTTGAGATGCTCTCAATATTTATATTCAGTAAACTCTGCTATTCACACACAAATATTCACAACTGTGCATTTTGAGAAAAGAGATTATTAATGAAGGAGGAGAATTAATAAAAACTGATGAACTGTGTACTCTACGCCGAGGTAATTTATTTTTAATCTCTGATGATTAAAATAAATAAGGGTGTTTCAGACATTTCATAATTATTGAGGAACATTATTTTTTGGAAAATAGAGAGTATGATTGAAACGGTTTATTTGAGTTTTTGAAAATGAAGAAAGGTGTCTAGAAAATAGCAGTAATTAGTGCCTTTTACTGCGCATGCGTGTTGGAAACAACCACGATTTACTGCTGTCAGTTAATACGTATGTGTTCACACAATATCACGCAAGTATACGCGGTCACAAGTAATATAAGAATAAGTAGAGTTCGTTCCCACAGAGACTGCTTTGGTTACTATAGTTTTGCACTTATGTAACAATGTATGGCTATCGTTCAATGCTAAGACAAGTATCAATTTGGGTTTTAATTATCTAGATTAACAAAACTAATTACCAAGACTATATTAAACTAAAGATTGCTGATATATTACTTATGAGAATAAACATGGGATCCTAACTTCATTAAATACTTCATTCAGAGTCTTTTATCTTTAATCAATGCATGTGACGGTTGTGATAACTAATCGGATAACACGAAATCAGTACACGCTACCTTTCAGTATACGTATACCAAACCACTCAAACATCCACAAAAGAGATAGAAGTTAAGCAGACACCAATTATGCTTAGACCCTATATGTCTATAAGATTTGAAAACATAACGGTTTAACGAGCAAGTTATCCATTCAGATTATATAGGGCAGGTAAGATGGTTAAAATCACCTACGAATCATGCATGACAAACATACATAAACCTATGCTAGCATGGCAAGATCTAAACCTCTATATCCACTTTCGCAATCAATAGAGATTAACAATACAAATTAGATGTTAGCTACGCATCCGAGAAGAATAAGCACAACCAAACTAGGATATCAATTAGCCATCACACACACATCTTTAAAACAATTAACTACTAAAATCCATAAATAAATCCGTTAGAATCCCACGACAACGATTAGTTCATAATCGAACCGTTCATCATCGTGGGTTCTGATGAAAACATGATAATAAATATGTCTGGAATACTGAATAAAGTACTAGAGATAAGGTTTAAGAAAAACAAAACCAACGAGAATCCAAAGTATCGCCTAATTAGAAGAATACAAAGAAAAGATTAAAAGTAGATCTTCGTAATCAGCCGTCTTCTTGTTCTCCTCACCGGTGGATGGATATGTATGATTGTATGTCTATGTATATCTCAGAATTCGTCCACCAATAGTTTATATAGGCTGCAGGGCTGACTGGTCTTTTGGAAACTTTCCTTTTCAGACTTGAAATTGCCTTCTTCAGCATGTTTAGGGCGCGGGCGCGCCTATAAGGGCGCGAGGGCGCTTGGTTACTGTTCATAATCTGACATTGTGCTTTTCTTGTCTTTTCCTTGCGCTCTCTCGCTCCGCAACCACTTGACCTTCCCAGAAATGCTCAAAACACCATTGCAATCCACAGGAACTCCACATCTCTGCTGACAACTCAACTCTGCATTTACTAACTAAAACCACATCAAAAACACCAAATACTTGAGTACAATCAGTCAATTTAAGCCAATTTAGGACGATCCAAGTGGATATGAAATCCACTTATCACACCCCCAAACTTAAACCGATGCTTGTCCTCAAGAATAAACATACTCTACTAACTATAATGCAATACATGAATGCAACTAATATGAAAATGCAAACGATCCCCTCAAACTAACCATATCCAATCAACAAGTCAATATCTCAAGGAATGCAATCTTTCAAACAGAGTTCGACCAAATCCCCTTATACTAACCATACAAACACAGAAACGTGTGTATGTGCATTGTTCATCAATATACTCCCAAACTAAACCAAGACCATATCCTATTCTTCATCAAAACAACCACAAGCTTATAAACAGAATGAACTCTAGAAACAAGAAACCACTTAAAGACACCTCAACCTCGACTTGAGCTAGATAGGAATTCATGCTTTATTACTACACACATGCTTATTTGATCGTGCAATGGATGAGACCCCAAAAGGCTTATACAATAATACCCATGTAGCGAGCTTTAGGTTAGTGGATCCCAGACCGGAAAAGTCTTAGGTCACTAGGCACAAAGTCCCCTAGAACTTAATTGCTCGAGTATTAAAGAGCTCAACCTGATCAATTCTGCATAAACACAACTCTTTTTTTTTTCTTTTTCTTTTTTTTTTCTTTTTTTTCCTTTTTTCTTTTTTTTTTACTAACACAATTTCGGAATGAGTGCGCTTTGCTTTTCCTCATCCCTCCCTAGACTACTCATTTTTTACAATGAGCGGCTACTAGCCATTTGACGCCTAGCCTTATTAACAACTAGCATGAAATCCCTGTTTTCCCCCAAACTTAGACTTAAGTACTTCTTTGAATTTCAAGAGAATAGAAGACATTCTAAATATAAGCAAGCAGTTAAATTCCAACATCCAAACAAAACATGGTCTGATCAAATCTAAAAGCAACCAATGAGACTTATGAAATTATTTTTGTTTCTGGCATGCAAGTCAATTCATAGGAACTTAAATCAACCCTCTATTCATCATAACCACACTCCTATCAACATCGACTCATCAACCAAGAAATAGTCAAGTCCTACGGGATCATGAAATATGCTATGAAAATGCAACTAAATGGACTCACATAATATATAAAAACACTAATGCAAACAGAATGCTATATATGACAAAAACATGCAAAAATATGAATGAACTAACTACATATGCAATATGAATCCTACATGAACACACACACTAACACTACTATTCCTTAATTATCACCCCCAAACTTAAAATATTCAATGTTGTAACAGCCCCAAATCCGGGGTCAGGGATCTAGGGTTGTCACAATCCATGTATTCCTTGCCTTACCTGTATTACTCACACCATTCATAATTCACCTGCTCATGACCCCACAACATATGTCTCACACACACACACACACAGGTTAGAGTCTCAGAAACGACACAATACAACAACTGCAGAATAAATAACTTTTATTACAATACCCAAATGTCTTTTGAATCTGTTACTGATACAATTTCTAAGTATTGTTACATTACCAACTTAGCCTTCTGATGCTCACAATCCTCTAATACTATTCATGTCTATACATAAGTTGAATACCAAAAGCCGTAGCCTGATTCGATTGGTTCGTACTACTCTCGGGATCGCTGCTAGAAACTGCTTAATGGAAACGCCTTGCGAGGTATGTGCCGTCCCATTGGCATCCTGCTTCGCTGCTATATAATATATATAAAATAATAGCAAGAGTGAGCGATAGCTCAGCAAGGTAATGAAAGTATGGCATAATTCTGCCCTTTTATTCAACCCAGAAATAAAGCGGGTATGCGACAATAATTTGTCAAAATATCTTGATACTGAAATCATTTCCTTATCGGAATGTATTCCAAAAATACCATTGTTGTATTTCAAATATCATCTCCATAATATTCTGCAAACTTCCGATATTCATACTATGAACAAAGTTCTAATATAGTATAAAAGATGAAATAACAAGATAACTCAGTATATCCTTTCTGTAAAATATCTGCTATATAAAATATAAGCAAACTATCAACATATACTTGAAAGATGAAGTTATAAAGAAAATCCAATATAAGGTTTCCATAACCCAAAATCCACTCATGCATATATATATCCTTAATCAGGTTTTATCAGAGTCATAACTCATAAAATAAAAGATGAAGTTGTAGGAATTTCCAAGTATCATCTTTCATATCAAACATTTATCTCATATCATATTCTGGAAATAAAGACAAGGCAAAATATGTCCAATCCATTTTCGAAACTCATCTGATTCCATATACCCTTTTTGTAATCTCATATGCTTTCTGATAAACTCATATACTGGAATAAACTTGAGTACTCTTGAGTAAACTTTCTCTTTTTTTTCTGAAAACTTGCATAAAACATGCTCTTTCATGGATGATGAGCTGTAGATGGAGATTCTGGGCGCCGAGGATACCCCTACGATGATCAGTCGCAAGCTGTATCCCCCTGATCTTTTTCTACGTAGAAGGGAAGAATAGACAGTATCTGACTGACCTACCTCCCCGCCAATCGGTTGTAGGCAGGAAGTACAGACCCGTTTCATCAGTCCGTCGGCCTGTGACTCTCCTATGAGGAAGAACAGACCCGTTTCACCAGTCCGTCGGCCTGTTGCTCTCCTCTTTCCTACGGTCGGGCAATTTCTGATAAACTAAGGGAAGAACAGACCCGTTCACCAGTCCGTCGGCCATATTGTAATTCCCTTAGGGGACCGGCGCTACTCAGTCCCTTACATACTCTCCAAGTTCGAGTAAATCCATAACACTGAAACATGAAGTTCCTTTCCCTTTTTCCCCAAGAATACAACTCCACAAAGTAGTCATATCTGGTTGGAAAGGAAAATTCACCCATATTTCCCAAGCTGACGCTTGTTAATGGATGCAACTAATTCCACTGATCTTACCCCTCGAATCTTGAGGAAGTAATCAAAATCATTTTGATGGTAGTAAACCAGACTGATAAATTCATTGATTTAAAAAGGCTTAGGACCGGGCAGTCCACTGGAAACATACATAAAATCTCGAGAAAGGTCCCATGCATTTGTAGTTTGAGCGAACATTTAAGTCTTTCTGAATATAGACTTAAACGGGAAATAGATTTGGGAACCTTCTCTATTTATAATAAAAATTGACTGAAATATACTTTATTAGCTATCTAGGGTTTAAAATAGTTTTCACAAAATACTTCCTTAAGAAGTAGGGCTTTAAATAATTAATGCAAACTATATTTAATAAAGAATATTTATTTAGAAATAATTCTCAAGTACTTTCTTATCAAAAAGGGTAGATAACAACTATTCATCATATATTTAAAATATACCCTTAATAGATTAAACTCCAAATGATCTTTAATTTGTAAACCACTTATCGAGATTAATTGTAATAACACAATAAAATAACCCTAGATAGCAACTGATACCATTCTTAGTATGTAAAATAAATATAGAGAATATATAATATATCTCTAGATAACAACTGATACCATTCCCGGTCCAAAGTATAAATGCAGAGTATATTCCCCCTACTGAGGGTTTTGCTTAGCACATCAGCTCCAAAATATTACTATAACCATAGCTTATAAGCTCGACTCATATCAATAACTTTTACTTAGCATCATAAGTATCATTTCGAAATCGTAAACACATAACATATATCTCAAAATCTTTTATTTATCACAACAACAGTTTATAGAGGTATAGGTTTGAAAACTTGCATGCATCTATCATATGCATATATTCCATCTCAACAATTTTATACCATCACATTCATATACGACGTGAGGTTTGAAAGCATGCATAATACCAGATGCATCATCAGAATATTATAACCTAAAATAAAGCATGGAATGAGAAAACTTGCATACAACAACATAGTGACTCCCGGTCTAGAGTCGAAACAATGAACATGCTCTTATCTATAGAGCTACAAGGTATACCGGTTCGTAAGTATATTATCTCAAAACTATACATGGCAAATGCAGTGTTATATAATTAATACTTCAAAGTATGGATTTAGAAAACTTGCCACAATACTTGCAACAAAGATTTGGTATATAAATTGTGAATACACAAGTATTGAACATAGGAAAATATACATACTCTGAATAATAGAGTAAGGTTTAGTAAACTTGACTGATGCTCGAGAAGTGATAGGGGTTCGCGACGATGCCGGACAATCTAGACAAAGTCAAAGAAAACGCACGATTAATCCCCTGGATAATCCACTTGTACTCTATGCTTAAACACGTAAGCAAAACACAACCAAGGCATTACTAGCTCGTTATAGGCTCATACTAAGTCCATGTTTAGTCGACAATTACTTCAGTCGTAGGTTTAGTCCGAAATCGATCCTCGAATACAAGTTATACTTAACCATTTTCAACATTGGTTCCTAAGTCATGCTCTTAGTGGTTTTCACTTGCGCAACCTCGGCTAACACATTTTTATAAAATCGGAAAATAATCTTTTGGACTCGAAACCTTTGTACAAACCTTCGTAACTGCCCTTGACACTTCAATACAAAATTTCATATTTTAAAACAACTCTTAAGGGTCTCAAACATAGCCACAAAGTTGGTACATTTCTGCAATCTCATTCCTTGAACCACTTTCACTACAATGGTCATATCTCATAAACCGTAAATCGTAATGACATGATTCTTGCGCTCACATAAACTAGAAACAAAGCTCTACACACTCATGTTCATAACTGAACCAAAAGAGGCAGTTAGGTTTTCTGATTCTAGGCAGTTTATAGAGTTACCGAAAATCGGGCATTACGACGGCTTAAAATCGAATAATCCTATTTTGTCACAACATAACCAAGCCACACCGGGCATACCATACATCTACAACCTCAAAAAACAACCATCATACACCTCTAAGATCAGTGGGGAGGCTCAAATCCAACACCCATCATTTTACACATTCAACAAATCCAAATAATCACTAAATCACTTAATCATGATCTTAACTTTACATGAACATCAAAACCACTTTAAAACTCATATAAAACTCAAAGGGGCAGAGGTTTATACCTTCCTCCAAGCTTGCTTGCTGCTATATTCCTTATGTAACCTTAGATCCTTGCTTAATACAACCTTTGGAAGCCACAAACTCAATATCAAAAGCAACAAAGCAAAATACAAGTTACTATTCATCATCTTCTCCAACTGTTACTCACTGAAATCGAAGGGTAAATCACAGAGGTGAGGCGAGCGCTTACCATGGTTGCGTAGAGCTTCTTGAGAGCTTCGATTTGAGTGGTGGAACGCCAAAAACGGACAACGGAATCTCAAGTTATAAGCATTTCTTTCTCCTCCATTTTCTTTCTTCTTCTCTCCCGAATTTTTCTTCAAGGTGGAGAATTCTTCTTTTTCTTTTCTTGTTTTAATTACTTGATATTTATCCAATGTGGTGAGTCATCACCCTTGGTCTCTTCTTGTCTTGACACTTGGCAAACATGCATTGGCTTGGGATAAAGTAGCTTTTCTGGTTCGTTTAATTTCGTAGAATGCTCGCAAGTTTTCTCGAGGGTTCTATCGAGGTATTTTACCGAAATCGTTCTCGATACTTCTAATTCATTTATCAAATCCATATCCATGGAATTAATAATTTAAATCCTTAAATATCCTCAAATAATAATTATTTAGTCCGTTTTTGGTGAAACTTCGGAGAAAACGATAAATGCTATTTTTCCGATTCTGACAGCTTTTGCATTCCTTTATTTCCATCGTAGATCACTAATGCGACTGTGAAAGTTTATTATATCGTCCCGCATATAGTGTGGTCTGAAAACTTTTAAATGAAGAGTTACTATTCATCAGTGGTTTTTCTATAATCCTTTGGATCAAAATCCGTTCCAATATTCCTGATCTATTTTCTCTTTGCTCTTTGCACTTAGAAAACGTTCTAGTGCTTTCTCGGGCATACGCTATCTTGTTTACGGAGTTATCGGATGTATTCCAGATATTGATTTGGATGACATAAAAATACTTTCCTTCCCTGGAGTATTGTATTCTTATCTTCCAGATTGATTGTTCTTATTTATATGTTCCGTCCATTCTTATTATTCTCAAAATGTTTGAAAACTGAAATCCATATTCATTTCATACTTGATTCTCAAAGTCATTGCCACTATCCATATTTACATCAACATATAATAAAAGTTTTAATTCTACCCAAAATCTGGGGTCTTACAGTCTCCCCTCCTTAAAAGGATTCCGTCCCGGAATCACTCTGAAAACAAATGGGGATATCTTTCTAGCATCTCGCTCTCTAGCTCCCAAGTTGATTCTTCCACATTATGATTCCTCCATACCACTCTGGCTAGTTTGATGACCTTGTTTCGGAGTACTTGTTCCTTTCGATCTATAATTTCCATTGGTTGCTCCACATAGGTCCAGTCTGGTTGTATGTCTACGTGCTCGTACTCTACATATGCCGGGCATCTATAGTATACTGACGTAGCATTGACACATGAACCCCGTTATGACCATTCTACAAGTTTGGGGGGTAAGGCTGGCTCGTAGGCCACCTTCCTGGCGCGTCTTAAATCTCAGATGGCCCAAAGAATATCGGGCTCACTTCCCTTTCTTTTCAAATCTCATTAATTCCTTCCTTGGAGATACCTCTAGCATCACGAATCTCTAACCTCATATTCTCTATCTTGTTTGCACAGAAATACACCAGCATAAACTTGTTTGCCATTCATCAACTTGCCATTTAGTTTATCAGTAGCAGTATTATCTCTATACTCGCGGGCTTAGTCCGCATACTTTCTCTATCTGTCTTGGTTGTCACTAGCCGCTTGTTGGTGAAATATTTTGTCTTCCTAGTTTGTTGGACTAATTTGGGTTTTGTGTAAAATCTCATCCTTTAATTCCCGATCATTCGGAATCCATCTCTGTCCCATTTTAATTAAGGGTATCGGCCACCACATTGGCCTTCCCCGGATGGTAGTGTATCTCACAGTCATAATTCTAGGTCAATTCTAGCCATTTCTCCATCTCACGTTATCTACTATCACGGATAACTCAAAGTCTATTCATTACATTCCATAAAAATTTGTGGGTGCATAGTCAATCCCAAAATAACCTCGCTGAAAACTCGAAGTGTCTATTCCCGGTACGAATCGCAGTCTTGGGTATATCCTCGGATTTAACTTCCAACTGGTGATACCCAGTTCTTAAATAAATTTGGAAATACACAACGTTCTTCCGCTGATCAAACAATCATTTACAAGGGTACCTATTATTTAAAGGTGCTGACAGTGGGCTGCTTGTTGGAGGTAGCCCTGTTTGAAACCTACTGGCTTTCTTTTATTCTGTGTTCACAAACTCCGGAGCAAACCTCAATAATTCGGAAAAACTTGGTCTCATACTCGGTCACAGTCATGGTTTCTTGTTTTAACTCTTTAACTTTCATTTCCATCCGGGTCTCCATATATTTCCGGAAATTATTCCTGCTGCACCTCTCCCAAGTCACAATACCAGCTCCCTTTGGCTCCATCGTCAGTACTTATCTTGCTAACCCAGAGGTAGTGTCCATTCGTAACAACTCCTCCAAAATCTCAATTCCACTATAGGGCATCTATCTAACACCGTTGTCACTGGAGTTCACGGCACATCGCTATTTCTTTCACATATATCGATTGACACGCTTTCCATTATCATAATATCCTTGGGAGAATAAACCAATTTCATTGATATGTCACTAACATTCTATTCGTCTTAGGGATTCGCTCCTGACATAGGCGATTTCATCGCGAATCTAATTCCTATCAGCGAATTTTTGACTCATTTGACCTGGTTGGCCTTCCCTTGAAATTCAATAAGGATAACAAAATTATGGGGCCTTGAAAAGACAGCTCCCATATCAAGGAAAACGTCACACACTGGTGATCGTAAGGTTATGAGTTTTACGGTAACCTTATTGGAGGTAAAAGAATTTACCGAGAGATCAACATGATCATAAGAACTCAACGTTGTGTGCCTCGATTGAGACATTACTAAAGGTAATTAGCCTTCTTGTATTTCACAACTTACAAGTGATGGCGTCCCATCAGACTTCTATCACACAGACAGATAGTCCTTGTAGCCCCTATAAGTATAGGGTTGTTCGTCTCAGTGGAAGTTGAAAAGTATGAAAGCAATTCGATATCAATTTAATGATTATCGTCTTTCGACAATATTTCTTAAAGGAACACCTTGGATTAAAATTGAACAGATTCCAAAGGTGCGGTTTCCAAAGAAAATACAAAGAAAAGAATAACCAAGAAAATACTGGTACTTAACAAGCAAGGGTTATTCATTATTTGAAGAAAAGTGGAAGCTTGAATAACATCATTTGACAGGGCTTTGAAAAAACTTGAAAGTAGGCATCGTGACAGCCTCTAACACAATTGAAATTAAATATGATTTAACACAAGTGTTATAAAATAACTTCGAAGAGGGAATATACCCTTTATCAGAATTCTTTCTTGGAGAGAGGTCAAGATAGATCATAGATTGGGGAGGTACCCCACATAATTTGCA
Organism: Heracleum sosnowskyi; assembly: GCA_030848705.1. NCBI lineage: Eukaryota > Viridiplantae > Streptophyta > Magnoliopsida > Apiales > Apiaceae > Heracleum > Heracleum sosnowskyi. Next base: position 108,418,857 of record CM061243.1, on the reverse strand, counting down.
AATAGGGAGGGTCCTACCAAGGTCTCCACGGATGCCTTTTATGTCGGCTCCTCTTATGGATAATCGTTCAATTCCAAAGCTTTTCTTTTCCACGCACCCTAAGGTGTTCGATACTTACATCATTGCCGACTTATAATAGTCGCTAAGAATTCAAGCATCAACATTTGCAATCGCAGGGAGTTCTATTCGACTAGGCGCAACATCTCAAGTAAGCGTTCTGTTCTATAAGAAGACTTCGATACCGTTGTCGCCCATAGCAACGACGAATTCCATATGTCAACTGGGCGGTATTCCGGAAGATCGTTAGAAACTACAAGCTTAAATTCGGTCTCTATTTCAATCAGCCATATACCCAATATTCCTTCTCCCATATCAATCCCGTGTGCTACATAAGCTTAACACTTTTGGCGCAATAGCCTTTTCATTTAAGTCAATCCCGGAATTTCTCAGTCCGTCTTGGTCCTTAAATACATTTCGCATTTACCGTTCAATCTCAACTTCACCATTTTATCTCTACAATCAATTGTAGCAATCAAGGTCTGTCCACCAGCCCATATAGCGGCCATCTTACCCAATCCACAGGGTTCGCTCTAGTTTCCACTCTCTTTGGTGACATCCTCTGGTAATCAGAAAGACAAGGTTTGCCAAAATTTGTTGAATTTCTTCCCAAAATCAGGGGAATTTGATCAATCTATTTACCTACTAGTAATTCTCGGATCTGATTTCCGACCTTTCGGTTCTATCCTCATAATTCCTTCCCGGTTTCCTGAGGGTGGTAAATCTCGTTCTCGATTCCGTCTTAGCGTGCTGGTCTTACCATAACATTTACATGGTACATATACCCAAAATTCTCCTTGAGATAATAAAATCCCTCAATGATATAATAGACACTATTTCCCGTGGAATCGCTGGTCGTGGGGGTTTGAAATCTCATAGCCCAAAACAATTCCTTACATTATTCTAGGCAACTAAGTACCCTTAATCGTTCGTGAAAATCTGAACATCTTGGTTCTTACGTATGCCGCCTCCTTATGGGCAGCTATAACCGATCACGAGTAACAGGTTTCGTTCAAGTCGAATCAATCCACTGATACTGGCTATACTGCCTCTACCTCTTCTGCTTTGGAGACTCTACTCCATTTTCTTTGTCATATCTCTTGATGAATCATAACGATCCTAAAATCTCGTATCGGCACCTATTTATCCTCTGAAGGTTCGTCTGGTCCTATTATACGACCTCAAGTAACATACCACATCTTTATCAATCAACACGTTCTCTACAAGACTTTTTCCTTGACCCACCATGGGGTCTTCCTCTAGATCCTCCTATGGACCTTCCTTTATCGGGTGTCCGTTCATTTCAAGGAACGCATCATCAATTGCCTACTCGAAGGCCTCGGGGTCTGGTATCTTAGAGTCCCATCAATCTATAACTCCTACGAGTCGAGGTGACTAACCATGAAGTCCTAAGTACGGTTTCCCAGAAGAAGTCCCCTCTCGGGCTTCATCTTAAACAGTCAGGGTCATGTCCTCTAACCCGACTACGAACTTAATTTGAGCTCTAGATGTCCTTATCATTATTAAGGGTATTGTAAGACTCGATCTCCTATCGTTTCTGAGGACTGTAACCTAGCGCTCTGATACCATCTCTGTAACAGCCCCAAATCCGGGGTCAGGGATCTAGGGTTGTCACAATCCATGTATTCCTTGCCTTACCTGTATTACTCACACCATTCATAATTCACCTGCTCATGACCCCACAACATATGTCTCACACACACACACACACACAGGTTAGAGTCTCAGAAACGACACAATACAACAACTGCGGAATAAATAACTTTTATTACAATACCCAAATGTCTTTTGAATCTGTTACTGATACAATTTCTAAGTATTGTTACATTACCAACTTAGCCTTCTGATGCTCACAATCCTCTAATACTATTCATGTCTATACATAAGTTGAATACCAAAAGCCGTAGCCTGATTCGATTGGTTCGTACTACTCTCGGGATCGCTGCTAGAAACTGCTTAATGGAAACGCCTTGCGAGGTATGTGTCGTCCCATTGGCATCCTGCTTCGCTGCTATATAATATATATAAAATAATAGCAAGAGTGAGCGATAGCTCAGCAAGGTAATGAAAGTATGGCATAATTCTGCCCTTTTATTCAACCCAGAAATAAAGCGGGTATGCGACAATAATTTGTCAAAATATCTTGATACTGAAATCATTTCCTTATCGGAATGTATTCCAAAAATACCATTGTTGTATTTCAAATATCATCTCCATAATATTCTGCAAACTTCCGATATTCATACTATGAACAAAGTTCTAATATAGTATAAAAGATGAAATAACAAGATAACTCAGTATATCCTTTCTGTAAAATATCTGCTATATAAAATATAAGCAGACTATCAACATATACTTGAAAGATGAAGTTATAAGGAAAATCCAATATAAGGTTTCCATAACCCAAAATCCACTCATGCATATATATATCCTTAATCAGGTTTTATCAGAGTCATAACTCATAAAATAAAAGATGAAGTTGTAGGAATTTCCAAGTATCATCTTTCATATCAAACATTTATCTCATATCATATTCTGGAAATAAAGACAAGGCAAAATATGTCCAATCCATTTTCGAAACTCATCTGATTCCATATACCCTTTTTGTAATCTCATATGCTTTCTGATAAACTCATATACTGGAATAAACTTGAGTACTCTTGAGTAAACTTTCTTTTTTTTTTTTCTGAAAACTTGCATAAAACATGCTCTTTCATGGATGATGAGCTGTAGATGGAGATTCTGGGCGCCGAGGATACCCCTACGATGATCAGTCGCAAGTTGTATCCCCCTGATCTTTTTCTACGTAGAAGGGAAGAATAGACAGTATCTGACTGACCTACCTCCCCGCCAATCGGTTGTAGGCAGGAAGTACAGACCCGTTTCACCAGTCCGTCGGCCTGTGACTCTCCTATGAGGAAGAACAGACCCGTTTCACCAGTTCGTTGGCCTGTTGCTCTCCTTTTTCCTACGGTCGGGCAATTTCTGATAAACTAAGGGAAGAACAGACCCGTTCACCAGTCCGTCGGCCATATTGTAATTCCCTTAGGGGACCAGCGCTACTCAGTCCCTTACATACTCTCCAAGTTCGAGTAAATCCATAACATTGAAACATGAAGTTCCTTTCCCTTTTTCCCCAAGAATACAACTCCACAAAGTAGTCATATCTGGTTGGAAAGGAAAATTCACCCATATTTCCCAAGCTGACGTTTGTTAATGGATGCAACTAATTCCACTGATCTTACCCCTCGAATCTTGAGGAAGTAATCAAAATCATTTTGATGGTAGTAAACCAGACTGATAAATTCATTGATTTAAAAAGGCTTAGGACCGGGCAGTCCACTGGAAACATACATAAAATCTCGAGAAAGGTCCCATGCATTTGTAGTTTGAGCGAACATTTAAGTCTTTCTGAATATAGACTTAAACGGGAAATAGATTTGGGAACCTTCTCTATTTATAATAAAAATTGACTGAAATATACTTTATTAGCTATCTAGGGTTTAAAATAGTTTTCACAAAATACTTCCTTAAGAAGTAGGGCTTTAAATAATTAATGCAAACTATATTTAATAAAGAATATTTATTTAGAAATAATTCTCAAGTACTTTCTTATCAAAAAGGGTAGATAACAACTATTCATCATATATTTAAAATATACCCTTAATAGATTAAACTCCAAATGATCTTTAATTTGTAAACCACTTATCGAGATTAATTGTAATAACACAATAAAATAACCCTACATAGCAACTGATACCATTCTTAGTATGTAAAATAAATATAGAGAATATATAATATATCTCTAGATAACAACTGATACCATTCCCGGTCCAAAGTATAAATGCAGAGTATATTCCCCCTACTGAGGGTTTTGCTTAGCACATCAGCTCCAAAATATTACTATAACCATAGCTTATAAGCTCGACTCATATCAATAACTTTTACTTAGCATCATAAGTATCATTTCGAAATCGTAAACACATAACATATATCTCAAAATCTTTTATTTATCACAACAACAGTTCATAGAGGTATAGGTTTGAAAACTTGCATGCATCTATCATATGCATATATTCCATCTCAACAATTTTATACCATCACATTCATATACGACGTGAGGTTTGAAAGCATGCATAATACCAGATGCATCATCAGAATATTATAACCTAAAATAAAGCATGGAATGAGAAAACTTGCATACAACAACATAGCGACTCCCGGTCTAGAGTCGAAACAATGAACATGCTCTTATCTATAGAGCTACAAGGTATACTGGTTCGTAAGTATATTATCTCAAAACTATACATGGCAAATGCAGTGTTATATAATTAATACTTCAAAGTATGGATTTAGAAAACTTGCCACAATACTTGCAACAAAGATTTGGTATATAAATTGGGAATACACAAGTATTGAACATAGGAAAATATACATACTCTGAATAATAGAGTAAGGTTTAGTAAACTTGCCTGATGCTCGAGAAGTGATAGGGGTTCGCGACGATGCCGGACAATCTAGACAAAGTCAAAGAAAACGCACGATTAATCCCCTGGATAATCCACTTATACTCTATGCTTAAACACGTAAGCGAAACACAACCAAGGCATTACTAGCTCGTTATAGGCTCATACTAAGTCCATGTTTAGTCGACAATTACTTCAGTCGTAGGTTTAGTCCGAAATCGATCCTCGAATACAAGTTATACTTAACCATTTTCAACATTGGTTCCTAAGTCATGCTCTTAGTGGTTTTCACTTGCGCAACCTCGGCTAACACATTTTTATAAAATCGGAAAATAATCTTTTGGACTCGAAACCTTCGTACAAACCTTCGTAACTGCCCTTGACACTTCAATACAAAATTTCATATTTTAAAACAACTCTTAAGGGTCTCAAACATAGCCACAAAGTTGGTACATTTCTGCAATCTCATTCCTTGAACCACTTTCACTACAATGGTCATATCTCATAAACCGTAAATCGTAATGACATGATTCTTGCGCTCACATAAACTAGAAACAAAGATCTACACACTCATGTTCATAACTGAACCAAAAGAGGCATTTAGGTTTTCTGATTCTAGGCAGTTTATAGAGTTACCGAAAATCGGGCATTACGACGGCTTAAAATCGAATAATCCTATTTTGTCACAACATAACCAAGCCACACCGGGCATACCATACATCTACAACCTCAACAAACAACCATCATACACCTCTAAGATCAGTGGGGAGGCTCAAATCCAACACCCATCATTTTACACATTCAACAAATCCAAATAATCACTAAATCACTTAATCATGATCTTAACTTTACATGAACATCAAAACCACTTTAAAACTCATATAAAACTCAAAGGGGCAGAGGTTTATACCTTCCTCCAAGCTTGCTTGCTGCTATATTCCTTATGTAACCTTAGATCCTTGCTTAATACAACCTTTGGAAGCCACAAACTCAATATCAAAAGCAACAAAGCAAAATACAAGTTACTATTCATCATCTTCTCCAACTGTTACTCAATGAAATCGAAGGGTAAATAACAGAGGTGAGGCGAGCGCTTACCATGGTTGCGTAGAGCTTCTCGAGAGCTTCGATTTGAGTGGTGGAACGCCAAAAACGGACAACGGAATCTCAAGTTATAAGCATTTCTTTCTCCTCCATTTTCTTTCTTCTTCTCTCCCGAATTTTTCTTCAAGGTGGAGAATTCTTCTTTTTCTTTTCTTGTTTTAATTACTTGATATTTATCCAATGTGGTGAGTCATCACCCTTGGTCTCTTCTTGTCTTGACACTTGGCAAGCATGCATTGGCTTGGGATAAAGTAGCTTTTCTGGTTCGTTTAATTTCGTAGAATGCTCGCAAGGTTTCTCGAGGGTTCTATCGAGGTATTTTACCGAAATCGTTATCGATACTTCTAATTCATTTATCAAATCCATATCCATGGAATTAATAATTTAAATCCTTAAATATCCTCAAATAATAATTATTTAGTCCGTTTTTGGTGAAACTTCGGAGAAAACGAAAAATGCTATTTTTCCGATTCTGACAGCTTTTGCATTCCTTTATTTCCATCGTAGATCACTAATGCGACTGTGAAAGTTTATTATATCGTCCCGCATATAGTGTGGTCTGAAAACTTTTAAATGAAGAGTTACTATTCATCAGTGGTTTTTCTATAATCCTTTGGATCAAAATCCGTTCCAATATTCCTGATCTATTTTCTATTTTCTCTTTGCACTTAGAAAACGTTCTAGTGCTTTCTCGGGCATACGCTATCTTGTTTACGGAGTTATCGGATGTATTCCAAATATTGATTTGGATGACATAAAAATACTTTCCTTCCCTGGAGTATTGTATTCTTATCTTCCAGATTGATTGTTCTTATTTATATGTTCCGTCCATTCTTATTATTCTCAAAATGTTTGAAAACTGAAATCCATATTCATTTCATACTTGATTCTCAAAGTCATTGCCACTATCCATATTTACATCAACATATAATAAAAGTTTTAATTCTACCCAAAATCTGGGGTCTTACAAATGTCCTCATTGAAGGTAATAAAAAGGAAAGATGCAGAGAATACCTAATCATCAGCAAGACCACCCTCCTCGGGTGGTGTATCCGGTGGTGGATAAACAGAATCAATTCCAAAATCAGGCCAAGCAACATCAACACCAGTAGCTCTGAATGCAGTACCCAAAGGACCTATCAACTTCACTCTGAATCCTAGATGGATCCTAGGGGGAAACAACACAAACTTTCCAGTTCTGCTACTGTTCATGATTTTTTTTTTTTTTAAAACATCACACAGAATAATACTATAACAATTGCGTGGGTTGCCTCCCACGAAGCACTTGTTTTACGTCAATAGCTTGACGTGAATCCGTTTTCATCCAGTCGCAAGAACGGTGAACGTCGACTCATGGTTCACCGTATTACCAACGTCATAATTCAGCCACTGACCCTTAACCTTGAACGCTTCATCCGGAATCTTATGGAAAATCTCTACTGCATCATGCGGAAATGCTAATTTAACCATGATAGGCACCGACCACCTCGACTTACGCTTTCCTGGAAAAAATCTGAATCGAGACTTGAAACGCAGAACTAGCCGACCAGGCACAAATGAATGTTTCACCGCCCCTCTTTCATGCCAGTCCTTAACCTTCTCCTTATATAGCCTTTTGCTCTCGTAGATTTTACCATACCTCAATTGATCCTGTAGTGGTTGGAGTTCAAGTGTAGGAGCTTCTTCAATAGATGGTTTGAGTCGCTCCTGAGAATTGTTCAGCTCTGCTAATCCAAGAGACTCAAATGGCATATCAATCTTTCTTTTCCACGGAGAAGCATTAAAGTACTGCAGTTGCTTGGGTTCACACAGAGAGAAAAGAGTGAATAACAGTCCTGTAGATCATACTTCACTAGTAGAACCAGGCATTGGGGTAACTCAAGAAAAGCTTGACAAACTGGAGTCAGTTCAAATGATCTACGACAGAGGTTTGAAGAAGGATTTTCTCTTATACTTCATGGCTGATGGAAGAGTTTATCGAGTTGGAGAATATGACATACATCTGAAGTTATGGGAAGAACTGGAGTATGTGTTATATCTACTCAAAGTTAAAAACTTTAGTACTCAGAAAGCAGCAGAAGTCTTGAGAAGAAAAATGATGAAATCCAAAGTTCTGAGTGGAGCAACAATAGCAAGTGCTTATGTTCCTAAGTACAGAGACTGCCATGGAAATCTGGTAGAAATGAAGAGGAACAGTGCTAGATTCAGAACAACACTTGGTATTAAAGTTTTGGAATTCAACCTGGAATCAGATAAGTCTTACTTTATCAGGCTAGGGAATGAGATGAGGAGGAATAGCATCTATTCTCTGAGAGCTGCCATCTATCAGACTGGAGAGAGTGATCCAGAGTTAAAGGAGTTGAAGGAAATCATGGTAGATGAGCTAGAAAAAGCTGAAAGAAGACTACTCATAGACTACCTCAGGACTGTACCTGACATTGAAGAAATCAAGTAAATAGAGTCTGTAAGTTTTTAAAGTTTTCTGTTCGAAGTAGAAATTTAAACTCTGTGATTTCATAAACACTGCATTTGTTATATGTTTTGACATCATCAATTATCTGTTAACTTGTACATTTTAGTATGAACAAGTTGGGGGAGATTGTTAGATATAATTGCCGATGTTTGTTTATCAGTGTTTAAAGTACCAGGAAACTATCAGAGTTTAGCTGGAGTACTTATCAGAGTTTAGCTGGAGGACCAGTCAGATTTTGTTAAAGTCTGATGGTTAGAGTTTCCTTAGCTGTCAGTAAAGTCAATGAACATTCTAGAAGCGATATTCTTTGAAGATGGAAAGAAGCAAAGAGATATCGAGATGGCTAAGGAAACAGAACAGAAGACAGAAGCAATTCTAGATTGATATTAATTGTATAGCTGATTTATAGGAATATCAATTAGAAGATTGTATGTAGCTGTGTACTATAAAAACACAGATAGGTTAACCCTAAAAGGGATGCGAATACATGAATTATCATTCTTGTAACCTAGCAGCTCTCTGTGATATTTTACATCACTGAGAGAGGAGTTTTTAATTCCATTCAGTTTATTATTCATAAACAGTGTTATTATTGTTATTCTCATACCTATACTTGATTATATATTGTGTATTCGGCCTAACAACTGTGCACTAACTTAGCAAATCTCTTGCATAGATCATCATTAGTAGAACCAAATATTATGTCATCAACATATACTTGCACCAATATCAAATCATTTTTATGCTTTTTGTAAAAGAGAGTTTTTTCTACAACGCCTCTTGTAAAATCATTTTCAAGTAAGAATTCAGAGAGAGTGTCATACCATGTTCTTGGAGCTTGTTTGAGTCCATAGAGAGCTTTGAATAGAAAGTACACAAAGTCTGCCAGTTTTGAATCCTCAAAACCTGGAGGTTGTTCCACATACACTTCTTCTTCTAACTCCCCGTTCAGAAAAGCACTCTTCACATCCATTTGATATACCTTGTAATTGGAATGTGCTGCGAATTCTAGAAACATTCTGATGGCCTCAAGTCTTGCTACTGGTACATAGGTTTCATCATAATCTATACCCTCTTTTTGAGAGTAACCTTTAGCAACCAGTCTGGCTTTGTTTCTCGTTACAATGCCATCTTCATCTAGCTTATTTCTGAATACCCATATTGTTCCAATAACAGATTTCCTTTTAGGCCTGGGTACCAGCTTCCAAACTTTCTGCCTTTCAAACTGATTGAGTTCCTCTTGCATTGCAATCACCCAATCTGGATCATCTAGAGCATCTTCAACTTTCTTAGGTTCTGTTTCTGAAAGAAACCCAAAATAGTGACATTCATTTTGTGATGTTCTCCTAGTTTTCACTCCTGTGTCCGGATCACCAATGATCAAGTGAAATGGATGATCTCTATTCCATACCCTTTGTCTTGGCAGATGCGATTTTGATGATTCTCCTTGTTCAAAATGTTGTGGAGTGTGACTAGCTGATCCTTCTCCTGCTCCCCCTGAGTTGTTGATGGTATGATCTGTTGACCCTGTTGATTGACTAGTGGATCCAGTAGTAGTTTGAGTATGTCCACCACCATCACCACTCGGTCCAGAATCATTATCATTATCATTATTATTAATAACTGTAACAACTTCAGGTTCTTCTTCATTGTCAGATAGATCTCCTGATAGATTTTCAAATACCAAGGATTCAGAGTTCTCTCTTGTTTGTAGGCCTGGTCTTTTGGTGTCGTCAAATGTTACATTAAAGCTTTCCAACACCTTCTTATCTTCAATCACATATACCCTGTAAGCCTTAGATTCCGTAGAATAGCCCAGGAAAATGCCTTCATCTGCTTTGGCATCAAACTTACCAAGATGTTCTCCATCTTTAAGTACAAAGCACTTTGCACCAAACACATGAAAGTACTTCAGTGTTGGTTTCTTGTTGGCCATTAACTCATACAGAGTCTTTTCATGATCTTTGTTGATCAGGGTTCGATTCTGAGTGTAGCAAGCTATATTCACTACTTCAGCCCAAAAGTAAGTGGGAAGTTTTGATTCACTCAACATGGTCCTTGCTGCTTCAACCAAGGTCCTGTTCTTCCTTTCCACTACTCCATTCTGTTGAGGAGTTCTTGGTGCTGAAAACTGTCTTGATATTCCTTTCTCTGAGCAGAAATCATTAAGAACTGCATTCTTGAATTCAGTTCCATTGTCTGATCTGATTGTCCGCACAGGTAGCTTAGCTTCCACTTCTATCTTCTTGATGTGATCAATGATTAGTTGTGTTGCTTCATCCTTTGATTGTAAGAACAACACCCACGTGTACTTGGAGTAGTCATCCACCATCACCAATGCATATCTTTTTCTTGAAAGTGACATAACATTGACTTGACCAAATAAATCCATATGAATCAGTTGTAATGGTTCAGCAATGCTTGTCATTCATTTGCTTCTATATGATGCTTTCTTCGACTTCCCTTTTTCACATGCTTCACATAGTCCCTCCTGATTGAATTCCATCCGGGGCAACCCTCTCACTAACTCTCTCTTTACCAAAGAGTTCATAGTTTTGAAGTTCAAATGTGAGAGATTCTTGTGCCATAGCCAACTTTGTTCTGAAGAAGCCTTACTGTAGAAACATGTAACTTCTCCTTCACTGGTAGAATTTAAGTCAGCTATAAACAAATTTCCTTTTCTTACTCCCAGTAGAGCAAGCTTCTCATCCTTCCTGTTTGTGATCAAGCACTTGTCCTTTCTGAAATCTACATTGTAGCCTTTATCACAGAACTGACTGATACTTAGAAGATTGTGCTTCAATCCTTCAACAAGAGAGATATTTTCAATGATGACATTCCCAATTTTCAATTTACCATATCCCGTAGTGAATCCTTTGTTGTCATCTCCAAAGGTTACAATCGGGCCGGTCTTCTTAACCACCTCTGTAAGCAGGGACTCTTCACCTGTCATGTGTCTAGAACAGCCACTATCCAGAATCCACAAGACCTTCGAGCTTTTAACCTTACCCTGCAATCACAGATTGATTAAGCGGACTTTGGTACCCAAACTTGTTTGGGTCCTGAAGGTTTAGATACTTTAACAGGAGTAACATTCAAGTTAGTCTTAACTTGTTTAACATTCATGCTTTCTATGGTTTTGACATTATCAGTGCTATTGCTACCAGATGCATTCATCAACTTAAAATAAGAATGCATAATGTTGTATGTACATAGCAAACACTCTTTCTTACTACAGGGTTCATGAACATCAGGCATGTCAGACATGTTATGCATTGCAGAAGTATCAGCAGTTTCTACTTTAACCTTTTTACATGCATGTGTAAGGTGTCCAGCAAGATTACAAATAGTGCACAACTTCCTAGATGCAATGGGAGAAAATGGAACAATTTCCTGATTAACAATTTTCTTTTTCCCATTCCTGTTCTTTTTAGCCTTGATAACTAATTCACCTACTTCAGTTTTAGGTATTACAGTTTTTACTGAATTCCTAGGCAACTTAGTCTTTACCTCTTTTTCCTTTAATAAATCCTCCTCAAGCAATTCTTGTCTAATGAAAAGATCATCCTCATTGAAAAGTGGTGGAAATGGCTTAACAAAAACTGGACAATCAACATTCTTAAGAACATGTGGAGTATTCCTTTTGACAGTTGGAGGTGTCACAGGGAATTCCACTATCTTCTTACCAGCTTTCTTGTTGTAGTCAAATCCTATAGTAGTTTTATTCCCTATGGTTTGAGTATCAATGATATCCTTAGCAATTAGGGCGGAATTCTTAAAAGCATTCAGTTTAAAATCTAACTCTGAAATCTGCTTCCTGAGGATAGTCTATATCTCATCATTACACTTGACCTTGTTCTCTAAGTACGCATTCTTTTGCTTAAGATCTTCTAATGTGACAGCTACAAGCTCTAGTTCTTCATTCTTAGATTCTATATTTTTAATCTTAAGAACTAGTTTAGCATTTTCCATTTCTGATGCTAGCATGCTTGTGTGTACATTAAACAATTCTACTCTAAGATCTTGCACAGTTTTCTTGTACTCAGAATTAGACATGTCAATTGTTGTTAAGATAGGTACCTGAGATAATTGCGGTGATTCCTCTGAAGAGTCAGCCATTAGGGCAACATTTACATACTCTTCCTCTTCATCTGAATCAGTATCATCCCAGTGTTTTCCCTCTGCTATATAAGCTTTCCCTTTCTTCTTTCCAGACAATGCCTCTAGTTGCTGTTTCAGCTTGGCATTCTCCTTCTTCAACTCATCATAAGAATCCTTCTTCTCATAGACATCTTTCTTGTCTCTTGCTTGACGAGGCTTCCGGCATTCAGTGGCGAAATGCCCTAACTTATTGCAATTGTAGCATCTTGATTTGCTTCTATCAATCATGCCATTCTTGTAGCCTCCCTTAAAGCCAGTCCCTGGTGAATACTTGCTCTTCTGGAATCTGTTGGTTGACCCCTTGAACTTATACTTAGGGTTTCTCTTGAAACGAATATGACTAAACTTTGCAGCTAAGTACGCCATGGTTTTGTCTTCCATCTTCTCAAGCTCTTCTAGGGTGTAGTAATCACTTTCATCAACACCCAGATTCACAGAATCCATTTCAGCTTCTATAATCACCTCCTTTCCAGCTCTAGGGGTTTGAACCTAAATATTAGAAGTTGTTGGTTCATCCACTACAAGTGCTGCTGATCTCACAAGTGCATTGTTCTTGTTGTCCACTGTCCCTGGTCCGTAGATTATCACTCGTTGTTCTTGCTCCATCTCATAAGTCTTCAACTTGCGATAAATCATTTCTAATGACATCTTTGTGAATTCAATTCTTTCCCTTATGGATGAGGACTTGTGTTCTACATGATGGGGCAGCGTCATCATGAACTTCCTGTTTGTTTCTCTTAGTGGATAGGTCTTCCCTTTCATTGCCAATTCATTAAGAAGCTTAGTATATTTCTCAATGACCTGAGTTATACTTTCTCCTGGAAGAGACCTAAAAGCTTCGTACTGAGAAGTCAGGATGTCCAATCTGTTTTCTTGCACGTCTTCAGTTCCTTCCATTATTAAGTTTATGGTATCCCACACATGTTTCCCGTTTGTACAGTTCATTAACTGATATCTCATTTCCTTATCTGCGGAGTCTGCCAATATCAACATCAAACCTGTATCCAATCGAATCAGTTCTTTGTCAGAATCTGTGTACTCAGTAATATCCATAGGTTGGGTGCCTTGAGGAATCTTGGTACCATCAGGAGCTGTAGATTCACTAACTGGTTTCATTGGTACAAACGGTCTGTTCTCTAATACGCCAATATACAACGGATTAGATGCCTTGATAAATAACAGCATCTTCATCTTCCACAAACCGAAATCATCTCTTGTAAACGGGGGAACTTTAATACCAGCAGTTGTCTTTGGAGCACTCATGGTTTCTGAAAATTTTAAATTGTTTAAAATTCAAAAAATTCCAATTAAATGAAAATTTTTGAAAGTTAAAAAATTTGCTTCGAATTTTCAAGCTACGTTTGATTTTTGTCTCATTCACCGGATCTAATTTGTACGTCAATCAAGTAGCTCTGATACCAATTGTTAGGTCCAAAGTATCGTATAAGGGGGGGTTGAATATGATACTCACAAATTAATCAATTTCGTTCGCGGATTAATCATTCAGTTCTATAACGAAATCAACTACACCAAATCAAACCAAGAGTCGGGGAATATATCGTTTTATAAATATAAACCTCGAGGGGTGCTACAATTTCTAATCCGTAGATTAGCTTCAATGAGTTCTAGGTTATACAGATTCAATACAATGATAGAATTCTGGGCTCTATTAAATTCTCTAATAAATCTCTCTGGCTCAAACTCTCTCCTCGTAACTTCTTCTGTAAAATAACCTGACTGAAGAAGACACAGCTTCTCTCCTAGTAATTGTAGACTTGTTTTAGAAAAACCATCAAACCAAAAGTAATTGAATATTCTTGGCTGTTGGATCTTCTTCAACCTGACAACAAAGTCACATCTTCACCTGCTTTCAAATTAGAAAACTATCGAATGTTTAAAGTCAAATTTCCATTCGATGGGTTTTTAATAAAAACTATCGAATGAGAATTTAACTCACATTAGTTTTCTTATAGTTTTCTTGAATCATATTCGATGGTTTTCTAAATAGAAAAACCATCGAATTCTTTTCTTGTCCTTGACCTTTTAGAAAAGCTTCTGAGCTTCAGGGTGTTTTAGTTTTAGACTGTATCAATTTCTTCTGAGACGATAAAACAACTTGATCTTTTTAAGTGCCGTCAACTAGTGCAACTGGTCTGATTCACAGATGAATAACACTTGATCAATTCTTCTATGTGTTCAATTCAATGCTGTTGATAAGTCCTTTGTCGATCTGGTTGCTTCAAATAAATCACTGGAATCCTATGGTACTAACCCTAAATCATTCACACACTTCTGTAGATTTGAAAGTCTAGTTTCTTTTTGTTAGGTCCTGATATGTTTGTAGAAGGGGGGTTGAATACAAACAGTACCGTTTAATCGAATTTGTATTGATAGAAGATTAAACAATTTCAATAACAAATTATATGCGGAATAAAATGAAACAAGATTCAAGTTAAATAAAACTCTATTGAACTTGAAGGGTGTTACAATTCTGTGCACAGATTACAGAGATCTTGTTACAACAAATCTAGAATAAATTCGACATGAATTTATCTATATTTGTAATAAAAAGGATCGAATACTAAAAAGTAGTTTGATAGAAATTCTAGGGATTATGACCCGCTAGATTGTCAAAGCAATACAAGTAATAGAATTCTAGTTGATTGAATGTAACTTTGATGGCTAGAATTTATTACAAGAATTAATTTGAGCTTTTTGCAGTTGGTTCGCTTGAATGACAGAAGTAAATGAGATGATACTTTGTTCTTGCTCCTGTCTTTAATTTTTGTTTTGTCTGTCTTGTTTGATCAATGCACTTGTTATTTAAACAAGTCAACAGATCAAATGCACGCGCCAAAACCATTGCAACTTGATTTACACTAATAGTACTATCCATTTAAACCTGGTAGGACTATCAGTTAGAATTGGTAGTACTATCGGTAGTACTAACACAGATAGTACTACTAGTGTAAATAGAATTAGGTATAAGACTGATTTAATGCATTCTACTTTTAATTGATTTAATAAATGAATTAATTCTTTTAGAATTAATTCACTGATTAAATAAATTAAATAAATGACTCAAATAATTTCATAAATAAATTAATTCTGGAGAATTAATTTATATATTAAATTACTTAAGATCTAGATTGATTAATTTAATATATGAATTAATTCTGAAAGAATTAATTCATAGATTAAATTAATTATCTTATAGAATAATATTAAAAGAGAATTAAACTAATTCTTAGAACCACTAAAATTGATGACGAACTTCCACTGGCTGACGTTGACACTCCATGTACTGTCTGGTTCATGAGCGACTAACTTTAATGGTTGTTCTTCATACTTGACTTTAAGCTGTGATTCTTTTCTCCTTCTATTTAAACAAAGGACTGTAACCTGTACTTTTTCCCGTCACACTTCTGAAATCTCTCTCACTTTTAAATAGTTCCACTTCCTTGAATACTTCACTGAGGCTTGAACAATAAATTGAACTTCTTTCAATGTAGACTTATTTCAAGACTGTAGATGACTTTAATCTTCATTCTCTTGACAGATATAATCTTCTGAGATTCCTGTGACATCTGTTATTTATTATTTACTTATTACATCTTGGTTTATGTTGAGTAGAATCCTCGGTGTTTACAAATAGGCCTAGACATATGTCTTTCAATCTCCCCCTATTTGTTTGTTAGACAATAACAACCAAATACTCTAGAGGATAACTCAACTAAAACAAGAAAAGATAAGACTTTTAAGAGCCAAGCAAATAATAAAAAGTTCTGGATTAAATATAACAATATCCAGATTCAAACAGTAAAGATAAATACAAGATAGATTCTTCAGCTGATAAATTTCTAGTCTGAACAAATGATAAATTTCCCTATCTTGATTAAATATAACAATATCTAGTCTGAACAAATGATAAATTTCCCTATCTTGATTTACCTAGCTCTAAACATTTAACATTAACAAATTGAGCTAACTACATCATGCCTTTAGTCTCTAATTTCACCTTCTTCAGCTTCTTGCAAGGTGACTAGAAGATCTTTGTCAAGGACACGATCACTTTCAGAAACCACACCACTTGGCATTACTGGTTGAGTGGTGATCTTCTTCAATCTGTTCTTCATCTGAGCATACCTTGGAACTTTCTCCGTGCAGTAGTCTGAAATCATATCAGCAACTTCAGACCTCTCTACAGAAGCAAACCCAGAAGTTCTAAGAAGATTCTCCAACTTCACCAGTTGCATAGCAGTCTGTAGCTTCAAAGAATCAGGATCCAGCCTTACAGTCTCCAAAGTTGTACCTCGGTAGATTTTGACTTCATAAGGAAAATGTACAACTTGAGGGCTGGCCTTCATAGCAGAATCTCTCTGCCGGTCATATAGAAGCTCGTTCAAGCAAGAAGATCTCTTTACCTTACTCATTAGAATCCACAATTCAGAGAGAGATCTTCTTTGGAGTTGTTCAAGAGAGACGGTGAATGATCCTTCAAGAGCACTTGAGACATAAATGTACAGTTCTTGCCTCACTTGATCAAATGCAGACGTAATCCTTAGAATATCTTCCTTCAATGCCTTCATATATAATGAGTTGTCTAGATTAACAGTTCTGATCTTCTCAAGCAGCTTCAGAAAAGTAGCATCATTGTTTGTGCCTCTCTGAGGGATATCAAACATCTCCCTTGCTTTATCCCAATGGCTTTCTTGCTTCATCCTCACATCCAATCTCTTTTCTTTGACATGAATACTATGAAGACGTTGTTTGTCTTCATGTTCAGCCTTTTGAATCTTTAGCTTCTGAGATATGATGTCAGAGACCTTGGCATTTTCATCTTCCTTTCTTCTTAACTCTGCCTGTTGCTTCTTCAACTCCTTCTCAAACAAAGGGTCAGGTGTGTATAGATCAGCTTCATCTTCCCAATCATCAAAGTTAGCCACTTCTTCAACCTCCTCCTCACCAATAGGTTCTTCAGGGATAGTCTTCTCCAGATTACCAGACATATCAAATTGAAAATCATCCTGTTCACCATGGTAGTAGTAGGCATCATCAAAAGCAGACTCCTCCATTGATTATTTACCTTTCCCCTTATCCTTTCAAGAAGCTCCTCCAGCTTCTCTGTTTCCTCATTCTTTCTCCTTCTCCCCCTTAGTTGAGGAATCCTCTACAGTTTGAGCTTTGGAAGCCCTAGGATTCACCTCAGATGTTCCCCTTATATCTCCTCCTTCTCTCCTTTCATCCCTATCTCCTCCTTGATCAGCATCATCATCTCCCTCAAAGAATGTTCTTTGTTCAACTGTAGGTTGATGTGACTTCTTTATCATATCGTACAGATGCTTCATCCCTTCGTTCAGATGCTCCATTCCACCTTCAATTTTAGAGAATCATTGATCATTAAACCATTGATTTTCATCAACAATTTGCTGAATAAAATCCACTTGAGTAGTAATGGCAGCAAACTGATCAACATTTGACGTTGTAAGATCAGAGACGTCTGAAGCCAAAAGTACTTGAGATTGCTGAACATCATTGATCTTTGGTAAGAGAGTAGTCTTCAAGCTTTCAATATCATCTTTAATCAAACCCATCTGATTTGTTACAGAGGTGGAAGAAGAAGACCGTTCAACCACTTGTGCTTTAAGAATGTCCTTCTCAGCCTGGTTTCTTGCAGTTGTTTCTGTAGAGCAGCTATCTGAGCTAACAAAGAAGCAGTGTTTGTGTCAGTGTGTGCACTCACTTCAATTTCTCTCAGTGGTGTTTCACTCAACTCACGTGCTTGTGTATCACTCTCTGTTTGATTTTGATCTCTAATCACTAGCTGTCTTTCCAAGTTATCAGATTGAGTACCTGCAATAGAAATCACCCTAGCCCCTTCAAGAGAGGTCAGTGGTGGTGCAATGGGAGTTCGTAAATCCTGATCCCTGATTGAGTCTGTCAAAATATTTGACATTGAATACTGAATTGCTTTAGGGACAGACTCATCAGGTTGCCTTTCACTTTCTCTAGTAAAAACTGCGAGTGAAAAATCCCTTAGGGGAGCCAGAGATGTTCCCTCTGGGAGGGGAGAAAATGATTCTATTAAAAGTGGCAAAGAATCAGATTTTCCCTCTGATGCCTGTGAAGGCACTTCTACCGTGACAATGGTAGGCATTGTTTCAGATCCTAAGT
This sequence comes from Heracleum sosnowskyi, assembly GCA_030848705.1. Taxonomy (NCBI): domain Eukaryota; kingdom Viridiplantae; phylum Streptophyta; class Magnoliopsida; order Apiales; family Apiaceae; genus Heracleum; species Heracleum sosnowskyi. The sequence continues at coordinate 108,400,401 of CM061243.1, read as the reverse complement.
GCTCTCCTAACAACGTGTCCTGAGTTTCTTCTATTTTGATGGCTTCTCCCATTGTGAGTGATGGGAGAGTGCTTGACTCATTACAGGTTGCCAGGGCCCGATGGCGAATTTCAATAGATTCATCCTGTTGAGAGGATGTCTCCAGAGACTATTCAATGGCCATTTCAAAGTCCATATCCTGTTGGGAGGACATGGATGGGCTTACAGATGTCTCTCTATAGGTTTTTCTTTTCTTTAGAGGTGGAGACAGAGCTGTGGGTGCACTCAGTGTTTGTTCACTACTTGACCTTTGTCTTATTAAAGAAGCAGTTTCAGGTTGAGAGGTTACAGGATTAGACACAGTGTTTGGCTCTCTGACCTGTGTTAGAGATTGTGGTTCTACAACCTCTTGGTCTGTCCTATCAACCACTTGGGTTTCATCAAAGGTGCCAGATGATCCAGAGATAGGATGTATTACCTGTATTGGCAGTTCCTCTGAAGTTCCAGCTGCAATGATTAGTTGTTGATCAGGAACAAAAGGTTCAAAAGTAGGAAGGTTAAAGAATTGTGCCATGAATGGACTTACAACCACTGGTGTTATGTTCAATTTTAGAGAAGTGTGGAGTCTTTGAAAGAACTTACTAGCAGTAGTAGGAGAAGGAACAGATACATCATGTAAAAATAACTCCTTGTGAGCATCAGATAGCACATGATTGATTAAGATAGTGAGAAATCTAGGATAGAAACACCTAACTTTCCTACCACTATCATGATCAATCCTGGCATTAGATACTCTCCTAACTATAAGACTCCAGATAAGATGACCAATGTTAAGTCTAACATTAAACACAATAGCATAAGCAATGTACTGCAACAAAGATGGAATATTTTGAAAATTGCTTTTAGTACAATTGCTGAAGACCTTAGCTAAAGTATCAAATAAGACATCCCATTCACAGACTAAATTAGCTTTACTGAGTTTGGGCAACTCCAAAGGACCTTGATAATGAATTCTGTTGAAAAACTGAATTAATTCAATATCAGAAGGAGTCCTATCAAAGTTGTCCCTAGGAATTTGAAAGACTTCACAAAACAATCCCTCAGTAATAGGGTACTGTGTGTGCTCAATTGTGAAAGATATAGAATTCAAATCAGCAGAAATTACAGCACTAGAACACAATAATCTCAGTGGTTCAATCTTTAAATCAACAGATAAACATATAGCACGACTAACACAATACTGCGAATTTAAAAACTGAATCCAAGGTCAAAAACGATCAACCGGGCATTTCACAGGATCAAAATACCCAATGTAATTGTTTTTAACAACCTCAAAATTCTGAGCCATAATTTACTAAGTAAGAATAAACACAGAAAAACAAAAACTTAAATAATTATGAATAATTCGAATTTAAGGATTTTAAGATTAATTAAAAATTAATTAAAAAATCCAAATTTTCAAAGTTCTCCAAAAATTATCAAATTTTAGTATGTTAATCCTTGACACAAACCACACACTGTACTATTTTTAGAACTCAAAAAAACACCTCCTTAATCACTAAAACGAAGAGAAAAACCCTTAAAATTCAAAAAACTCAAAAACTTAAATCTTGATGAGACTTTGATTTTAAGATCTCGAATTAAAGGTCTTGAATAGATCCGTTTAGTGATGGTTTTAGATTCTAAAACAAGCAAGAAACGAACTCAGAAATTGAAAAACAAATGGGCAGATCTTTGTTTCTGAAGAATAAACGCGAGAGAATTTTAATAAAAAACAGTTATGTAAAAACATGAACTGGAAAGACTCAGTAAAAAGTAAAAATAAAAACTGTATATATATATAAGTCTGTTAGTACTATGGTAAAAAAACAATAAAACTAATAGTACTAAGGTAAAAAGAACGGTAGTACTATCAGTAATAAAAAAAAACAAAAAAAAACTTAGCAGTACTATCAAGAAACGGTAGTACTATCAAATAATAAAAAGAAATGAAATGAAAAAGAAACGGTAGTACTAAGAACAAAAAAAAATTACTAGCAGTACTAACTAAAAATGAACTAGCAGTACTAAAGAATTAAAGAGAAAGAAATAAAAATAAAAACATAAGGCTGGTAGTACTTACAGAAAAAGAACTAGTAGTACTATCAAGGGATAGTACTACCGATAGTACTACTAGTTCAAAGCTAGTAATACTAACGAAAATCACAAATAAATAAAAAGAAAATGCTGAGAATTTATAAACTTTACAGAATATGAATAAAAAAAGCATGAAAAAATTTATACAATTCTAGAAAAATTCACAGAAAATTCAATAAATCCTAGAAAAATATGCAGAAAATTATAGAAGTGCATAAAATTAATATAAACTTGCAGAAATATTTAAACAACAATATTTACAATTTGAAAAACACCTAAATAATTCTAAATAAATATATTTTCAATAAAAATACATTTCTCCACTTAAAAAAATATGAGAAAAATATTTTTAAAGAAAATAAAATATTCAGAGCTATTTAAATTTACAAGCATGTAATATTAAATGAGAATTGGCAGTAAATATCAGTTAAATGACAAGAGAAAATGAATTTTTGAAAGAACAAACATGACAGAGATATTGTTAATCACTAAGACTGTTTAACATACCCAATTTACCAACTAACTTGATAAATGTGGATTCGTCAACAGATTTAGTGAATATATTTGCAGTCTGTTCTTCTATGGGTACAAAGTGTAACTCCACAGTTCCATTCATGACATGCTCTCTAATAAAATGATACCTGATATCAATGTGCTTTGTTCTCGAGTGCTGCACAGGGTTGTTGGAGATTGCTATGGCACTTGTATTATCACACAAAATGGGAATTTTGTCTAATGCAAAGCCATAGTCCTTTAATTGATTCCTAATCCATAAGATCTGAGCACAACAGCTTCCAGCAGTAATATATTCAGTTTCTGCTGTTGAATTGGAAACTGTTTGATGTTTCTTGCTATACCAGGAAATCAACCTACCTCCTAGGAATTGACAACTCCTAGAGGTCCTCTTCCTATCCACAACACTACCTGCATAATCAGAATCTGTATATCCAACAAGGTTAAAACCAGAATCTTTAGGGTACCAGATACCTAAATTAGGTGTACCCTTAAGATATCTCAAGATTCTTTTCACAGCAACGAGATGTACATCTCTAGGGTCCGCTTGGAACCTTGCACACAAGCATGTAACATACATAATATCTGGTCTACTAGCAGTAAGATAGAGTAAGGAGCCAATCATACCTCTGTAGCTTGTAACATCTACCTTGATAGAATTGTCAGAAGCTCCAAGTTTCATGGCTGTTGAAGATGGAGTCATTGCTGATGCTGAATCCTCCATGTGATACTTCTTGAGGAGTTCTTTAAGATACTTGGATTGACAAATAAATATACCATTTGACCTTTGACTTACTTGCAATCCAAGAAAGAACTTCAGCTCACCCAACATACTCATTTCAAACTTACTCTGCATAAGCTCAGCAAATCTCTTACAGAGATTATCATTAATAGACCCAAATATGATGTCATCCACATAGACTTGGACTAATATCATATCACTTTTGTGTTTCTTTGAAAAAAGAGTTTTGTCTATGATACCTCTAACAAAACCATTTTCTAAAAGAAAACCCAGAGAGAGTGTCATACCATTTTCTTGGGGCTTGTTTGAGACCATAGATAGCCTTGAAGAGAAAGTACACAAAGTCCAGCAACTTCTGATTTTCAAAGCCAGGGGCTGTTCTACATACACTTCTTCATCTAGCTCACCATTCAGGAATGCACTCTTAACATCCATTTGATAGACTTTAAAATTGGAATAAGCTGCAAATGCTAAGAACATCCTGATGGCCTCAAGTCTAGCCACTGGTGCATAGGTTTCATCATAATCAATGCCTTCAGCTTGAGAATACCCTTGTGCAACCAGTCTTGCCTTGTTCTTTGTAACAATACCATCCTCATCTAGCTTGTTCATGTATACCCATCTTGTACCAACTACTTTCTTGTTCTTTGGCCTGGGTACCAGCTTCCAGACTTGCTGTTGTTCAAACTGATTGAGTTCATCTTGCATAGCAATCACCAAATCTGGATCAGTCAGTGCTTCCTCAGTTTTCTTTGGCTCCATTTCAGATAGAAATGCTGAATAATGACATTCATTCTGAGTTGCACTTCTAGTTTTAACTCCAACACCTGGATCACCAATGATCAGCTCAAAAGGATAAGCTCTATTCCATACAGTCTGTCTTGGAAGATTTGATCTTGATGATTCGCCTTGTAATTCACTTTGATGTTGTGAGTGACTAGATGATCCTTCATTTGCTCCCCCTGAGTTGTTGCTTGATTGCCTTGATGATTCTTCTCTAGTGTTGGTGGTATCTCCATTGTTACCAGTGTTTTCACCACCACCATCACCATGATCATTATCATCATTGTTATTATCATTACCAGCAATAACTTCAGGTGGGGCTACATCATCTGATTCTGAGTCTGGCAAGTTATCAAACTTCAGCTTCTCATATGAATCTTCTTTTTGGATATTAGGGAACTTAGTGTCATCAAAAGAAACATTGACACTTTCCTTTACTGTGTGACTGCCAACCAAGTAGACTCTGTAAGATCTTCTGGAATAACCAACAAAAATAGCTTCTTGTGCCTTTGCATCAAACTTGCCACGTTTCACATTGTCATCTATAAGCACAAAGCATTTTCCTCCAAATACATGAAAGTACTTGACAGTTGGTTTCTTCTTGTTCATGATCTCATAAGGAGTCTTCATTAAGTCCTTGTTGATTAAAGTTCGATTCTAAGTATAACAAGCTGTATTTGCTGCTTCAGCCCAAAAGTATGTTGGAAGTTTGGACTCACTTAACATAGTCCTAGCAGCTTTAATCAATGTACGATTCTTTCTTTCCACTACTCCATTTTGTTGAGGAGTTCTAGGGGCAGAATACTATCTTGTTATTCCTTTATCATCACAAAAGTCATTTAGAATTGCATTCTTGAATTCAGTACCACTATCTGACCTTATGGCTCTAACAGGGAATCTAGAATCAAGCTCAATCAACTTTATATGGTCAATCACCAGGTGTGGGGTCTCATCCTTGGAATGTAGGAATAAAACCCATGTATATTTTGAATAGTCATCAACAATCACAAGTGCATATTGTTTCTTTGACATGGACATCACATTAACTGGACCAAACAAATCCATGTGCAGTAGCTGAAGTGGTTCAGTTATTGATGATGTGTCAGTACCCCTGTGAGAAGCTTTCTTTGACTTTCCTTTCTGACATGCCTCACACAGTCCTTCATGTGTAAATTCCATCTGAGGCAAACCTCTAACCAATTCCCTCTTGACTAAAGAGTTCATGGTTTTGAAGTTAAGGTGAGACATCTTCTTGTGCCATAGCCAACTATCATCTGATGAAGCTTTAGCATAAAAACAATTAACTTCATCTTTGGATCCAGAGTTCAGATCAGCTATGAACAAGTCACCTTTCCTTACTCTTTGAAGAGCAGGCTTTCCATTCTTCTTGTGAAGGATCTGACACTTCTCTCTTTCAAAGGAAACAACATATCCTCTGTCACAGAAATGACTGATGCTGAGAAGATTGAACTTCAGACCTTCCACAAATGATACATCTTCAATGATAACATTTCCGTACTTTAAACAACCATATCCTTTCGTAATACCCTTGCTGTTATCTCCAAAGGTAACTACTGGGCCAGCTTTCTCAACCAAATCTGATAGCAGGGCTCTATCTCCGGTCATATGCCTTGAACATCCACTGTCAAGAATCCACATAACACGGTTTACCTGTTTAACTCCCTGCAATATCAGATTGATTAGTCCTTCCTCGGAACCCACACTTGATTGGGTCCGGCATACTTAAAGAACTGGCCTTTGTCAGGCAAAACAACATTTTTAACTAAAACTACTTCAACCTCTTTCACAAAAGAGCGTTTCCATTTATAGCCAGCCTTAACACATTTCTGAGTAGGCTTAGGGATAAATGAATCCACTCTAATCTTAGGAGGACTAGTAGTCTTAGCTTTAACATGCTTCTTATTATTAACATGTTGACGTGGAGCAGTCTTATCACTAGATACATGCTTACTATTAAAATAAGCATACATAACATTGAAAGCACAAGACATGCAATTAATCACACCACATGATTTATGAGAAGAATTAATAGCAGGCATGTTAGTTCTACAGTTGTTTTGATCCAACTTATGGATATCTGATTTAGTCTTTTTAGTTGTAGCAACTTTGACTGGAATATCAGATATACATTTTTTGGACTGTGCAACTTCCAAAGCAATATCTTCTTCACGAATCTCCTCAGCAATAATGACAGAGTATTCATTTAGAGGATCTACCTCGGATTCTTTACAGAAGGGTGTTTCAATACCCTTAAGCACATATGGAATACCCCTTCCTTCAGTACTGACTCTACAAGGGGAATTAATGCCAAGCAATCCAATAGCCTCATTATAATCATAACCTATACTGACATGATTACCAATAGCTTGTTTATTGAGAATCTCTTTAGCCGTCTTACAAGAGTTGTAATAGGCATTAGCTTTAGTCTTAAGCTCACTATTCTCTTCCTTGAGAATGGTTTCCAGTTGAATATAACATTTAACCCTATTCTCAAGAAATGCTATTTTTTCAATAAGTTCATCCTGATTAACATGCACTAGTTTTAATTCTTTTACCTCATGTTCAAGAGTTGTGTTCAAAAGAATTATTCTATCATTTTCAGTGCGAGCACAAGCTAAGGTACCACCAAGATGACGAATCATTTCAGTATCAGTAAACTTTACCTCTGACATGTATCTAGATGAAGTTCTTTCCTCTTTATCTATTGAAGCAAGGTTCCCAATCTCACCTGCTTCTTCATCACTATCAGTGTCATCCCAACTCTTACCTTTAGCAACATAGGCTTTCCCAATCTTGTTCTTCTTGCTAGAATCAAATGTGTTTCTTGTCACTTGCTTTGGCTTTCTGCATTCAGTAGCAAAGTGACCCAACTCATTGCAATTGTAGCATCTGATTGTGCTCCTATCCACAGTTCCAGTTTTGTAGCCACCCCTTGTGCTACTTGAAGAGGAAGATCCACCTCTCTAAAATCTGGGCCTGAACTTAAGATTGGGATTCCTCTTGAATCTGAACTTCCCAAACTTCCTGACTATCAAAGCCAAATCACCATCTTCCAGCTGATCAAGTTCCTCTAACGAATAGAAGTCACCACCAGATTGATCAATGGATGTTAATCCATATTCAGCATCAATAACATTCATGTTAGAACTGGAAGGTTGAACAGCCTTCACTTCCAGTTTCCGTGGGACTTGAACAGCCAATGCAGTAGAAGTACTAACTATCCTCCCCGTTCCATATAACTCATCTTGTTGAATCTGCTCCAGCTCATAGGTCTTCAGAACACCATACAGTCTTTCCAAAGCAATCTCTCCCAGATCTCTTACTTCTCTATGGCAGATTATCTGTGCTCCAAATGACGTGGAAGTGTAAGTATGAACTGAAATTAACTAAGCACAATATACGAAAGAGTCTGTCTCAATTGACAAAGGGTCTGCCTCTTTGTGAAATGGGACTGTCTCAATAGGTTAAATATAAAACAAATACTGAATAAAAATATTCTGCAGAATTATAAATAACACCAAGACTTTTCTCTTGGTTCGGCCCCTATCAGTATCTATGGCCTACGTCCAAGTCCCTATGCCAAATAGCACAGAGAATATATTATTATCAATTAATAATACACTTACAGTTTATCCCGATTACAAAAATGATAACCTCTTGGAAGAACCCTTCCCTTGACACAACTGTCCACTAGCAGCAGATAACCTTAGCTCGCTAGTACCTTAGGTTGAATTTTGTAATCCTATCTATTTGCCACAACCCGGCACAAGTATAGATAAAGTAAATTAATACAACTCAACAATAATGAATCTTCTAAAACAAAACTGATTTGATCTTGAAAGCTTAGTAGAAGAATGTAATTTGATTGCTCGAAGAAGTGTAGTTGTCACACCGCCTGAATGAATATATATCTTCCTGAAAATAGCTGTTTGTAGATTTTGAAATGAAACGGCTAGGATAAAACGGCTAGGAAACAGAAGATAAAGATCAACAAATTCTGTTAGTAAAGATAAGACAATTGATATAAACAGATTTGAATAAGTCTTGATTGATTCAATATCTTAGGATAAATATCAATAACAATATTAGATTTGAACAAGTCAAATCTCCTGGAATCAAGTAAGATCAAATCAATTATTTTAACACATTCATTTTTCTGATTAAGTTATATCAATTACTGAGATAAACTATCAGACAGTTATCATCATTAAAATCCGGGTATTAACAATCTCCCCCTTTTTTATGATGATGAACCATATCTGAAAACATTGAAGCTCCCCCTATCGCAATGAACTTAAAAAAACATAAAACCATAAATCATCTAAAGTTCATGCAATATCACATAATACTTAATCAGAAATAATACCACATATGCATTCCATAATCATCACATATTAACCTGTTTTAAACCATAGATCAATTCATGAAACCAAAAACTTAAGTCTTAAAACAAATTGTGAAAACACACACATCATAAATGTCAAAGATTTCAGATTTCTCCCCCGTTCGAAATCATAAAATTAATCATCAACATCAACTGGAGACATCTTGGCTTTGCCTTTGCGAGAAGCAGCTGGAGGAACAACTGTGGGCTGTCCATACTCGGTAAACATAGTTGAATAAAAGTTTGAAGGAGGTGACTTCCCATCCCTAGCAGAAAGCCATTCAAAAATCTTCTCACGATATTCTTCGGCAGTGAATCCAAGGGCTTCCGGTGGAGGAATAGCAGGTAATGGAAGAGGTGTAGATATCTCCGCAAGAGTGATGTCGTCCATCCATTCACGAGAATGCCATTGGAGATCCTTTTTATGCACCAGTGACGAAACCTGCTTAGACACGAACTTGGTTTCGGAACTAAGAATATAAAATAATTTCACAAACTCCTTCTCCCAAGCCTTGGCAGCATGAGTTAAACCATCTTGCACATTGCCGAACTCAAAATTCATGGATGAAAAAAGTTTGGAATACAGAGATTTTAAAAAGATCAGCTGAGTGTCAATAGATTCAAAATGAGAAGTTGTGGACTGAAGTAAAGATAAAACAGAATCAAGTTTTGAATTGACAGATTGTAGCAAAGTTGTGTTGTCATCAACTTTCTTTGATAACGCAACAAAATGAGGATTTGTCTCAATCGAGACAGATGAAGTACCAACAAAAGAAGAAGGAACATTTTTAACAACAGGATTAAAGACTAAACTGTTATTAACCAGTTGAAGTTTGTTTGCAGTTAATACCTTTAAATCAAAAGTATCAACAATAGACTCGGAAATATCAGAATCAGAGATAATATCAAAATAGCGAAAAAATTTGGTTAACAAAGCTGGGTAGGGCAAATTCATAGAATCATGGTTAACACAATGTATCATTTGTTTGATTAGAAAAGAGGAAACATCAAACGGAAAACCCGAAACAAAAAGAGCCAATAAAATCGAATCCTGATGAGTGAGACGATCCCGACCACTACTACGGGGACAAACATTTGTATGTATTAAACGAAACAAACACAAAGCTTGAGGATTAAGTAGTGAAACTGAAGGTTTAGAAGTATACCCATCAGATAGAATCAAAGCTAGTTGTTGTTCATAAGAGAAGCCCTCAATGTCTGACACTGGTTGATGAGAAGTTGAAAAAGGACACGGACCTTTGTCAGAAACAGCAACAATGGAGGATAGCAATTGAGGTTTGAACACAATAGGAATTTCTTTAACTAGAGAGTGAACCCAATCACCACGAAGAGAGAGATGTGCATAGAACTCACGTACCAAGTCGGGGTAAATTAGTGTTTCCGGTGATAAGAGAGAAGCACAGCCAACCGAAGTAAACAACTTCACAATACCTGCATCCTGGAGCAATGGTAGATCAACCAAACGTTCTTTGATAATTGAACGATGCACAGACTGTGCCAAAGATGGGCTTGGACTTCCGGACGAATTGAGAGATGTATCAGAGGATACCATAGACGGAGCAATTCTTTGTCGTTTGGATGGTGTTTGTGATGCAGGTGGGCGTTTTGAGATTTTCTTTGTTTTTGCCATTGAGAGAGAAAAAGAGGAGAAAAAGGGGAGAGAAGAAAGACAGGTGAATAAAGAAGAAAGAGAAATTAGAAGAAAAAAAATAGAAAACGGGGAAAAAGAGGGGTTTTAAGAGAAGAGAAGTTGAAGAGTTTGGCAATTAAAAGACATTGCATGGGGATACGAGACTACAAGCGTGTAGCAGTAGTAAAGGGGAAAAGACAGAGGCGAGTGTCTAATCATCAGAGAAAACAATAAATACAAAACACGTAAAACAAAGACAAAAAATAAAAATTAAAAAGTACACATGCCTAACTCACGTCTTAACATGCAGAACCGAGTTTCAGATAAGGGTTTAGTAAAAATATCGGCACGTTGATTTTCAGACGGAATAAAAATCAATTGAATGTTACCTTTAGCAACATGATCACGAATAAAGTGATGTCGAACATCAATGTGTTTAGTGTGTGAATGTTTGACAGGATTTTTAGAGATATTAATAGCAGCAGTATTATCACAGTAAATAGGAATATTTGAAAATTTGATACCGTAATCAGTGAGAGTTTGTTGCATCCATAAAATTTGAGTGCAACAACTACCAGCGGCTATATATTCCCCTTCAGCTGTGGATAATGCTATGGAAGTTTGTTTCTTGCTATGCCATGCTACTAAACAATCACCTAAAAATTCACATGCACCACTAGTGCTCTTTCGATCAACTAAAGAACCTGCATAATCAGCATCTGAGAAACCAGTTAAATCAAAAGAAGAGGCAGTGGGATAAAATAAGCCTAAAGCACTAGTGCCCTTGAGATACTTAAATATCCGTTTAACTGCATTCAAATGTGATTCTTTGGGGTTAGCCTGAAAGCGAGCACACATGCAAACACTAAACATTATATCGGGACAAGAAGCAGTAAGATATAACAAAGAACCAATCATACCCCGATATTTAGTGATATCGACAGACTTACCTTCCTTGTCTGCAGTGAGTTTGACAGAAACACTCATTGGAGTAGTTTTAGAGGAAATACTGTCTAAATCAAACCTTTTAAGCAAATCCCGAATGTACTTGGTTTGATGAATAAAGATGCCTGCATCAGTTTGATTAATTTGCAATCCAAGAAAAAACTGAAGTTCGCCCATAAGACTCATATCAAACTCGTTATGCATACAATCAGAGAACCAATTACACAATGATTCATTTGTGGATCCAAAGACTATATCATCAACGTATACTTGAACAAGTAAAATAGCATTATTTTTATGAAAAATAAATAGAGTAGGATCGAGTGTACCACGAGTAAAGCCAGTATTCACAAGAAAATCACTGAGTCGATCATACCAACATCGAGGTGACTATCGGAGTCCATATACAGATTTCTTGAGCTTGTATACAAAATTAGGATATTTTTCATGAACGAAACCTGGGGGCTGCTTGACATAAACCTCTTCTTGTAAGAAACCATTTAAGAAGGCGCTTTTAACGTCCATTTGATAAAGCTTGAATTGCATGTGAGCAGCATAAGCCATGAGAATGCGAATAGATTCCAGTCGAGCGACTGGAGCATAAGTTTCATCGAAATCGATGCCCTCCTGTTGATTATAACCTTGTGCAACTAAACGAGCTTTATTTCGAATAATATTACCTGATTCATCCTTCTTGTTTTTAAAAACCCATCTAGTGCCAATGATAGAAGCATCCGGAGGTGGAGAAACTAATTCCCAGACATCACAGCGTTCGAACTGATTTAATTCTTCTTGCATTGCCATAGACCATTGTTCATTATGAACAGCTTCTTGAACATTTGTAGGCTCGAAATCAGCAACAAAAGCAGAGAAAGCACAGAGATTATGCAACCTACTGCGAGTTGTGATTCCTTGATCAAGATCAGAAAGTAAATTGTCATGTGGATGATTCTTCACCGTTCTTGATGACTTTGGCAGATGAATAGAATGCATTTCCTCGACATTAGAATTATCCCTTTGAAATTGATCTGCTTGCATTGGTACTGGAGAAGCAAACCTACTTGAAGAATCTTGAGCAAAAGTAGTCGATGAAGGTGATCCAGAAGTAGAAGGAGAACTGTGTGGAGGAGAATGAGACTGTCCTTTTGGAGAATGAGGCTGTCTCATTTGAGTCTGAGAAGGAATATCTGCAAAATCATCCTCGTCTCTGACCAGATCATTGTGAGTCTCATTAAAAGTAATATTAATAGACTCTTCCACTTTATCCTTAACAGTATTAAATACTCGATAAGCTTTACTATTAGCAGCATACCCAAGAAAAATACCTTCAGTAGCTCTAGCATCAAATTTACCTTTGTTGGGCTGGGTATCTAAAATAAAGCATTTGGAACCAAAAACTCTAAAATAACTTATGTTAGGAGTTTTCTGTTTCAATAATTCATACGGAGTTTTCAATAATATAGGACGAATTAATACTCTATTAAGAACATAACAAGAAGTATTTACTGCTTCAGCCCAGAATTTTCAAGGTAACTTACTCTCATGCAGTAGAGTTCGAGCAGTTTCTTGAAGAGTTCTGTTCTTACGTTCGACTACTCCATTTTGTTGTGGAGTGCGAGGAGCAGAAAATTCATGCGTAATTCCTCTGGATTTGCAGTATGTGACAAACTCCTTTTCAAATTCACCCCCATGATCACTCCTGATAGTTTGAAGCTTAACAGAAAACTTGGTTTCAAGGTTAGAAATTAGATCTTGAAATTCTACAAAGGCTTCATCTTTAGTTCTCAAAAATAATACCCATGTAAAACGAGAAAAATCATCAACAATTACAAAAGCATATTTCTTACCACTTAAGCTAACATACCTTTCTGGACCAAATAAATCAAGATGTAACATTTGCAATGGAACAGTTGTTGATATCTGCTTCTTAACTTTAAAAGAAGTACGAACCTGTTTACCTAACTGACAAGCTGTGCAAGGTTCAGTCTTTTTATATTTGATATTGGGTAAACCTCTGACCAAAGAATGAGAAGAGATTTTGTTGATGAGATCCATATGAACGTGACCTAGGCGTCTATGCCACAAGTTCTGTTGATCTTGAATTGAAGCTAAGCAGATTTCTTCATTCTGTTCATCAAAATCTAATACAAAGATATTGCCTTGCCGCTTGGCTATTAAAGGATTATGATTCGAAGTAGTAGTAATTAAACACTTGTTCTTACCGAACTTGACATCATGACCTGTATCTGTTAGCTGACTAACACTGATAAGATTATACTTTAAACCATCAACTAACCTAACATTATTAATGGAAAACTTATCATTACCTATGGTACCTTTACCTATAATACGAACAGTAGTCGAGTCTCCAAGAGTAACTAGACCTCCATCTTTAGCATTTATGGAGATAAATTTTGATTTGTCTCCTGTCATGTGACGAGAGCAACCGCTGTCTATGATCCATTTGTTTCTTGGAATATGAGTCTTCAAACAAATCTGCAAAACAGTCATATTTTAAATTTAGGTACCCATCTCATTTTGGGTCCTGATTTGTTAGTGTCTACAATGTTATATAAATGACGATCAGCTTTTCTAATCCACATTTGAACAATATTACATGTAGAGTGAGAGTTAGAAGTGTGGTCCTTGATACCACAAAGATTGGATTGAGCAGATATATGCCCTATCTTTCCACAGTCTTTGCATTTTTCATAAGGCATGGAGTATTTCAAAACTGTTCTCTTATTTCCTTGTTGAAAGACAGATTTTCTGACTGAGCTATAGCCTAAGCCTTCTTTATCCAAGGATGATTTCTGTTCTGCTAAAAGTGCATCAAGAGTACCTTCACCATGAACAAATTTGGATAGATCTTGCTTTAGGAGAACAATCTTATTCTGAAGATCAGAAAACTGTTGATCTGTATTCGCTTTCTTGCTTTCAGCAAATGTTTGCTGTTTCAGAGTGATCAGACAAGCATCCTTCATTTCAATTTCGTTCCTCAAGTAATCATTTTCTTCTGAAAGTTTTGACACTTTTTCAGATAGAACTCTGATTTCTTCTGTAAGCATTTCATCTTTCATGGAGTCATCCATCTCATTTAGAACTTCGTTGAGAGTTTGTTTTAGATAAGCATTTTTCTCTCGTAATTTCTTGTTTTGTCCCTGCAACAATGCAATATTTCTTGTAATATCATAGTTTGAAGATTTATAAATAGTGTTTACCTCTTCATCATCAGAAAGATTGCTTTCAATGCCAGCCAGACATAATTGAGCGACTTCATCGTCAGAATCTATTTCAGCCTCAGATTCATCATCACTCCAGGTAAGAAAAGCTTTATTCTTTCTTTTGTCATGAAATCCAGAAGCTTTCTGCTTTGCTTTAAACTTGAAGCAGTCCTTCTTGTAATGACCTTTCTTGCCACATTCAAAACATGCATCATCTTTAGAGCTATTCTTGACATCTTTCTTCGGAGAGTTGAATTTAGTGAAACGACTTGCAGATTTCTTTTTGGCCAAAAATTTCTGAAATTTCTTTGTGAGAAGTGCAATGTCTTCATCAGAATCTTCATCAGAATCATCAGCACGAAGAGCAAGTGTCTTCTTTCTAGGAATTTCGTCTTCTTCGTCGTACCTGCGTAATTGATTTTCAAATTCTTCCAATTCACTAAAAAGAGTTAGTGTCTCCATAGCAGAAATTAAAGTAGAATCTTGAAGAGTGGTAACTTTAGGTGCAAATTTCTTAGGCAGTGATCGAAGAATCTTTCTATTGATTTCAGCTTGTGGAATATGTCTTTCGAGTAGAGCAATAGAGTTCATCAATATAAGAAAGCGTCCCTGAGCTTCTTTAATACTTTCATCTTTTTCAAGTCTGAAGCTTTCATAATCACTTAGTAATAGATCCAGCTTCACTTCACGAACTTTGGATGTCCCTTCATGACTGACTTTGATAGTATCCTAGACTTGTTTAGCAGACGTGCATGCCGAGACTTTTCTTAGTTCAGTAGAGCTTAAACCATTTAGAAGAGAATTCATTTCTCGAGCATTGTAGTTTAGAGAATTGACTTCGTCAGCAGTAAGTTCCTTGACTGGTGTAGGCTTTCCATCTTTCATAGGAATGATGATTCCATTTTCAACAGCATCCCATTCATAGGCATCCTTCTGGAGAAAAATTTTCATTCGAAACTTCCAATCATTATAGTTTTCAGCTCCAAGAAGAAGAGGAGGAATGTTGTTTGAGTGACGTTCTTGCCAATTAGATTGTGCCATTGATCGCTATAAAAATAAACACTTAAAAAAATGTTAAATGCACCTGCTCTGATACCAATTGAAATTAACTAAGCACAATATACGAAAGAGTCTGTCTCAATTGACAAAGGGTCTGCCTCTTTGTGAAATGGGACTGTCTCAATAGGTTAAATATAAAACAAATACTGAATAAAAATATTCTGCAGAATTATAAATAACACCAAGACTTTTCTCTTGGTTCGGCCCCTATCAGTATCTATGGCCTACGTCCAAGTCCCTATGCCAAATAGCACAGAGAATATATTATTATCAATTAATAATACACTTACAGTTTATCCCGATTACAAAAATGATAACCTCTTGGAAGAACCCTTCCCTTGACACAACTGTCCACTAGCAGCAGATAACCTTAGCTCGCTAGTACCTTAGGTTGAATTTTGTAATCCTATCTATTTGCCACAACCCGGCACAAGTATAGATAAAGTAAATTAATACAACTCAACAATAATGAATCTTCTAAAACAAAACTGATTTGATCTTGAAAGCTTAGTAGAAGAATGTAATTTGATTGCTCGAAGAAGTGTAGTTGTCACACCACCTGAATGAATATATATCTTCCTGAAAATAGCTGTTTGTAGATTTTGAAATGAAACGGCTAGGATAAAACGGCTAGGAAACAGAAGATAAAGATCAACAAATTCTGTTAGTAAAGATAAGACAATTGATATAAACAGATTTGAATAAGTCTTGATTGATTCAATATCTTAGGATAAATATCAATAACAATATTAGATTTGAACAAGTCAAATCTCCTGGAATCAAGTAAGATCAAATCAATTATTTTAACACATTCATTTTTCTGATTAAGTTATATCAATTACTGAGATAAACTATCAGACAATTATCATCATTAAAATCCGGGTATTAACATGAACTTCTTGTTAATTTCCTTGATAGTGTAGCGCTTCCCATTAAGATTCAGATCATTGATTAATTTGTTGTATCTCTCAAAAACCTCAGAGATACCTTCACCAGGGTTTGATCTGAAATGCTCATATTGAGAGGTGAGAATTTCCATCTTATTCTCTCTAACTTCCTCTGTCCCCTCATTGATTATCTCTATAGTTTCCCAAATGTGTTTGGCAGTATCACAGTTTAGGACATGATTATGCATGATAGGATCAAGACAATCAACAAGGATCAGCTGTAGACAGGCATCCAAGGTAACATCCTCTTTTTCACCAGGAGTGTAATCCTTGGGATTTTTAGGGTACATCCTTGCAGCCCTAGTAACAATCTGATTCTCTATAAGTTCTCCCTCAATAATCATAGGGACTTTGGGACCATTCTTCAGCACATCAAAGTATTTAGGATTAGCAACTTTAAGAAATAGAAGCATTTTCTTCTTCCATATTGAATAATGCTCCCTGCTGAACATGGGAATCTTTACTGTACCAACCTTCTGTGTAGTAGACATCTTTTGAGATTTTTAGGAATAATAAAAATTTCAGAGTTTAAGAAAAAAATCTCAAAACAATTGGATCTTTGATTTGTTTATCAATCAAAAGGCTCTGATGCCAATTGTTAGGTCCTGATATGTTTGTAGAAGGGGGGTTGAATACAAACAGTACCGTTTAATCGAATTTGTATTGATAGAAGATTAAACAATTTCAATAACAAATTATCTGTGGAATAAAATGAAACAAGATTCAAGTTAAATAAAACTCTATTGAACTTGAAGGGTGTTACAATTCTGTGTACAGATTACAGAGATCTTGTTACAACAAATCTAGAATAAATTTGACATGAATTTATCTATATTTGTAATAAAAAGGATCGAATACTAAAAAGTAGTTCGATAGAAATTCTAGGGATTATTATCCGCTAGATTGTCAAAGCAATACAAGTAATAGAATTCTAGTTGATTGAATGTAACTTTGATGGCTAGAATTTATTACAAGAATTAATTTGAGCTTTTTTCAGTTGGTTCGCTTGAATGACAGAAGTAAATGAGATGATACTTTGTTCTTGCTTCTGTCTTTAATTTTTCTTCTGTCTGTCTTGTCTGATCAATGCACTTGTTATTTAAACAAGTCAACAGATCAAATGCACGCGCCAAAACCACTGCAACTTGATTTACACTAATAGTACTATCCATTTAAACCTGGTAGTACTATCGGTAGGACTATCAATTAGAACTGGTAGTACTATCGGTAGTACTAACACAAATAGTACTACTAGTGTAAATAGAATTAGGTATAAGACTGATTTAATGCATTCTACTTTTAATTGATTTAATAAATGAATTAATTCTTTTAGAATTAATTCACTGATTAAATAAATTAAATAAATGACTCAAATGATTTCATAAATTAATTCTGGAGAATTAATTTATATATTAAATTACTTAAGATCTAGATTGATTAATTTAATATATGAATTAATTCTGAAAGAATTAATTCATAGATTAAATTAATTATCTTATAGAATAATATTAAAAGAGAATTAAACTAATTCTTAGAACCACTAAAATTGATGACGAACTTCCACTGGCTGACGTTGACACTCCATGTACTGTCTGGTTCATGAGCGACTAACTTTAATGGTTGTTCTTCATACTTGACTTTAAGCTGTGATTCTTTTCTCCTTCTATTTAAACAAAGGACTGTAACCTGTACTTTTTCCCGTCACACTTCTGAAATCTCTGTCACTTTTAAATAGTTCCACTTCCTTGAATACTTCACTGAGGCATGAACAATAAATTGAACTTCTTTCAATGTAGACTTACTTCAAGACTGTAGATGACTTTAATCTTCATTCTCTTGACAGATATAATCTTCTGAGATTCGTGTGACATCTGTTATTTATTATTTACTTATTACATCTTGGTTTATGTTGAGTAGAATCCTCGGTGTTTACAAATAGGCCTAGACATATGCCTTTCACTTTTGCTGTCACTGAGGCTTGAACATTTTCATGAACTTCTTTCTGTGACCTGTTTACGGACTTCAAGAATACATACCATATTTTGATTTTTTGAGTTTACCTTTTCTTCTTTGATTCTGGATTCATGTGCTTCTGTTAATATTATTGTATGTCTTGTCCTTTGTTGAGTTACAGTTATCTCTTTTACATCTTATGTTACATTATTCTTTACATACATCATTTCATAAGAGAGCATGTTGAAAGAGGAACTGTGAACTTGATCTCTGTCCCAACAGAAAAGCAACTTGCAAACATCTTCACAAAACCACTGGATGAAGCAACCTTTAACAGGTTGGTAAGTGAATTGGGAATGCTAAATCTGGTATGTTAACTTACTAGTTTTTTCCATTTTCATATTCAAATGAAGCTTGTGACAGTAACCTTTCAAAAGTTGCTGTCATGAGAAAGTTACTGTCTACTTAAGTCTCTATCTATTTTTGACAGCATGTTTGCTTTGACTATGTTAAATTGAATTTTGTGCCAGTCTTAAACTTGATAGTTAGACGTTGTATGTCACTAACTTGCATGGTTTTTATTGTTGAAATTGGTCAATGAATTTCTCTGATTGGTCATTTTTGCTTTGATTGTTGGATTAGTGGTAGACATCACTCTTAATTGCAATATGTGGTAGTTGTATGGGTACTCTGAACTGTTGACCATTTACCTCCCCTTAATTAGTATGCCTATAAAATGAACCTTAGGTCATATTAGTGAATCATTCAGAAAAAAGGTAAAATGGAAAACATAGTAGGAATCGAATACTGGCCTAAGATTAGCACTGAGTCTCCACACAAGGAAGCATTCGAAGCTCTGTTTGATGACATGGAGGACCTCCTTGATGAGGAAAGGGAGAAAAAACTTGCTGCCAAAGCCGCTGAAGAGGCTAAGTGGCAAGAACAAGAAAAGGAACTTCAAGCACTCCTTAAGGAGGAAGGAACCACAGAAGAAGAGGCTAGGGCAAACTTCCTAGAATTGATTAAGGAAGCTTTTAAAGATTAACTGTATTTTCTTTTCAATTGTAGAAGTTTCACCCTCCTATTCGTGATAAATAAAATTTGCCAATTTTCTTCTAAAAGTGCCTTATTGCTTACTGTGTGTTTATGTTAGTTAATTGATTGAACTAATGTGCATGAATAATGAATCTGTAATCATATTGCATATGTTCATTTGGTGTCTCTTCAGTTAAGTTATTTGATATAACAGTTCCAATACAAAGTCTCGACAGTTATTATTTTCCTGCAAAGGTTGTTGTCAACAAGAAAAGTAGTTGTCACGGTATGCTTGACAGTTAGCTTCTCGACAGCAGTAAACAACTTTCTGTCAAGATTTGTAAAAGATACTATCATTTGAGAACTTAACGATGACAGTAAGTTTTGCGTGAAATGTTTCTGTCACGCAAAACATACTGTCATCACACCAAAGTTACCGACACGGTTGTTTTGAGCGCACAGGTTACTGTCAAGAGTAGTGGACCGTTAAAATTGTACACTCATCCTCCATGAGGAGAGAGAATTAAGCCAGTGACCCACGTGATTGATTACTGGATTAAGACATGATTTTACTTTTCCACTCTTTTAGTTGAACGCTTGAACTTCCCTCTTTATTCTTCAGTTTTACAACTGCTCCCAAAAAGTGAACACAACTCTCTTTCTCCTCTATTCAAGCAATTCATCTTCTTACTTTCGTTCTACTCTCAATCAACAAAAATGGCCCCCAAACAATCAATTTCACGGACCAACTTTGCTGGCATCTACTCTCCTAGTGATGCTGGTGAAGATTTCAAAGGGCTTGTTTCCTTTATGAATAAGTCCTATCTTGGGTATGCAATTACCTCAACTCTTGTTCTTGACCTAGACAGGATTGAAAATTTTTGGGAGATAGCTGTTGCTCAAGGAGATGGTGACAACACAACCATTCAGTTTAAAATCAAGGAGCACAGTTACACTCTCAATGTTCAGGTCATCAATGCAGCTTTGGGAATTGTGCTAGAACCAAGAAAGGTTTACACCGAGCTTGCTAGTGATGAGACCCTCAAGAAGCTCTTCCTAAAAATTGGGTATTCTGGACCCATTCTTGAAGAGGGAACAACAAAGTGGTACCCTTCTGGTGAAATGGACAGGAAGTATATCTGCAAGGAGTGGAGCATGGTGTTTGATGCAATGGTGAAGGTGTTCTCTACTAAGACCACCGGCTGGAATGGAATTACCACCTACATCAAGAAGCTCACTCACTCGCTTGTTCATGGGTACAAAGTGGATGTTGGAAAGCTACTCACGGCACATCTCAAGGCTACCATAGGTAAGAAGGTAAACATCTATCCTCGCTTTCTGATGTTGTGTATTAATTCTTTGTGTGATTTTGATGAGAATGCCCCTCGTTTAGAGGTATGCCCTGTTTTGAAAAGAAACACACACACAACTCTCACATCACAGAATCTAAATGCACATATTCCACTCTGCTTCACCAAACACATGGTTGATCAAGTGCCTAACGTTGATTTTCCATTGCCTTCTGGTTATGACACCTTCACTATTGCGAATGAAGCTGGATTAGACCCAAATTCAGCTAACCCCCATTCTACCCCATACAGTCAGCCTAGGTTCTCTAGACTTCCCAAAGTACAGAGACAAGCTTTACAAGAATCTAGAAAAAGATCCCTAGAAACTGATGATGGTGGTAGTGTTGAGAGTAAAGAGGGAGTTCCTACACCTAGTGCAGCAAATAAGGAAGGTAGTTAAACAGAACCCACAGTGGTTCCTCTTGAGCCTAAGAAGAAGAGAGCTAAGAGGGCCAAAACCACTATCAGCCACCCTGCAGTCTCCCAAAAGACTGTAGAGGAAAATAGGGTAGTAAACACCTCCCTAGATGTCCCTTCTCAACAAGGGGCATCTATTGAAATTGGCATGTCTCCCAAGGCACCCTGTAAAGAGTCTGCACAACCTCATGTTCCAACTCATGAGGAGCCTCCACTTGCAGAAACACACATGGAGTCAGGACACAGTGAGGATTTCACTTCCCCTATTGATGCTTCACAAGTTCCATCTGTGGAGCAGTCATTATTCTCTTCTCCACTTTCACCTTCTTCCTTCCCTTCACATTCATTTGTTTCTTCTCCACAACCTAGAGATGGGGACAATCCCAACCCTTCAGGTTTTGATCATCCATCTCCAATCATGGATGAGCCCCCATCTAGTGGTCCACAAGAACCCATTTCTCAAAGTGAGATGGACATCACTCCTTCAAACACTGAGAAAGAGCAAGGTCCAACTCTGCTAGAAAGTGAAACAGCCAGTACCTTGTTCAATCTCCAAGGAGCATCTTACCTTAGGGAAGATGTTGTCATAGCCTCAGTTGCTGTCAAAGACTCTGCGAATGTCGCTGTCATAGGTGACCCTGCTGTCAAGGACTCAGAAGAAGTTGTTGTCTCAACCAAACCTGATGTCCAAGTTGCAGTGGAACCTACTGTCAATCTTTCAACTGACAATAACATTTCTAGAAAAGCTACTGTCACCTCTGCACAACCTAATTTTGATGTTGTCACTGTTGAGGATGTCTCTGATGATGATGTGCCACTGTCTCAATTCTTAAAGGTACATTCTAAATCTTCTTCTTCATTGCATGTAAGTACTGCTCATACCCACGCATCTAGGATGAGTGAGGGTGTGCAAAAGAAAAGAGAGATAAAAGAAAAGACAAGTGAGCATAAAAATGAGAGGCAGCTAAATGAGCTGGCAAAAAGTGAGGGACTTGAGCATGTTCAGAGTGAACTTGAGGGAGCCCCACATTTTCAGGCACTAGGCTTTGAGAGTTCTTCTGTGAGGAGTGATGAGATCACTAAGAAAAACACTGAGAGTGTGAGAACCCCCAAAGCATCCAAGCCCCATTCTTTTCCTTCACCTCCAAGAAGGTTAAGAACTGGTGGCCCCTCTACTACACTCAGGTTGGAAGCCTTAGAGAACAGGTGTCTCTCAATGGAAACAAAGATTGACAGTCTGTCTACCATGGTGGCCTCTGGTTTCTCCAGTATTCAGGAAGCCATTCAGGTTCTATCTGCAAGTCTTGATGTTGTCAACTTACCTAAGGGGGAGAAAAGGGCAAGATCAGAATCAAAAAGGGCAGAATCAGAAAGGGCAAGATCAGAATCAGAAGGTGTTCCCAAGCAAGATGTTGCATCTCAGGGGGAGCATGTTTCTAAGGAGGAATCAAGGAGTGAGGGGGAGCCTGCAACTAAGGGGAAATCAGTGTCTACAAAGAAGAAAAAGGGAACAAAAGGAGATTCAGGAAGTAAGGGGGAGCAAGAGCAGAAAGCTGGAAATCTCTTTGAATATGAGATGGCTGGAGAAACAGTTCTAATGTCTAAAGAAGGACTGGAAGCAATGCAAGGGAATGCTCCATCCAAAAGACCAGTACTACCTCATGTGACAATAAGAGAGCCAACTCCAATGTCAAAGGAGAGTGCTCTTGAAAAGAAATGGAGAGAACAGGAGGAGCAAAATAGGCTGGGAAAAGGGAAAGACAAGATGCCTGAATACATCTTGTCAGGAAACACATGGAGTGAAGGAACAGAGTTCAGTCAGGAAGAAGCTAATGCTTTGATGGTTGACTATAGGGAGAGCACTCTAAAGAATCATGATGAGGACTTCAACAGGATAGTTGAGGGAGCTATGTTGGAACCTAGAAGAAGGTTGAATAACTGCTCAACTTTGCTAAGGGAGAAGATCATTAGTGTATGTGTGAAGATCAATGAAGAAAAAAGGTGGGCCATTGATGTGTACCTGAACAATGGAATATCAATGTTATCACTATGCAGCTGTTGCAGAGCCTTTCAGCAAAGGTGTTAACTGTGATGAAGAACAAAATCAAGGCAAACCATATATCCTTCAATGAGATTCTGCAATTGCTAATGATGAACTTAATCTCAGAGAAACTTCCAGAAGTCTACACCAATCCATTTTGTGTCTACTATGCAACTACCACTAAAAATGGTAGCAAGAGATGTGCATACATGAGTCTAGGAGGCACTTCTACAATGGAGTCCAAGTCAATATTGAAAGTGTTAGACATGATTCTCAACTCTAAAGCGAACAAGGAAAGAGCTCTTGCTATCAATGCAATCTATGATTTGCTGGTGAAAAGAGACAAGGAACTGAGCTCTACAATAAAGAAGATTATCTCCAAAGCAAACTCCAACAGAGCTGATCAAGGAGAAAGCTGTTCCTATGATGTTCCTTTTTATGGTGATGGAAGTGGAGGAACTGGAGAAGCAGGAAATGCTAGTGGAAGTACTTCTGGGAATGTTGGAACTAAATCCCAGGAGGAAAACAAAGAAGAAGCTCATGTGCAAGAAAAGAAAGATGCTGGAGTTACAGAAGAAGAGGAGTCTGAAATAATTGAAGCTTTGGAGGCAAATATCTTAAGATGTGCTATAGACAGTATACATGATGAAAAAGATATTGTCACCAAAGAAACTGTCACAGAAGACACTGTCAAAGAAGATACTGTCATGGAGGACACTGTCAACAAAGATGCTGTCAAGGATGAAATAAAGACTACTGTCAAATCTAAAAGGACAAAATCCTTATCCAGGGCTTGGTGTTCTAGACAGGAACCTGAACCTGAGGAGACTACAAAAGCAAGGAAAGGAAAACACAAGTACTCAGGAAAGGAGAAAGCTACAGGGCTAGGCAGGAATTTGAAAAAGCCAATTCAAATCAAATATCCAAACTCTTTTGAAATACAATATGCTAAATCCAAAGAAATCAGGAGTGCTGAAGTGGTGTTAGATGCCTATCAGGAGGCAAGCATGTATATACTCTGGTAGGACTCTTCAAGGTCAATAAAGGTGGATAAAGATTTTATCATGGAAGTTGAGTCAATTTCTGTGAATGACATCCCTGTGATAGTAAGAACAAAAGTCAGGAGAAGGATTGATTACTTCTTCTTGGACAGAATGGTGGAGCTATTGCAAAGCTATGACAATGTATCCAACAGTGTCATGGAACATGTTCTAAAGTACAAGGATGAAAGAGACATGGAATTCTATCAGAGGTTTGGTATGTTTGAAGATCATGATGATTTTGACATTGCTCACTTGTTGGAGTACTCTGATGAAGAGATAGTTGATTAAGATGAGGATTTTCCTGAAGAAGAGGTGCAAACCCAACCAGGTCAAGAAGGACATTCAAATCCTGCAGATAAAGATGCCACTGAAGATATGGAAGCTCCATTCTTGAACAAATGCAAAGAAGCCAACAAAGTGGAGAGTGAAGGACCTAATTACCAACCTTGTATGCTAGAAAATCCACTAAGGATCAAGTTCATAAATGAAGAGATCCCTGTTGAAAGTTTTCATAAGCTAAAAACAAATGCCTTGAAAGATCTACTCTATTTGGTAATTGGATCAACTCATCCATTAGAACGACTGTGTTCTTTTGAGATTGAGGATATTCTTCAAAGAAGAAAGGTTGAAGATTCAATGCTGGATAAATCAAGGAGAAAACCCCTGAATGCATATCCTGGAAGAAGATTTAAACTTGTTGAAGGCAAATTAAAATTCAGAACTTATGCCTTTGGTCAAGAATTATGGACAGATCTCCAGGATGCTAGAGTATGTCTCTCCAAAGCAGTCCAAAAGTACATTGATGAGATTGAAGATGATGCCATCTCTCCTGATGAGAAAGCATTGGTGGAAGGACTCAATGAGATTCTGAAAGAAGCTCTCAACAAAGAGGATGAAGCAAGACAGAAAAGGAAATATGAAGCTAAGTGAAAATTTTATAAATTCTGATCTTGTTTAGTTAAGTTGTCAACATGCATAGATTGTAAATTTGTTGTTATTGTCCATAAAAACAAATTGGGGAGATTGTTAGGATTTATGGGTGATAGCTACGAGACAACTTAACTATATATTTTAAATGCCTAATTTTATTAAGTATGAACATACTGTCACAACCAGAGTATGTTCTTGTAACCAGTTTGTTTACTGTTAAATAAGATTCTAGTACATCTTGGTATAAGTTCATTTATTTGTTCAAGCCTCAAGAAGTACTCATGATGGACAACAAGAATTAATATTATTGTCATGGCATTGACAGTAAGGTTACAAGAAGACAGCATGTTGCAAGTCACGACAGTACATTCACTCTGACAACAACATTGGCGGAAGCCCTCAGATAGCAACTTTACCTCAGCCTGACAGCAAACTTGGAACTCCTGACACCATCTATTGCGGGGACTTCTTACTGTCACCAAAATCACATTCTTGTGACAGCAAGCTTGAGGATCAGAATACTGTCTTGAAGGGATAATATTTGTATTGGGGATCTACCCAGTCAAACATGTGACAGTTTGGATGTTTAAGAAACAGGCGTGTTGCAGTATCCCAACACTGCATCAGGTCTGCAAGACTACGACCGAAGCTTGAGAGATCACATGACAAAGCTCACCAATTCAAGAGTATGAATTGAGTTAGCTAAATATAGAATGTATCTAGATTGTTTTTCCCAGTAATGATAAACTTGTTTGTATAGCAATTTAGGTAATAATCACGGGTAGACAATTTGTACGAAGCTGCCACATGAAAATGACAGCAGCTTCACAAACCCGTGATGATAGAGATAGGATTAGTTTACTTAGACTATCTCTCAATTCATTTGATGTATCACTCGAGAAACCGAAGCTCAAGGAAACTGATATTTTCTTGAGGTTGTAGCAACCCATTACAAAATAAATAAAACATTTATTTTGTGAGAAATTCTCTTGTGTCTACTTGTATTTGCAATTCGTAAACTGATAAACTTTAATCTTAGTTTTAAGTTGTTGGAACGTAGATTGAGATTTATGAGTATTGCATTCAAACCCTTCTGCAATAGTCAAGGACCAACATCTCTCATAGCAACTCTTGACAAAGGTGCGAGCTTTTTGTATAGGCCTTGATCCTTGGTAATCTCATACATATAATCAATGAATGCTGGGAGGGGAGTGTAACAAAAACCAACAGTATCAAGTTTGTAATCTGAGCGCTTTTGTGTATGCACTAGTGATTACACTGTTTTATGAAGGAAAAACCACCGATTAAAATCTAACACCTGTACACTTATCTATTGCTATATTTGAGAATTAATTCCACACACTCATCTATCAGGAAATCAGGATTATATTCAGTTTATAGTTAGGTAGAGGAAAGGAAGAGGAACATTCTTATTCCAGAAACAGAGGGTTATGTCATGCATGCATGTAGTTTCATGAATTATTATCATGGAATATTGTTATGGAAAAAATATTTTTTATATGTTTCCGCAGAAAGACTTATGTTTGCGACTCGGCACAAGAGAATCATTTGGTCAAGTACTTATTAAGTTCTCACGTGTATATTTCAGTAACAGTTTTCTAAACCTAGCTAGTTGTCTAACATGCATTTTCCACATCAATATATATATACAATAATTGTATCCAAGTCATTAAAGTCATTAGTTTTCATTTATACTCGCTTACGAAATGTATGAAAGGTTCTTTAATATAATTTATTTATATAAATATGCGTAATAAATCATGTTAATCCACCTTCCCATCATTTTACGTCTGCGGTGATAGGCTGATAGCTACAATATTTTTGAATTCTTGTATTTTTAATTTGCAACTACTTGATTATCTTGTTTAACTAAAATATGCATATTACTTGTTCAATCAATATCTTCAATGTATATATATATAAAGGAGGATACGCTGGAGTTTAGGTAGTGCCCTAAGATCGTCTCAATCTATTTTTTTAATTTTCTAGAATTTTAGAATTTTAAATACTGATAAATAAAAAAAATATTCTTTAACATATTAGAAGTAGAATAGATGTTCGAATTTATTGAGGAGAAGAGTTCGAATTTATAGCGAAGACATATAATTAAAAGTTCTATTTGAAGTAGAATAGATGTTTGAATTTGTAGGGGGGAAAAGTTCAAATATAAAAAAAATACTTGCAAAGTTCTATTTATTTGAAGTAGAAATATAGGTGTTTCGATTTATAGAGGAGTTCGAATATAAAACAATTACTTGCAATTAAAAGTTCTATTGGAAGTAGAATAAGCGTTTGTAATACATAACTAAAAGTTTTATTTGAAGTAGAATATGTAAAGTTATATAAGTATTTTTTCAACGAAATAGTGTATCATTAGAAAGGAGTATGCTAACATAAAAATTAATATATAATACAAGTATATATTCAATATATTAAATTTGAGATTTTTATATTAAAAAGGAAAGCGTGTTTCATGGGAGGACGGCTTATTATAGCGAGAACCGAGTAATTTTCGTAATTTATTTGATAGAGTTTTTAAAAAAAAATTATTACGCCGTCGCGAATCGCGGCTTTTTCAACTAGTGTATATATAAAGGAGGATACGCGAGAGGTGACGTGGTGCCTCTAACATCACTTCAATCTATTTTTCTAATTTTCTAAAATTTTAGAATTTTAAATACAAATAAAAAAAATGACTTTAGCATATTAGAAGTATAATAGGTGTTCAAATTTATAGAGTATGAGAGTTCGAATTTATCGGGAAGACATATAATTTAAACTTTTGTAAATCTATTTAAAGTAGAAATAACATTTAAATTTACATAGATGAAGGATTCGAAATTATAAAAAAAAGTATATATAAAACCTCTAAATTGCAACAGTACCTAATAGAACATTATTAATTGCTTGCAGAGTACGTTTTTTGTCATATATTTTTTTTTATTTTTCTAATGTAATCTTACGATTCTACCTTTTTTTATGGTCAGGCTTAAGTCGATATTTTGATTGAGGAAAGTAGGTAGCCTTTGATTTCTTCCTGCTAAGTGCTTCTTGATCATCAAAGGTCAGATCGTGTATTAAACATTGGCAAATTAAATGAACCAACATATTTAATTCTGAATGCAGAAAAATATTGGCAGTGGTGACCTCCTCAAATTTTATTCTATATTTGAAAAGTAATTCACGCTTCTTTTGTATGTCATTATTTATTTTTATGTTGATTTATCTATGTTAACAATATTTTGTAAAATTTATATTAGATTATAATGTGGATCAGTTTTTATTGGATTTTATTTTACGAATTTTTTACAAGTTTGCTGCCTTTTCAATAGCAAATTTAAGCTTTCAACTTTAAAATTGCAAGGGAGAATGCTTAGCCAAAAAAAAAAAAAAATTTGCAACGGAGAATTTGTCAATTTCTTCTAAAATGTTAGCTGCGGTTTCGTCATTAATGAGAGAAGAGCAACTCATTAAAAAAAACACGAGAGCTGTGCCGAAAAGAACAAATTATTTGTTAAAATTTCACATCATTGATCTAATATATCTATACTATCAATACTATTATATAATAGACGAAACATTAAAAGTTTGGTCGGTCGGTATGGTACGTTGTGATTTTACTTAATTGCCCGCATTTTGGTTGGTCAGTATGGTACGTTGTGATTTTACTTAATTGCCCTTAATTAATTGTACTTCGTATTTTTACTTAATTAACCTTACTTATTTATAGAAATATATTACTAAATAATAATATTACCTATTTATAACCAATTACCTTTTTCACCTAAAATACATTATTTTTTTCTAACAAATTCTCCTACTTTTTCAAATATATCACGGGCAATTACTTTTTTTAACTAAAACATGTTAATTTTTCTATTTTTCCTTACTAAACCCCCTCTTTTTCTAAAAATATCACGGATAAACCTTTAGTTATTTATTTTTAAACATATTTTAATATTATAATTATTTTTTAAAAGTTTACCTATTTTAACATATCTACTTATTTTTCTTAACAAATGCAATTACTAAAAATAATCAAATATAAATAATCAAATACCTATTTATAACCAATTAACTTTTCAGCTAAAACACATTATATATTTTTTTCTAACAAAGTCCCTTTTCTAAATATATCACGGGAAATTGTCTTTTACAATTTAATTTTTCTATTACTCTCACTAAAATCCGTTCTTTTTCCAAAAATATCACAGGAAACCCTTTACTTATTTATTTTAAAACGTATTTAAATACTTTTAATTGTTAAATTTTAAAATCTCATTTTTCAAAAATATCACGGGCATTTACCTTTTTAAACTAAATATATGTTACATTTTTTATTTTTTCTTACTAAAACCCCTCATTTTTCAAAAAAATATAACGGGCAAACTCATACTTATTTATTTTAAAATTTATTTTAATTTTTTTAATTAATTAAAAGTGTTTAGCTATTTTAACATGCCTACTTATTTTTCGCACAATTACAATTAATAAAATATTAAACAAAATAATAATAAAATAACAATTAACAATCCGTGCATCGCACGGGTTTTAAGCTAGTATTATTAAAGACGAAACATTAAAAGTTTTGGTCGGTCGGTCGGTCGGTATTTGGGCCGATTCACGGGCCTATCTATAATCAATTTATTAATAACCAATTACCTTTTTTCACTACATTACCTATTTTATATTTTTTTTAAAACCAAACAACTCATCTTCTAAAAATAAAACGGACAACATATATATAATATGGTAATATTATAACCGATTACCTTTTTCAGCTAAAACACATTATTTTTATATTTTTTACCTAAAACAACTCATCTTATAAATAGGACACATATATGGAAACCAAGTTATTGATAACCAATTACCTTTTTCAGCTAAAACATATTACCTATTTCATATATCTATTTAACTAAAACAAATCATATTCTAAAAATAAGACAGGCAGTATATATATAAAATGGTAATATTATTATATATTTATAACCGACAGCTAAAACACATTATGTGTTTTATATTTTCTAACTAAAACAACTTATCTTCTAAATATAATACATGCAAAATAAATATACAATGGTAATATTGTTTTATATAAATATTAATAAATAACAAGTTATTCTTTTCAGCTAAAACAAATTACCTCTTTTATATTTTCTAACTTAAACAACTAATTTTCTAAATGTAATGCAGACGTATATATAAAAAAATTAATATAATTTAATATAATTTTTAATAAGTAACTAATTGTATTTTTAAGGATATTACCTGTTTATATTTTTTAACTGAAACAACTAATGTTCAAATTAAAAATAACACGGGCAAAAGATAGATATATTGGTAATATTGTTATATTAAACTTATGAAATTCATGTTTATTATAATTTTTTTAACATTCAATTTAAACGAGATAATTAATGAAAATAAAAGTAACAGTATATTCAAATAAACTCGGTATATTGAACAAGCACATATTTTGATATTTGCACTTGAGTCCCTTTTTAGATTTTTAAGAGTAAAAAAATACGAATCATTAGATATGTTATTTTAAAATATTTTATATTTTAATATCTAAAATACTACTATTGATTACGTCAATAATATATTAAATTTAAATATTATATTTTTAGATTTATAAATCCAATATATATATATATATTAAAATTTTATCAAATTATATATAATAACTAAAATCTAAATAAAAAATAAGAAAATATTAAAGAAGACCGTGCATCGCACGGGATATAAGCTAGTATATATATATATAGTAAATTAGAAAAAAAATAGTAATATCGCCGTGAAACATGACTTTATCGACTATATTTTTATTTTATATATATAAAGGAAAACCCACGTGAGCTCTAGAATCGCTCGATTCATATTTATCTAATTTTCTAGAGGTCCTCAATTTTAATTCAATAAAACTAAATTTCCTTATTTACATTCGAAGTTTTAGAAAAGACATTCCTTATTTACACTCAAATTTTCAGGAAAGCCAATAAATATATAAAAGACAATCTTATTTAAAATTTAATCAAACAAATAATAGTTTTTTTCTCAAATAATCTTATTAAAAAATGAAATTTCCTTTTTTAGCTCCTAAATTGTAGAATAGTTAATTTTTATTAAAGACAAGTTGGCTTAAAATTATAAACTTAATCAAGTTTTATTATTATATATACAAAATCTTTATAAAATGAAATTTCCTTTTTTAACTCCTAAATTCTATAAAAGGTAATACAAATTCTATAAAAGGTAATATTTATTAAAGACAAGTTGACTTGAAATTATAAACATAATAAGTTTTATTATTATACTAGCTTAAAACTCGTGCGATGCACAGATTGTTAATTGTTATTTTATTATTATTTTTTTAATATTTTAGTAATTGTAATTGTGCAAAAAATAAGTAGACATGTTAAAATAGCTAAACACTTTTAATTAATTAAAAACATTAAACCAAATTTTAAAATAAATAAGTATGGGTTTGCCCGTTATATTTTTGGAAATTAGGGGTTTTAGTAAGAAAAAATAAAAAATGTAACATATATTTAGTTTAAAAAGGTAAATGCCCGTGATATTTTGGGAAAATAAGGTTTTAAAATTTAATAATTAAAAGTATTTAAATACATTTATTTTGAAAAAGTAGAGGAATTTGTTAGAAAAAATAAAAAAAATAATGTATTTTAGGTGAAAAGAGTAATTGGTTATAAATAGGTAATATTATTATTTAATAATATATTTTTATAAATAAGTAAGGTTAATTAAGTAAAAACATGAAATACAGTTAATTAAGGGCAATTAAGTAAAATCACAGTGTACCATACCGACCAACCAAACTTTTAATGTTTCGTCTATTATATAATAGAATTGACATACAATATTTATTATATATCTTTATTTTTATTTTTTTATATTCTTTATATATATAAAGATAAACCCCCAAGAGCTCTCAGATCGTCCGAAAGCTATTTATCTATTTTTCTAGAGCTTTTGAATTTTAATTCAATAAAATTAAATTTCCTTATTTTAATTCGAATTTATAGGATAAAAAAATAACATTTGCCTTTTAAATTTTTTCTAATGAATGAAACTAAATATACAATTTTAATATTCTTTCCTTTCTCAATTTTAATACAATAAAATTAAAGTTCCTTATTTAAATTTGAATTTATAAGATAGAAAAAATCTCAATTGTCTTTTAAATCTTTACTAATGGAGGAAACTAAATATACTATTGTAATATTCAACATCTTTATCTTTTTATCTTATCAATCTTTATCTTTTTTCTCCTTTTATTTATCTTCTTCTTTATATTTATATATATAAGGAAAACTCACCGGAGTTCTCAATGCTATTTATCTATTTTTCTAGAGTTTCTGAATTTTAATTAAAAACTTATAATTAAAACTTCCTTCTTTAACTCCTATTTTTTAAAAGAAAAAATCAAAACCTTTTTCAAATTGTATATATATATATAAGGTAAGTCTACCTCTAATTGATACCTTTTTAAAATTGAATAAAAGAAACAACTATATAAAAGGTAATTATACTTCTAATCTATAGAGAATAATAACCCTAGAACACCTAACAAATTCTTGCAGCTATTACCTTTTTTCCAGAAAAAGTACCAAAAATATGTTACTTTCATCGTCTATATAAGCAAATAATTTAACTCCACCCTCTGCATTTTTTTCCATCAAAGCTTAAAATCTGGATGTTCATTACTCATTAGCATACTTCTTCTTCACTCGATTTATAGGTTCTTTATTGTATCTTATTTTCTGATTATTGAGAGCATCTCTTACCAATCAACTTTTACGGTTTTGGATCTCACATGCTTTTCAACTTGCAGAAAATTTATTTATATATCATGAACTAACATTCTTTTTTCCATACTTTGATTTTTACAGAATTGACAGGACTACAAGGTGGAACTTAAAAATCTAAAAAGTGACATCGATAATGTAAGTTTTTTTGTAATGTAGATCATCACCTTTTTACATTAAAAGGTTAGTGACAAAATTTCATAAGAAATTTTAATATATGATTATCATTATCATAATTAATTATATATTGTAGGTACTACAAATAAGAATTATGAAGATTTTCTGGATTTCATATTTCCAATGCTATTATTTCTGATATTCAATTTATAATCACGTTAAATCAAGTACTAGAGTTTATTTATACTGTGTTTCTGTTTACTTTTTTATTAAGTTTTGGTACACTTATTTTTTTATGATGTTTCTTTGTTCTATATCGTAGTTATTATTACTAGCTTTATACCCGTGCGATGCACGGGATGATTTATTAATATTTTTTATATAATTTTATATATTTTATATTATTATTATTATTATGTTACATAATATTTATCTCAATTCAGTTTTTCAAAGTAAAATTTATCTGTTAACTAATAATTTAAAAATATTCATTTACAATCTTACAATGTTACTAATTATATAGAATATTCAACCTCTATTAAGATATTTTAAAAATATAAATTTTATAATATATAATATGTTTAATTTGTTACTTAAATTGGTGAATTTTACGGTGAAATGTCAAATTATAGAAATGAGAGTTTTACTTTTTAATATTTAGATACCATACATAACAATTTTTTTGATATATTTTCTATAAACTTGTTCACAACACCTATCCTTTTCCTACGCGTGTGTAGTCTTTTGCTACCACCATGCATTTTACATATAATGTTTTTCCTTTTTAATTATAATAATAATAATAATAAATTTACTAATTTAGCCCACAACCAAACCACCTAAACTCTCTTATGCCATTATATATAGGATATAATGTATGTTTAATGTTTTTAGATATTACACAACTTACATAAATTTTAATATTGATTTGGTGATATCCCCTTCTTTTCTTTTCCGTTTTTCCTTATAGTGTTGTCGAAAATATAGTTCATGTAGATTGTCCTCATTAAAACTTTGTTCCATCATAGAAGTTATTGAACAAGATTATATGTAACCACTTGATACTCCATATGAAAAAATTGTCACTTTAAAATTTGCATCCCTTTTGTATGTTATTACAACTAAATTATTTAGCAAAAGACAATAGTTAAATTGAAGCACTATTGACGTAAATAACAACTTATAATAAAACAATTATTTTAAAAATAAATATGGCTGAAACAACAAAAGGGTAAGATATTTCATACCGAGATCAGAACAAATACAGATACAAATACATACGCCAAAGGGTACCGTAACGTATGCAACAAACCGGATAACGTGTACGGCATATACATCGTCACCGCCAAATCAAATCACAAATCAAATCAAACTCTGGGTGCACCCACGTATCCTGAAACAAATATCAAAATGCGCAAAAGCTCGCCTCCTGAGCTATCAGAAGGATACGCCGTGACCAATCACACTGTCACGGAAGTGTCATGTCACTGGTGCCGCAATGACATGGCTGTAGTACCCCTACAGCTGGTTAACTCGGTATACCCTATATCACTAAGGGTTCAAATAAAATATTTCATAATCACTTGATATACACATTTCAAATATTCAAAACAGATACAAAACGTACACAATTTTTGGAAAGCGCAGAAACAGATATTTATAAGCAAAATTTCTAAAATCACCAAGACTTGTATTTAAATGTTTCGGATCAAAACTAAAACAAATACTTTAATATTATGGAACTGATATGGTCAGAAAAGTAATTATAGAAATATAATTGCTGATTCTTTGGAAAGGCCAAGTATTTAAGGCCCAAACCCCAGATTATTTATTAATTTCGTAATTAATAAATAGGGAAAATATACAGCTCATAAAAAGAGTCCAAAGTATGGTAAATTCATCAAAGAAGGATCCAGAATCCCAATTAAAGGCAATTAATGAGTCATAGCCTTTATCAACAAGGAAAAGACTTATCCTGCAAGAAATACAATGTTTATCCATTATCAATAAGGAGACTTATTCGCTAAGACTCCTAAACATACCATAAATACTAGGCTCTAGACGCCTATATAAGGACCCTGATCCTACAATCAGAACTACGTTTTGGGCACAGCTCCATACGTCACAACGCCTCGAAGGCGCAACAAGCCATAAAGGCACCCCTAGAACTACGTTTTAGACTTCATCCTCGAATAAGGACATACAAGTCACTACGTCCTTGGTGTGCCCCTGCCGCCATAACCCCGAGGGCAACACCAAGAACTACGTCTTTGGCTTGATTCTCAATAACGATTTGAGATACGTAGGCATCTTGTGAGGACCAATTTAGTCCGGAAACACGAGTACAAACATTAAAGCTCGAAGCTCATTAATCCTAGCATTAAATTCACAAAGCACGTTTTTTATTCCACAACATTTGGCGTCGTGTGTGGGAAGACAACATCAACCATGGCAAACACACGAAGAACAACTCGGGATAATCAAACTTCTGAAGATCGTCCTATCACCTCTGAGGCTGATCAGCCACCGCCGACTACTGGCACTGAAGCGAATATCCCCACCAACACTCAAGGACCGGAAGTCCCGATTTCGGTTGAAGGGACGAATCCCCTACAGATGGTCATTCATGGATCTAATCCACAAGAGACCGTTCACCAGCAACCAATCACGACCTCCCCGCTGCTCATGAGTGCACCAAGGAGCCTTCAACTCCATACTACTGATCTCCCTCAATATGCGAATCAGACTCTGGGGATGCCAAGCTACGGCATGCCCCCTCGACCCATGGCGGGCGGTAGTGGAACTAATCCAATCTACCATGAGGCATATGTGCCCCCTTATGTTCAAGGTCTGGGACCCCAACAACAACAAACTCGCCAGACCCCTCTCATTCAAGATTACTCTGGCCCATACACTGAGGATGAGGGTTATATAACTGGGGAGGATGTTGCCCCAAGAAGGAGACGTTCTTCCCAAACAAATCGGGAGCCACCCCAAACTACTAAGGAGAAACTTGCAGCCCATGAGGAAGAGACTGCAAGGCTCAAAAAACTCCTTGCTGAAGAAGAGGCCGCTCAATCTCGGGGCCGAACGACTGAAGGAATCCCGATAATCAACTTGTATCCACCAAGAAGGACCAAGAGGGCTGAAGCCCCAAGGGGTGATCCTAGTATTCTGTTGCCCCTAGGAGATCCTGATGATCCTACACCACCGTTTACTCAAAACATCATGAAAACGGCTATATCCAGAAAGTTTAAGATGCCTTCGATCAAAGCCTATGATGGAACGGGAGATCCCGCAAATCATGTAAGGACCTTCTCCAATGCACTGTTGTTGCAGCCAACCAACGACGCGGTCAAGTGTAGGGCGTTTCCACAAACCTTGGCAGGCATGGCCCAACGTTGGTATAGCCGTCTACCACCCAACTCTATTGGGTCATTCAAGGAACTAAGCAAGGCTTTCATCAATCAGTTCATTAGTGGAAGGGTGCATGAGAAAATTTCTGCATCACTCATGGCAATCCGGCAAGGACAGAATGAGGCCCTAAGGGACTACATCAATCGAT
Source organism: Heracleum sosnowskyi (assembly GCA_030848705.1). NCBI lineage: Eukaryota > Viridiplantae > Streptophyta > Magnoliopsida > Apiales > Apiaceae > Heracleum > Heracleum sosnowskyi. Next base: position 108,363,714 of record CM061243.1, on the reverse strand, counting down.
TCACTCGAGAGGCTTTAAAAGTCCCGGACTTAGAGGACAGAGTGGCTATGATAGCCCTGCAACAAGGAACCACTGATGACCACTTCAAACGGTCGTTAGCTAAACATCCCCCCGAGAGCATGCTGAAGCTCCAAGATAGGACCGGAAAGTATATCAAGGCTGAAGAAAGTATGAGAAAATATGAACCCACTACTGGCGGTAGTGAAAACTCAAAGAAAAGAAAAGAAACTCAGGAGTACGACGTCAAGGAAAAGTTTCCCCGAACATCAAAGAACTCTGATTCTACCCCCAAGAGAAGCAATTTTGGGCCAAAATTCACAGAATATGCAAGATTGAATACTCTCAGGAGTCAAATTCTGATGGAGATAACCAATGAAGAAGATATCAAATGGCCAAAGCCAATGAGGGCTGATTTGTCCAAACGGAAACAAAATCAGTTTTGTCGGTTCCACAAAGAAGTCGGTCATGACACCGATGATTGTAGACAATTGAAAGATGAGATTGAGTTTCTGATACGAAGAGGAAAACTCAGCAAGTTCACTAAGGATGGAAGCCAAGGGGGCCAAAGGGGGAACTATGAAAGGAAGGATTATGATAGAAGGGACAACGATCAAGATCGGAATCCCAGGCCCCGAGGGCCAGTCATCAACATGATATTCGGAGGGCCAACTGCTGCTGGGTCCTCCCGAAACTCAAGAAAGGCTTATGCCCGAGAGGTAATGACTGTGGTTGGAGAAGCACCGAAGCGTGCCAGAACAGAAGTGTCAATAGGTTTTGACGATTCAGATTTGGAAGGGGTGAAGTTCCCCCATGATGATCCTCTTGTCATAATACCTGTGATAGGCAACTCCGAAACAAAAAGAGTCTTGGTTGATAACGGAGCTTCAGTGGATATCTTGTTCCACGATACTTTTATCAAGATGGGTTACACTGATTCTCAGTTAACACCCTCAAATATTCCCATATACGGATTCAATGGGGTGGAATCAAAAGTGGAAGGCACTATCCAACTCCCAATGACCATGGGGCAAGGGATGAATACGTCTACTCAAATGCTGAACTTCATAGTTATAAAGGCAACTTCAACCTACAATGCAATCCTGGGAAGGACTAGTCTTCATGCGTTCAAGGCCGTTGCCTCATCTTATCATCTGAAAATCAAGTTCCCAACGAGGAATGGGATTGGTGAAGAACGAGGAGACCAAAAGATGGCTAGAAGTTGTTATGTAGACGCGTTAAGGCCTGATGGAATCGGGGGGCAAGTTCTCCCAATTGAAGACATGGATACTGACGACAATGAGGACCGAAGAGGGAAAACAACTGTGTTGCCCAGTAAATAACAATTGTAGAAGGGGGTTGAATACAATTGTATAAGATTCTCGACTTTATATAACACAAATATGAAAGATCAATAACAATAACAATAACAGCTTTATTAACTTTGATATAAAACTGTTACAAACTCTCTTAAGAAATTCTGATGTTCTTAAGAGCTGCTAGCTTACAAAAACTCTCTCAAGAAATTCTGTTCTTAAGAGCTTCTCTCCGATTATGTTCTCTCTCGAATGAATACATAAATCGAAACCAAAACTGTGTTTATATAGTGCACACAGCTTCTCTATCAATAACAAGATAAGTCCTAATCATAACAAAGATAGAAACATATCTTTAATCGATAGCTGCATTCTACAAACCAGGAACAAATAGAATAAACTTCCATGTTTATCTAGACTCCAAATATAACTCGAAGTAGGAATCCTGATCAGCTTCAAGTCCTGATGATCAAACCTGATCATAGTCTGAGTAGGAATCCTGATGATCAATAAGATACTGACGCTTGATCAAATACTGATGACCATGCAATACTGATGACGTCAGCAATCCTGATCAGTTGAGTCTAGCTTCTGACGATCATTGAATTCTGATCTAACAATCTCCCCCAATCTCATACTTTGTAAAATAAAGTATAGATTCCAAATATTCAATGATGTCAAAAACATGTATCAAAATGTACGAGTATCTTCAGAAACAACTTATCTGTTTAAGCTTTGTGATAGAACAGATTCATCTTCAAGAAATTGGATAATAAACTTTCTTCTTTTTCTTCAAGAATTTGAATCAGTCTTTCCTTAAGATTTCTGAGTTCTTCATCTTCCTCATTAATCTGGTAGATAGCTGCTCTGAGATTCTGTATGGAGTTTCTCTGTAGACTGTGCTCTTCAAGCAAAAGATAAGCAATTTCCTTCCCATCAGGATTGAGAGAAAGATGAGTCATGCCAAAATTTACTTCTTTAACAGCAGTACCCCTTTGCATTTCCACATCCTGACCTCTTTGATTTAAGTACATGGGAGTATAATTACCATCGAAATTACTGTTTCCATCCAGTCTTCTTCTTATAGTTGACAAAATCATGTCACTCCATTCTTTGTACACTTGGTTCTTCCATCTTAACAGATAGTGAACATATTTCAGTTCCTGTGTAGTTTTCATCAGCAGATCTTGAATAGATAGAATCTTCACACTACCATCTTTCATGAAGTACAGAAGCTTTTCTTTCTTTTCAAAACCATCATGACAATCTATAACTATATCAACAGCTAATAAATTGTTCAGGTTTTCAGAAGTTAAAGTACCTCCAATTTCTGTCAAGGAGTAAGGATCAACATATGACATATTCAGATATTCACCATCTCTGTGTCCAATACCTCCTCTTGAATTACTTGACAATTGCTTCAGATTCGAAAACATCTTTAACCAGAGTGTTTTTGATCTAGCCATATCAGACAAATCAACAACACTTGAAGCGCTTGTAATAATTCCACCAGACTGAAAATTGATAGGTGTATCACAACTTAATGTGCTAATATGTTTCCACTTCTTATCCTTTTCCTTTTCAAAAACATAGCTTCTTTCCAGTAAAGATTCTTGTCTGCTTGAATTTCTCCATTTTCTTTCATTTGAAACTTTAAGCCTTTGTAGATAGAGATTAAAATCTTCATATGTTCTCTTTGTAATATCTCTTCTTATGGCTTCTTCTTCTTCATCTACTTCTTTGTTGTGACAATCAACAACAGTAGATAAGATTATCAAATCAACCTCTTGCAGAATTTCAGATTCGTCAGGATCTTGAATATTGTCAGGATTAGAATCTTCAAATTGATTTGTATTGCTGAGAGTTGATTTACTTGTTTTTCTTCTCAATTCAGGTTCTTCTTCAACAAATTCCTTGTCTTCTTTCTCCATGATATCCTTGATAACAGAATCTGTTAGATTTTGTGAAGCTTCAGGAATTTCTTCAATTCTTAACCCTCTAGACCTTGTCTGTCTAGGTACTGTTTGAGTTGAAGAACCTCTTTTACTTCTTCTAGCACCTCTCCTACCTCTGCTTCCTCTACCTCTAGCAGGAGCAGTATAGCTTTCCATTGTCTCTCTTTGTAGTCTCAAGAATTCTTCATGTGAGAGATCTGGATATTCTTCACTTGCTGTAGAGAGTGCTTTTCTGGCAAATAATTGTTGAACTCTTTTATCAGTGTGATAAAGAGTAACAATTCTACCGTCTTTTGTAGAAAACTTCTGGAATAAATTTGATGCATCTTCAGGATTATCAATAATCACATCTTCATCACCTTCAGGAATTGTAGCAAGAATGTGTCCATGACCAGGTGTCAGGATTTGATCTTCCGTCAGGATCTGAGATTGCACCAATGTTCTTACTGTCTTAACTCCAGAATCAGAAACATGAGTTGACTGCGTAGTCTGACTTTGAGAAGTTTGAATTGTAGACTTCAAAACCGCAGCATCAGAGGTTTCTCCTTGTATTACTTTGTCACCACCATCATCTGCAGTATCATCATCATTATTTCTTAATACTAGATCAGGTGTACATTTTGTCTGAATAACCTTCTCCCCCTTTTTGACATCAGGATTTGACAATAATTGCAAAATTAAGGAAAGAGAGGCTTGAATTTCAGTTACCTTAGTATCCAGAGAATCAATTCTTTGATTGATTGAGGTTTGTTCTGAAACAACAGATTTCACTTGGGATTCCACTACCCTTAGTTGTAAAGTAGTAGGCACCTTTGTAAAATTATTAAAGATATCAGTCCTCACTTTTTCAGTTGAACCCTTGATAGAATCAATCTCACTTTTCAGGCTTTTGGATAACAGAGTAGTAGCCTTCAGATGATTCTTCAAGTCTTGATTCTCTATAGACTTCACTGCATTATAGGTATGTTCAATAGCAGAAGAAAAACTGATAGATTCATCAGAATTGTGCCATGAATTGTTCCATTCATTCTGTCTAAATGCCTCTGCAGGATCAAAGGAAGGAGTAGAAAAATCTTGTCTCTGATCTTTCCCAGTGAAAGCATTGCTAGCCATATATGTACTTGATGAACCAAAATTAGTTCCAAGACTAATCTTGAGTGCTGTAGCAAGCTGTTCCTTCTCTTTTCTATTCTCATTATCATCATCACTATCATCATCAGAATTATCATCATCAGAACCATGAGATATATCAGGATCAGGAATTGCAATACCTTTCAGTTTATCCTGTGATTCTGAGATAGGATGATCCATTGGTCTTGAACGAAGTGGCTGAATCAAAATAGGTTCATTATCAGGAGCACCACTAGCGTCAGGATGAACATCGTCAGGATTTGATATGCTTGCATCAGTATTTGCTACCAATGGTTCTTGTGGAGCTTGAGGTTCAGAAGCTGCTTCAACACTTTGAGCTAAAGGTTCTTGTGTGCTTCCCTCATTGACAATGTTCTCGACCAATCTTTCAACAGAAGCTGTAGCTTTGCCTGCATCTTCACTTTGAGAAGATGGTTCTTGTGTAGCTGGAATGTTGATGTCTTCATTCTCCCTTTGAGAAAATGGTTCTTGTGTGACCATTCCACTAGCTAAGCCTTCACCCAAACTTTGATTGAGTGGTTCTTGTGTGGCAGGATCAACAGTAGCTGCTGAATTACTCTGAAATTCAGGTTCTTGTGGGCTTGATCCTTTCAGCTTCTTCTGTCTCTGATAGACTAACTCTTCTGCATTCCTCTTTTTCTTTGATGTAGGTGTAAGACCAACCAAGGAAGCAGTTGTAGAAACCTTCTCCCAAGAATATCCTCGAATCTGAGATGGAGAGGCTGGAGAGTCTGATATAGAGACAACTTTTGTTGTTGCATCAGGAATACTAACATCAGGATTTGATGTCTGAATATCAGTATCCTTCATTTGCACTGTCAAAGGAATATGATACCTGCTCTTTGATAATTTCCTTGTCTTTTGTGGTTTTGATGAAGGTACCACAGCTTTAGTAGCAGTATCAGCAACTTCCTTGTTCACATTCATCACAGAGGATATAGGTAAATCATCCTCTGAATCACTTTCATCAATCAACCTTAACTTCCTTTTCACAGGAACATTCTTAACAACCTTATCAGCTTTCTTCACCAGGACCCCTTGTACACCCCCCTTGTATCTTCTTTTTAGTGAGTGGTGTAGAGGAAAAATCCTTTGAACCTGATTGCCTTCCAGACACATCAGTTCTAGCTGATTTCTTTGATTTTACAACTAAAGTCTTTTGAGAGACAATAGAGGTGGTTGTTAACTGTTTAGACTGTATAGGTTGCATGCTTGTGTCAGGAACAAGGTGGGTTGGTCCTTGTACCATAGCATTAGAAAGTAGTCCATAATGAGTAGGCATTTTCTGATGTAAGAAAAACCTAACCTCATCAGGAATAAAAGCATTTCCGCACAAAATATTTTGCCATATCAGGATTAAAAAAAATATTCAATAAGATTAAAATAAAATTTTATTTAAGAAAACAAAATTTATTTTAACAATCCTGAATAGCGTTTTGGTTTAAGAAAAATAACCAAATTAATGGTCATAGAATTAAAACACGCTTACCAGCAAACGAGGCAAAAATATTTATGGAAAACCGAACCGTCTCATCGAGATTGTAGAAATGACCTGCACCCTTAATACACATTCTCTATAAAAGAGAACTGTTAAGCATAATCATCATATATCTATTAAAACACAAACCCTCTCCAGAGAAAAACTTACGAAAACCTTTCACCTTCTTTGTTTTTCAATGGCTGCCAACAATCAAAACAACATACCCGATGAAGAACTTGATAGAATTTGGCAACAAATGGATGAGGCTCTAGCAGAGATTGCAGAGCAAGAGGGACCTCAGCCTATTCCTGATCCACAGGAGCATCATGCTTTTGTGAATGCAATGGCTGATGTGCTTCTTCATAACTTCCATCAGGCAAATCCTGATTGGAATCCTCTTGAAAATCTCATCGTTGTCAATGAAGAGGATGAAGACGATTGGGATGATGAAGAGGATGAGGATGAAGATGATGAAGAGCTCATCCGAGAGCTTGAGAAACGTAAGAAGAGAATCCGTGATGCTTGTATGTCATGCAAGTTGGAGGCACGGAGGCGTCCCGGTGGTCACGGTGATGATCCGCCTTCAAGTAAATCAGCTCCTCTTCTTGTCTCTTAAGGATGGAACAAGAGACCTTCCAGTTCTGAAGGACTGTGAAGCTGCTCAGGAGCATTCATGCTAATTTGCAGGGCACGTGTTCATGCTTATCTGTAAAGCACGAGTTCCTGAGTAGAAAATAGACTAGGAAAACAAATATGTAATTTCCATATTTCATGTGTAATGTATCTTCAAGTATTAATGAAATTTGTCTATTTTCTCAATTGTTTGCTTCCTGTACTTGCCTGCAAAATTTGTTAGTAACACTCAAAGTGATATAGAGATGATAAATAATAAACTCTGTTAATAATGAAATTGAAATTGATAATTAAGACTGAAAACTTAATCAAAGACTAAGTAATAATCTAATTGTCCAGAGTTTACCAGGAGTGTTGATGACAAATTAGCATAGAACCTCTGGTTTTCATACCAGCTTCAATCATCTGAGCATCAGGATTTGACCAGTTGACTTCCTGTCAGGATTGAGTCCTATCAGGATTTGATCAAAGATACATACCTTTCTGAATAACCATCAGATTTGACAGTTATCAGGATTTCCTCTCTGTAGCTTTCCCTCAGAAATTCTCAAAATTCATCATTCCAAGTTCATTCACCAACTTATTGAAAGTAGCTTCAGGTAGTGGCTTGGTGAATATATCAGCTAGTTGTTGATCAGTAGGAACAAAGTGAAGTTCAATTGTTCCTTCCAGAACCTGTTCTCTTATAAAGTGATATCTGATACTTATGTGTTTAGTAAGAGAATGCTGAACTGGATTTCCTGTCATTGCAATAGCACTTTGGTTATCACAATAAATAGGGATTTTTGAGTATGACAGGCCATAATCTAACAACTGATTTCTCATCCACATTATCTGAGCACAACAACTTCCTGCAGCAATGTACTCAGCTTCTGCAGTTGAAGTGGAAATAGATTTCTGCTTTTTACTGAACCATGAAACTAGTCTTCCACCCAAAAACTGACAACTTCCTGAAGTACTTTTCCTGTCTATTTTGCATCCTGCAAAATCAGCATCTGAATAACCACACAACCCAAAATCTGATTCCCTTGCATACCAAAGGCCAAGTGAAGGAGTGCCTTTGAGATATCTGAAAATTCTTTTGACTGCAATCAGATGTGGTTCTCTAGGTTTTGCTTGAAATCTTGCACATAGATAGGTTGCAAACATGATATCTGGTCTACTGGCAGTGAGATACAATAAAGAGCCAATCATTCCTCTGTAGTGAGTTACATCTACCTCTTCACCTTGATCAGGATCAAGTTTGGTAGCTGTAGCTATGGGAGTTGAAGCAGGAGTACTGTCTTGCATGTTAAACCTTGTCAGTAAATTCCTTGTGTATTTAGACTGATTAATAAAAATCCCTTCATCAGTCTGTTTAACTTGAAGACCCAGAAAATAACTCATTTCTCCCATCATGCTCATTTGATATCTTGACTGCATAAGCTTGGAAAACTTTTCACACAGCTTATTGTTTGTTGACCCAAAAATGATATCATCAACATAAATCTGAACTAACAGCAACTCCTTACCATGTTTCAAATAAAATAGAGTTTTATCAATTGCACCTCTTTTGAATCCACTTTCCAGTAAGAATTGAGCTAAGGTTTCATACCATGCTCTTGGAGCTTGCTTTAGTCCATAAAGTGCCTTATCCAGTCTGTAGACATAATCTGGATATTTAGGATCAATGAAACCAGGAGGTTGTTCAACATAAACTTCTTCCTCCAGTTCACCATTTAAGAAAGCACTTTTAACATCCATCTGGAAAACCTTGAATTTCTTATGTGCTGCATAAGCAAGAAATATCCTGATGGCTTCTAGTCTTGCAACAGGAGCAAAAGTTTCATCATAGTCAATTCCTTCTTGTTGGGAATACCCCTTTGCAACTAGTCTAGCTTTGTTTCTGATAATGACTCCATCAGAATCAGTCTTGTTCTTGAAAATCCACTTTGTACCAACAATTGATCTATTCTTTGGTCTTGGTACCAGTTTCCAAACTTCATTCCTTTCAAATTCATTCAGTTCTTCTTGCATTGCAGTAACCCAATCAGCATCTTTAAGTGCATCTTCAACTTTCTTAGGCTCCTCCTTGGATAGAAAGTTATTATATAAACATTCATTCTGAGTTGCACTTCTTGTTTGAACACCTGCATCAGGATCTCCAATTATCAAATCAGGAGTATGATCTTTTGTCCATTTCCTTGCTGGTGTCAAATTGTTTCTTGAAGTAGATGCTCCCCCTGGATTGGTGTTATCTTGATTGAAAGAATTTGATTGATTTGAAGCTCTCCCTGAATTATTGATATGCCCTCCTGATGTGTTATCAGGATCTTCACTTGAATCAGTATCTGAAGAATTCTGTCCTGATGATTGAGTTGACTCTGAACTTGTAGTTGAATGCCGTTGCTCCCCCTCAACATTAGCACTACTAGTTGTATCACTGTTGTTTGCATCATCAGTATTAGCACCATCAGTACCTGGTGAGTCATCAGGATTTGGTGACCCGTCAGTACTGGATGAATGGACAGCTTCTGATTCACTTTCTTCAGGTTCCTTGGAAGCTTCATTTTCAAATAACAATCTATCATGCGAGTCTTCAATGATTCCAGTTATCTTCTTATCATCAAAAGATACATGTATTGACTCCATGACAGTTCTTGTTCTCAAATTAAAAACTCTGAAGGCTCTTGATGTAGGATAACCTATGAATATTCCTTCATCAGCCTTTGTTTCAAATTTTCCTAGCTGTTCAGGATGAGTTCTGAGAACAAAACATTTACAGCCAAACACATGCAAATGCTTCAGACTTGGTTTCTTCTCTTTGAGTGACTGATAAGGAGTGACACCATGCCTGTTTATCAATGTGAGATTTTGTGTATAGCATGCTGTGTTGACTGCTTCTGCCCAGAAATATGTAGGTAATTTAGCTTCTTCCAACATAGTTCTGCCAGCTTCAATAAGAGTTCTATTCTTCCTTTCTACTACTCCATTTTGCTGAGGTGTGCCAGGAGCAGAGAATTGTTGAATGATTCCTTTGTATTTGCAGAACTCTTCCATCTTTGAATTCTTAAATTCAGTACCATTATCACTTCTCAGAATCTTGACTTTGTACTTTGTGGTTGTCTCAATCATCCTCACATGATCCAACAGAACTTCAGGAGTTTCATCTTTTCTATGCAGAAAATACACCCAGGTGAATCTAGAATATTCATCAACAATTACAAGAGTGTACCTTTTCTTACTGATGGACATGATGTTGACTGGACCAAACAGATCAAGATGTAGCATGTGATATGGTTCTTCAATAGAGGATTCTGATTTACTCTGGAATGATGTCCTTCTTTGTTTTGCTTTTTGGCATGCATCACAGAGTCCATCAGGTGTATATAAGACATTAGGTAATCCTCTTACTAACTCTTTCTTAACCAACTCATTGATGTTGCTGAAGTTGAGATGAGAAAGCTTCTTGTGCCAATTCCAACTTTCATCTACTGAAGCTTTACTGATGAAACATGTAGGGGAGCCATCAGTATCTGAGAGAATGTTGGCTTCATATATGTTACCATGCCTGTAGCCAGTTAGTGCTATCTTCCCTGTTGCTTTACTGACTACTTCACAATGTGTGGAATAGAAATTGACATGATAACCTCTGTCAGTGATTTGACTAATACTCAACAAGTTGTGTTTTAGTCCTTTCACTAGAGCTACTTTTTCAATGATGACATTTCCAATGATTATATTGCCATATCCCAAGGTTTGTCCAATGTTGCCATCTCCATAAGACACAGTTGGGCCAGCTTTTTCCTCATATTCTGATAACAGGGCTTTGTTTCCAGTCATGTGCACAGAACATCCACTATCCATGACTAACACATTTTTCCTTTTACCCTGCATCAGAATAGTAAAACACTAATCAGAATGTTTAGGAACCCACACTTGTTGGATTCCTTGTTCATGCATTTTATTAAATTTAACAGCAGAAGACTTTTTGACTTTAGCAGTCCTGACAGGATTTACTCCATCAGGATTTGCTTTGTCAGTATCAGTATTAACAAAAGCATGCTTCACTATGACATTTTCAGTTCTATCAGACTTTGTACTACTTTCAAACTTAGGCAATGGATCATAAAAGTTATAGTACAAATCATGATACTCTTTACATGTATAAATAGAATGCCATAGACTACCACAATGAAAACAGGAATTCTGTGGTTTGTAAAATACTGATCTATTCCTAACATCAGACTTAGGAATTTCAGCAATTTTCTTCTTACTCTTTTTACAATCAATAGCAAGATGATTAGAGTTACCACAGTTAAAACAACACTTTCTAGGTGCATTTGGGATATATTTATAACCATTCTCTTTATTGATCCCAACTTTACCATTCCTGTTTCTCTTAACAGTAGCTTCCTTTTTCTTATCTGTAACCTCACAGATTTTATCTTTAAGCTGTTTCTGAGACAATAGACCTACATTCTTAGTGACTTCGTTCATGACAGGTTTAGACTTTATAATTTTAATTCCTTGAGTAGAAGAAGATCCCTTTTCAAAAGTAGAATTGGAATCCTTACCAAAAACAAAATTAACAGGAGTAATCTTAGATTTGGTTGAGTCTATAACATGTCTATAGGTCTTTGGACTGACTGTCTCATCAATGACAATTTTCTCTGCTAATTTCTTATCTTCATCTGACTTATATCCTAGACACTCTTTCCAATTCTTAGAGGTATTAATCTCATGAAATTTCCTACCAGAGTCTGTCCAGGTTCTGATTTTCTCATTAGCAAATTCAAGTTCTTTTTCAAGGGAAGTACATTTAGATGTCATCTCTAAGTGCATGTGTTTAGCATTATCACATTCTTTTTGTACTTCTTGCATACGAGAAAATTCAGCTTCTAATATCTCATTCCTCTTTCTAAGGTCAGACATCTCAGATAAGATTCTAGTATTCTCAGCAGTTTGACTTCTAAAGCTAATATGTAATGACTTTAGAAAACGTCTTAACTCAGAAGCATTATCAGTATCAAAATCAAAGATAGTATTTAGTACCTTATCATCAGGAGCAGCAGTTACATCAGCATTGGCCATTAACGCATAGTTGACTACCTCAGTATCAGATTCTGAGGAAGAGTCCATCCAATCCTTGCTTGATGTGATGAGTGCCTTTGTCTTGTTGCATTCAGAAGCAAAGTGACCCATACCATTACACTTGTAGCATCTAACCTTTGACTTGTCAAATTTGCTACCCTTGCTGTCCTTTTTGATATACTTGTCTTTGTCTGCTTTGAAGGTCTTTTTCTGAAAGTTGCCTTGTCTTCTATTCTTCCTGAACTTCATCCTTCTGAAGTTTTTGACAATCATAGCAACCATCTCTTCCATGTCTGAATCAGAAGATTCATCACCAGTATTGGCATCAGGATTGCCATCAGTATCTGATGAAGAGTCGTCAGGATCTGACTCAGCTACTCTTGCTTTCCTTCTAGAGACCTCCATAGCTTTCCCTTTTGATTTTGCTTCTACATTCAAAGCAATTGACTTTGCCTTGCTGCTTTTCTTGTTCTTTCTCTGTTGAACTTCAAGATCATGAGTTCTTAGCATCCCATAGATCTCATCAAGAGACACAATGTTCAGATCATACTGGTGTCTAATGATTGAGGTCTGAGTATCCCATTCTTCAGGTAAAGCTCTAAGAAATTTGGTGTTTGAATCTTCAGTTTCATATACTTTGTCAACTAAGGATAAGCTGTTCAATAGTGTCAGAAATCTATCATATAGATCAGTCAGGCTCTCTTCAGGTCTTGCATCGAATTGCTCATATTCTTAAATCAATAGAGCCCTTCTGTTTTTCTTAACAGATGCAGATCCCTGGCACTGAGTTTCCAAAGTATCCCAGATTTCTTTTGAAGACTTGCATGCAATCACTCTGTTTGACATGACAGCATCAAGGCTATTATGCAAGATATTCTTTATCTTTGGTTCCCTGAGTACATGAGCTTTTTCTTCTGGAGTCCATTCAGCTTTAGCTTTGACCACATAATGTTCTGGTACTGTATCTGTTCGTTCTACGAACTTTGTTGGTATATATGGTCCATCACGAATCCTGTCCAAGTAGTCAGGATCCAGAGCCTCCAGGTACATCAGCATCTTTACCCTCCATGTAGGATATTCTGATATCTTCAAGATGGGAATCTTCATGCTTTCATACTTGGTTGTCGACATCTTTAGATCGTATCTGATTCAGAATTAAATCAGTTTGCTCTGATACCAATTGTTGCCCAGTAAATAACAATTGTAGAAGGGGGTTGAATACAATTGTATAAGATTCTCGACTTTATATAACACAAATATGAAAGATCAATAACAATAACAATAACAGCTTTATTAACTTTGATATAAAACTGTTACAAACTCTCTTAAAAAATTCTGATGTTCTTAAGAGCTGCTAGCTTACAAAAACTCTCTCAAGAAATTCTGTTCTTAAGAGCTTCTCTCCGATTATGTTCTCTCTCGAATGAATACATAAATCGAAACCAAAACTGTGTTTATATAGTGCACACAGCTTCTCTATCAATAACAAGATAAGTCCTAATCATAACAAAGATAGAAACATATCTTTAATCGATAGCTGCATTCTACAAACCAGGAACAAATAGAATAAACTTCCATGTTTATCTAGACTCCAAATATAACTCGAAGTAGGAATCCTGATCAGCTTCAAGTCCTGATGATCAAACCTGATCATAGTCTGAGTAGGAATCCTGATGATCAATAAGATACTGATGCTTGATCAAATACTGATGACCATGCAATACTGATGACGTCAGCAATCCTGATCAGTTGAGTCTAGCTTCTGACGATCATTGAATTCTGATCTAACAAACTGAGGATTTAATCCCAATTCCCTTAGTCCCTGGTGAACCGGAGAAGGTGACTTATGTCGGGGCACTACTACCTGAGCCATTGAAAAGCAAGCTCATATCTTTTCTTCAAGAGAACAATGACGTTTTTGCTTGGACAACGGCTGACATGCCAGGGATTGATCCCCAATTGATAACTCACAAGTTGAATGTGGATCCTGAAAGAAAGACGGTGAAACAAAAGAAGAGAAATTTTGCTCCAGAAAGGCAAGAGGCCATTAAACAAGAAGTTGAAAAACTTCTAGAGGCCGGATTCATTGAAGAGATACAATTCCCGGAATTGTTCGCTAACCCCGTAATGGTCAAAAAGGCCAATGGAAAATGGAGGATGTGTGTAGACTTCACTGACTTGAATGATGCATGTCCTAAGGATTGTTTTCCCTTACCAAGGATTGATGCATTAATAGATGCTACAGCTGGACACGAGATGCTCAGCTTCATGGATGGCTTCAGTGGATACAACCAAATCAAAATACACAAGGATGACATCTCCAAGGTATCATTCATCACTGACTTTGGTGTTTTCTGTTATCTAGTCATGGCATTTGGACTTAAGAATGCAGGGGCAACCTACCAAAGATTGGTGAACAAAATTTTTGGACACCTAATTGGAAAAACCATGGAGGTCTACGTAGATGACATGTTAGTCAAGAGCCTCGATAAAGCCGATCACATTGAGCACCTCCGAGAGGCATTTGAAGTGCTAAGGCACCACAAGATGATGTTGAATCCAGCTAAGTGTGCCTTTGGTGTAGTCTCGGGAAAGTTTTTAGGCCTAATGGTTTTCCAAGAGAGGAATCAAGGCCAATCCCGACAAAATCAAAGCAATTCTAGACATGGAACCACCCAAGACTGTCAAGGATGTCCAAAAACTAACGGGAAGAGTGGCACCATTGGGAAGATTTATCTCCAAGTCAGGAGATAAGTGCTTATCTTTCTTCAAAGCACTCAAGAACGTGAAAATTTTTGAATGGACAACGGAGAGCCAAGAGGCCTTTGAGGCCCTGAAGAAATACATGGTTGAGGCACCACTGTTGGCAAAGCCCAAGCCAGGGGAAATTCTCTATTTGTACTTGGCGGTTTCTAGCACAGCCCTTGGAGCCGTTTTGGTAAAAGAAGAATTGAAGGTTCAGAAACCCATCTACTATGTGAGTAAGATTCTACATGGGGCAGAAATAAACTACTCAACGATTGAGAAGTTTGCCTTAGCCTTGGTAATGGCCTCAAGAAAGCTACGCCCGTACTTCCAAGCTCACAAAATAGAGGTCTTGCCTGATCAACCTCTAAGAAACATCTTGCATAGCCCTCAAGTTAGTGGAAGGTTGATCAAATGGGCCATTGAATTGGGCGAATTTGACATCAAGTATAAGCCTCGAACGGCCATAAAAGCTCAAGCACTTGCTGACTTCATGGTTGAATGTACCATTGACAACCAAGAAGTCGGGGGCGGGAAGTAATAGTGGAGGATGAGAAAGATCAAGAGATGGATTTCAAAGAATATTGGGTGCTCTATTTTATGGAGCATCAAAAACAAAATCAAGTGGAGCCGGTTTAGTGCTACAAAGTCCTGATGGATTCCTCGTAGAGTATGCACTAAAACTTGACTTCCCAACGACAAACAATGAGGCCGAGTATGAAGCTCTGATAGCTGGCTTAGGGCTGGCTGGAGCCTTGAGAGTTAAAACTCTGAAAGTATGTGGAGATTCGAGGCTAGTGGTTTCCCAAGTAAATGGGGAATTTGAGGCCAGAGATGAAGTCATGGCCAAGTATTTGAAACTTGTCAAGGACATCATGACTCAGTTCGATGAATGCTATGTAGAGCACATTCCAAGGGAAGAGCTCTATTTTGATGGAGCATCAAAAACAAAATCAAGTGGAGCCGGTTTAGTGCTACAAAGTCCTGATGGATTCCTCATAGAGTATGCACTAAAACTTGACTTCCCAACGACAAACAATGAGGCCGAGTATGAAGCTCTGATAACTGGCTTAGGGCTGGCTGGAGCCTTGAGAGTTAAAACTCTGAAAGTATGTGGAGATTCGAGGCTAGTGGTTTCCCAAGTAAATGGGGAATTTGAGGCCAGAGATGAAGTCATGGCCAAGTATTTGAAAATTGTCAAGGCCATCATGACTCAGTTCGACGAATGCTATGTAGAGCACATTCCAAGGGAAGAAAACATGAAGGCTGATGCCTTGTCTAAATTTGCTTCTTCCAAAATTGAAAACTATGCAGGGAGTGTATACTTCCAAGTCCTGAGGACTCCAAACATCAACGGAAAGTTGGTAGCACCCATTGATGTTGCTAGTTGTTGGATAGATCCCATCAAGGCTCATCTGGAAACTGGGTGGTTACCCAACGACACTTCAGAAGCACGAAAGTTGTATGTGAGAGCACTAAGGTATACCCTGATTGAGGGAATCCTATACAAGAAGTCTTTCATCGTTCCATATCTGAAATGTTTGAGACCTCAAGAGGCAGAATTGGCCCTGAAGGAAGTACATGAAGGAATTTGTGGGTAGCACTTGGGGGCAGAGCCCTTGCCCATAAGATCACTCGTCTAGGTTTCTACTGGCCAAGCATGCTAGCAGATGCTAAAAGCTACGTGAAGAAATGTGAAAGGTGCCAGAAGCATGCACCAGTGGTTAGGCAACCACCAGAGATGTTGACATCCATAAACTCACCAATTCCATTTGCCATGTGGGGAATGGATATACTTGGACCTTTCCCAATGGCAAGTGCACAACGAAAGTTCTTGATAGTAGCAATCGACTACTTCACCAAGTGGATTGAGGCTAAGCCATTAGCCAAGATAACCACCAAGCAAGTGATGCATTTCTTCTGGGAAAATGTGATATGCAGATACGGGATTCCACGTATCTTGGTCACAGACAATGGAACTCAGTTTAACAACGATGAGTTTAAGAAATATTGTGATGAGAACGATATCAAGTTGCGCTTCACTTCTGTCGCCCATCCTCAAGCAAATGGGCAAGCTGAGGTTGCAAATCGAATTATCCTAGATGGACTGAAGAAAAGAGTTGAACGCTCCAGAAACACTTGGGTGGACGAATTGTTCCCCATACTATGGGCATATCATACTACCTGCAAAGTCACCACTGGAGCTACCCCCTTTATGTTGGCATACGGGGCAGAAGCAGTGGTTCCAGTGGAGATTACTCACACGTCTCCAAGAATTGAGGCTTATGAGCCAGAAACAAATGAGGAAGGCTTGAGGCTAGCCTTAGATTTGATTGATGAAGTTAGAGATGAGGCAAATGCCAAGATAGTTCAGCATCAGAAACGAGCATCTTTCTATTACAACCTAAGGGTTAAAGAGAGATTCTTTCGACAATGAGATTTAGTCCTTCGAAAGATTGAGGCATCCGGAGTTGGACAAAAAGGCAAGTTGGCCCCAAATTGGGAAGGACCATATCGCGTCAAGAACGTATTTGGTCGAGGCTCGTACAAGCTAGAAACCCTCGAAGGGCATGAGGTGCCAAGGACTTGGCATGCCTCAAATTTGAAAGTCTATTATGTTTAAAGTGTGTCCTGATTGGACTCACTACTAGGACAAATAGAAATAAGGTTCGATGAAATCATGAGCTTCCTAGAAAGCAAATGAAGGGTTGAAACCCCAGAAACCTAAGACATTCAGTCCAAACCCCATCATTCGATATGCTCAGTGAAAGGCTTGAAGCCAAAACAAGATGGTATAAGACATAAAAGGCTTATGCAAATGTCAAGTTAGCCTCGAATAAGGCAAAATCGTCGTAAATGTGTAGGTCGCTCCACACTTTACACCAAGACGATACTCGTAAAACACTAGTGTATATTAAAATCCCCAAAAAAGGGTAGTAAGTCCCAGGTAAGGGATAAAAAGACTGCAAGTCTCGAAAAAGACCGGTATTACTTTTATGAAATCCTAGTGCATTATCATAGATGTTGGGAAGCGCGATCAGCCATTTTAAACCCAGAATCTTCAAAGAAAGCCCAGAATCTTCAAAGAATTCTTCAAAACTTCAAGTAAGAAACCCAGAAAACGATGAGATTCAACAGAAAATCTCGCCAGGAATCGCCTAGTGACTAGAAACCCAACCGGTTAAGGAAGGGCAACCGTCTATAGCCAGTTAAGGCCCACAAATCCATTTATGGATTATAGAGATTAAAACCCAAATAATTTGGGTCTCAGGCAAATTCGAAGCCCAAACAATAAAGGCCCAATAAGGCCCAAGGCTGGAATAATTTAAGTCCAATTAAAAATTGGGCTAGTTAAGGCCCAAGAAAAGAATGAAATTTGAAATATAGCCAAGGCAAAATCAAAGATTTAAGGTCGAAAAGACATTAAATCGAAATCGTACGACCGAGGTCGAAAACAGATGGGAAAACGAGGTCGATTCCAACGACCTCGCTCCCAAATAAAGTCGAAAAATAATGAAATTGAGGTCGAAAAAACCTTAGAACGACATCGAAGGCTTGAAGTCGAAAATATACGAGGAATTGAGGTCGTTTCCATCGACTTCGCACCAAAAATCCAGTCAAAAAATTGAAAATTCGAGGTCGAAAAGACCCTAGATCGAAGTCGATTGATTGAGATCGAAAATACACTATAAATCGAGCTCGAACCCCTCGACCTCACACCCAAGTGAGGTCGAAAACAGAAGGATTCAAGGTCGAAAGAATTAGGTCGAATATGACCTAGAAAACGAGGTCTAAGCGTTCGACCTCACGCCAAAATGAGGTCGAAAACGACCTAGAGATCGAGGTCAATATTGACCTAGAAATCATGGTCGAAAAAGGCTGGAACGAGGTCGAATGACCCATGTCGAAAATGACCTGCAAAATGAGGTCGAAAGTATGAGGAATCGAGGTCGAATGACCCAGGTCGAAAATGACCTGTAAATCGAGGTCGAAAGTATAAGGGATCGAGGTCGAATGACCGAGGTCGAAAATGACTGGGAAGTCGAGGTCGAAACCATCGACCTGGGACCAATCAAGGTCGAAAAAAGGCTGGATCGAGGTCGAAGGCTCGAGGTCGAAAAAGACTTAAAAATCGAGGTCGAAACCTTCGACCTCACTCCAGTCGAGGTCGAAATCCAGATCGAATTTCAGGTCAAAAATGACATGTTTCCTGGTCGAATTTGAGGTCGAAAATGACTTGTTTCCTGGTCAAAAAGGAGGTTGAAAATGACCTAATTTGAGGTCGAAAATGCCCTTAAAAATGGAAAATTTTGAGGAAAAACACGTTATAACTTCTACGAAAACCCCAAGGAGATTTTCCCAGAAGTTGGGGGGCAAATGATATGGTCAGAAAAGTAATTATAGAAATATAATTGCTGATTCTTTGGAAAGGCCAAGTATTTAAGGCCCAAACCCCAGATTATTTATTAATTTCGTAATTAATAAATAGGGAAAATATACAGCTCATAAAAAGAGTCCAAAGTATGGTAAATTCATCAAAGAAGGATCCAGAATCCCAATTAAAGGCAATTAATGAGTCATAGCCTTTATCAACAAGAAAAAGACTTATCCTGCAAGAAATACAATGTTTATCCATTATCAATAAGGAGACTTATTCGCTAAGACTCCTAAACATACCATAAATACTAGGCTCTAGACGCCTATATAAGGACCCTGATCCTACAATCAGAACTACGTTTTGGGCACAGCTCCATACGTCACAACGCCTCGAAGGCGCAACAAGCCATAAAGGCACCCCTAGAACTACGTTTTAGACTTCATCCTCGAATAAGGACATACAAGTCACTACGTCCTTGGTGTGCCCCTGCCGCCATAACCCCGAGGGCAACACCAAGAACTACGTCTTTGGCTTGATTCTCAATAACGATTTGAGATACGTAGGCATCTTGTGAGGACCAATTTAGTCCGGAAACACGAGTACAAACATTAAAGCTCGAAGCTCATTAATCCTAGCATTAAATTCACAAAGCACGTTTTTTATTCCACAACAGGAACAAAACTGGGAGATATTCAAATATTTTAAAAGGATATTTAAGATGTGTATTCTTTTAGAAAACCTCAAAGTTAGATTTTTAAATATTGCAAAATATTTTTAAGAAGTCAAAATCGTCAAAATGGATAATAGTTGAACCAATTTGAGAACTGATGGAAACATACATAGCTATTCCTAATATGAGTAGCGCTGAATGAAAAAGAGAGAATCTGTACCTCAAAATCGTAATCTCAAACATTTAATAAACTCCGCAAACGATCCGCTAAACTCGGCCCCCAATCTATTAATAAGATTATAGATTATTATTGAAAGTATATTCTTTTCACAAATTCTTAAATAATTATAGAAACTAAGTTATAACTAAATTAAAACAACCGATCAAAACACTAGCTTATTATATAGCCTAAATATTAAAATAGACTATGTTGGTTTTAACAAAAGCAGGATGCATTCTGGCCGGAAACTCATCGTAAAATTCATGTACTAGCTTCTAGCTAAATACCAAATTAATATAATAATAATAAGATGCATGGTGGTATATATGATTATAATATCAAACGAACATAACCTAAACATTAGATTTCTAAGACCTTAGTGAAACTGAAAGTGCCAGTGCATTGCAATAAAATAATTGTTAATATCGTATGTTTGTATAATTGATTCTTGATATTTAACATTGAAACCAAGAAGTATTTAAACTATTATAAAAAGATATAAATTCGCACAAAATATAAATTAACACATCATGCAACACATGTTCGTCAATTTAAAATTTTAAGTAGTAGTATATGAATGTATGCGGCAAAAGCTTAATAATCAAACTTACATATAAATCTGTTATATGAGTAAAATAAATTAATATAACATAAACATGGCCGCCTAGTCTATGCAGGGGGTACAAAAACATATGCACTCAAGGTCTCAGTTCTTGAATTATAAATTAGTATAAAAGAAAAAGAATTAATAGCTTACTTGTAATTGGTCCAGTTATCTCTCTCAAGGTTCTCGGATTTTTTTTTTCTGTTACGCGGCTGCTCTGTGTCTGTCTCTCCTAAAACATATTCTAGGGTTCCTTTTATTGTATGTCTCGTATATAATATGATATGTGAATAATATACATGAGCTATTACTATTAGAAGTTCCAGGAATTCTAATTATACTAAAAATTCAATTATAAAAGAAAATATTATCGTAAGCCTCCTCTAATTAACAATTGCAAAATAATGTAAATCATAATTCCTTATTATTATTATTATTATTATTATTATTATTATTATTATATATTAAATATCTAAATTTTAGATATATTACATATATATCCCCTTAAAAAGGATTCCGTCCCCGGAATCAAACAATACTAAAATGCAAAACCAAAATGAATATTATTTATTTTTTTTGAAAAAAAATGCTCTCGACTCTATGTTTTATTTTCTAGGTGGTTATACAATCCTAATGAATTCACCACAAAATCTTAACAAAATATTTTAGGCTCTTCATAACGCCTTTCACAAAATTATAAAAAATAAAAATAAAGATAAAAAAAAATAACTATCAATTCTAAACTATATGCAACACATGATACTTATAATCTCTCAAAATATATCTATCAAGTAAACTATGCAAATAATATAATATTGATCACAATAATACAATGTAAGAAACTTCTCGCATTTTCTTTATAAAATCAAAATTCAACATATCCTAACTCAAATTTTCTGTTATACCAAAATGTTTTAAACCGTTAAAATGATAGAACACAAAAATACGGGGTTCAAATCTAACCATATTTCTATATTAATATGCATAACTTTTTGGTCCATTTAAATATCACAAATCTTTCAATTAGTGCCTCCATATTTTTAAACAAAGACTACTACCCTTGTCTCTAAGTCATAGGTTTAATAGTTACACAAATAATCACATTTAAAAAAACAAATCGATGATAATTTTTTTTTTAAAAAAAATAATCATTTAATTAGTTAGATAAATTTAAGATATTTCCGGACGTACAGTTAATAGTACTTATCTAAATTTTAAAAAAAAATGAACTTTGCATAATCATGTAGGTTAGCATTAAACAGACTTATATATTAATAATAAAACAAATGATACCAAATCAGAGTACTATAGATTTAATTATCTCTTTCGTTAAGAAAGAAAAATAAATAAATTATAACAACTGTAAAAACTAACGCTCACATAATATTAAGAAATTAATACAGTCAAAGTAGCTTGGACAACTAAGATAGCTCAAACCTTACTAAATAAGCACACTCGACGAGTAAAGTAGTTCAGAGTTAGTTAAATAAAAAAAATAATCACTTTAATTACTGATAATAAAATGAATTCTACAAATAAACAATATTAGTTAACGAATATAAATAATTACAAATGTACTAATTAGCACAACCATTGTCTGAGCTAGTCGAGAGTAAACCAAAAATCAAACGAAGCTAGACTTGTAATTACTTGTATCCAATGTACGCTTATATTGTATCACGCTAATTTTAAATAGTATAAAATCTTAACGATAATATAAAATATATATAAAAGTCATAATGATATTGACTTTCAGGTTTGTACATAAAATAAAGAAGTACGTTTATTCCATTCTTACGTTTTTTGTGAAAGATCTCAAATAAGTCTCATGCTACAAATGTACCATTTTAATTATATTAGCTACAATATAGTCTAATACAATTTAAATCAATCAAAGCACATTACACACATTAATTATATAATTTTTTTTTATGTTACTCTATAAAATATCAAGTAACTTGACACATCGTAAGAATTTACTAGACATGCATAAGTTGTTTTAAAGAAATTAAATACAATCAAGAATCAAAATTTAGATTTTTTTTTCCCATCAAGATATCACGTGTAAACTATATAGGTGAGATGCACAAATGTCTTACAAACAAATATACATGAAAAATGCATAGTAGCAGCCCCAAACAAAATTATATTCTAAAACACAAAATTGAACATTAAATTTTCATGCATATAACACATATTATAATAAATAACTTAACCATTTAAGTCTTATTGAACTTTTTAAATTAAAAGGCTTCAACATTTTATTAGATACATAGAGTTAGAACAATAAAGAAAATAATCGTCCAATTGAACAACAAGAAAAAAAAATCGATTGTTAAGACAAGTTAGGCTAATCTATTGGTCTTTGATCATAATTCTTGATACTAGCAAAACAAAAATAAAAATAAACCAAAATTAAAAAAAAAATATGTACGATTTTTTTAAAACTTATTTGGAATACCAAATAATTGTTGTTAAATAACATACAATACATTAACTACTATACAGATATTTCCAAATTACATTGAAACTTGATAAAGAAATTCATAGAATACACAACACTTATATTCCTTTACTGAATTATTAACTTCAGGCGTCCCCAAAATTAATAATATGATCTCATTTAATTATTTATTTTGAGCGTCCCCAAAATAGAATAATTAAATTATAAAATTTTGGAACATGAGTGTTTTAGCATAATTTGCATAAAATTGAGAGAAAACTATATTCTATTATTAATATTTTACAACAAATTGAGGTAGTATCGAAACAATGTGAAGGTCTTATAATCTTACGAGTAAACTACCGAAACATATATAAGTATGAGAAAATTATAAATTAAAATAATAATAATAATTTAATATTTAAATAAATTACTTTATTCAAATAAATAGATAAAGGTGCATAGTATACTTTTTTTCTCTTATATAATTCAAAATGTAATAATGGCCCGTAGACACGAAGTAGGTAAAAATGTTATTCAAAATTTAAAGTAATATACAAAAATTAGTAAGAAAATATTTTTAATGATCAAAAGATAATTTATTATCATATCATATATGTAATAAAATCCATTAACACAATACTACAAATTCAAAATCAGATTGGTTAAAACTATTTATATGAATTAAATCCACTACTCACATGTTAAGTCTAAAGACGTTCTACAAAATCATAATCTAAACTCACGCCATTTTATCATTTGGTAAAATCTAAAGTTAAAACAATTCTGATCTAAAACCTTTCTCTTCTAAAGCTATTTTTTTTTTCAAGATTCTTATAAGTTGTTGATCTTATTAAACATATTCTTATATACTCGTATCTTTAAAAATCATTCCCTTTTTTATCGATTAACTCATCATAATATTAACTTTACTCCTGCCCAATGTTAATTTAACTAATCCATGCCGATCAAGCAGATGCAGACTATAGAAATCAAGTTGCCTTATGCTATATAATTCCTCGAATTTCAAAGCACTCTCGAAACTAAACAAACATATAACATGATTTTCATTATGAGTAGGAAGACTCAAAAAATGTTATGATAATGATACAAAATCCAAAATTCTGAATAGATGACAAGGAAATGCCAGAATGGTTCAAAGCAGAATCAGTTAACACCATAGCTTTACATCTAAAAATGATCCACAATATCAGTCATGTACGAACGAAGTTCACAAGAAAGAAATCAGCCAAAGTAGTTTTTTTTTTTGTCAAAAAAGAATAATATATGTCAAATAAACATGACTAAATGAAATTCTAAAGCAGAATACCCATTCTAACACCTACCCGCTCTCACAGGTCAACCTAATTAGGTTTTCTACAAGAAAGAACCTACAGCTCTGATACCATCTTTGTAACACCCCCATCTATAATTAAATGAAGGGCTACTTATTAAACCATAAATTTGTATGCAGAGCACTAAAATATAACAAATAATAATTAAACAACCTAATAAATCTATAATTGCATAATTCCTAAGCAATAGATTGTAGGGTAGCTCTCTATCACTCAGCCCAAGTCCCCCTAAGTACCTGCCAGAAAAAGAATACGGCATGAGGCAAATGCCCAGTACGGATATGGAATACAGTTCATAAAATAGGAAACAAATATACGTAATTAACAACTTATAATAAAACAATTATTTTAAAAATAAATATGGCTGAAACAACAAAAGGGTAAGATATTTCATACCGAGATCAGAACAAATACAGATACAAATACATACGCCAAAGGGTACCGTAACGTATGCAACAAACCGGATAACGTGTACGGCATATACATCGTCACCGCCAAATCAAATCACAAATCAAATCAAACTCTGGGTGCACCCACGTATCCTGAAACAAATATCAAAATGCGCAAAAGCTCGCCTCCTGAGCTATCAGAAGGATACGCCGTGACCAATCACACTGTCACGGAAGTGTCATGTCACTGGTGCCGCAATGACATGGCTGTAGTACCCCTACAGCTGGTTAACTCGGTATACCCTATATCACTAAGGGTTCAAATAAAATATTTCATAATTTCATAATCACTTGATATACACATTTCAAATATTCAAAACAGATACAAAACGTACACAATTTTTGGAAAGCGCAGAAACAGATATTTATAAACAAAATTTCTAAAATCACCAAGACTTGTATTTAAATGTTTCGGATCAAAACTAAAACAAATACTTTAATATTATGGAACAAAACTGGGAGATATTCAAATATTTTAAAAGGATATTTAAGATGTGTATTCTTTTAGAAAACCTCAAAGTTAGATTTTTAAATATTGCAAAATATTTTTAAGAAGTCAAAATCGTCAAAATGGATAATAGCTGAACCAATTTGAGAACTGATGGAAACATACATAGCTATTCCTAATATGAGTAGCGCTGAATGAAAAAGAGAGAATCCGTACCTCAAAATCGTAATCTCAAACATTTAATAAACTCCGCAAACGATCCGCTAAACTCGGCCCCCAATCTATTAATAAGATTATAGATTATTATTGAAAGTATATTCTTTTCACAAATTCTTAAATAATTATAGAAACTAAGTTATAACTAAATTAAAACAACCGATCAAAACACTAGCTTATTATATAGCCTAAATATTAAAATAGACTATGTTGGTTTTAACAAAAGCAGGATGCATTCTGGCCGGAAACTCATCGTAAAATTCATGTACTAGCTTCTAGCTAAATATCAAATTAATATAATAATAAGAAGATGCATGGTGGTATATATGATTATAATATCAAACGAACATAACCTAAACATTAGATTTCTAAGACCTTAGTGAAACTGAAAGTGCCAGTGCATTGCAATAAAATAATTGTTAATATCGTATGTTTGTATAATTGATTCTTGATATTTAACATTGAAACCAAGAAGTATTTAAACTATTATAAAAAGATATAAATTCGCACAAAATATAAATTAACACATCATGCAACACATGTTCGTCAATTTAAAATTTTAAGTAGTAGTATATGAATGTATGCGGCAAAAGCTTAATAATCAAACTTACATATAAATATGTTATATGAGTAAAATAAATTAATATAACATAAACATGGCCGCCTAGTCTATGCAGGGGGTACAAAAACATATGCACTCAAGGTCTCAGTACATGAATTATAAATTAGTATAAAAGAAAAAGAATTAATAGCTTACTTGTAATTGGTCCAGTTATCTCTCTCAAGGTTCTCGGATTTTTTTTTTCTGTTACGCGGCTGCTCTGTGTCTGTCTCTCCTAAAACCTATTCTAGGGTTCCTTTTATTGTATGTCTCGTATATAATATGATATGTGAATAATATACATGAGCTATTACTATTAGAAGTTCCAGGAATTCTAATTATACTAAAAATTCAATTATAAAAGAAAATATTATCGTAAGCCTCCTCTAATTAACAATTGCAAAATAATGTAAATCATAATTCCTTATTATTATTATTATTATTATTATTATTATTATTATTATTATTATTATTATTATATATTAAATATCTAAATTTTAGATATATTACACGTAAATATATATATATATCTTCTCAAATTTGGAATCTAACATTATCTTTTGATATAATATTTTTTGCGGTGTCTTTTACAGGTTTGCAGACCAAGGATAAATATTACATAAAATTTTTAATCGAAAAAATGAATTACATTTATTATCCTATGTAGTTTGATATATTTATATTTATTTCAAATATATTTATATTTATTACAACGAATGTCGCCCTCGAAAAATTCAAAATTTTGATTTCAATAAAGTTCAATTGGAACCGGTTATGTACCATAGTCAAATCGAATTATTTTAACATTCATAATATATTTCATATGAAGGATAAGATTATAGAAAAATTTATATGTCAACACAAAAGAATAGCTGTTAGCCGACCAAATGGTCATTTCGTTGACAATCATGATGACGGATTCGTTGACAGTCAGAATGAGCATTTCGTTGACAGTCAAAATGGTCATACATTTTGTTCCAAGTGAACAACAACTTGCAGATACCTTTACCAAGCCACTTGATGAATCAACATTCTCAAGATTAGTAAGTGAGCTAGGTATGCTAAATTTCTCTTAATTATTTTTGAGATTTTTGCAAGTTAAAATGCAGCCAGAAATTTGCTATGTTTTTCTGTGAATTAATTCTCTAAGAAAAATGTGAAATTTTGTCTAAGTCAAAATTACTATGTCAACGGAACGCACCATTTCGTTGACAGTATTAGCACTTTTCTGGGTGTTTCGTTGACAACACTTTTTATGTCAACGAAACGCAACTTTATCAACGAAATAGACGGGACCTTAAACGCCCTATTCTGATTCGTTGATATAGCGCAGTTAATCTGAACCGTTGAAATTTGACCCGTCTTTTACCACGATCTATACATACACCCCTGTAAGTATAAATCATGGTAATACTTTAAAAGTAACGGTTATATTTTTTAAGCCAATCCAGTAATTTACATTTATTATTGGACTTAATTTTTGAGAATTTTTGGGGGAGTATATAAGAAATTTTATTTTCTTTAATTCTTTTCTACCTGCTCTCAAAAATTCCAAAGGCTTTCTTACTCTTTCTCTCTCAAAGCAAATCACAGTTCAAGCTTTCTTTACTCAACAATGGCACCCATCGTGAAACTCATGTCTGCTGGAGGGTTCATTTACGAAAAGAACAACTTCATTCCTTTTGTTGTTAAGGAAAGCCCGAACAGAATCTTTTTCAAGATGATGGATTTTATGATGAATTGCAAACTGAGCTACGCAATGTTTCACTCTACACCACTCTACAATGAGATAATCGAGGAGATTTGGACATCATGTGAGTACAGTGGGACAAATTACACCTTGCAATTCACCATTCAAGGTAATGAGTACATAGTCAATTCTGATGTGTTGCAAGCATGCTTACACCTTCCTGAAAATAATTGCTCTGCTTTGCCCACATATACTGAAATGATTAACATGCTAAATTCCATAAACTACTCTTTGCCTACTGATAATCTGGGTAAAATAATTAGGAGAGGTTTGGTTAGGGAATACAGTTATTTAGCTGATGCATTCATCAAGGTCTTTTCTGGTAAAATTAGTAATTTTGATGCATTAACTAATTCCATGTTGATTCTATTTACCATGCTCCTAACTGATAGATATTACAACTTTAGCACCCAACTTATGTATGAAATTGGTGCTAAGTTGGGTGATAAGGCAAATAGGAAGAAAAATATCTATTATGCTAGATTTCTGATGATGTTGGTTAACCATGTTAGTCCAGCACCATTGGTTATCTCTAACCCTGTTTCTAGGTTTGATTGCTTTGTGCAAGAAAAGAGAGTATTGACAGACATACTGAGGCTGAACCACAATGGTGATGTTCCAGTGGTGTATCTGCCAATAATTGAGGTAACTACTACTATCCCTGCTAGTATAGCTATTACTTCTATTGTTTCACCCAACCCTGTTGCTATGGAGTCTATAGTTGTGACCCAACAGGCTCCTGCCCCAGCAACAAAATCAAAATCAAAGAAATCCTCCGAGCCAACCTCAGGTGCTTCCCAAAAGGCACCTGTTGTAAAATCCACTACACAACCTAAGGGGAGTGGTGCAGGTGTTGTGAGAGGTGAGGGAAGGGTGAACATAAAAGAAACCCTAAGGATAAGGAAGGAAAGATGAGTGTGATCCATCCAAGCCCCATTGTATCTTCCCAACAAGGCACAGTGAGCAAAATGGAAATTAGCTCAAGTCTAATTGTATCCTCCCAAAAGGATGCAGTTATTGAAACAAGCTCTCCTCCAAGAGCACACTCCAAAAGGGTAAGGGACACTTCAAGCCCACAGTCTACTATTTCCCAATACCAAAGGAGAGTGAAGCAAAAATCCCAGGTTTCACAGGGTGCACACACACTGGAAGCAACACTTCCAGCTTCTCAAATTCAGTTTGATGTAACCCCTATCATAACTCTGGGGTTACAGTCCCATTCTCTAAATATAAATCTTGAACCAACTCCTCAAAATTCACCAACTCAATCATTAGATGTGGATATGATCCATTCATCTATTCCTGATTCTCCAACTCTTTTCTTGGAGAAGCCCACTCTGACATTGGTGGTCATCACTTGTTAAGTGATTTGTTAGGCCACCAATCATCCTTTTCTGAAATTACAAGAGGATCTGTGGAACAATCTCTAAAATCAATCACCGTAGATTCTACTGTAATTTCACATTCTCAAAGTGCTTTTTTGTCTTCATCAACGAAACAGTCTCTTTCGTTGACAAGTGTTTCTCCGTCAACGGTATCCATACCGTTGACAGTTCAAACTACCATACCGTTGATAGTTCATTCTGCACCTCTTATTGAAAATCAAGTTGTTTCCACAACTAGTGCAAATGATCTAGTGGTAGTTGAAACACTTCTAGGAATGAGAGGGAGTGAAACTGAGAGGCTGGCTTGCAGCCAGGCAAAAGGAGAGGTTGAGAGTGAGAGGCTAACTATTTCTTCCAGTCAGGCAAAAGGAGAGGCTGAGGATTTCACCTTAGTAGGTGAAGGTGAGAGTGTGAGAGGTGTGAGCCATGGGGAGCCCATGATGCAAGAAAATAGAGGAGAGAGAGAAGGGAGAGCTATAAGGGATGAAGCAGCCATTGCAAATGAGTTAATGGAGGTTCATGAGGGAGAAAGGGAACTTACTTTCCAAGAGCATTATCAACAAACTCTGGATAGTATTTCCCTGGATCCTGAAACCTTTACTCATCCTGTGCCAGCCTATCAAATTATGGCTCAACAGGGCAATGTGGAGGCAGAAAGGTCATTCAATCTAATCCATACAACTGCATCCATGCAAAGAGCAAATGATGCAATCACCAATCTGTCTCCAGGAGCTGTAGCAAGTGGTGAGTATGATTTTTCTGATGATGATGACAGTTTTGGTGACAATCTACAGGTGGCCATCACTTCACAGACTGGGACTTCTGTGGTGCCCCCTACACCAAACTGGCTTTCTCAGGATATGCAAGGAAGAATCACCTTGGATACTGTAATTACTAGGCAGTACAATGAGGCCTATCTGGCTTATGAGTCTTCAAATGCCAATGACAAGAAATTCTACAAGGCTGTTATGGATTCACTGGAAATCCAAAGACAACAGATGATGCAGACAAGGATTGAAGCTAGAGAAATCAAGGACTCAATTAGCAATCTTAAGGATGCTACTGACAGGAGGCTAGATGAAAAGCTTCCTCTTCTCACTGTGTCTAAGATGAATAGGTTTTTCTCTAAGGAACCTGAGGTGGCTACCTCCTTGAAGACTCTCTCTTCTAGAGTGGACAAGGTGGAAGCTACTTTATCTCAGATGCAAAAGGAACAGGAGAAGCAAACACAACTTTTAGCCCAACTAGTGGCAGCTCAAGGACTCCCAGTCATTTCTTTTGATGATAACAAAAAGGGGGAGAAAACTAAGGAGCTAGACATTCAAATCACAAAGGTTATGGTCCCAGCCATTTCCCTACCAAAGGAGCCATTAGCAATGAGGGAGTCAGGAAAGGCTAAACTGGATGGCATTGACCTGATTCAGCAAGCATCTATGAAGCTACAACTTGCTGAACAAATAAAAGACCACTGGTCCAGCATAGATGCAAGAGTCAAGAAGATAGCTGAATCTTCAAAGAATTCAAATCCATCAACGAATCAAGCTTCTTCTACAGCACCATCAACGGATGCCATGGTTTTAGTGTCAACGGAATGAGAGCCACAGACCAATTCTTTCTATAAGGTAGAGCCCCTTCTACAAAGAGTCACTCAAGGTCCAAGGAAGGAAAAAGGACAAACTTCATGCATTAGGGATGTGGAACAAGCTACATTTCAAAGAAGCTTATCTCCCAAGTCCCCTGCTAAACCAAAGGGCAAAAACATAGCAAGGATTTTCTATCCTGCACCTTATCCAGATGAGCTCAAGGTTCTTGGACTACTTATCACAAAATTCAAAGAAAGCAATGATCCTGAGATAAGGAAGCAAAGGACAATTATCTACAGGAATGGACAAGAAATCTGTGTTTGGGCTGGTCACCCAAACTTTGCTGAAGCTAAGGCTGAAGAGTCAGAAAGAACAGCAATGCAAGCACTTGCAGTTGCTCAATCTCTTGATGAAGAAGAAAGACAACTAGAAGAAAAAGCCAGAGAGGAAATGAGTACAAAGAAGAGCATAAGGCAACCAAAGGCAAGAGCTAGGAGAAACATAGCCTTTGAGAATGATGACTCTCAGAGTATTGCAACAGACTCTTCTGTACCTATTACACCTCCAACAATTCCTGATCCAGTTTCAGAGGTAAAGTTAGCCTGTGATCCTAAACATCCTGTGAATTTCCATGATCAGGCAATTGAGCCAAAGGGAGAGCCAATTGAGTTTGATGAGGCCAAATTTCCAAAATTCCTCTTTGAAATGGATCCAAAGAAGAAATCTAAGCAGAGGGCTGCCAAGGCTAAGCCAATTCTTGTAAGGAGACCACAAGCTGAGAAACCCCCTACCAACCCAGAAGACTTCATCTACATTGCTGATATCAGGGAGGAGTCTGACCTACATATCAATCTTGATGACCTGGTTGAAGTGAGAGGAATAGCATCTTCTTACAAACTACCAGAGAGATTGGTGTTTGTCTACAAGGGTAGGAGAGAACAGGTTTGGCCTCTACACAGAATTCTGGGAGAAGACTATCAGACACTGCTATCTGTGTTTAAATGTCTGAAGAAAGATTTTGGTTTTACCAAAACAGCCAAGTCTGAGGTTGTCTCCAAAATTTGCCAAATCAAAGCTAGCTGGAACAAGCCTGGTGCACTTCCCAGAGTATTGAAGGTCCCTCAAACTGGAAAGAAAATTCATCTCCTACCTTTTTGGATGATGGAATTCAGAGATAAGGACAACTGTAGAAGATTCTTCAGAATAGAAGACCAACTGGAGAAGACATCCAATGAAACTCTAAGATTAATGCAATCCAAGTTGGGGAATCAAGATGAAGAAGAGAAGATTTTCTACAGAAGACTTCAAGCTCAGATAGAGGAAAACAATGCAAGAAAAGGGAAGAAAACAAGACCACAGAGGCAAAGATGAAAAATCTGCACAGACTAGAGGAGCAACTCTGTGTACTTGTTTTGTAAGATTCTCTACTTTGCATTTCAATTAAATTCAATGAAGCTCAATGCAATTTCTATTTTTATCATGTGTAATTTGACTGAGTGTTTTTGTTATCATCAAGGCTCTTGATTTATGGCTGTTATTCTATCAGTTATAAATTGGGGGAGATTGTTAGGAATATGTTATTCTTGATGATAATTATAAAACACTTAGTAGATTTTGTATTAAGTCATTTTTGTAACTGTCAACGAAATGGCATGCTTTGCAGCATTTCGTTGACAGGAAGCTCATCAA
The DNA here is from genome assembly GCA_030848705.1 of Heracleum sosnowskyi. NCBI lineage: Eukaryota > Viridiplantae > Streptophyta > Magnoliopsida > Apiales > Apiaceae > Heracleum > Heracleum sosnowskyi. The sequence goes on along the minus strand of CM061243.1, from coordinate 108,331,572 downwards.
CGAAATGAGTGATGTAGCAATTGCACTGTACAATACTTCTAGTTTGATATGCATTTCGTTGTAGGTATTAGATAGGTTTTCTAAGTCATGTTAACTAAGTAATAGATAGGCAAAATAGGTTGGTTAATTGTAAATATATTATGCCTGGTAATTTTGCCTAAGTGAAGACATGTCAACGGTATGAAGATTACTCTGTCAACGGTATGAAGTTTACTCATCAACGAAACGAAGATTACCCATCAACGAAACGAAAAATAAAGCTATCAACGAAACACATCTCTCTACTATCAACGAATCATTATTGCTTTTCTGAATAGTTGACAAAGTGATAGTGACAGTTATCTGACATATCAAAAGGAGATATGGAAGTGTACTGTGCATTGGAAGCCATCAAAATGGACATAGGGAATAAGGAAACATTCCAATTTCCAATCTGGTTTTTGAGTGGGATCACTATAAGCTTGAAGACAGAAGACAAAGATCTCCAAGGACCATTGGACAAAAGGGATGAAAAGCAAGCTACTAGCGGTTACCTTTAGTGTACTTTAGTGTAGCCAAAAATAGCATTGTAAACTTAGGAATATATATAACCAAGTGTAGCAGTTAAAATAGATGTAAGAGAAGAAAAACAAATAGATTGTATTAGCTATCTTTAATAGCATACTTCTCTACATTCTTGTAACTGAGCAGCTGTGTACACTTTGTATCACAGATTATTTCCGCAATAAAAACACTTCAGTTGGATCATCAAACAATCCAACTGAAATTATTTAAGTGCTTGTTTTTTTATTTTATAAGTTCAGTTTTATTTCGAAAGCTGTTTTTAAGTTTGAGAAATATCTAGAATTGTATTCAACCCCCCCCCCCCCCCCCCCTCTACAATTCGGTTAGGTCATTTGGGATTAACAGTGTTCCTTGTGATAGGTTTGAATAAGCTCAGAGGAGTTTCTATAGCTTCTTATCTTTAATTCATTTTCAGCAATTTGTTCCGTAAGAGCTATTTCTATCTGTTCAGCACAAACCACTTTGTTCTTCAGATACTCAACCTCCTTTTTCAAACCATCAAGGTTCACAACCATTAATTCAAGTTCCTCATTCTTTTCTGTAAGCTCAAGATTTTTAGTAGTTAGCATATCAATTTCTTCATTTGCAACTAACATGCTAGTATGAATGTTAACATGCTAGTATGAATGTTAAACATCTAGTATTGAAAGTCTGAGGAAGCTGAGGAGAAAAATGATTGACTTGTTATTAGAAAAAGATGATAAGTTGATGAAGAAGTTTCTTCAGAAGAACATGGGGTTCATAAGAGTGTCTGATTATGAAGGATATCTAAAGCAAAATTCTTATATTAAACCTACGAGCATTTGATTGAAGTTTTGGCATCATTAAAACCAGAGAATTTATGCTTTATTTCAGAAAGTATAAATTGGGGGAGATTGTTGGAAAATGATGATTTAATGAATGCGTCAGGATTGAATAACATCAGTACTTGGAGCATCAGGAGCTGACGTCTGATGATGTCATCATCAGTGGCAGGACAAGTCAAAAGATATTGATTGATACTATTCCGTGATTTCAGGAAAGGATTGATTTGTAGAAGATATACTTCATCGAAGCTGTTACAGAAGATAAGCGACAAGAAGATCAATCTAATTTAATGTAGATTATCTTATGTAACAGAATGTGTAGCTGTGTGCATATATAAACACATGATAGGTTTTATGAGAGTAATAGCTTTTACACGAGTATTTTTGTAAACCTAGCAGCTCTTAAGAACTCATAGTTTCTTGAGAGAGTTTGTATCAGTTTTTATAAAGGTTAATAAAAGCTGATATTGATTGTTTTATATTTGTTTATTCGATTATTTCATACGATTATATTCAACCCCCTTCTATAATCGATATCTACGACCTAACACAATCAACTTAGCTCCGGCTCAAAATCGCCCTCTATAATAAGTATTTTTATCAGAAAAATTTATATGCGATACTTTGGTACGAGTTTTATTATTAGTTTGAGAAAATTCAAAAAATTAATATATTTTTTATAATATAAATGACTGAAATTTAAGACGGTAAGTTAGTATTAGAATTTTTATTATTACTTTTATTAATATATTTGTTTATATTTATTTATTATAATGGATATCACCCTGAGAAAAAAATATTACATAAATCAAATATATAAAATATGTTAATATATAGTTTATTTTGTTGATTATGTGCATTTAATTTGTATAGTATTTTATATATTATGTTTACTAATTAATTTATATAATTAATTATACAATACATATTATGTTTACTAATTTATATAACGTTATAGATATTTTAAGATTTATGAAAATATATTATAAGTTTGTCATGCAACTTAATAGACTTCTTCATATTTAGGAGAATCGCTAAATGGCCTGAAATCGTCTGAATCAAATTTTTATTTTTTTAAGAGCTCTTCTAATTGAAATATTAAAAATCAAATTTGCTTTTTTCATGTACTATTTTTTAGGTAAGTCTTTAATTATAAAAGACATATATCTAAAATTTTGTTATCTATATATTTTTAACATAATCAAATTCAAAGTCAAATCCAAACTCTTTCAAATTTAAAAATTTTATTCATACTCAAATCTAAATTTTTGGGTTCGGCAAAATTCAATCGATCAAAACGCTAGAGTACATGTCAGATCAGATTATTTGGTTGTGTTTTACATATATTTATGCAAAGAACAAGATGGGAGATAATATTTTATTTTAAAATAAAATTTTAATTATAACATTTAGTTAATGTTTGTCTACGTATATTTTAAATGGGTGTAGGTCCTGGAACACACCTGACACAAATTAGTACATGTGAAAGAAAGTATGTAATAATTTAATTTATTATTTATGCATATTTAATTTGTACAATAAATATTATTTTCACTATTTTATATAATGTATACTTTTTAATTTCTCATTTTTTTTCCTTAAATAATTTATACTTTAAGATTTTAAAAATTATATTATACGGCCGCCGCGAAGCGTGGCTTAGTCAACTAGTACTTATATAAAGGAGAAGTCGGGGGCGATGAGGTGGCGACACTCAAATCGTTTCGATCGATTTTTCTAATTTTCTCCAAATTTTGAATTAGGATTATTAAATATTCAAAATTATCTCAATTGCCTTTAAAATCTTTACTAATGGAGGAAACTACATATACTTTAATATTCTTACCTTTAAAATATTTATTAGTGGAGGAAACAAAATATACAATTTTAATATTCTCCTAAATTTTTTATTAGAAAATATTTCCATTGCTTTTTATATCTTTACTCATAGAGAAAACGAAACAAAATATACAATTTTAATATTCTTGTTTTAAAATCTTTAATAATGGAGGAAACTATATATACAATTTTTAATATTCTCCTAATTTTTTTATTTATGAATATTTTTACTAACATACGAAAGTGAATATATTATTTTAATATTTTCCTGAATTTTCTATTTAAGTCAAGCTTAAAAAATTAGAAAACATCTAATTTACCTTTTAAAGACTTACTAACGGAGGAAACTAAACACTCTATATTAATATTCTTCTAAACTTTCTCTTCAAGTAAGTTAATAACTTTTAAAAATTAGAAAAAATCTCAATTAGACTTGCTAATGGAGAAAACTAGACATTTTATTTTAATATTATTCTAAACGTTCTCTTCAAGTCAAAAATAAAATTTTCTTTTTTTTAAAAAATTCCTTGCCTTTTAAAAATTTGCTAACATAGGGAACTAAACGTTCTTTTTTATTATTTTCCAAAACTTTCTTTTACAAGTCAAAAATTAATAAATCTATTTGAGATAAAAAAATTTCCTTCAATAAAACTATACTGTAGATATTCAAATCAAAATCTCTCATTTCATAACGTTTTAAATATTGCACAACAAGTCAAAAAAAAGTATCACGTCTATATTAGATTAAAACCTTATCTTAATTGTATTAAGAAAGTAATTTGAGAAAACATTATCTTATATGTAGTAAAGACAATCACAAGCTAAAAAAGGTATGAGAGAGTACTGAAAAGAGAACAGCCAGCAAAAGATTAAAATGCCAAATGTTAATATCCAATACAAGTGCTCCTGGCAAAGATGCCAGAAATCAACCTTATATAGTCCCTACTAGTACTATGACAGCTAAGAGCAAACAATCCTATCCGTTACTAACAAACTGTAGTGACCATAACAATAACTGATGAGTCACTGCAGAATATTCCATAAGGGAGGACCACATTATTAACCTAGGATAAATAGAAAAAAGCATCATTCTCACTATTAATCCCCCTCAAGATGGAATGGAAGTACACAGCTTGTTCAGTATGTCTGCCAATTGTCTGTGAGATGGAATATATTGAGTGGTGAGTGAGCCCGCTTGAATCTTGTCACGAACAAAATGGCAATCGATCTCAATATGCTTTGTTCTTTCATGCATCACGGGATTAGCAGCAATGGAGATAGTAGCCTGGTTGTCACACTTAAGTATAGCTGGAGGCAAATTGTGCAGTCACATGTCTTTAAATAGAGTAGAGAGCCAAGTGATTTCACAGGAAGTTAGAGCCATTGCTCTGTACTCTACCTTAGCCGTGGAGCGAGCAACAATAGACTGCTTCTTGGCTTTCCAAGAAACAGGTGAATCACCCAGTAAGACACAGAAGCCAGATGTTGATCTTCGAGTTGTAGGAAAACTAGCCCAATCACTATCACAGTAGGCAGTGATTTTGGCTGCAGAACTAGAGGCAAATAAGACACCTTGTGCTGGTTTTTTAAGCAAATATCTCAACAGTCGTTTTGCTTCCTGTAAGTGCACTATGGTTGGTTTTTTCATACACTGTGCTAGGATGTGAACAACAAAGGTGATGTCTGGTCGTGTGATGGTTAAATAGATCAATCTACCAAGCAACCTCTGATAGACCTGAGGTTCAGAAAGAAGTTCACCTTTATCAGGGGTGAGCTTGAGATGGATATCAAGGGGCAAGTTGAGAGGTTTAGCTTGAAGTAGATTATACTCTTCTAGGAGGTCCAGAGTATACTTTTGCTGTGAGACAAAGAAGCCAGCATCTGATCTGTGAACTTCAAGACCAAGGAAGTAATGCAAATTTCCCAAATCCTTCATGTGAAATACACTTGACAACATTGTTTTTAGGGAAGTAATGGAATCAATACAGTTACCAGAAATTAACAAGTCATCTACGTATATAAAAACAAGAGTGATAGACTTGCTAGTTGTTAGAGTTAACAAACTGTAATCAGCTTTAGATTGCTGATACTCAAGACTTTTAAGAGTAGATGACAACTTACTGAACCAATTACGAGGGGCCTGCTTCAATCCTTACAGACTTTTTTTCAATTTGCACACCAGATTTTCATTAACAAGAGGCTATGACAGTGCATTTGTTGTAGTGATCCTACTTCCAATTCCAGTGTAGCCCCTTGGAAGTTTCATGTACACAGTTTCTGTCAAGTCTTCATGCAGGAAGGCGTTCGTAACATCCATCTGTATAGCATGCCAGTTGTACATTACAGCCACAACAAGTAGTGCCCTTACTGTGGTCATTTTTGCCACAGGGGCAAATGTTTCCCCATAATCAATTCCAAACACTTGTCTGCACCCCAAGATTACCAATCTTGATTTGTATCTGTCAATGGAACCATCTGGATGATATTTAGTTTTATACAACCACTTACATCCGATGGCTTTCTTTCCAGGTGGCAAGGTTGTAATTTCCCAGGTGTCATTCTTTTCCAATGCTACAAGTTCACTGTTCATTGCATCAATCCAATGCTGACATTCAACAGTCTTCTTATAAGATGTAGGATCAGTATTAGAAGCAAGTGTGCTCAGGAAGCAATGAAACTGTGGTTGAACATGTTGTGTGACTACTTGATTAACTGTATAATCAGTCAACCATGATGGTTGTTTTGACATTCTGGTAGACCTTCTCAATACAACTTCACTGTCTTCTTGTTCTGACTGAGTTTGATCTCCCCCTGTGTCAAATTCTTCATTCTCAGTATCTAACCTGTAAACTTCATCATCATCACAATATGAGGAAGAATTAGGAACAACTATAGGAAGAGGAGTCATGTAGGTTTTTCTGCAGCAAAGATTGAGAGAAAAGACAGTCTCACAGAACTTGACATCTCTGGAAATGAAGACATTCTTTCACTACATTCATCAACCTGTAACCCTTTGTAGCTGGTGGATAGCCAAGGAATACACATGCCACTCCTCTTGGTGCAAATTTGTCTGTAGTGTGAACATCATTTGAGGAAAAAGCCAAACATCCAAACACCTTTATATTGTCATAATCAACAGGTTCACCAAATAATGTTTCATATGGAGTCTTATTGTTTAGTACAGAACTTGGCAATCTATTCAGTAAATATGCAGCTGTCAAAACACAATCTCCCCAATACTGCAAAGCCAACCCTGCTTGAAATCTCAATGCTCTTGCAATCTCCAAAATACTTCTGTGTTTTCTTTCAACTCTGGCATTCCGTTGAGGCCTGGAAACACATGTTTTTTGATGTACTATGCCATGCAGATTATAAAACAATTTTCAAGAGGAGTCAGATAACTCTACTACATTATCAGACCTGATCATCTTTATTTTCTTGTTGAAGTGAGTACTGACATAGTTATGAAAGGATTTAAGAACATCCAAAGCATCATTCTTTAACTGCATAAGATAGATCCAAGTCATCCTGGTATTGTCATCCACCACAGTAAGAAAGTACTTGTATTTTCCTCTTGTGCAAACTTTATAAGGGCCCCAAGTATCAATATGAATTAGATCAAATGAATCTTTGGATTTAGAAATACTGACTGGAAATGGCAACTTTGTGAATTTTGCCAAAGGACGGGTGAGACCAATTTGATCAGTATTCAGTACAAATGGTTTTACTTCAGGGACGTACTTCATTTTTGAGATTGGGGCATGGCCCAATCTGTGGTGCCAAAGATTGTACATATCTGAAGAGTTAGTTGCACCAGTAAAAACATCATGATTTGAAGTATCAATGTAGTATAGACCCCCTTTGGCATGTCAAAGTAATATCACCTCTTTTGTTGTAGTGTCAGAAATAACACAGGATTGAGGAAGAAAATTAATAGTATAATCAAATTCCTTGGTTAGTTTCTGCACAGAAATGAGATTATGTTTGAATTTTGGGACAAACAACACATTACTGAGCTTCATATTGGGCAGAAAAACATCACCAATATGTGAAATTTCTGCAACATCTCTAGTTGGAAGGTGAATTGTAACCTTTGATGAAGCAGGTCTCACATTAGTTAACAGTTCCAGGGCACAAGTCATATGATCTGTGGCCCCTGAATCTAGGATCCAATCAGTAGTTGCAGTATCTACCATACCAGAGAAGCATGTGATCATACCAGAAAAACAATTATCAAGCTCATCATCAGTTTCAGATCCTCTCACATTTTTTAACAATTGAGCAGGCATCAATTTCATTATATGTTCTAGTTGTTGAGGTCTTAGCAGAGAGTCACCATTATCTAGTTGATCATTATTACCAAGAGCTACATTAGCCATTTTCTGAGCACCTCCATTTCTGTTTGAATTATTCGATCTTGTAGCGCCCCCTCTTCCCCCAGGTTTTCTATACTTAGGGTGCCATCTAGGGTACCCAATAATATTCCAACATCTATCATTGGTGTGACCTTTACCATTGCAAATAATGCAAACATATTTATTATCCTAATTGTTTTTACTAAACATAGCAGAAGCATCAAACATAGAAGAGTCATTTGAGGTCAAAACAACTCTTTAAGATTCTTCCTGTTGAATAGCAGCACATGCCATTTCAACAGCCGAAAGAGGAGACAACATAAGCAATTGGCTTCTTTGAGCACTATATTTATCATTCAAACCATTCAAGAACTGAAACAATCTAGATTCGGCTTTGTGCACCTCTATGGCTCTTAAAAGAACAGTTACTTCAGCAGTAGGTGTAGGTACAACAGGTAATAAATTCATAGAATCTAATTCCTCCCACAGAGTGCTCAAATGAGTAAAATACTCAGCTACAGAGAGACTATTCTGATTTAACTCATACAAGTCCCTATTCAATTTATACTTTCTTGATCCATTAGTGAGGGAGAACCTTTTTTCCAGTTGGGACCAGAGTTCACTAGCAGTACTAATAAACAAGATAGATTTCTTAATATTCTCACACACACAGTTATGGAGTCAGGAAATTATCAGATTGTTGCAAGTATCCCACTGTAAAGCTTCAGTTTGATCTGTAGGGTTCTTGATGACAGTGCCTTCCACAAATCCTAACTTGCGTTTGGAAGAAAGTTGAATCTCAAATGAACGTTTCCATATCCTGAAATCACCAGCACCTTCAAGTTTTGGAACACTTACAGACAGGGGACCATCAGATGGATGTATAAACAGAGGATTTTGCATATCAGCAAACGAAAAGCGACCACCGGTTGCCATTAAAACCAACAGATCTAAGAAAATCTTAAATAAAAATCAAAACTTTAAGACTTGTCTGCACATATATCTGAAAAACACAAAACAACGAGCACTGTATATTATTAGATATAACCAAACTCTAAAGCAAACAAACAAATGACAAGCTCAGACACTCCATACCAGCTTTGATACCATAAAGATAATCACAAGCTAAAAAAGGTATGAGAGAGTAATGAAAAGAGCCAGCAAAAGCTTAAAATGCCAAATGTTAATATCCAATACAAGTGCTCCCGGCAAAGATGCCATAAATCAACCTTATATAGTCCCTACTAGTACTATGACGGCTAACAGCAAACAATCCTATCCGTTACTAACAAAGTGTAGTGACCATAACAATAACTGATGAGTCATTGCAGAATATTCCATAAGGGAGGACCACATTATTAACCTAGAGGATAGATAGAAAAAAACATCATTCTCACTATTATGTACATCTACAAACTCTTAAATCGTATTTTACAAAAAAAAATATTCAATGTTCTAAAGAGCTACTCCTAATCTTGTGTGTACGTGATTATGTTTTTTCATTATATATTCAACTAATTATGTTTTTTTGTAGGATAGCATAGTGGCATTGGCATGGAGAAGGTGATGAAAATCCAACCAACACAAAATCAACACACAGTTAAGCCTGCCTGTTTGGCTATCAGCTTATTTATAAGCTTATAGCTTATAAACTCATTTCAGCTTATGGGGAGTGTTTGCCAAAATAAGTGAAACCAACTTATGGCTACTTAAAATGGATAAGTTGAATGTTAAGAATCCTTAACATTCAACTTATAACTTATAACTTATTCTCGATACACGCAATATATAATATCCTTCAAATCTTCAAAACCATATATCTTTTGATCCGTTCATTAAAAAATTGATATGTATATATCAAATTTCTCTACTCATCGAGATCTATCCATTGATATCCATTTATATATATTAAAAAATAAATATTTTAAAAATAATAAAAAAAAGTTAACTTATAAGTTCTGATTTACCCAAACACTCTACTGCTTATAAGTTCTGATTTACCAAACACTCTAGGGATTTATAAGCTCAGCTCTACTTATCACTTATAAAGCACTTACTCATTTTAAGTTATAAGTCAACTTATTCTTGATACCCCAAACGCTCACTTAATAATAAGTTAGACCTATAATTTTGACACCAAAAAAAGAATTACTTTATAGAGTATTATTTTCTAGAACTAACATGTTTTTTCAAATATTTGTTAGAGTAATGCGCGGTATTTCCAAAAAATTTCTCAAATGACTTGACAAGTGAATTTGTGAGCGATATGTTTTATTATAAAAAGATTTAAAATTAATTTTGAGATATTTTTTGAGCCTCTAAATTTTGCCCTTTATTATTTATCTCGGCATAAAAAGTTACTTTTCTACTTTCTGATATCTATAGTAAAGTTCGTATTTATATAAAGACCAGTAGACCACAGAGACTGAAGATAATAAATACTCCCTCCGTCCCTCTGCTCGAAAAAGAAAAAAATTGTAGAGAGTTTTAAAATACGTGTCAAGCAATGTAAAAAAATGAGACGAACGGAGTAATCTCGATTCAGGACTTCAGGTCACATAAGGAAATGATTGACTGGCTTTCGAGCGGGTCAATGTAGATTATTATGCAGTACATAAAATAATTGTTACTGCAACTTGTTAATATATATAATTGACATCACTTCTTTCCTTGTTCTTTCTTTCTTCCAATGGTACTTTCTCTTATATAAGCATTCATCATTCATTGAGTGTGTACATACATTTTCATGCAGCTAGCTTTGTAGCCGAGGAGAAAGAGGAAGAACCCGAAAAGGAGAAAAAGTTTTTTTTTACCTTAAAAGAAGAAGAAAAGAGATCTCTCATTTTGTTACAATGGCATCCAGGAAACATAAGTTCAAGCATTCAGGACCTACAAGCCTAACTGCAGCTAACTGGTAGATGATCAAAACGCAAAATATTATTCTACATCATTTATTATTAGTGTTTTAATTAGTAGTGTAGAATGTTCCATCTGATTAATTTGTTACTTCAACTGCATATACTCCTTTGTCCAACAGATTGTTATATCCCACCCAATTGTTAGCAATTTCTAAAATAATATTTTTTTTTACTAATTTTAGTAGATTCCACCAACTTATCCATTTTTTTAACATTTCTTGATCTTCGTGTGCTGCATCCAAATGTTAACGATTGGATGAGATAGATGACTATATACTAATATAAGGTTGCATGTACGATTTTGAAGGAATAACACACAGCACAGAAGATCCATTGCTGCATGCTTGGTTCAAGGCGTCTACGTTCTAGAAGAAGATCGCCAACACCATTTAAAAGGCCACCGTGCTCTAGCACCTCCATGGTGGAATTCTTTCAATTTCGAATTACTACCCCAACTGCTCATAGATGACTCCGATTCCTCAATATTCGGAGCTATCTACAAGTTTGAATCCCCACTGAACACATCATGCAAATACGTAGTTGCATTTCGAGGTACCCTAATCAAATGGCGCACAGTAAAACAAGACATTAAACTGGATTTGCACTACGTATTCTCTCAGTATAAACTTCAAAACAGTTCCCGAGTTGCAAAGGCATTAAAAGCTGTGAAAAAACTAGTTGATGATGCTGGTGCTGCAAATGTATGGATAGCAGGACATTCTTTGGGTTCACTTATTGCATTATTAGTGGGCCGAAACATGGTAAAAATGGGATTTCTCGTGGAAGCATATCTTTTCAATCCACCATTCAGTTCACTCTCAATACCCCTGGAGCGAATTATCAAGAACAAGATATTAAAGTTCGGGGCCCGAATCATTGGAGATATAATCAGGGCTGGATTATCCTTAGGCCTATTGGGGCACCAGGCGTCGCAAGTAGATAATCCATTTATCAAGTTATCAGGCTGGACTCCGCACCTATTTGTGAATCCGAAGGATCTAATATGTTCCCAGTATATTCCTTACTTTGAGCAAAGAAAGACAATGGTGATTATAGGTGGTTCTACAATTGGAAAAATGGGAACCCAAATCTCTGTGACGAGTATAATTACATCACTTTCACTGGCTACAGAACCATATCATCTTCTTCCAACTGCTTATCTTGTGACAAATTTGGATAAGACCCAAAAGACTAAGAAATCCCATAGATTGGCGCAGTGGTGGTCCGACAGTTTCATTGGGGAGCCTGAGTTGCAAAATTTGTAGCCGACTGTAATATGATTATGTTACAGTGCTGTATTGTTTGTCGTTTTTTTTTTGTTTTTTTTCCTGCTAAGCGTTTTTCGTTTCTTTTTTCAATAGTTACAAACGTTGTCGTTTTTTTGTGAATAATGATTACCATGTTGATATGTTTATTTAAATTGAAAGTTACGTGCAATACATAATTTTTGTTAATATTTTTTGGTGACACACAATTTTAAAGAAAATAAAAGATAAATGCATAGAATGATACTCCATATTAGAGCATTGCGAGTTCATTGGAGCTTGTAGACCTGAACTATCATAATGTGATTTGAGTTGCAAATCAATTAAATCATCATCAAAGGACGAGAGATAGTTTGTTTATCCAAATTAATGTTGGTAGTGTATATACATTATTATGTATGCGCATTAACAAACATTATCTTTCAATTTATAGTATCTTTCTATCTATTTATCAATCAAAAAAACATGCCATTCGATAAACTTTGATTTTTGAAAACATCAATAGTAAAAAGTTTTTGAGAAAATATTTCTTGTACGCTTTTCTTTTCATGTAGTTAAATATAGGGGTCTACGGTCTCCGTTCAAAAACAATTTCCAAAGTTATACGTACAAACTAGTTATCATCTACATTTCCTTTCAAAAAAAAAACTATATATATAGCAAATGTTGATTGGAGTTCTGATGAATTTTTGGTCTAGTTTTACTGTTGTCTAATTTTTGGTCTTGTGAAAGACAAGAGTAATTAGTAATATTATGTTTCTTTTAAACATGCATTTAATCCGCTAATGATCGGAAAATCAAATTCATCTATCCGAAAATTATGTGAATCGGAAAGTACTAGCTCATTTGAGTTGCAAATCAATTCAATCATCGAAAGTGAGACATTTTATGTAAATGTTGATAAGTGTAAAATTCTACATATATTACTCGCAAACTCTCTTCTTGTGATTGTTAAATTTATGATTTATTTCGTGAACGAATTATAATATTATATCTCTAGCATATGAACTGTATTTGTTTGTTCACACCGTTTAATTTATAATAAATATATTTTATGCATATAAAATTATTGACAACACAAAATTATGCATCTATTCTAATGTCCTTTGGTTATTTAATGGTTTAAACTTCATGCATCTACAACAAAATCGCAAAACAGAACAGAAACAAACCCTAAAATGGTAAAGCTGCAGTAATCAGAGTCTGCAGTAAACAGGGATAATTAGTAGAGTTTGTGTCTGTAGTTGGATAATTTTCGGATGGCACTTGTATTCCAAGAAGTGGAGGCACAAGGGAATCGTTGACTTAATCAAGCTAGTGGTTGACATTAATAAAAAGTGCTACACGCCTACCCCAAACATAATAAAATTAAAATTTAACTAGTAGAGGAAAAGAATATTTACAAATACAAAATGACAAAATCAAGCAACACGCACCGACCACGGAGAGGGCGGAAATTTTAGTTTATCAAAATTTGAATGTAAATATAATAAACAAGTGATCACTTTGATTTGATCAAGTCAGTGTAGTCTATTATGCACAGAGTCAATATATACTTGTACATATTTAAAAGGGGTCTACAACAATCTGTAGCAAACCGTACCGCGGAAAGTTTTCGCGATACGTGTACAGTAGGGTTTCAGGTGTGCATACATGGGGAGCCCATCATTTTCACGTACTTTCTGCGGCACGATTTGCTACAACAATCGTTTGTTGTGGACCATTCTGTTGGGCTTGGGCTTAATCTAAACATTGTTTTATTTGTTTTAATAAGTCAGCTGTGTTGTGCGTATTAACAGCACTTAGAATAGGTCGTAGGTGTTGGAGAGTAGTGGAGAAATAATAGGAGTGGTTCCTATTTTGTAGTAGTCATTCAGTAGTAGGAAGTTTTCTATTATAAGTATTAGTTCTCAATGTACTAGGAATGTGTCTTTAGTATTTCACTTTCATTTGGTTTCCATATATAAAACGAGTATTTACTCATAGCTTGTGTCCTTTGTTATTTAAGTTTGTCTACAATCTGGTATCAGAGCTATGATCTGTTGATAGCCCAACATTTTCAGTATAATGTCGACGGAGTCCAGCAAGAGCAAGGAAAGCTCGTTTGGTCTGAGTTACCCGATGTTAACGAAGTTTAACTACACAGCGTGGGCATTGAAAATGAAAGTCTTCATGCAAGCCCATGGTGTGTGGGAAGCCATCGAATCTACAAAGGAGAAAAGAGTTGTTGAAGGAAAAGCAGATAAACGAGCATTGGCTGTCATCTATCAAGGAATACCTGAAGAGCTGTTGTTGTCAATCGCGGAGAAGAAAACCGCTAAGGAAGCGTGGGAGGCTATCAAAACGATGTGCTTAAGTACTGACAAAGTGTAGAAAGCAAGAGCTCAAACACTAAAGGGAGAATTTGAGGCGTTGAACATGAGGGAGACAGAGCCGTTGGATGAGTTATATATGAAACTAAATGGCTTGGTTACTAATATCCGAGCTTTAGGGGAGAAAGTGGAGGAGACATACATGGTAAAGAAGCTACTGAGAGCAGTTCCCTCTAAGTTTCTGCAAAATTGCCTCAGCCATTGAGCAGTTTGGGAATCTTGAGGAGATGTCTGTAGAAGAGGTAATAGGTTCACTCAAAGCCCATGAGGAAAGGCTACGGGGACAGACTGAGGTGAATGAGAGGAAACTTCTACTAACAGAGGAAGAATGAAGGAAGAGGGAGAGTGTTGAGGGACACCTTCTTCTCACACGAGACGAGTGGCTTAAGAAGACTAGCAATCGTGGCAGAGACACAAGTCGCGGTGGACGTGACAAAAGTAAGGTCAGGTGTTTCAACTGCAGTGCATATGGGCACTATGCAGCTGAATGTCGAAAGCCATGAAGAGAGAAAGAGCAAAGGCCTGAAGCCAATTTAACGCAAATATCTGAGGACGAACCTGCGTTATTGTTCCTGGAACCCGGAGTCAAGGAAGAGAAGATGATGTTAATTAATGAAGAGTAGGTGGCGGCAACAGTGGATACTTCACGAAGCGTTGGAAAGGACTGTGATGTCTGGTACCTGGATAATGGAGCCAGTAATCACATGACTGGGGTACGATCAAAATTTCGAGACTTGGATGAAACAGTTGCAGGGCAAGTAAAGTTTGGAGATGGATTTGTGGTTGAAATCAAAGGAAAAGGATCCGTTGTATTCAAATGCAAGAATAGGGAAGAAAGAACTCTAAAAGGTCTGTATTTCATCCCTAATCTGTGCAACAATATAATAAGCCTGGGGCAGTTATCTGAGGAGGGAAATAGAGTTATCTTGGATGGAGATTTTCTGTGGGTGTATGAAAATGGAGGAAAGTTGTTGATAAAGGTGCAAAAATCAGCGAACCGCTTATATAAGATCTCTATCAAACAAGAGACTGGGACGTGCTTCTTGACGAAGGCAGAGGAAAGAACACAATTGTGGCACTCAAGACTGGGACATGTAAGTTATTCAGCAATGCAACTCATGTCAACACACAAGATGGGTGAAGGGTTACTAGTGTTTGTCCAGCTTAAGGGAGTCTGTAATGGGTGCTTAGTGTCAAAGCAAGCACGAAGGCCATTCCCTACGCACTCTGAATTTACTGCAAAGAATACGCTCGATTTGATACACGGAGATGTATGTGGTCCTATAGCTCCCTCAACCCCAGCAGGTAACAGATACTTTTTCCTGTTAGTAGATGATTACAGTCGTATGATGTGGGCTTATATGATCAAGTCTAAAGATGAAGTTTTCAGTGTGTTTAAAAAATTTAAGGCCATTGTTGAAAAGAAAGTTGGTAGAGAAATACAAGTTTTTAGAACTGATAGAGGGGGGGAGTTTTGCTCGAGAGAATTCTTGTCGTATTGTGAAATTGCGGGAATTCAAAGACACTATATAGCCCCATACTCGCCGCAGCAAAACGGCATTATGGAGCGCAGAAACAGAACAGTGGTTGCCATGGCAAGGAGTATGTTGAATGAACGAGGTGTACCAGCAAAGCTGTGGGGAGAAGCCGTACGACATTCTATCTATATCCTGAACAAACTGCCCACTAGAGCTCTGTCGAAGATGACACCTCACGAGGTGTGGACGGGAAAGAAGCCAAAGTATGATTTCGTGAAAGTTTTTGGGTGTGTGTCGCATATGAAGGTGCCAAGTGTGCAACTTAAAAAACTCGATGATAGGAGTAAAATGGTTGTATATCTTGGAAAGGAACCAGGAACTAAAGCTTTTCATTTATATGACCCAAGTACTGGGGCTGTACAGGTGAGTCGAGATGTGGTGTTTGAGGAAGAACGGAGTTGGAACTAGACATACCAAGTATCTCAGGTCACGAATGGACCAACACATGTTACTGTGAACAATGGTCATTTCGAGTTTGATGAAAGTCACGAGACTGTGGAGGTTCAGGGTGCTACTCCATCAGAAACGTTGAGTGCTGGGAGCTCACAAGAGGAAGAATATGGGTCAGAAGGTTCGAGCAACCGTAGTGAAGCTCAAAAGTACAGGTTGCTGAGTGATATATACAATGAGACGGAAGAAATTGAGGCGGAGGATGAATTACTCCTTGTGGAAATTGAGGAACCTGCAACGTATGAACAAGCAGCCAAAGAGAAGGTCTGGAAGATAGCTATGCAGAATGAGATTGAGGCAATCGAAAGAAACAACACCTGGGAGTTAACACTGCTTCCACCTGGTCACAAAGCTATTGATCTAAAATGGGTTTATAAGGCAAAGAAGGATACTGCTGGAAGAATTGTGAAGCACAAAGCGAGACTCGTAGCAAAGGGATATGTGCAGAAATACAGAATTGATTATGAGGAAGTTCATCATCTTGATGTAAAATCAGCATTTCTGAATGGAGAATTGCAAGAAGTGGTGTATGTAGCTCAGTCAAAGGGATTTGTGAAAGCGGGGGAGGAGCACAAGGTGTATAGGTTATCAAAGGCACTGTATGGCCTTCGTCAAGCTCCTCGAGCATGGTATTCACGACTCAGCAAATATTTGGTTCAACTGGGTTTTACTAAGTGTCCTTACGAACACGCCGTTTACATGAAGCAGAAAGGAAGTGAAACTCTGATTGTGGGAGTTTACACTACGTCATAAGTGGTCATATGCAATGCTTTTTTACAGTTGCTATAGACCAAAAAAGCGTTGTATTAAGCTTGTTTTTCAAAAATGCAACACCAAATGGCCGTTGCATCCGCGGGCGTGGCCTTTGATATGTAATGCAACACTTTTGGTCAGCTACTGCAACGGAGAGAAAGTATTGCATTATAAGTATACTGCAACACCAAAATCAAGGAAATGCAACACCAATGACTGTTGCCTTAAACACAAGGCCAACTATCATGCCGCGTCAATAGTGGGGCCCACTAAAATGTCACGTCAGTAGTGGGGCATATGTGCCAGGTCAGTAGTGGGGCCCACATTCCATAATGCAACGCTTTTTATTGTCTTTTGAAACAGTAATTTTTTAATGCAACAGTATATTTACTAATGCAACACCATTAGATTCTATAATTCAATACCATTTTCTTGAAATGCAACATTAAATAAGGAAATGCAACACTTTAATAAAAAAATTGCAATATTAGTTTTGTACATGCATAAATACCATTCAAAACATTCAACATTACATCCAAAACATCCTAAAACCAATCCAAAACAACCAAGGCATCTAACAACATACTAAATACCTAACTTAATCACAAAAAAATTTAAATAATACAAATAATCTCGTCCCCAAAATCCCAGCATCGTGAAATATGTAGTATCCCAACATCGTGAAATGACCAATCCAGTCGAGAAGCACTTGGATGCCAACCTGAAACACATAGCGATATGAGATTAAGTTCAATCATAAGTTTATAATTAATAGAGAAAGAATATATAGGGATCCTATGAAGCATGATTGAACACTAATATAATAGTGGAACACCGAATGGATATGCAAAAATGATGGATAAAATATCAAGAAACGGAAAGAGACTTGTGTGAATAAAGGTGGTAGGGATGCTCACACAGTATTGCAGAATGGAACTCAAAAAGTATTGCAGAAGTGTGAGAAGAAGCTTTGATGGATAGCTTTTCATCACTCCACCCTGCACTCATTCCACAAATTACTTGCAGTATTTAGTAACTAAGCTTAGTAGTACTGTTTAATTATCAGCACAAAAGTGGGGTGCAGTGGTTTTGGTTGTTTCGAAAAAATTAAATTTTGTAACTAGTAAATGACAAAATTTAGAATTGTAATTGACTATTTATCAGTACATAATGTAGGTTCAGTGGTTCATTTGTACTAATACAATTATTCAATCACGTAGCCAATCATTTACATATTAATTTGCTTATTAATAAAGAGTATAAATTTATGATAACACATTATTTCCGTTCTCTCTAAGAGCATATAGAATCACTTAGTTTCCATTTTATATAATCCAACAAAACATTAAAAGTAAAACCAAAAAAAAAAAAAAAGGACAAACCTGAATTATTTTTAGCATAGAAATATATATCTTTCTCATTAGTGCTTGTTAACCAAGTATAGAAAGAAAAGAATTGATGCTTCATGAAAATAATTTATATTAAATTACTATAAAAAAAAGAGAGAATAATGCAGATAAAAATTCAAATCACCTGGAATACGATCCACAAACCCCAAAAGGTGTATCAGCTTCCACGTCTCCAGTCCACACACAGAAATGTGTTCATATATATATATATATATATATATATATATATATATATATATATATATATATTGTTAATAAGTGGTCAAGGGACAATATCATCAGTCACTGCTTGAAAAATAAAAATGCATGTTATCATAACTTTAATGCATGCCATTAAGGCTTGTGACTGAATGCTGCTTAGTGTTTGAACATTACACAGCAGACAGACAGATTGTGGTGGTATACTACCCTTGAATCGGATTTGATTATCATGAAACTCTAGCTTGTGCTTTGTTTAATTGGAAGGAATGTAACGAAATGTTGTGAGCAAAAGGTACTGGGAGAAGGCTAATAGTGAAAAAACATTTATATTTAGTACACAACATTTGTACTTGGAACGAAATATGTCCAAGAAATTTATATTTGGATTCATGTTACTGGAGAAAAACATCAGATCAAAATATATATATGGCCATTTGAGAATTTTAACAAAAAAGGTTTGAACGATTATAGCCTTATGCTTTACTTTATCTTATCAACACCAGGCAATTTTCTAGATTTTCACAAACCTATTTGCAGGATCAATTTCTAGGGCTTTCTATAGCTTAACTAAAACACCTATACAACACTTTTAACTCAGTTCAAACAAGTTTGCAAGTTCTACCTTCTCATAGCGCTTTGATGCCATAAATAATTTAGCAAGAATATATATGTCATACCATTTGATTCGTATAGTTAGCGCTTAGATGTTCTGATGAACAGGTGCAGGGGGTCAGAAACTTAGTGGACATTATTTTTGGTCACAAAAATTATTACCTTCAGTAAGTTGATCCCTTTCAGATGAAAAATCATGATACACAGTAAACTATGTTTCTGTAAGATGAAAAATGTGAGTAAAATTTCAAGAAATTGCAGCAAAATTCAGGATTAATCAAAATATACGACTCAAGTTACATTAAAATAGATCTAATTAAATGTGTTTGCTTAAGTTGAAGAATAAAATTTTAGCCACAACCAATGAGCCAAGTTGAAACGTGTTAATAACAGACCTGCATGAATTGGGAGGCACAGTTGGGGGTCTGATTGCAGTTATGTGGAAACCAGATTTTAAAAGATGCCTGTTCCATTATTGTAAAAAGTTAGGAATAAAAATTCTGGCAATAGCACATGACATAAAAGAAGATAAAGTAACCTGCTAGCTTTCAAGGCCTTCTCTTCACTACCCACAATAAGGGAAATAATTGGACTCGTAATAGGAATCCCGGTCAAGGCATGAAAATCTCGCACTCTGTTCCAGAGAGCAGTTCTACGCCATTTTTCCCTTCTTTCCACAAAAACAGCAGCTGCCATATAAATATATTAGCAAATGAAAATAAGTTGAACACAGATAGGTTTAGGATACACCCAATATTTTCCCACTTTTTTCTTGCTTCTAGTTCCTCCTCATAAGATGCGGGATCTTGGATTTAGGCAGAAACACTAACCGAAATTTAACAAAAACAAATAAAAAACATCGTAATATCAAATATGCACTGGCTTCTGAAATTTCATTAGTTGGGTAAATAACATCAAAGAGGCGAACTGGATTGACATCATTTACATAACTATATATAATGTTTATCCGAGCAGTATCCTCTAGGCCAAAAAAGAGTACAAGGAATTATTTAAAATCAATAAACTACATCAATATGCTACTATGCTATCAATTGTTCCATTAAGGTCGAAAAGATTACCACTTGCAGCGGCAGCAATTGGTACATGGGTAGAAGTTGAAAATATAAAAGCACGGCCCCTCGATTGGACAAGTTGCTTCCACCTTTTGCTGTTCATGTAACACTTATTAAAAAGAATGTATGCAGACAACAAGTAAATAAAGTGCAGAAATTACAAAGAGGATAAATAATTGGAAATTAGAGGATAAGATTACCATGTCTAAGCATCTTGAGGAGAGCGAGAGAAGAGATCTAGACTTGCTCCGATGAGTCAAGAGTCGACGCATCGGCCGGAGGGTGACTTAAAGCTCCTCCGGCGCCGGCGAACATTCTCCTGAAACCGCTTAGCCAAACAACCAATATCATCCCCACCCTTCTCCACACTCCCATCCAATCGCAGTGTATTCACCACATTCCCATCATTCTTCTTAAAAGGAGCCCTAATTGAATCCGATAATAAAAGCCCCAAAACTAAAACCCTAATTAAACCGGAGAAACCCCTAATTAAACTCTAATTACTAATAATATGAACGGAGAAATGTTTATCTAACCCTAATTTCTCATTGACGAGAGAGAGAGATGTGTTTATTCGAGAGAGAGTGTTTCGGGGAACGTGTTTTGGGGGAAGTTTTAAGGGGGAAAAAAGTTCGCCCAATATTTTCATCTCGGGAGTCGGGACAAGTTGTATAGTGGGCTGGTTATCATATATATTTTTATTTTTTATTTTTTTAATTTTGTTATTTTAAATTTATAAAATTTAATTAGAAAAAAAATAAGAATATGATAAATATTTATACAGAACAAATGTAAAAATAATTTTGATTTTAAAATATATTATTTTTCAAACTTTAAAGTAAAAAAAAGATTTAAATTTGAAGACATTGTATATATTTTGATAATATGTATATTTTTCATAATTCTAGAAATAATGTAGTATAATGCAACGCTTTTTAATGGTGTTGCACGTCATAACACTAGCATTCACTCTGCAACGGTGCATTCACATGAAATGCAATGCTTTTTTAGTAGTGTTGCAGAAGACCAAAACTAAGCATAGCTTTTGCAACGCTTTGCTTGCAACCCTCACAAAAAGCATTGCATATGAGCACTTATGGCGTAGTGTTATGTCGACGACTTGTTGATAACTGGAACAAGTATTACAGTCATTTGCGAGTTTAAGGAGCAGATGATGCAAGAGTTTGATATGAGTGATCTGGATAAGTTAGCATACTATATTGGCATTGAAGTTAAACAGGAGAATGGGTGTATCGAGTTGAAGCAGACTGCCTACGCAAAAAAGGTACTTGAGAGAGCCGGTATGAAAGATTGCAACCCTGTCAAATATCCGATGGAGCCAAGAATTCAATTGCACAAGGATGAAAATGGGAAGCTGGTTGACTCGACTCAATTCAAAAGCATTGTTGGAGGTCTAAGGTATCTTGTTCATACCCGACCTGATATATCTTATTCAGTCGGGGTAGTTAGTCGCTTCATGGAGAGGCATATTGTTCTGCATCTCAGTGCTGTGAAACACATCCTTAGGTATATAAAAGGAACGTTGCACTATGGGCTTGTATACACCAAGAGTCAGGGAGATTACTTGTTGTCGGGGTTTTCAGACAACGATTTAGCTGGTAATGTTGATGACAGAAAGAGTACTGGTGGCATGGCTTTTTATTTGAATGATAGCTTAATAACTTGGGTCTCTCATAAGCAAAGATGCGTGGCTTTGTCATCCTGCGAAGCAGAGTTCATGGTTGCTACTGCAGCAGCGTGTCAGGGAATTTGGCTCCACAAGGTTCTTAGTCAAATTTTGAATGTTGAAGCTGGACCAGTGGTCTTGTATATCGATAATAGGTCTGCAATTGATTTTTCCAAAAACCCTGTATTTCATGGCCGAAGCAAACATATAGATATAAGATACCATTTTATTCGTGAATGTGTTGAACAAGGAACGATCATCATTAAGCATGTGGCGTCAGGTGAACAGCGAGCAGACGTGTTGACAAAGGCCCTGCACAAGGTTCAGTTCGAGAAGATGGGTAAATTGCTTGGAGTGAAGGATCTTCATATTGTTTAGATTAAGGGGGAGTATGTTGGGTTTGGGCTTAATCTAAACATTGTTTTATTTGTTTTAATAAGTCAGCTGTGTTGTGCGTATTAACAGCACTTAGAATAGGTCGTATGTGTTGGAGAGTAGTGGAGAAATAATAGGAGTGGTTCCTATTTTGTAGTAGCCATTCAGTAGTAGGAAGTTTTCTATTATAAGTATTAGTTCTCAATGTACTAGGAATGTGTCTTTAGTATTTCACTTTCATTTGGTTTCCATATATAAAACGAGTATTTACTCATAGCTTGTGTCCTTTGTTATTTAAGTTTCTCCACACATTCTCCTATTTAAAATTACTGCAACTTATTGAAATAACTCACATGCATCATGTTTAATTTTTCTCAACTGGCTCTGATACTATATACTTAGAGGGACCAACGTTTTTACTTTCCTTCGTCTTTCGTCCTTCCGTCTACGTTTTTATATAAGTAGTCTTAATTGCAGTTGCAAATCCATCCAGTCATTGTGACTCTTTTCCAAAACGTTATAGTACATATATAGTCATCTTCACGTAAACATTCTTTACAGTAATATTCCAAACATAATGAATGTTTTAAATATTTTGCATGACGGTCTCACTTCTGCATACTGGCATGACCAAGTTGTAGCACTATTATCGTAACTTGTGTGTTCTAGCCAGTATTTAGTAATTATAATTTAGGCTCTTGTGTCCAACTAAAAACAATTTCCAGTATTTAGTATGTTATTATTGTAGTGTAGTATGTAGCTAGTATTAGTACTCTATTTTGTTTAGTTTGATGTCCGTCTCGTTTGCATTTGGAAATGAGTTTAGTCATAAGCTTGTTTACTTGTTTGTAAAATTTAAGACATTTGTGAGTTTGTAGCTATGTTTTCTCCTATTTCGTGCCAAGCATTACCAATTTGATGTGAATCATTATGTTTGACACACCTTTTACACACACACACTTGAAATGGCATGAAAAGTTTAGATTGTTGTAATAAAATTGTGAACATGACGGATATCTCTTAACATGCATGGAAATCAAATCGAGAAGATGTTATTACAACTTAAACCTTGTGAGGCCTTGAACGATGATTTCTTTTGTGCTTGTGTGTTTCTCCCTCTTTATGTGTGTTTGTTGCTCTAGGGCTTGCATGAAACCTTGATTTTTGGATGCACCATAATAAGGAAATTTATTTTAGGATAACCATTTTTTGCCTTTTTAGCTTGTGAATCATGAAAATAATCCCTAGTTGCCCTTTGAAGCTTATATCCATATTTTTCTTCGTCACTTTCCCCTTTTATACCTGAGTCATAGCCAAATACTTCACTCTCAACGTAGTTGAGCTAGTTGAGTCATAGAAAGAGTTGTTTGTTGAGCATGAGAATTTGGAGATTTTGTGAAGAGGAAGAATGCTAATTATTGAAAGTGGGAACTAGTTTGTGATATTTATGACTAGATGTGGTTCAAAGTTCTTTGTAGAATTTATATATGTAATGCATCCCCTTTGCTAAAAAAAAAAAATAAATAAATAAATAAAGGGGCATGTATAAAAAAAAAGAAAAAAAAAAGCAATAAATCTTTGTACTTTATTTGATTCAATTTTCTTTGTAAATGTGGTTGTGCTTTGTATTTTCAAATGAGTGAAGATCAACTTCAGTTTGAGAATTTGGTGTATGAAGAGAACAAGCGTCATTTTGACTCAACTAGCGAGACTATTACACCACCCTTGAACTTAAATTTTCACACCTTCACCCAAGCCTCGTTACAACCCATTTTATGATTTCCTTATTTTTGGTGCAATCCGGAATTTAGGTGGACATTCAAGGTCAAGTAGAGCGCATGCATTTAGACTTGGAGTTGAGTGAAATCTTCGCCTATACTTAATTGAGAGATGTGAGATTTTTCACCCTATGAATTTCATCTTCTTAATGCGAAGCCGTGTATGTTTTGTGATAATTTTGTCAAGTGTTCATAATTGAATTGCATTCATTCTATCTTTATTGCCATGGTTCCATTTTGCACAAGGTGTGTTATCTTGATTCTTGAATTGGGTGTTAGCGTGTTACAGTGGAGAACATGGTGGGTAATTCCATATGTTTGATTTTAGTTACAAGGAGATATAGCGGCATGCTTATCTTGTTTCCTATTTGTATGATGACTCGGTCATTTAGGTGTAGTAGTTAGCTTAATTATTAGGTAATGTTAGTTTCTTGTTGTTAGTGATTTTTGTGATTTTGTGGGTACATCATCTACAAACCCTCACGAGACGAAACTCGTCCTCCAAGGCTACTTGGGGGTTTAAACGATGGTTTGAATACTCTTGTACAACCATTTTCTCGTTTAGAGAAGTGAATTTAGTTTGGTAATCTCTTTGTTAATTTTAGTTTGCTCGGGACTAGCAAAGTTCAAGTGGGGGAAGATTTGATAACGTGTATTTTATACACGTTTTTGTCTCTCTTTCTCTTGGTTTTCTTTCGGTTCCATGTGCATTTTATTTATATTTGTTATGTTTCCCTTTTTCAGTGCCACATGATTATTTGTTCAAAAGATGACTTATTGTGGGCTTGAGAGCAAAGATTATTCAAGAGGGAATTTCGAAGATGTTGGATTGAGATGTCGGGAGATTCAAATGCATGATTTTGGAGATTTTTGTCCGCACGGCCGTTCATTAGGCCGTGCGAAGTATTCCAAGTGATGCAGAAAAATCGTACGGGCGTCCGCACGGCCGTTCACTAGGCCGTGCGAAGTGTTCCAAGTGATGCAGAAAAATTGCACGGGCGTCCGCACGGCCGTTCATCAGACCGTGCATGGCATGCTGGAACTATTTGGAAGCAATTTGACCATTTTATCCACTTGACTAATGGATGTATTAAGTGTGTAGTTGGGAACCATCCATTATATCATCTATTATCTCAACATTATCTCATCTTTCTCTCACCAAGAACATTCAATTAGGTTTAGAGGAAGCATTTATTACTTGTAATCTAGCATTGATTATGAGCAACTAACTTCATTTATTTGGCTCAAGGAAGGATTTCTTGTACTAAACCCATTTCATTTTAAGTAAGATCTTTTCACTCTATCTTGAATACTTGTGTTGTATTGTTCATGAACTTGCTTGGAGATTTGTAAGTTGCTTCACCTTACTCTTCTTGTAATTTCAATTGCTAATTGTTTGTGCTAATCCGTAATTGTTAGTACATTCATTGTAGTAGCACAAGATTTAGTGTACCTAAATCCTCAAGATTTAAGTGCAAGTACCTAGGTTGAGCTCCTTATCCTTGGATTTGTCCTAACCTCTCTTTGTTTAATTCCTTGATTTGGTTAAACTAGTATTGCTTCAATATTGGTTGCTAGTATCAAGAGAACTAATTTATGTGCTTCACTAAATTAGTGTTTTAGAAGAGAAATAAGATTTTGTGTGCTTCACCAATTATCTTGGTTAGGTAGAGTTGGGTTTGTCTTGCTTGAACTTGTTTGGTTTAAAGTACTTGATTTTCCATTATCCTTGGGTCAAATATCTCTCTATCTTGTTAATTAACTCATTGTGCCTTGTTGTGTTGGTAATTGGATGATTGCCATTACCTTAGTTGCATTTCTATAGCAATTTATTTCTTGTATGCAAGGTGTTTGATAAAATACCACAATCAACTCAACCCCCCCCCCCCCCCCCCCCACCAATTTACTTTGTACTAGTATTGAACGCTATTCCCTTGGGTTCGATCCCTACTTGCCACATTTGCTATATTTTATAGTTAAGTGCGAACATAGTAGAACAAAACAATATTATTATCAATTTGGCGCGTCGACGACGGGCGTGGCCAAAGTTCTCCTTTGGAGTAAACAAGACTTTACACAAATCTCTTTGGAGTAAACCGTAGTCTATTATGTATAAAAAAAATCGTTACTGCAACTTGTTAATATAAATAATTGAAATCACTTCTTTCCCTGTTCTTTCTTTCTTCCAATGGTTTTTTCTATATAAGCATTCATCATTCATTGAGTGTGTACATTTTCATGCAGCTAGCTCTGTAGTTGAGGAGAAAGAGGAAGAACCCTAAAAGGAAAAGAAGATTTTATTTTTTATTTTTAAGAGAAGAAGAAAAGAGATCTCATTTTGTTACAATGGCATTTAGACAACTTGAGTTCAAGCATTCAGGACCTACACTCCTAACTGCAACCAACTGGTAGATGATCAAAACACAAAATATTACTACATCATTTATTAATAGTATTTTATAAGTAGTGTAGAATGTTCCCATCTGATTATTTGTTACTTACACTGCATATACGAATATAAGGTTGCATGTACAATTTTGAAGGAATAACATCCAGCACAGAAGATCCATTGCTGCATGCTTAGTTCAAGGCGTCTACATTCTGGAAGAAGATCGTCAGGACCACCGAACACTCCACCATGCTCTAGCACCTCCATGGTGGAATTCTTTCAATTTCGAATTACTACCCCAAGTTCTCATAGATGACTCCGATTCCTCAATATTCGGAGCTATCTACAAGTTTGAATCCCCACTGAACACATCATGCAAATGCGTAGTTGCATTTCGAGGTACGCTAATCAAATGGGGCACGGTAAAACAAGATATTAAACTGGATTTGCACTACATATTCTCTCAGCATAAACTTCCAAACAGTTCCCGATTTGCAAAGGCATTAATAGGTGTGAAAAACTAGTTGATGATGCTGGTGCTGCAAATGTATGGCTAGCAGGACATTCTTTGGGTTCACTTATTGCACTATTAGTGGGCCGAAACATGGTAAAAATGGGATTTCTCGTGGAAACATACCTTTTCAATCCACCATTCGCTTCACTATCAAGGCTAGTGGAGCGAATAATCAAGAAACAGATATCGAAGTTCATGGCCCGTATTATTGGGGATGTAATCAGGGCTTGAATATTATCCTTAGGCCAGGTGTCGCAAGTAGATAATCCGTTTATCAAGTTAGCGAGCTGGAGTCCGCACCTATTTGTGAATCCAGATGATCTAATTTGTTCCCATTATATTCCTTACTTTGAGCAAAGAAAGACAATGGTGAGCATCGGTGCTTCTACAATTGGAAAAATGGGAACCCAAATCTCTGTGACGAGTATAATTACATCACTTTCACTGGCTACAGAACCATATCATCTTCTTCCAACTGCTTATCTTGTGACAAATTTGGCTAAGAACCTAACGAATAAGGAAGTCCATGGATTGGCGCAGTGGTGGTCCGACAGTTTTATTGGGGAGCCTGAGTTGCAAAATTTGTAGCCGACTGTAATATGTTTATGTTACAGTGCTGTATTGTTTTTCGTTTTTTTTTTTTGCTAAGCGATTTTCGTTTCATTTTTCATAAGTTACAATGTTGTGATTTTTTGTAAAATAATGATTACCATTTACGTGCGAGACATAATTTTTGTTGTTTATACATACTTTTAATTTAATGAAATAAAAGATATCATAAACGAAACGAGCAAACTTTCATTTATCATTGGGAGTTCAGATACTGTGACTGACCTTTTATAAATGCATAGAATGATACATTAGAGCATATAGCCTGCGGGTTCCCTCAAACAGAAAAAGAGTACTAGTTAAGTAGATCATGAGTTCATTGGAGCTTATAGGCCTACTCTTTCAATGAACGGTACTGCATAAAGTCGAAATCGGTAATAATCATCGGACAGTTGAGGCCATATCATGAAAGGGTCGTAAAGAAAAGTCAGCTACCCATTTCATCATTTGACGTTCTGGGGTAGGGATCCTCATAAATATGACAACAATAACACGGTGATCTAGCAGAAAAATTATTTGCTCATTGATACGGAGGGATATTGTCAAATTGCTGGTGGGACTATGATCATTTTGACTCGATCAAATCACTGTGTAGTCAAGTATGTACTCAGTCAAATACCTAGGTTTCTTTTTCCTCCTTTTAATCTTTTGTTGATTCTTTTTTCTTCTCTATATAAGTACTCATGATGTGATTTATGTTGCAAATCAATTCAATAATAAAAAGTTTTGAGAAAATATTTATTTCCTACGTTTCTCCTTTCCTTTTTCTTTCGTCCTTCCGCCAATGTTTTTGTTGTATAAGTACTCTTGAATTTGATGTGATTTCAGTTGAAAATCTATCTAGTCATTCAGACCCTTTTCCAAAATGTTGATATATAGCTTATTTATAGTGCATTTCTACTCATCTTCACGTAAACATTCTTTCTTAGTCTTTTACATTCTTTATACTAATATTAGGCAATTTCCAAATTCATTCATTTATACCGAATTCGTTTTTTTGTGGATTCGTTTTTATATAATACTAGCTTATAAACCGTGCGATGCACGGAAGAATTTTAGAATTTTAATTTTATTATCTGTATTTTGATTATATAATTTTATCAGTAGAAGAATAAATTTTTAAAAATTAATAATGTATGTATGATGTTATTGTAAGCATTTATTTATATTTTAAGGATAAATGTTTTAATTTATTGTCAATGGGAATAATATCTTGAAGTTCTGAATGTAACTTAGAAAAATAGGTAATATGAATATTTAATAATAATATGTTGTTGACGGGATTTGAACCTTGAACCCGTGTGAGCATTTTGAATATTAAGAAAGAAATATTCTTTTAACTATGTTGTTGACGGGATTCGAACCTTGAACCCGTGGGAACATTTTGAATATAATAAAAGAAATATTCTATATTCTTTTAATATTACATCTAACGGTTGTCCTTTTATCTATCTTTCAATCTAACGGTTGTTATTAAAAATACTAACCAACTACCAACTACCGACTACCAACAACCAACCAAATAGAGGCTAGTTTGCTTATAATAATATAGTATAGACTAGCTTATAACCCGTGCCAAGCACGGGCCGAGCATGAGTTGAAATTAAAATATATTTCTCGAGAATTGAATGATAAAAATATATAATAAATAAATAACTATTTAATTATGTAGTTACAGACATTCGAATTGTGCATAAAGCTAAAGAAATTAAAGTAAATAAATAAATCGTGTATAATTACGTAGTTGTAAGGAATCGAACTCTGGATGAAGCTAAAGAATTTAAAATAAATAAATCTGGTATAATTATGTAGTTGCGAGGAATCGAACTCAGGTTAAAGAATCTTTATTTTTTTAATACTTTATATTTTTACCATTGTGTTTTTAAACATTTTTTTAATTTAAAATGCAAGTGTTGAAATCATTGTATTTAATAATTATTTTTTCAAATTTAATTTAGCAAATTCTTAACTAACTTATAAGTAAATTTATTCAAACACCCGTATACTTATAAGAATCCATCAACTTATTACTTATAAAGCACTTACTAGGTATAAGTCAACTTTTGTGTCATACCCCAAACATGCACAATCTCTTATCAAGTACTTACACATCAAGTTAACTTATATATTTGTCAGGAATAACACAGTCCACCGAACATCAGTTGCTGCGAGCCTAGTTCAAGGCATCTACATTTTGGAACGAGATCGTCAGAACAATCCCGAGAAGGTCTCCAAGCTCTAGCGCCTCCTTGGTGGGAATTTTTCAACTTTCAATTACAACTAGTGCTTCTGGATGATTCAGATTCCTCAATATAAGGAGCCATCTATAAGTTCAAATCCCCACTTAAAAGAAATTCCAAACTGAAACCTCCACAATATGTGATTGCACTGCGAGGCACACTACTTAAACTGGAAACTATGACACAAGATATCAAACTGGATGTCAAGGTTGCGTGCTTCCAAGACAAACTTCAAGACTGTTCCCGAGTTGTAGAGGCATTAGAAGTTGTTAAACAACTAGTAGATGATGCTGGTGCCAAAAATGTATGGCTGGCAGGCCATTCTTTGGGCTCAGCTATTGCACTAACAGTGGGAAGAAATATGGTAAAAATGGGATGTCACCTAGAGACGTACCTTTTCAATCCACCATTTAGTTCAGTAGGAACAGCACTAGAGCTGCTAATCAAGAACAAGACAGTAAAAAAGGGGGTTCGAATCTTGGCGAGTCTACTCAAGGTTGGATTATCAATGAGCCTAGAGGGCGATCACCATACAGAAGATAACCAGTTGAGCGTGTTATCGAGTTGGACCCCGTATCTATACGTGAATCCACATGATCCTATTTGCTTAGAGTATATCTCATACTTTAATCACAGGCAGACGAAGAAGTTTATTGGTGCATCTATAATCGGAAAATGTGCGACCCAAATTGCATTATTTCTTCTTACTAGATGAGAACCCGTGTGAAGCACGGTCCGAGAGAGAATTTGTTTAAATCAATTAATAATAAAACAATTTTAAAAATAATTTAGAATTGTAGTGAATGATAAGAATTTACTGATGAAACCAAAATAAGAATTGAATCAAATTTGGAACTGAAGTATTATTAAAAGTAATTTTATTAATTTAATTATGATAGATACATTATTTCTAAATTTTGTAATAAAATAATTTCAATTATAATAGGATTATCAGAGTATAGAGTATAGAGTCGTAGCAGTAATATGATTAGGGGTGAAACCAAAATAAAGGTGGAACCGATATAGAATTATAATGAAAATAGGACTCTGGGGTGAAACCAAAATAAGTGTGGAACCAAATTTTGGTATCGAAATACCACGAGGGTTTCGCTTATTAATAAAGGTTATAGATTCAATTTCTCTAAATTATTTTTACAGATGAACCTACGTTATTGACTTGCTAAAGAGTTGAAATAGGATCATGTACATTAAAAATTACGCACGCATGCGTAATGATAATATGTAATGATAATATGTGAAAATGAACACCTTGACTTGATCAGGTCGCGCCGTACCATCGTGCACAAAGTCAAATTACTGTATGTTATAATTTACTTCAACTTGTTAGTGTGATTCGCATCATTAATTGATTCTTAATGTAGTTGGCTTCTGCAGTTCTTCTTTCGTTATATATTGTTCCTTTCTGGTAGTTTCTGGCCATGTCATAGCAGAAAGGAGCTCAAGGGAAGTCGTAAATCTGTTTATCAGCAGAGGTGAGACTTTGTATCTTTCATCCAAAAGATTGATCATTAGTGTATATGTAAACATATACTCCTATATGTGTGGGAATTCTAATTAGTTGTGTCTCTTTTTCTTGTGACAGCAAGCTTTGCAATCCAACCTCTCAGGGAAAAAAGAAGAAAAGAAATCGTATTTTTTCGATGGGATCCAGGACACAATATTTCAACCTTTCAGGACCGGTACACATCACTTCAACCGACTGGTAAATCAAAACCCCGAATGTTAATCTACAACATCAGTGTTTGCTACTCTAAAAAGATGATTGATGATGCATTTGTTAAGTTTGCACTAATAAAGGGTTGCATTAAAATTTTCCAAGGAATAACACTCAACACCGAACATCAATTGCTGCAAGCTTAGTACAAGGTGTCTACATTCTGGAACGAGATCGTCAGCACCATCGTCAAGGCCTCCAAGCTCTAGCACCTCCATGGTGGGATTTTTTCCATTTCCAACTATACCAAGTGCTCGTAGATGACTCCGATTTCTCAATATTCGGAGCCATCTATGAGTTTAAATTCCCCATAAATACATTTGACAGATTGCACCCTCCACGATATGTGGTTGCATTTCGAGGCACACTAACAGATCCGGACACAAGATTGCAAGATTTGAAACTGGATTTCCAATTTGTTTTCGTCCAGACAAGACTTCAGAACAGCTCCCGAGTGAAAAAAGCAGTAAACGTTGTCCAAGAGCTAGTACATAATGCTGGTGCTGAAAATGTTTGGCTGGCAGGCCATTCTTTGGGTGCAGCTATTGCACTAGTAGTGGGGCGAAAGTTGGTAAAAATGGGCTTTGGCCTGGAATCATACCTTTTCAATTCACCATTCAGTGCAGCACCACTAGAGCAAATCAAGAACGATAAACTGAAGCATGGAGCTCGAATTGTAGGGAGTGTCATCAAGGCTGGATTATCAATAGGCCTAACAGGTCATTGGCAAAGGCCTGAAGAGGAAGACGAAGCATTCACCGTGTTATCAGGTTGGACCCCTTACCTATTTGTGAATCGAGATGATCCGATTTGTTCCGAGTACATTGGTTACTTCGAGCACAGGGAGACTATGTTGAGTATCGGTGCTGCTGGAATCGGAAAGTTGGCGACACAAAATTCAGTGGGGAGTATAGTAACATGTGCATTGGGGTGTAGTACAGAAGCATATCATCTTCTTCCAACAGCTTGTCTGGTGATCAATATGAGTGAGAGCCAAAGTATTACCCAAGCCCATGGAGTGGAGCAGTGGTGGACACAGAGTTTTAACTGGCAGTCCAAGATTCACAAGTACTAGCTAGCTAGACTGTAATTTTATGTTTCAATTGTTAACAATGTTGTTGGTTGTTGTATTTGTACATGTTCCGCAAACAATAAATTATTTGTACCGTAAGGTTCCAAATTTAAAGTGCAAGAATCTCTCATCTTCGCACAATGTTGCACCTGTTATTTCATGGAAAAGGTATCATGTCCATTGTCATTTTGATCTTCTTTTCTCGAAGAAATTTGATTCCTATGAGATAGTTAAGCATACAAAGACATCTAGGTTTCACTCTTCAAAAACTTAAACCACCTGTGTGCTTCTCCAGTTCTCGGTAAAACTCTTCACAATTGAGTTGACTGTTGAAATGTTTACTTTTGTTGATGGCCAAACTCCTCCTAATAGTAAGATAATTTAATACCCCCTCCGTCCCAGTGAATTGTATACACTGGGATTGGACACGTAAACTAAGAAAAAATATAAAAAATGAGTAAAATTAGATGAAAAGTGAGTAAAGTGGTGGGACCTATTAATATTTAATAATAGATTTGAGATAGTGGATGAAGTAGTGAGTGTAATAGTGATTTATATTATTATAGAATAGAGATATCGGAGAAAGTAGTAGGTGTAATAATGTTTTATTTTATTAAAAGTTACTATTTTTTGAATGTATAGAAATGAATGGAAGTATGGGACGTCCCAAAATGAAAAGTGTATAGAAATGAATGGGACGGAGGGAGTAATGCATGACTCTTTAGTGGCATGATCTGTTTTTCATTTTTTAATTAAGGGTTGGTGGCAGAAATTTATTGAGTATAAATTTTTTAATTTGACTTTAAGAACGAGTATAAAAAAGTCGCAAATTGCCGATAATTTGGCCACGCTGGTTGTCAAGTCAGCAATCATTCCGTACAAAAAAGAGCCAAAGCAGGGGACCGAGATTCCAATCTTCCATGAAGTTTCCAAGAGTTGTTGTCCCATTTTTCATGTTATATTTATGTACACAAAAATGTCAGGGAATCAAACAAAATGTCCCAAAACATTTCTTAAATTTATTCTTAATGATAATATTTTTTATAAAAATATGGGACTCCGCGTACATGAATATGAGCCCGCAAATTAAAAATTGTTAAGTGTCTAACACGTCATTCTGTATAAAATTGGGGATATTTTGTTGGTTCCTAGCACAACTCTTAGGTACAACATGCATAAGAGCATGTGCAGCGCAGGGTCATTTGATGCATTGGGACTAGCAAAATGACTTGATCAGTGAATAATAGTAGTGGACAGCGTTGTAAGGATTAAAAGAAAATGGTCAAGTGCCACCACGTCGGGCCTTGGCCATTTGAGTTTTTTATATTTTTTATCAATCAAAAGCTGTTGTCCTTGACTGTTCCAATCCAGAAACAAATAGTAATGTTAATATATAACCGTTAATAAATATGAACGTTGGAATAATAACGTACTTATAACCGGTAACATTTTTCTCTCCTATAAATACCAATTCCCAAGCCCCTATTATTTACACTCCTTCTAAAAAATATTATTAGCAAAAGATGAATCCAGATAATCCCCCATCTTCAAATCAAAATTCCAATCCTCAAAATCTAAATCCTCAATTTCCATATCCATATCCATATCCAAATTCTTATTTTCCAAACCCACAAAATTTAACCTTTAATTCTCAAAATCCGAATTCATATCAATTTCCACATTCTCAAAATTCTCAATTTCCATTTTCATATCCTCAAAATTCTCCATATCAGTTTCCATTTCATCCATTTTCAAATCCACAATTTGAAACCCAACAAATACCTATCAATATTCAAAATTCTCCGGAAATTCAAGTCCCGGGCTTTGGTCATGAAAACAATATTGATCTAAATGATGATTGTGAGGAAACCGAAGAGGTACGAGAAATTATTGGTCAGTGGAAGTGGGTTGAAGACAAACTCTTAATAAGTGCATGGTTGAATGTGTCAATTGATCCACTAATCGGTACTGATCAAAAAGCCGATGCATTTTGGGACCGAATTCGTCAATATTGTGAAGAAGATAATCCTGGTGTCAATGGAAATAATTATAATATGGGATATTACTTAACAGATGGAATATATCCTGAATGGGCAACATTTGTTAAAACGATACCACGTCCACAAGGTGAGAAAAGAAAATTATTTTCAAAATATCAAGAAAGCCAACGAAAAGACGTTGAACGAGCGTTTGGTGTGTTACAGTCCCGTTTTGCAATTGTACGTGGTCCGGCACACTTTTGGGACAAAGAAGATCTTGGGAGAATCATGAGAGCATGCATTATAATACATAATATGATTGTTGAAGACGAAAGGGACACATATGCCACTCAATTTGGTTCATTACCAACTTATGATGATGCAACAAATGGCTTATCGCAACCAAATTTATACGAAGAACCTTCAGTCCCGTATGAAACGTATATTCAAAACAGTATGCAGATGCGTGATAGACGGGCACATCGTCAGCTACAAAATGACTTGGTTGAGCATATCTCGCAGTTCCACAATAATCGTTAATTTTTTTTATATTGTAACGTTTAAATTTAATGTTTTCTTGTGTGATGTTTTTTATTTCATGTTTTTTAATAATATGATGCATTTTAATAACGGGACATGTTTTTTATTTAATAATATTTTTAAAAATTTTAATCACTTTAATTTTATTATTACAATTTTAACACTAATAAATTAAATTTAAAATTAAATTATAAAATCATTTTATTTTTTATTTCTTTTGCCAGAATTTTATTAAATATATAATAATATAAGGGGTCCTACAAAATATGAAAAGTGGGCTTCAGCATTGCATTGGATGAGTTGGGGTCATTTTTTTCATAAACCCACTTCCGATGAGGTGGCAAGGAATTGTCAGCGGGGGAAGGGGAAATGTACCTCAGCGCTGCACATGCTCTAACCTATAAATATTTAAGTACATTACATATAATGATTTTCAGTTGGCATCTATTGCTCCCTTGTCACATCAAATTGAAATTGATCCTCTTTTAATTGATTGTAATAGTTGGTGGAAATTTGCGTTTATACTATCTTTGTGATATTAGGCCAATGCAGCAGTGATTCAAGATTCAAAATTAGAGCCGGCAATTTCGTACCCGACACGAAAACACGACACGAAAATGACACGAAAATTACGGGTTTGGTTTAACATTTTCGGTACACGAACACGAAAATACACGAACACGAAATTACACGAGCGAATTTAGTGTCGGTTTTGGATTTACCCTTGGGTACATGACACGAAACGAAAGTACACGAAATAATTAAATAAATAAATAAATATTTTAAAATTATATAAATACATATAATTTCGTGTACTTTTCGTGTACTTTCGTGTACTTTTCGTGTAATTTCGTGTACTTTCGTGTACTTTTTGTTTCGATTTCGTTTTCGTTTTCGTGTAATTTTCGTGTACTTTTGTGTACTTTTCGTGTACACGATAAGTACACGATAAATTTCGTGTACTTTTCGTTTCGTTTCGTGTTTACACGAAATTTTTCGTTTCGTTTTCGTTTTGTAAAATGGGTACACGAACTTATTTCGTTTCGTTAATGGTTTAACCTCTTAGTACACGAAACACGAAAGTACACGACACGAAAGTACACGACACGACACGAATTGCCAGGTCTATTCAAAATTGGAGCATATATATCTATGTAATATCTATACTCTTTATTAATAAGCAAAATAATGTGAAAATGGCGCGCGGTACTAAAGTACCAAAGTACCAAATTTGGTTATCACTTAACCCGGGTTCGATTCCTCGCAACTACATAATTATACAAGATTTATTTACTTTAAAAATCTTTAACTTCATCCAGGGTTCAATTCCTTACAACTACGTAATTATACAAGATTTATTTATTTACTTTAATTTAATACTAATATTTTAATGTCGACTCATGCTCGACCCGTGCTTGGCACGGGTTATAAGCTAGTAATATATAAATAGTAATTTAGATTAAAATTTGGATTACGACGGTCGAAAGTAATTAGAAATTTGGATTAATTCTAAAATTTTGGATCAGAACTACGAGAGATGGCCTTAGAATCACATAATCCATAATTTACTTGGTACTATTATCATGAAGTTTCTTTTAAAAGAGAAAGTTTCAACTATCCTATTTGTTACAAACTAAAAATAAAAAGTCTACTTTCTGACTTCTCATCCTTTGACTTTTTTATACATTTGCTAATAGAAAAATGGACAATTTGTGTTCAACTGATTATGCTTAAGTTTACTTTTGTAGTGATGATGATGGTTGACTGATTATTAAAATTCATCATCTCTACTCCATTCTATTTCTAAATTGTCTCTCTCTATCTTCTGAACTAAATTGTGAAGAGCTTTGGTTGCAAGCCTAATCAGAGTAAGTTTTCTGGCAATTATATTTTTATATTTAATAGAGTTTATATTGTGTATGGTGCAATTAATTTTTGATTACTAGGATGCATTTTACATGTTCAAATGTTGTTTCTCTGTTCACCAAGAAACTATAGTACATTCATTATACAATGCAAGCAGCTTTATCCTTGTTTCTGTAAAAGAGACGGTTTTTAGCGGATGGTAAGTAGACACTTTTTATGCATGTAAAAACTAGTTTATCGGAGAATAAATCTGATCTTGGCATATGCTTAAGTAGTTTTAGTTAATTTTTAAGTAACTTTGTATTTTTGATCTATGACACAGAGCTTCAAAGGTTGATCATAGTTATTTGGCTTGTTAAAAGGTTCTGTTAATGTAAAGTAACCAAGGTCTCATTTCACTATATTGTATTCTTGGCGATAGAGAGTCAAAATCAATTTCAGATTTTTGTCTAAAATATTCTAGTATGCACCACTAATTTTTAATTAACAGTCCCACCATTGAAACCTTCCCTCCTTTAGAATAAAATTACCTATATGCGCCTGGTGTTACTTGAAATCTTGTGGTGTTTGACATACTTTGACACTATCTGAAATGATGGAACATCTTTCCTTCATGGTGTCTACGTTAGGCTGAA
The DNA here is from genome assembly GCA_030848705.1 of Heracleum sosnowskyi. Classification (NCBI taxonomy): domain Eukaryota; kingdom Viridiplantae; phylum Streptophyta; class Magnoliopsida; order Apiales; family Apiaceae; genus Heracleum; species Heracleum sosnowskyi. Next base: position 108,293,998 of record CM061243.1, on the reverse strand, counting down.
ATGGATGGGGATACTATAATCTCAGATCCCATAATTTACTTGTATAGTTGAAAGTTATTATCTGATTTTTCTTTCATCTTGTTGTTGCAGACTTTCAACAAAGATCAAAATACCAAAAGAAGAGCACAGCGCGTTTAATATTATGGCCTCAGACAAGGAAATTTTCAGCCTTTCAGGAGCAGCACATTTGACTGTCATCGACTGGTAACGTAGTACAACATTCATGCTTGATTTGTTTAATTTCTGAAACATTCTTAAGGTATTCAGTATCTGAACAATTTCAATACCTGCTAGTAGATGTCCTTTAGTTTATTGAATTAGACTTTTATTTTAGCATGCATTCTGTCAAGGTTCAAACGTCATAGGGAGAACAAAATGTTTAAATGCTCTGTAAAAAAAAATCTATTAATGTTACATTCTTGCAGGAATAATTCATATCATCGAACATCTGTGGCTGCTAATTTGATACAGGGGACATACATTTTAGAATGTGATCGTCAAAAGCAACGCCAAGGCCCTCAAGCTCTTGCTCCTGCCTGGTGGGACTTCTTCCATTTTCAGTTAACTCGCGCACTAGTGGATGATACTGATAATTCAATTATTGGGGCCATTTATGAGTTTAAATATCCTCCTTACAATAACAATTTCCAACAAAACCCTCCAAGATATGTCATTGCAATTCGAGGCACAGTTCCCAAGGCAAGTGGTCTATCAAAGGACCTGAAGTTGGACCTGCAGTTCATAGGCAACAGACTCCACAAGAGTCGCCGCTTTCAAATAGCTATGCAAGCTGTCCAAGAGATGGTTACACTTGCTGGAGCTGCTAATATTTGGTTAGCTGGACACTCTTTAGGTGCAGCCATAGCATTACTGGCTGGAAAACACATGGTCAAGTTAGGCTGTCCAGTTGAGACTTATCTTTTTAATCCACCGTTCACTTCAGCGCCAATAGATAAAATCAAGAATGAAAAAGTAAAGCAAGGAGTGCGGTTTGCAAGTAGTCTCATCACAGCTGGAATCACTGCTGCAGTCAGCAATAAGAATCAGAAGGTACAAAGAGAGGATTCGTTTCAAGTACTTTCCACATGGATTCCTTATCTCTTTGTGAATCCATCAGATCCTATTTGCTCAGAGTATGTAGGGTATTTTGAGCACCGACAGAAGATGGCTGAGCTTGGTGCTGGAGGAATTGGGAGAGTTGCAACACAAAATTCAATAGGGAGTTTGTTCTCGACTGCGTTGGGAAAAGATATAGAACCAGCTCATCTACTTCCTTCAGCTTATTTGACAACTAATATGAATTCAGGTAAAGATTTTAAGGAGTGTCACGGAATTCATCAGTGGTGGAAACAAGATTCTCAGTGGCAATTTAAGCTACACCAGTTCAGTTGAATGTCCTTCTTTGCGAGCAAAATCTATTCAGCATACGTTGCATCATTGTAGATGTCCTTCAGCTAAATGCTATTTGCTTTTCTCTCAAATTAAATGACGTATCTATAATAATTTGATTTGAATCTTGAGATATTTAATATGGACCCTTCTTGATGATATCAACATTCATAAAATTAGTTGGACGATTTCATTTCCCTTATTATTCTGTCTTCTCTATTTTTCGTTGCTGGCAAGAAACATGGTTCTAAATAATCTCAACTAGCTAGTTTGATCGATCTTGATCCTGTATAAACCCAAATTCTATAACCGTTTAGTTCACAAAATCAGGATGGTGGTCCATTTTAATAAAATTCGGAAGTAAAGAATATCATGTAAATTTTTTTGCTTGTTTTAATACCTACATAACACATTTAAAAATTGTGTTACACTTAGATGCATCTTCTTACATAGACCTCGAGAGGAAGATGATGCATCCTCATGTTACGGGGATGGACTACTTACCTCTTTGTGATGATGACTGATGATCCAATTCATCGAGAAATTCACAGGGTAGTGTACTTATTTGTGATTGTGCATCGGGGTGTAATACAGAAGCATATCATCTGCTTCCAACAGCTTTTCTGGTGATTAATATGAGCAAGTGCGAAAGCACTACGCAAGCCCATGGAATGCAGCAGTGGTGGTCACAGAGTTTTAATTGGCAGTTTTGCAGCTTGTGATTGCATTGTAAAAAGAAACCTATACATCATGTCCATGAACATTTTAATCTCTATTTCTTAGAAATTTAATTCCTATGAGTTGGTTATAATACATGCAGGCTTCACCATCCAAAAATCAAAAACTATCATTGTGATTCTCAATTTTTTTGGAAGGATTGTGATTCTGTTGATATATGCCTTAGTTGCTGCAACAATTGTTAGTTAAGTAATTTAAATAAGATAAAGTCTGCAGCAGTTATTTGTAACTGCAGACCAGGTATTTAGGAGTAGTTTTTTAGCAGTTATTGTGGTGGTTATAACTTCCACTATTTTTTTTTTTTTTTGATAAAATCGTACTTGCATTAAAATATCTCAAAGTAACAGATGATACAATCTCGAGCAGAAACATTCCACTCTGAAAGACCTGACATAGAATATGTCGCCCTTGCTAAACAATAAGCTACAATATTCGCAGACCTATGTGTGTAACACACTAACACTTCATCAAAGTGTTTATCCATATTATCCGTACAAGCCTCCAAGATAATATAATCCAGCACCAAAACTCACACAAACGGTGAGACAAAAACAAACTCACACAAACAAGCGGTGAGACAAAATCAACAAAACAAAATCGATCTTACAATCGGAAAAGGCTTAGAAACCTTAGATCCGAATTAACTTTAGATCAACTAAAACAAGCAATCCTTAGATCCGGAGCGAAACCACAAAAACAAGAGGAACCGAAAATCCACCCGCTTGAATCTGAGAAGAAGGACAACGGAAGCTCTGATGGTTAGATCTAAGGCTTTTCTTATTGAAACAAGAAACAAATTCGAGGATAAAACTCGATTTTATTGAAAGAAAGAGAGGGATTGATGGCGGGGAAGGAGATGGGTGGTGAGGGAGGAGGAGGGAGGGTCGGAGAAGAGGTAGGGGGCGGCGGCGGCTACGTTAGTCGACTCTCATTTAAAGAGAACTGTATTATATATACTAGCTTTATTCAATTTTGGTACCTTAGATAACTTCCACTATTTAGGATGTTGTGTTTAGTATTCTGTGTATTGTTGTTATGTTGATGAATAAAAGAAGTTATGTTATGCAGTAGTTTACTCTCAGAACTTACAGATTCTCATTAAAACTCCTTATAATTAAGTTAACCAATTAATAACCATTCAAATCTTTAGTCTTGTACATAGAAAAACTCCTGTCAACAAGAGACTAATGAGCTTGAATATGTATAACACCTACTGCATTATGTATAACAGATTAATGATTTAGATATTACAGTCTATTATGCTTAAATTAATCCATGATTTCATGCTAATGGAATATGTCCTCCTGAGATAATTGTACATAAAAATGTCAACTATTTGAGTTATCTTCCTTGGTCTAGTTTTGTATATAGAGAAATTAGCAACTTTTCTTTTTTTTGCTAAATGAGTAATTAGCAACTTGTATCTGATTGACTTTCCTAATTTTACTTTCTAAAGATGACAATAATTGCCAGATTATTTAGAATTTCAATACCTACTTCTCCATTCTACCTCTGCAAGTCTCTGTTCACCTTTTCAGCCTAACTGCAAAGAGCTTCAGTTGCAAGCCTAATTAGGGTAAGTTTGCTGGCAGTTGTTTTTATAACATAGTTTGTACTGTGTATAATGGAAGCAAAATTTTTATTAGTAGGCTAAAATGTATGTTGTCAAATGATGTTTGTGAGCTCACTTAAAAACCAATGTGCGTTCATTTTTTCCATTACCTAGAATAAAACACTTGCTCATCGCGTCAATCACAACATTTAACTTCCACTTCATACGTATGTAAAAGATAGTCTGTGTCTGATCTCGGCATCTTGCTGAGTTTTAATCTACACTGAGTTTATTTCATATACATATTTAACTTTGTCTTGTGATCTTTGACTAGTTTTTGGAGAAAAACAATACAATTTGTTGTGATGATAATTTGGTTATAGTTATTTAACTTGTTCAGTAATTCCTTCTGTTGTCAACACACTAGTCAATGCATCTTTGTACATATATGAGTAGAGTTAGTTATAGTTAGTTAGTTGTAACAAACTTATAGTTAGCTAGTAGCTAGTATAAATGTAAATAGATTTGGTTCTTTCTTTACTTAACTCATTGTAACAAACTCTTAGTCAATCAATGAAAGCTTTTCTTTCTCCACAGTTTATGCAAGTTCATTTCCAATTTATGCAAGTTTCACATGGTATCAGAGCAGGTATCAATGGCGTAATATGCTTCGATCTTCTTGTTGTGTCTGTTGTGTCTTCCTAGCAGGTAACAGTTCGATCTGTTCTTCATTTCTGTGTTTGATCTTTCGATCTGTGTTTCTGTTCTTCATTTCTGCGTTTGATCTTTCGATCTCTTCTTCATTTCTTTGTTCGATCTGATTGATTTACTTTTGTTTTTCGCGTCGTTGTTTGATTCTGATAAAATCGCTCTCGGAATCTGTTCATTCTCTCTGTGTTTTTGTGGAAATCTCTCTAAAATTCTTATTGATCTCTTTGAAATCTCTTATCACTGTCATTTTTCGTTGTTCTTAATTGTTGCTTGTTTCTGTGAATCAATTACACGAACAATTTGCTTCTTCTCCAAGCTGTTATATCTAGTTATCTCATCGTTTATATCGCATTAATGGCTGAATCATCTCATCATGCTGATGATGATCATACACCTGAAACAAATTATGAGGCACACACACAAAATCAATTTAATCAAGATAATCCGTTTCATCTTCAATCGTCTGATAGTCCGGGGATGAAATTAGTAAGTGATCCTTTTGATGGAACTGGTTTTGGTAACTGGAAACGTTCGATTTATATTGCTTTATCTGCAAGAAACAAGCTAGGTTTCGTAGATGGTTCTATCCCTAAGCCTATTGCAACTTCTGTTAGTTTCAAGAGTTGGTCACGTTGCAATGATATGGTTATTTCTTGGTTGCTTGGGGCTTTGTCTAAGAATATTGGTAGGAGTGTGATCTATTCTACTACTGCTCATGAAATGTGGTTAGAATTGGAAGAAAGGTATGGTGTCTCTAATGGAGCTCAGTTGTTTGGGTTACATAAGGATCTTGCAGAAATCTCGCAAGGAAATTCTAATATAGCAGACTATTTCACTAAACTGAAAGTGTTATGGGATGATATTGATGCACTTTGTTTGATTCCAGTTAGTACGTGTGGATGTACTTGTGGTGTTTCTAACAAGCTGTCTAAGTTTCAACATGATCAAAGGATCATACAGTTCTTGATGGGTTTAAATGAATCATTTAATGTCATGAGAGGTTCTGTACTGATGAGGTCTCCTTTGCCATCTATTGGTCAAGTGTATAGTCTTTCGTTACAGGAGGAAACTCAGAGAGAAATTCATGCTGCTAGTCCTTTTGTGCCTGATTCTGCATCTCTTGCTGTTCATTCTGGTAGAACGGGTGGACATGTCAATTATGGGAATTCCACTGGTTTCAATAGCAATGCATCAAATGGGAACAAGAAACCACCTTATGATAATAGGAAATTGTATTGTAACTATTGCAAGAAACCAGGGCATGTCATAGACAAGTGTTTCAAATTGCATGGTTTTCCTGCAGATTTTAAGTTTTCCAAACCTAGAAGAATGGTGGCTCAAGCTGAAACTTCTGATTCTGCAAACAGTAACAACAATAGTAAGTGTTTGGACATTTCACCAAGTCCAAATCAGTCTACTGGATCTCCAGCAGTTCTCAGTCCAGAGATTTGTTCACAGATCATGTCACTACTTCAGTCAGCACAATCTTCAGATACCAGTTCAGCTAACTTTGCCACAAATTTGGCTGGTAATATTTCTATCTCTTCTTCAGTAGCCTGCTTTTCAACTGCTGTGACATGGATCCTGGACAGTGGTGCCAGTGATCACATGTGTTCTCAAAAACATCTGTTTAAAAACATATCTCTTTTATCAAAACCTATCAACATTTCTTTGCCTAATGGTGAGATAATTGTCATCAATCTCAGTGGCACTGTTCCTTTAACACAAGATATATTACTTCATGATGTGTTATATGTCCCTCATTTCAAATATAATCTGCTTTCTATCAGCAAATTAACTAAGCATCTTAATTGTAACATCCAATTCACACCTGATGCTTGTTATTTGCAGGGCCATTCTCTGAGGAAGCCGGTGGTTCTTGGTGAATCTCAGAGGGGCCTCTATCTCCTTCACCATTCTTCATCATCTACTGAAGATAATAATTTCTCATCATCCAAAGCTGCTTTGTTGAATTCTCACAATTGTAATACTGTTTCAGCTATAACTTGGCACAATAGACTTGGGCATTTGCCCTTATCAAAACTTAAATCTTTCTGTACCATTGACAGTGATAGTACTTTTGTATTGTCTACTTGTGAAGTATGTGCTAAAGCTAGACAGCATAGGCTTCCTTTTCCTCGCCTTCTGTGTAAAATAACTTAGTGCATCGATCATGTTTACTTATTATTCGCTTTTATGAGAACCTGCTAATGGAAGCATTATCTATTTCTCCTTCCAGATGACCATATGTTACAGACACATAGGCGGAAAATAGTGATCGACGTTTTTTATGGCCACCTGTAAGGAAATCTTCAGGCTTTCAGGAGCAGTACACCTAACTGATATCGACTGGTAACTTAATTTAACATTTATGGTTCATTTGTTTAAATCTGTTACAGTAGACTACTCTTTGGATATGCATTCTGTTCAGCATCAGAAGCTATAGGAAGAGTAAGATGTTTAACTCTGCGTACATAAATCCATTTTGGAAAATACACTAATGTCACATTTTTTCAGGAATAATTCATATCATCGAACATCCGTTGCAGCTAGCCTGATACAGGGGACATACGTTTTAGAATGTGATCGACAAAACCAACGCCTAAGGCCCTGAAGCTCTTGCTCCTGGCTGGTGGGACTTTTTCTATTTCGAGTTGATCCGTGCCCTGGTGGATGATACTGATTATTCAATTATTGGCGCCATTTATGAATTTAAATTACCTCCTCATCATAATAACGCTTTTCAGCAGAACCCTCCAAGATATGTCATTGCAATTCGAAGGACGGAACCCAACGCAAGTAGCCACAAGGGTCGCGGCTTCCAAATAGTTACGCAAGCTGTCAAAGAGATGGTTTCAGTTGCTGGAGCTGCTAATATTTGGTTAGCTGGACACTCTTCAGGTGCTGCCATAGCATTACTGGCTGGACAAAACATGGTGGAGTTAGACAACACTTTAACATGTTTTTAACAATAAGATTATACCAAAAAGGGGTTGAATAATACTAATAGACAACACAATTGAATCTGAGATCAGAATGACAGAAGCATGATATAATTACAAAAAGGAAAAAACGATTCTGGGCGCACGAATCATCATGATCTTCGAGATTAGATTGATTCCTGTTAACTTCCAAGTTCCAACTGAGCCGTAATCCTCCTTCTTTCGGCTTCTTTTAAATATATGGGCCGCATTACCAAACTGGTCTCAAAACTGTTAGTGGGCCACTTGATCTTCACTTCCCTCAACCAGGTTCATGTTCTAAGTTTCACGTAATTGCGATGTTCGGTAAGAGCATCTCCAATGGTGGAGAACCCTTAGCTAAAATCATAGATAGATTGCCATAAATAAAAAATTTAGATAATGTGTAAAAAAAAATCCGCTCCAATGGGATAAAACTGTTAGCTAAAATTTTAGCCAACCTCTCCATGTTGGCTATTTTTGTCGAACCCCTATGGACCTGTAGTAAAACTCCACATCAATTATTACCATATTCAAATCATATATTCTATTTTTAACAACTTCAAATAATAATAACATTCTATTTTTAAAATATAGTCAACTAGTATAACCAACTCCATTGGAACACAATATCTTACAGGTTCAGCAAATTTTACATAATCAGCATTTTATATTATTTTAGCTAACGATTTTAGCCAACACCGTTGGAGATGTTCGGTAAACTACTAGCTACTGTTAAAAGAAAGATCTTGTATTTCACATGAAACTACTAAAATTATGGTGTAAAATAAAGATTTTGAAATTTAAATTTGTACGAAAAAAAGTGCATCAAACATGAGTAAATGACAATGAGGGAATTATTTACGAATAAGAAATGAACACAATTAATTCATTGCATCAATTATTTTTCCTTTTTTCCCCTTGTATTATCAACTATTTTCTTTCATTAATTCGACCTACTTGATTTACAATTAAATAGTCAAGTCCTGTTTTGGAAAAAATGAAGAAAACTATAATTGAACTTTGAAAAATGTGATTCAAGTAGCTGGATTTTAAGGCCATGTTCGATTACATATATGCTCCCTACCCTAATGGAAGTTTGCACATGCACAGACCCCCCGCCTGTCTCTTATAATTTTTAAATAAAATAAATTTAATTTATTCTTCTATTTTGAAACTTTAACATGAGACAAAGGTTCAGCTTAAAAAAGAAGGAGAAAATCAATTTGAGGGTAAATATATAGCAAGTTGCGTGGTTCCTCTTGCAGAAAGACAAGAGGAGAAATCTTCTTTCTATTAATAATAGTCCATCACGTATCGGTTTATCGGTTAATTGGTTAATTGATGACACATTTCATTCAATCTAAATTGATAAGATATTTTAATACATTTGAAATGTTCAAATTTTCCTTGTGTTTATTATTTTTAAAAAAATTATTGTGGGAGTGGATTCAAACTTGGGTCTATACAATAATTTGCAACTCCTCTTACAACCACATCACTCAATTATATGTGTTGTCAATTACACACATCATATGTGTGTGTGTCGCGTGAGTAGGGAAATATTTGGTATTATTATTATTATATATCAATTTTATTATAGCCCAATAAAAGCAATGATTCATGAGACATTTAATCTAATCTAAATTGGTGAGATATTTTATTTAATTTAAAATATCTAAATTTCCCTTGTGTTTACTCTTTTTTTTTAAAAAAAAAATTGTTAATGAATTAAATCGAACTTGGGTTTATGCACCAATTTACTCATCTTCCTACCATAGCACTACTCAGTCATACGTGTTCTCTATCAAACACATTATATGTATATGTGAAGAGTATTTGGTATCTATTTTTATATCTATTAGCATAATCTTATAATTGGTGATATAATTTAACTATTGAAAAAATATAAAATGTACTCTATATAATATTTTTAATTATAAAAAATATAAAAGGCACTCTATATAATATTTTTAGAATTTTATCTAAGGTTTCTAATTGATTTCTATTTTGTCCTTATTTGTAAAATTTATATGAAAAAAATTAGTTGAAAAAATATAAAATGTACTCTATATAATATTTTTAGTTATACACAATATAAAAGATACTCTATATAATTGATATGGGCTGAAAAATAACCCTAGAAATATAATTAATGATGTATTAATTAGACCTGAATTAGTCCAAAAATACGACCCAATAAGCAAGGCCTGAAACCCTAATTATTTATTAATTTCGTAATTAATAAATAGGGAAAATATACAACTCATGAAAGGAGTCCAAAATATGGTAAATTTTTCAAAGAAGGATCTAGAATCTCAATTAAAAGAAATAATTAGTCACAGTCCTTATCCTACAACAAGGAAAAGACTTGTCCACCAAGAAATACAATACTTATCTACTAAGAGACTTATTCGCTAAGTCTCCTAAACATACTCGCTCTAAATACGAGACTCCTGGCGCCTATATAAGGACCCTGATCCTTCACATTAGAACTATGTTTTTTGGCTTGATTCTCAGCATTGATTGAGATACGTAGGCATCTTGTGAGGACCTATTTAGTCACGAAACACGAGAACAGTCATTAAAGCTCGAAAGCTCTTAAACCCTAGCAGTAAATTTTTAAGTACGTTTTCTGATCCATAACATTTGGCGTCGTCTGTGGGAAGACAACATCAACCATGACAAACACACGAAGAACGACTCGAGATACTCAAACTTCTGAAGAGCTTCCTCTCCCCTCTGAGGCAGGCGGTCAAGGAAGTCAGCCACCGCCGATCACCACCACTCAAGGACCGGAAATCCCAATTTCGGTTGAAGGAACGAATCCCCTGCAAATGGTCGTTCATGGACCTGATCCACAAGAGACCGCTCTCCAGCAACCAATCACAACCTCCCCATTGCTCGTGAATGCACCACATGGGCTTCAACTTCACACCACGGATCTCCCCCAATACGCAACTCAAACTCTCGGGATGCCAACCTATGGTATGCCACCTCGACCCACGGTGGACAGCAGTGGTGTCAATCCAAACTACCATGAATCATATGTTCCCCCTTACATTCGAGGTCTGGGACCCCAAAACCAACAAACTCAAACCAGACAAACACCCTTGATTCAAGATTACTCAGGTCCTTATACTGAGGATGAGAATTACTCAACTGGAGAAGAAAGGGATGTTTCCCCAAGGAGAAGACGTTCTTCCCAAACAAATCGGGAAAAACCCCAAACTAATAAGGAAAGGATTGCGGTACATGAGGCAGAGGCTGCAAGGCTCAAAAAAATTTTGGCAGAAGAAGAAGCATCAAAAGTACAAAGAGTCCCGGTGATTAATTTAGATCCGGCACCGAGAAGAACCAAGAGGGCTGAAGTCCCAAGAGGAGATCCTAGTGTCTTGTTACCCCTAGGAGACCCTGATGATCCTACACCACCTTTCACTCAGGACGTCATGAAAGCTAGTATATCTAGGAAATTCAAGATGTCAACCATCAAAACTTATGATGGAACAGAAGATCCTGCAAATCACGTGAGAACTTTCTCTAATGCACTACTGTTGCAGCCAACCAATGATGCGGTTAAGTGCAGAGCTTTTCCCCAAACCCTAGCGGGCATGGCTCAACGTTGGTACAACCGTTTACCTCCCAATTCAATTGGATCCTTTAAGGAGCTGAGCAAAGCGTTTATCAACCAATTTGTTAGTGGAAGGGTGCATGAGAAGAGTTATGCATCGCTCATGGGAATCCAGCAAGGAAAGAATGAAGCTTTAAGAGACTATATAAATCGATTCACTAGGGAGGCTCTGAAAGTCCCGGACTTGGAGGACAAAGTAGCTATGATAGCCCTGCAACAAGGAACCACTGATGATCACTTCAAGAGATCATTGGCAAAGCATCCACCCGAGAGCATGTTGAAGCTCCAAGATAGAGCCGGAAAGTACATCAAGGCTGAAGAAAGCATGAGAAAGTATGAACCCGCTGCGGGGGACAGTGGAAATTCAAATAAAAGAAAGGAGACCCAGGAATACGATGTTAAGGAAAAGTTTCCTAGAACGTCAAAGGATTCTGATTCTCCACCCAAGAGGAACAATTTTGGGCCAAGGTTCACGGAGTATGCAAGATTAAACACTCCCAGGAGCCAAATTCTGATGGAAATAGCAAAGGAAGAGGATCTCCGATGGCCGAAGCCACTGAGGACTGACATGTCTAAAAGGAATCAAAACCAATTCTGTCGGTTCCATAAAGAAGTTGGTCATGACACGGATGATTGCAGACAACTGAAAGATAAGATCGAGTTTTTGATTCGAAAAGGAAAACTCAATAAGTTCACTAAGGATGGAAGTCAAGGGAGTCAAAGAGGAAACTACGAAAGGAATGATTACGACAAAAGGGACAACGATCAAGATCGTAATCCCAAACCCCGAGGGCCTTTCATCAATATGATATTTGGAGGACCAACTGTTGCTGGGTCCTCCCGAAACTCAAGGAAAGCTTATGCCCGAGAGGTAATGACTGTGGTAGGAGAAGCACCGAAGCGTGCCAGAACGGAAATAACAATAGGTTTTGATGATTCTGACTTCATAGGAGTGAAGTTTCCCCATGATGATGCCTTAGTCATCGTACCTTTGATAGGCAATTCTGAAACGAAGAGAGTTTTGGTTGACAATGGAGCTTCAGTTAACATCTTGTTCCATGATGCTTTTATCAAGATGGGCTATACTAACTCTCAGTTGACACCCTCGAATATGCCCATATACGGATTCAATGGAGTGGAATCAAAGGTAGAAGGTACAATCCAACTCCCTATGACAATGGGGCAAGGCTCGAAAACGTCTACTCAAATGTTGAACTTCATAGTTATAAAAGCAACCTCAACCTACAATGCGATCCTAGGAAGGACGGGTCTTCATGCGTTCAAGGCTGTTGCCTCGTCTTATCATCTGAAAATCAAGTTCCCAACAAGAAATGGGATTGGTGAAGAACGAGGTGACCAAAAGATGGCTAGAAGTTGTTATGTAGCCGCTTTAAGACCTGATGGAATCGGGGGGCAGGTTCTCCCCATTGAGGACATGGATGCTAGAGATAATGAAGATAGAAGGGGGAAACCGGCTGAGGATTTAATCCCCATTCCCTTAGTTCCTGGTGAACCAGAAAAAGTCACTTACATTGGGACATTGTTACCTGAACCATTGAAAAGTAAGATCATATCTTTTCTTCAAGAAAATAACGATGTTTTTGCTTGGACAGCGGCCGACATGCCAGGAATTGATCCCCAGTTGATAACCCATAAATTGAACGTGGATCCTGAAAGGAAGATTGTGAAATAGAAAAAGAGAATTTTGCTCCAGAGAGGCAAGAGGCCATCAAACAGGAAGTAGTTAAGCTTTTGGAAGCCGGGTTCATTGAATAAATTCAATTTCCAGAATGGTTGGCTAACCCAGTGATGGTCAAAAAAGCCAACGGAAAATGGAGGATGTGTGTGGACTTCACTGACTTGAACGATGCATGTCCTAAAGATTGTTTTCCCTTGCCAAGGATTGATACTCTGATAGATGCCACAGCTGGGCACGAGATGCTAAGCTTCATGGATGGCTTCAGTGGATACAACCAAATCAAAATGCACAAAGATGACATCTCTAAGGTATCATTCATCACTGACTTTGGTGTTTACTGTTATTTGGTTATGGCATTTGGGCTTAAGAATGCAGGAGCAACTTACCAAAGGTTGGTGAACAAAATCTTTGAACACCTAATTGGAAAAACCATGGAGGTCTATGTGGATGACATGTTGGTTAAAAGCCTCGATAAGGCTGACCATATAAACCATCTACGGGAAGCATTTGAAGTGCTGAGGCACCATGGGATGATGTTGAATCCAGCAAAGTGTGCCTTCGGCGTTGGGTCAGGAAAGTTTTTAGGCCTGATGGTTTCTAAACGAGGAATCGAGGCTAACCCCGATAAAATCAAAGCAATCCTGGACATGGAGCCACCACGATCCGTCAAGGATGTTCAGAAGTTAACAGGAAGAGTGGCAGCATTGGGAAGATTCATCTCCAAGTCAGGAGAAAAGTGCTTACCTTACTTTAAAGCTCTCAAGAATGTGAAAAACTTTGAGTGGACAACAGAAAGCTAGGAGGCCTTTGAGGCCTTGAAGAAGTACATGGTTGAGGCACCATTGTTGGCAAAACCAAAACCAGGGGAGATTCTCTACTTATACTTGGCAGTTTCCAACACAGCTCTTGGAGCCGTTTTGGTTAAGGAAGAATCGAAAGTTCAGAAGCATGTCTACTACGTAAGCAAGATTTTACATGGAGCAGAAATAAACTACTCTATGATAGAGAAGTTTGCCTTATCCCTGATCATGGCCTCGAGAAAGTTACGCCCATACTTCCAAGCACATAAGATAGAGGTCTTGACCAATCAACCTCTAAGAAACATCTTACACAGCCCTCAATTCAGTGGAAGATTAATCAAATGGGCTATTGAATTAGAAGAATTTTACATCAAGTATAAGCCTCGAACGACGATAAAAGATCAAGCACTTGCTGACTTCATGGTTGAGTGCACCATTGACAACCAGGAAGTCAGGGGGCAGGAAGTAATATTGGAAGAAAAGGAAGGAGACAAGAAAGATGAAGACATGATGTTTGAGTCTCCAGTTACATACTCTTTGCCAACTAGAGATAGATTGTTCAGAAGTGTCAAAAATCTATCACACATGTCAATAAGGCTCTCATCAGGTCTATCATCAAATTGTTCATACTCTTGTATAAGTAGAGCCCTTCTGTTTTTCTTGATAGATGCAGATCCTTGGCATTGAGTTTCCAAAGTGTCCCAAATTTCCTTTGCAGATTTGCATGCAATTACCATGTTAGACATGACAGCATCAAGACTGTTGTGCAAGATATTCTTTATCTTAGCATCTCTAAGAACGTCAGCTTTCTCTTCTGGAGTCTCACTTTTTACCTTGACCACATAGTGTTCAGGTACAGTATCTGTTTGTCCAACAAGTCTCGTAGGGATATATAGTCCATCACGAATCCTGTCCAGATATTCAAGATAACCACCAAGCAAGTAATGCATTTCTTCTGGGAGAATGTAATATGCAGATATGGGATTCCACGAATCTTGGTCACGGATAATGGAACTCAGTTTAACAATGAAGATTTCAAGAAGTATTGTGAGGAGAATGACATTGAGTTACGTTTCACTTCTGTTGCTCATCCTCAAGCAAACAGACAAGCTGAGGTTGCGAATCGAATTATCCTGGATGGACTGAAAAAAAGAGTTGAACGCTCTAGGAACACTTGGGTGGACGAATTGCTCCCCATACTATGGGCATATCGTACTACTTGTAAGGTCACCATTGGAGCAACCCCATTTCTGTTAGCATATGGGGCAGAAGCAGTGGTTCCAGTGGAGATTACTCACACATCCCCAAGAGTTGAGGCTTATGAGCCAGAAGAAAATGAAGAAGGCATGAGGCTGGCTTTAGATCTAATTGATGAAGTTAGAGATGAGGCAAATGCTAAAGTAGTTGAACATCATAAACGGGCATCTTTCTATTATAACTTAAGGGTTAAAGAGATATTCTTCCGTCAAGGAGAGTTAGTCCTCCGAAAGATTGAGGCATCCGGAGTTGGACAGAAATGAAAGTTGGCCCCAAATTGGGAGGGGTCGTATTGAGTAAATAATGTGTTTGGACGAGGCCCATACAAGTTGGAAACCCTCGAAGGGATAGAAGTGCCAAGAACTTGGCATGCTGCAAACTTGAAAGTCTATTATGTTTAAGTGTGTCCTAGTTGGACTCACTATTAGGACAAGTAGAAATAAGGTCGACGAAACCAATCCATGTTTTTAAACTTGAGGTAGAAAGTAGAGTATTATGTAAGGGTTGAACCCATTTTCAAAGTTATAATCCAATATTCTTATGTTTTCATGATGCTTTATGTGCATTACATATTGATAGATATGCATAAAATATTAACTAAACATGCAAAGTCAAGAATTTGAAGAAACTGGAAGAAATAAAATTAAACTTACTAAGAGTTTAAGTTAAGCCTGAAGGCTGGAAATACATGAAAAATAACACAAGCCACAGACCGCCATGAAAGATAAACAAACTACAGCTATTATTCCCCTCCCTTGTCACCAGCATCTGTCTCCTCTCCTGAGCTGGAGCCAGAAGTATGATCAGTGGCATCAGGATCTGAAAGGTATATGATATAGCCTATTTGTAATTCGAGGATTCTACTCAACTTAAACAAGAATGTAATAAGTAAATATTAGATCAGATGTCACAGGAATCTCAGAAGATTATATCTGTCAAAGAATGAAGATTAAAGTCATCTACAGACTTGAAGTTATTCTACATTGAAAGAAGCTCAATTTATTGATCAAGCCTCAATGAAGTATTCAAGCTCAGTGGATTTATTAAAGTGACGGAGATTTCAAGTGGTGACAGAAAAAGATACTGATTACGGAGTTCTTGAATGAGAAGGAAGTGAATCACTGCTTAAAGTCAAATAGATAAAGAACAAACATTGTCGTTAGTCACTCATGAACCAGACAGTGCATCGAGTGTCAACGTACTATTGTGTTTGTTATTTATCTAAGTTTTAAGTGATTCTGGAATTAAGTGAGAAGTCAATTAATTCTATTTATTCTCTTATAAATAATTAATACTATTGAGTAAATTATTTATTAAATTAATTCTGTAAAGAATTAATTTAATACATAATTTATTTAGTTAATTATTTAAATTAGAATAAAAATGAACTAGGAAGACTTAGGTTTGAACTAGGAAGACTTAGAAAAATGAACTAGGAAGACTCACAAGTGAGTCTTCCCGATTGTCTTCCTAGGCCAACCATTGTCTTCCCGAATGTCTTCCATGTACAATGTGTTGTCTTCCCGGTTGTCTTCCCTTCACAAGCATTGTCTTCCCGAGAGTCTTCCAAGGCAAAGTGATTGTTTTTCTGCTAGTCTTCCAAAGGCAATTTCAATGTATCAAGTGGCTTGCACGTGGGTTGACAAAAGAGAAGCAAAGCATTTATATAAAGACAAGGCAGTGGATTAAAAGAGATCAATTCATTACAATACAGAAGAACAAAGAAAAGACACAGCAGCTTATTTTATCAAATACCTCTGTCTTCATAACTTCAAAACTGTCAAGCACAATTTCTGCAGGAGAATTAAATTCTTGATTGTTCTTAAACATTTAATCCATAAGAACTGTATCTCTTGTACTACCTTGACTTTCTAGCGGATCATAATCCCTAGATTTTATATCGAACTACTTTTTAGTATTCGATTCTTTTTATTACAAAAATAGATAAATTCATGTCGAATTTATTCTAGATTTGTTTTATCAAGTTCTTTGTAATCAGTGATCAGAATTGTAACACCCTTCAAGTTTAATAGAGTTTTATTTAACTTGAATATTGTTTCAGTTTTATTCCGCATTAATTTGTTCTAAATTGTTTAATCTTAAACGAACAAATTTCGATAAAACGGTATAGTTTGTATTCAACCCCCCTTCTACAAACTTATCAGGACCTAACAATTGGTATCAGAGCCTTTTGATTGATATACAAATCAAAGATCCAATTATTTTGAGATTTTTCTTAAACTCTGATTTTTTATTATTCCTAAAAATCTCAAAAGATGTCTACTACACAGAAAGTGGGTACAGTGAAAATCCCAATGTTCAGCAAGGAGCATTATCCAATGTGGAAGAAGAAAATGCTCCTATTTCTTAAGGTTGCAAATCCTAAATACATTGATGTGATGAAGAATGGACCAAAACTTCCTATGATTATTGAGGAAGAATTAAAAGAGGGTAACATTGTTACTAGGGCTGCTAGGATGTACCCTAAAGATCCCAAGGATTTCACTCCTGGTGAAAAAGAGGATGTTACCTTGGATTCCTGTCTACAGCTGATCCTTATTGATTGTCTTGATCCTATCATGCATAATCATGTCCTAAACTGTGATACTGCCAAACACATTTGGGAAACCATAGAGATAATCAATGAGGGGACAGAGGAAGTTAGAGAGAATATGCTGGAAATTCTCACTTCACAATATGAGCATTTCAGATCAAACCCTGGTGAGGGTATCTCTCAGGTTTTTGAGAGATACAACAAATTAATCAATGATCTGAATCTCAATGGGAAGCACTACACCAACAAGGAGATTAACAAGAAGTTCCTTCTTACACTTCCACCTCATTTGGAGCACAAAATATCTGCAATTAGAGAAGCAAGAGATATGAATGAGATTGCTTTGGAGAGATTGTATGGTGTTCTGAAGACCTATGAGCTGGAGCAGATTCAACAGAGGGAGCTGTATGGAACTGGGAAGATTGTTGGTACCTCTACTGAATTGACTGCTGAAGTCCCACAGAAACTGGAAGTGAAGGCTGTTCAACCTTCCAGTTCTAACATGAATGTTATTGATGCTGAATATGGATTAACATCCATTGATCAATCTGGTGGTGACTTCTATTCTTTAGAAGAACTTGATCAGCTGGAAGATGGTGATTTGGCTTTGATAGTCAGGAAGTTTGGGAAGTTTAGATTTAAGAGGAATCCCAATCTTAAGTTCAGGCCCAGGTTTCAGAGAGGTGATTCCTCATCTTCAAGTGGCACAAGGGGTGGCTACAAAACTGGAACTGTGGAGAGGAGCTCAATCAGATGCTACAATTGCAATGAGTTGGGTCACTTTGCTACTGAATGTAAAAAGCCAAGGCAAGTGACAAGGAACTCATTTGATTCTAGCAAGAAGAATAAGATTGAGAAGGCTTATGTTGCTGAAGGGAAGAGCTGGGATGATACAGACAGTGAAGATGAAGAAGTTGGAAATCTTGCACTTGTGGCAAAAGGAGGCAAACTCTTTGATTCCATGTTATCTTCACCAGACATGTCTGAGGTAACATTTACTGATGCTGAAATGATTTATCATCTTGGTGGCACCATAAGTTGTGCACGCACTGAAAATGATAGAATAAATCTTTTAAACACAAATCTTGAAAAGGAATTAAAAGATTTGAAACTTGTGCATGTTAATCAGGATGAGCTTACTGAGAAAATTGCTTTTCTTGAGAATAGGGTTAAATGTTATATTCAACTGGAAACCATTCTCAAAGATCAGATTAGTGAGCTCAAAACCAAAGCTAATGCCTATTACAACTCTTGTAAAACGGCTAAAGAAATTTTCAATAAACAAGCTATTGGTAATCATGTCAGTATAGGTTATGATTATAATGAGGCTATAGGATTGCTTGGTATTAATACACCTTGTAGAGTCAGAGAAGAAGGAAAGGTTGTTCCTTATATTCTTAAGGGTATTAAAACACCCTTCTGTAAGGAGTCTGAGGCAGAGCCTCTGAATGAATACTCTATCATTATTTCTGAGGAGATTCATGAAGAAGATGTTGCTTTAGAAGCTGGGCAATCCAAAAAGTGTGTATCTGATATTCCAGTCAAAGTTGCTACAACTGAAAAGACTAAATCAGATATCCATAAGTTGGATCAAAACAACTGTAGAACTAACATGCCTGCTATTAATTCTTCTCATAAAGCATGTGGTGTGAGTAATTGCATGTCTTGTGCTTTTAATGTTATGTATGCTTTCTTTAATAAAAAGCATGTATCTAGTGATAAGACTGCTCCACGTCAACATGTTAATAATAAGAAGCATGTTAAAACAAAGACTACTAGTCCTCCTCAGACTAGAGTGGATTCATTTATCCCTAAGCCTACTCAGAAATGTGTTAAGGCTGGTTATAAATGGAAACGCTCTTATGTGAAAGAGGATGAAGTAGTTTTGGTTAGAAATGTTGTTTTGCCTGACAAAGGCCAGTTTTTTAAGTATGCCGGACCCAATCAATTTTGGGCTCCGAGGAAGGACTAATCAATCTGATATTGCAGGGAGTTAAACAGGTAAACCGTGTTATATGGATTCTTGACAGTGGTTGTTCAAGGCATATGACCGGAGATAGAGCCCTGCTATCAGATTTGGTTGTGAAAGCTGGCCCAGTGCTTACCTTTGGAGATAACAGCAAGGGTATAACTGAGGATATGGCCTGTTTGAAATCAAGAAATGTTATCAGTCAATAAGAACATCAATGTTACATTTGATGACACCAAACTCCCTAATATCCAAACAGAAAATCCATCTGAGAAACTAAAGTTTGAAGAAATGTCAGATTCAGAATCAGATGATAAGAATCCACCTGAGGTTGTTGCTGGTGATAACAATGATAATGATGATAATGGTGAGAGTGATGGTGGTGGAAACATTGGTAACAATGGAGATACCACTAACATTGGAGAAAAATCACCAAGACAATCTGCCAACAACTCAGGGGGAGGAAATGAAAGGTCAACTAGTCATTCACAACACCATAATGTAGAACAAGGCGAATCATCAAGATCAAATCTTTTGAGCTGATTATTGGTGATCCAGGTGTTGAAGTCAGAACTAGAAGTGCTACTCAAAATGAATATCATTATTCAGGGTTTCTTTCTGAAATGAAACCAAAGAAGATTGAGGAAGCACTAGGTGATCCTGATTGGGTGATTGCTATGCAAGATGAACTCAATCAAATTGAACAACAACAAGTTTGGAAGCTGGTACCTAGACCGAAGAACAAGAAAGTAGTTGGTACTTGGTGGGTATTCAGAAATAAATTAGATGAAGATGGCATAATCACAAGAGACCAAGCATATTGACATCAGGTATCATTTTATCCGAGAGCATGTCATGAATGGTACTGTGGAGTTACTCTTTGTACCCACAGAGGAACAAACAAAAGATATTTTCACTAAATCTCTTGATGAATCCATGTTTACCAGATTGGTTGGTAAATTGGGTATGTTAAATAGTTTTAGTGATTAACTCTGTTTAATTTTTTATGATTGTTCTTAATTAAATTTACAAGTGTTCATTTGTTGTATATATTTTTAAATCACTTGTAAATTTATTTTATCATCTCATTTTCTCTTATGCATGTTGATTGTAGATTATTGCCATGTCTTGTCTAATTGTTAAGCTTCTTAGTTTGAGTAAGTTAAGATTAATTATTTTCTCTAAAAATATTTTTCTCAAATTTTACAAGTTAAAATTGTAGAGAAATCTATTTTTATTGAAAATCGTTTATTTTAAAATATTCGAATAGCATGTAAATAGTTTCCTGTAAATAGTTTTTTTTTATATTATATATTATTTTAGTTTATTATTATTATTTATTATCTTTTATTTTCTATTTGTCTTAGTTGGTTTGTGTAAATATATTGTATATATTATTTCTGATCTAGCTCTTGCTTAGCTGGAAATTCAGTGCCAAATCCAATTTAGGTATTACTTTCTATCTCTCAATCCACTTCTTTTACTGTTGCTGAACCCAAGTGGTTGTTAGGGCTGACCAAAGGATTGTAGATCCACAATCTTTATCCCAGGTCTTAGAGCCAAACAATGAGTCTACAACTTAATTACTTGACCTCTCAGCCTAAACAGAAATCAAATGTTAAATAAAGAAGTATTTTGATTGAAACAGTGAGTGATCCCACAGCTCTGCCTCCTCTAAAGAAATTCAATATATACTGAGGCATCTGTCAGCCCATCTGTATCCTCTCAATAGGATATGGACGTTGAAATGGCCAATGAACTGTATCTAGAGACATTCTCTCAACAGGATGAATCTATTGAAATTCGCCATAGGGCCATGGCACTTTGTACTGAGTCAAGCACACTCTCATTACTCACAATGGGAGAAAACAATTTCATTAGATGAAGCTCAGGACACAGTGAAAGCAGAGCACCTGCAACTGGTTACAGTGCCTACCATTGTTACGGTAGAAGTGCCTTCATAGGCATCTGAGGGAAAATTTGATTCTTTGCCAAATTTAAATAGAATCATTTTCTCCCCTCCCAGAGTGAACACCTCTGGCTCCCAAAGGGATTTTCCACTCGCAGATTTATCTGGAGAAAGTGGAAGGCAACTTGGTCAGTCTATCACTGAAGCAATTCAGATTTCAAATCCAAGTGATTTGATAGATATGATTGAGGATCGGGATTTGCGAACTCCCATTGCACCACCACTGACCTCTCTTGAAGAGGCTAGGGTGAGTTTCAATGCAGGTACTGATCAAAAAGGAGCAAACAGACAGCTAATGTTGAGTGATAAGAGTCAAACACTGAGTGAAACACATGCACGTGAGATGAGTGATACACTTACAAGCTAAATTCAAGTGAGTGCACACACAGACACATACACTGCAATGTAGTTAGCTCACATAGCTGATCTACAGGAACATCTATTCAAAACCCAGGCTGATAAAGAAATTTTGCAAGCACAAGTGGTTGAACGGTCTTCTTCTTCCACCTCTGTCAACAATCAGCTGGGACTGCTCAAGGAAATCTTGAAGACAAAGTTACTACCCAAGATCAACTCCATCAACTATCTCAACTCCTACTGGCTTCAGATACTCATAAATTTAAATCTGTAGAGAATTCCTCAACTAAGGGGGAGAAGTTTCTAGACAAGTTTCTACAGAAGTTTGGGGAGAAGTTTCTATCTACTTCTAAGGGGAAGAAGTTTCTAGAGACTTTTGGTGAAGCTAGTAAAAGGGGAGCTGAAAAAGATATAAAAGGTAAAGGAGGAGTTTCAGGGGAGTAAAGGTATTTAGCTCTGTTTTGTAAATGTTTTATGTATAGAGCTTAGGTAAATCAAGACAGGTTAAATGTTATCATTTGTTCAGTCTAGAGGAACACCTGTCTCGTATTTACCTTTACTGGTGAAATCTGGAAATGTCATATTTGATCCAGAACTTTCTAGTATTTACTTAGGCTTAAGAGTCTTATCTTTTTCTTGGTTTTAGTTGAGTGATCCTCTAGGTATTTGGTTGTTATTCTCTAACAAACAAATAGGGGGAGATTGAAAGGTATATGATATAGCCTATTTGTAATTCGAGGATTCTACTCAACTTAAACAAGAATGTAATAAGTAAATATTAGATCAGATGTCACAGGAATCTCAGAAGATTATATCTGTCAAAGAATGAAGATTAAAGTCATCTACAGACTTGAAGTTATTCTACATTGAAAGAAGCTCAATTTATTGATCAAGCCTCAATGAAGTATTCAAGCTCAGTGGATTTATTAAAGTGACGGAGATTTCAAGTGGTGACAGAAAAAGATACTGATTACGGAGTTCTTGAATGAGAAGGAAGTGAATCACTGCTTAAAGTCAAATAGATAAAGAACAAACATTGTCGTTAGTCACTCATGAACCAGACAGTGCATCGAGTGTCAACGTACTATTGTGTTTGTTATTTATCTAAGTTTTAAGTGATTCTGGAATTAAGTGAGAAGTCAATTAATTCTATTTATTCTCTTATAAATAATTAATACTATTGAGTAAATTATTTATTAAATTAATTCTGTAAAGAATTAATTTAATACATAATTTATTTAGTTAATTATTTAAATTAGAATAAAAATGAACTAGGAAGACTTAGGTTTGAACTAGGAAGACTTAGAAAAATGAACTAGGAAGACTCACAAGTGAGTCTTCCCGATTGTCTTCCTAGGCCAACCATTGTCTTCCCGAATGTCTTCCATGTACAATGTGTTGTCTTCCCGGTTGTCTTCCCTTCACAAGCATTGTCTTCCCGAGAGTCTTCCAAGGCAAAGTGATTGTTTTTCTGCTAGTCTTCCAAAGGCAATTTCAATGTATCAAGTGGCTTGCACGTGGGTTGACAAAAGAGAAGCAAAGCATTTATATAAAGACAAGGCAGTGGATTAAAAGAGATCAATTCATTACAATACAGAAGAACAAAGAAAAGACACAGCAGCTTATTTTATCAAATACCTCTGTCTTCATAACTTCAAAACTGTCAAGCACAATTTCTGCAGGAGAATTAAATTCTTGATTGTTCTTAAACATTTAATCCATAAGAACTGTATCTCTTGTACTACCTTGACTTTCTAGCGGATCATAATCCCTAGATTTTATATCGAACTACTTTTTAGTATTCGATTCTTTTTATTACAAAAATAGATAAATTCATGTCGAATTTATTCTAGATTTGTTTTATCAAGTTCTTTGTAATCAGTGATCAGAATTGTAACACCCTTCAAGTTTAATATAGTTTTATTTAACTTGAATATTGTTTCAGTTTTATTCCGCATTAATTTGTTCTAAATTGTTTAATCTTAAACGAACAAATTTCGATAAAACGGTATAGTTTGTATTCAACCCCCCTTCTACAAACTTATCAGGACCTAACAGGATCATCAACAGATGTGTCACCAAGGGGTGATGAATGCACTGGATCTAAAATCCTGTCATCCTCCTCCATACCAGTTGTCCCATCCAGGAGGCACTCTAGAGGAGTAGGAGGGTGAGGAGCTGGGAAATCAGCAGGATCAAAAGCCCCGGGATGTTTGGCCAAGATAGCCTGAATAGCATCCTCACATCCTACTGAATGCTGGACTGGGAAAAGGATCTCGTCATGCTTCTCTATCAGATCCTTGTACTCATGAGAGTCAAGGTAATCATCAATGAAATCATCTTTGCTCTTTCTCAACTCAACTATATCAGCTTGAGCATCAGCAAGCTCCTTCTCCTTCCTAGCTAAAGCCTCTTTTAGAGACTTTACTTCCTCCTCGGACTTTTCTAGCTTAATCATGTTGGCCTCAGAAGAGGTACGCCAAGCTTTAGCTTGAAAAAGTGCCCCCTGGAAGTTGGAATTGCTCTACCAAAAATAAAAAGAATTTAAAGTGAGATAAAGGTTAGATAAGAAGAATAAAAAGGCTAAGGTAAGAAGAATACCGCAGCAATGGCCTGGGCGCCCAGATGCTCAACTCCCTCGATTGTAGAATTCGCAACGAAGTCTTTGTAGTCGCAAGGAGTGAGTGAATGGTATGACCAATCCACAGCATGCTTGGACACCCCAGTAATGGTGTCCCTCTTCCTAATACCCCAGTTGGGGCGCCAAACTGAGGACCTTGAAGACACAGGAATGTCTGCCTCATCCACAGGAATCTGGGGAGGGATCAGGAAACCAGGAACATCAGGCTTTCCACGAGGATCATTTCCTATCCTGGCCCTCTTCATCCTCGAGGTTTCATCATCCTTGGGCTCGTTGGACTTATTGATGAAGGCCGCAGCTGTAAATACAAACAAATAATGATTACAGAAAATCTCAAAAAGACAAAAAAGTAGTAAGCAAAAAAGATAAGGAAATTTACCCTTGTCTGAAACACTTGAAAGGTGAACAGACTTAAGGACAAATTCGTCCAGAAGCTCCCAAGCCACGGTAGTCCCATTGTCTTTGATTAGCTCAGAGTAGGCATGGGACTCCTCGTCGTTCAAAATTATGTTGCTGGGACTACCATCCGTAACTCTACCAAATGATTTACGGAACAAAGTTTGTTGCCCAGTAATAAACAATTGTAGAAGGGGGGTTGAATACAATTGTATAAGATTCTCGATTATAAACACAAATATGAAAACAATAACAACTTTATTAATTCTGATATAAAACTGTTACAAACTCTCTCAAGAAATTCTGATGTTCTTGAGAGCTTCTAGGTTACAATATACTTGTGTGTGTTATTGATATAAAATCAAACCCTAAACTGTGTTTATATACTACACAGTTTCTCTATCGATTACAAGATAAGTCCAAATCAATTACCAACTATATTGAAACATATCCTAACTGACAACTGCATTCCTATTAACTAGGAACCGACAAAATAAATTTCCTTCTTTAACTGGATTCCTTAAATAACTCGAAGTTATAATCCTAATCAGCTTCCAGTCCTGATGATAAATACTGATCACAGTCCTGATAGAAATCCTGACAGCAATCCTGATACTGACGCTCGTGCAATACTGATGACGTCAACAATCCTGATCAGTTTAGTCCAGATCCTGACGATCATTGAATTCTGATCTAACAAAGTTCCCCAATCCCCACATTCCCAAACAAGGTACATAAACTCATTCTTCCACCTATGGTTGTTATCAGGGATAGACTTTGGGTGGAAAATGAAGGGAAATCCAACTCTATGGCTAATGTATACCCAACCCAAATTGTTGGTAGAACTGTTCTTAAACTGAAAAATCTTTCTAAACAAAGGAATGGAGAGAGGAAAGTTGTTACGCAAGCATAAAACCATAAAACAATTAATTATCCACCATGCATTTGGGGGTAATTGACAGGGGTTAACTTGAACATCGGCCAGTAGTCTAGGTATAAATTCGTGAAATGGGAACCTAAGTCCGGCAACTATGGCGTCTTTGTAAATACATAAAGTGTTAGACCGCCAATGACAAGAACGGTCGCCGGCACCGGCATATACTAATTTTAAGGGGGCTTTAACCCTATACATCTTATTGTAATCTTTGATTTTATCTACGTCGTGGAATGTATTACTACAATCATACGAATCTAAGGCATACACAGACGGGTATTCATCCCCAAGTTCGTTAATCATATCATCCAAAGACATGTATTTGGAACGAATAGAAATAGGGGTACCTCGTTTGGAAGCAGAATTCATTTTCTGAAGACGTTGGGAAGCGCGATCAGCCATTTCAAAAACCCAGAATCTTCAAATCTTCAAGGCAAAAAACCCAGAATCTTCAAATCTTCAAACGAAAAAACCCAGAAACCGATGATTTCAATCGGAAAACCTCGCCGGGAATCGCCTTACCGCAGAACCCTAGCAGAGAAAATTTTGGGGAAATTCTAGCAGAGTAACTTTGAAAAATAGAATGTGAGAAGTGAGAAATGATTGAGTAGAACTTCACACTTATATTGAGAGGACAGCCGGTTATTGGGCCAGTCAAAAGGAAGGGCAACCGACATTGTCCGGTTAAGCCCAATAGATGTCAAGCAAAGCCCAAAACGGAAATGGGCCCAAGAATAAATAAAAGAAATACAAAGTATTCCTACCCTACAACTACGGTCCTAGTCGAAACCCTACGACCTCATCCTAGTCGAAGGAGTTCGACCAGGGACCAAAATGGGAGAAATGTTCGACCTCAAATGAGGTCGAACCCCACGACATTCATCCTAGTCGAAGGTGTTCGACCAGGAGCCAAAATGGAACATATTTTCGACCACGGTCCTGGTCGAAACCCTACGACCTCATCCTAGTCGAAGGAGTTCGACCAGGG
Organism: Heracleum sosnowskyi; assembly: GCA_030848705.1. Lineage (NCBI taxonomy): Eukaryota > Viridiplantae > Streptophyta > Magnoliopsida > Apiales > Apiaceae > Heracleum > Heracleum sosnowskyi. The sequence goes on along the minus strand of CM061243.1, from coordinate 108,267,453 downwards.
GCCAAAATGGGCGAAATGTTCGACCTCAAATGAGGTCGAACCCCACGACATCCATCCTGGTCGAAGGTGTTCGACCAGGAGCCAAAATGGAACATATCTTCGACCACGGTCCTGGTCGAAACCCTATGACCTCATCCTGGTCGAAGGTGTTCGACCAGGGGCCAAAATGGCACATATCTTCGACCACCGTCCTGGTCGAAACCCTACGACCTCATCCTGGTCGAAGGTGTTCGACCAGGAGCCAAAATGGCACATATCTTCAGCCACGGTCCTGGTCGAAACCCTACGACCTCATCCTGGTCGAAGGTGTTCGACCAGAGGCCAAAATGGCACATATCTTCGACCAAAGTCCTGGTCGAAACCCTACGACCTCATCATGGTCGAAGGTGTTCGACCAGGGCCAAAATGGCACATATCTTCGACCACGGTCCTGGTCGAAACCCTACGACCTCATCCTGGTCGAAGGTGTTCGACCAGGGGCCAAAATGGAGCACATATTCGACCAGAATCCTGGTCGAAAGTGTTCGACCAGGAGCTAAAGTGAGGCAAAATTCGACTAGAATCCTGGTCGAAATTATACCAGATTTTTGAATTTTGGATTATTTTCCAGAAAATTAAAGAAAAACCCTGGTTCCTATTTTTGGAAAATTATTAGTTTATGACTATATATTCACAGAACCAAACTAGTATGTAAAATACAAAAGAGAACTTTGTAACTCCCGAATGAAATAACTTCTACGAAAATCTAAAAAAGATTTTCCTAGAAGTTGGGGGGCAAATGATATGGGCTGAAAAATAACCCTAGAAATGTAATTAATGATGTATTAATTAGACCTAGATTGGTCCAAGAATACGACCCAATAAGCAAGGCCCGAAACCCTAATTATTTATTAATTTCGTAATTAATAAATAGGGAAAATATACAGCTCATGAAAGGAGTCCCAAATATGGTAAATTCTTCAAAGAAGGATCTAGAATCTCAATTAAAAGAAATAATTAGTCACAGTCCTTATCCTACAACAAGGAAAAGACTTGCCCACCAAGAAATACAATACTTATCTACTAAGAGACTTATTCGCTAAGTCTCCTAAACATACTCTAAATACGAGGCTCCTAACGCCTATATAAGGACCCTGATCCTTCACATTAGAACTACGTTTTTTGGCTTGATTCTCAGCATTGATTGAGATACGTAGGCATCTTGTGATGACCGATTTAGTCACGAAACACGAGAACGGCCATTGAAGCTCGAAAGCTCTTAAACCCTAGCAGTAAATTTTTAAGTACGTTTTTTGATCCATAACAATAATATTTTTAGTATTTTATATAACGGTTCTCATTGATTTGATTGTAAATATCTAATGGTTGTGGAATGAGTGAACAAACCATGAGGGACCAGACTACCAACCAAACTTTTATTGTTTCGTCTATTATATAATAGTATAGATAGATAATGTTGTTAGAAAAAAGAAATTTTAGTTATAAAAAATATAAAATGTACTCGATATAAAATTTGTAGTATTTTATTTAACGGTTCCCATTGATTTGATTGGAAAGATCTAACGACTGTGGATCTAACGGTTCTCATTGATTTGATTGGAAATGTACTTAATTCACGTGAACATACTAGAAAATTCATTATATATTAAATTTTAATATTATGCATGTACACATTCTACAATGCAAATTACATTTCACAAACAAGAAAATGTTTCATTGTACACATTCTACGATGCAAATTACATTTCACAAACAAGAAAATGTATTATTCGCTCAATGAGCTAAATTAGTAAAATCGTGTAGGTTAATGTCTTGTATGTAAGATAATCATATTTTGACATAGATCTTACACATAACAAATATCATAAGTATCGAATTTACTCATTTCTTAACTCAAAAACACTTTAACCAATGATACTTTTCAACGCTAACTATCTCACTACAGAGATCAAGTCCAACTTTTGTACCCACAATGAAACATCTGTCAAACGATCTATAAATTATCATAAACACCGAACTACTTAGAAGTTAAAACAATTAGGTTAGATAGTGACCCGTGTCTTGCACGGGTTTTGATGGTAGTTGTTTACAATTAAGCAACCAATGTTCTTTAGGATAAATCAAGTAATTTAAAGTCCTACTTGATTAAATTAAAAAGAAATCATTCCTGTTCACACTATTTTCTTGGCTGCTTTTGACATATGTCTTCTTCAATTGATCTCTAAACGCGTATTTAGTTGTTGCTGACCAGGCCATAGACCACGATATGTCATTTCTACCTGTATTTATATATCGGTAATGAAATAAATAGTCATTTTCAACTGAAAATTATTCAGATCTATTTTCTACTGTTATTATAAAATAATGTTAAAATGATAGGTGGTGACATTTTTTAGGGAAGAACATGGCCATAATAAATGTTGCTATAGTTACACAGTTGGGCTCCATTACAAATGTGTAACTTCACTTGTATTCTGCTGTCGGTGCATGGTCTACGTAACTCAGATACAGCTCACGTGCTTTAGATTGTCCTTTTATGGTCATTTCAAGATAAAGGTGATTTGTTAACCATTTTCATCATTTACTTTCATTTTCACTGTTTCTTACAATCTGTTTTTGGCTAATTAATTAATTGACTCAAATGTTAGCTTGGGTCAAACAAATCGGCCCATTTTCAAGTGTTTTTTTTTTCAAGATTGTATGAATAAGGGCATAGATACTTGGAGCTATTAGCCGCCGAAAAAACCAATCAATTTATTAGTTTTTTGCAATTTAACTAACGATCTTATCTTTTTCTCAAACAAACCCAAATACTTTGTAAAATTATGAATAAACTTAACCATTGTTATATTACATCAAGACATTCCATATTTATTAAAATTCATATCTTTTTAGTTTATAATGCTATCTATATTAAATATATAAAAACTACTTAAATTAATCATTTTTAATGTATATACTAGTATTACTAGCTTAAAACCCGTGCGAAGCACGGATTATTATTAATAATTATTATTTTTATTATTTATGTTTTAATATTCTATTAATCTGTATTTGCTAAAAAAATAAGTAGGTGTGTTAAACTTTTTTAAATAATTAAAAGTATTAAAATAGATTTTAAAATAAATTAATAACTGTTTTCCCGTGATATTTTTGGAAAAGGAGGGGTCTTAGTAAGGAAAAATAGAAAAAGTAACATGTTTTAGCTGAAAAGGTAAGTGCCCGTAATTAAAAGTATTTAAATAGACTTCACAATAAATAAGTAAGGATTTGTCCAAAATATTTTTGGAAAATGAGGGGTTTAGTAAAGAAAAATCAGAAAGAGTAACATGTTTTGGTTGAAAAAGGTAATTGCCCGTGATTTTTTTTTAGAAAAAGAGAAGATTTTGTTAAAAAAGATAATGTATTTTAGCTAAAAAGGTAGTTGGTTATAAAAATGTTATTATTTAATAATATTTTTTTAAGAAAATGAAAAAAATAGAAAAGTAACATAATTAAAAGTATTAAAATAGATTTTAAAATAAATAAGTAAGGGTTTGCCCGTGATATTTTTGGAAAATGAGGGGTTTTAGTAAGGAAAAATAGAAAGAGTAACATGTTTTTGTTAAAAAAGATAATCGCCCGTGTTTTTTTTAGAAAAAGAGAGGATTTTGTAAGAAAAAAAATAAAAAAAGGTAATGTATTTTAGCTGAAAAAGGTAATTGGTTATAAATAATGTTTTTATTTAATGATAGTTTTTAAAAATGTTAATGAGTTATTTATTAGCAATTATAACCTTATTATGTTATTTTATTAAATGAAACTGTCTGTGATATTTTTAGAAAATGAGATGTTTTAGTTAGGAAAAATAGAAAACATAATTAAATGTATTAAAATAGATTTTAAAATAAATAAGTAAGGGTTTGCCCGTGATATTTTTGGAAAATGAGGGGTTTTAGTAAGAAAAAATAGAAAGAGTAACATGTTTTTGTTAAAAAAGATAATCGCCCGTGTTTTTTTTAGAAAAAGAGAGGATTTTGTAAGAAAAAAAATAAAAAAAGGTAATGTATTTTAGTTGAAAAAGGTAATTGGTTATAAATAATGTTTTTATTTAGTGATAGTTTTTAAAAATGGCAATGAGTTATTTATTAGCAATTATAACGTTATTATGTTATTTTATTAAATGAAACTGCCTCTGATATTTTTAGAAAATGAGATGTTTTAGTTAGGAAAAATAGAAAAGATATTCTATATACTAATTTTAATATTTTATCTAACGGTTCTCAATGATTTGATCAAAAATATTTAACGGCTATGAATGGAGTGACCAGACTACAAAAACTTTCATGAGACTACAAAACTTTCAATGTTTCGTCTTTAATATAATAGTATAGATTACCCGTGATTTGCGCACGGGCTTTGAATTTCATTTTTTAATTTAAATTTAAAAAATATTATATTAAAGTTATATGTTTACTATTATAATATGAATTTAAACAAATATGGCATGGACTGTGTAATCTAACTATAGTCAAGTTTTTTCATAATTTTATAAAGTTTATGAGATTTGTTTGAGAAAAAACAAGATCATTGATTAAATTGTAAAAAATAAATAAGTTGATTGGTTTTCCCGCTAATTGCTCCAGATACTTATGTCTTGTGGGTTGCTTCTGTATAGGCAAATTAAATCAAAGCCCCTAGACCCACCTGCTTGTCGGAAATTTGAAAAAATAAATTGCTGTACTTTCATTTGAAAATTGTAAAAATTTAAATAGCCGTTATTACAAAGTTTGTGTTGGACTATTTGCTATTCAGTTAGGTCATCTTCAGAACTTGTGATTCAAAAATTTAAATTTAAATCATCAACTAATCTAAATTTTGATTCAAGTTTGTGACCAACATAGTGTAATCTAAATTACTATTTACATATTATATTACATAAATATTATTTCAAACTATTTATTATTAAATTTAATGTTTAATCATTATCAACTACTAGCATGAAAACACGTGCAAGACACGAGTCACTTTCTAGCATAACTGTTGAAGTTTGGAGTAGTTGCATTGTTTATGATAACTTGTAAATTGTTTGGCAAACGTCTCATCATGGATACAGAAGTTGGATTTGATCTCTATAATTAGATAGTTACTGTTGAAAAACATTGTTGATTGGTTTGATTTTGAGTTGTGTAAAATTTATGCTAAAACATACTAATTTACTAATTTAACCTACACAACTTTACTAATTTAGCTCATTGAGCAAATAATACATTTTCTTATTTGTAGAATGTAATTTACATTTATAGAATGAGTACAAATAGTACCATTGGTTTTTGTATAAATACATAATACTATAAATTAATATATAGAATGAATTTGCTGGTATGTTTAAGTGAAGTAACTAAAAGTTAATATATAGAAATAATTGGTTAGTAGCGCTGCACAAATATGTTATATTCAAGTAGTAGTAAAATTTTGCAAGTTTAAATATATATCATAATTTTTTGAGTTACATGTGCATTTGTATGCATTTATTATAATTGTTCATAAATTAAAAACTGACAACTGTGAAAATTTATGTTAGAAATAGACTTTCAAAATATTTTATTTTCTGCTAGACGCACGGTTTCTCACATTTACTTCTTCACTTCTTGTTAGTGAAGTTTTCTTGATTGTAACAAATGTTTCTTTGTTATTAATATATCAGCATTTTTTTGTTAGTATAAAAAAATAGTTTAAAGTTGTTAGTATTTTGTCTTTAATCGATATACTAATATTTAAAAAATTTATGAGATAAAAAACTTTACACGTGTAACATGAGAAGGGTTCTAATAATTAATAGAATTTACTTTCTTTTAATTGTTTTTCATCAATATCACGCACTTATAAGTTATTATTTCAATATCATTGTTCTTTTCGTAGTGATTAGGCATTATTATATTTTCGTATCTATGAAAAAAACTTTTATCAATATAATTACACATCATAACCAAAAGATATATCATTATCATGTTATATGAGCAATAATAAATATATATTTTTTCCAATTTAAATCAAACATTACTATTATCAACATAATGAAACATATATAAGCAAACAATGTCATTTTTTATGTTTTACATATCTTGCAATTTTATTATATCACGATATGTTAGTAGCATGAATTAACGATAATGATTAAATAATAAAAGATAATTAATATATACTACACAATGATGTGTTGAATTATTCATTTATACTGTATCTTGGTTCTTTCGTTTAAACTAATTTGTTTTGGATCATTTGCCCATATATGTTATATATGTATACCAAATGTGTTCGTTACTATTATATTTTAAAAAAATTGAAAACACATACGATAAATATAAAATGTTATAAAATTATATAGGGGTATTAAATATTTTATATATTAATGTAGCAAAAATCGCATAATTTTTATCAAGCAAATCTGTTTAAAACAATGTAAAACTAACCTAACAAATCAACCAAAAAAATTCAAATTTCTATTAATAGTAGAGTATAACATAGATCAATAAATTTGAAATTTATCATACATATTTTTTTAATAAGTATTAACAAATTAAAATATTAAGAATTTTAATATCAACGAGATACGAAAAGTTATGTATAAAATACACATATGTTTGTGTGATATAGGTTCAATAACTCTTTTTTATTGTGTTACGTTATGAAATGACTCGTGATAAAATTTAATAAAATGAATCAATTAAATGTTTTTTTCCCTCAAATCATATATCGAGATTAAAACAATTTCTGGAAAATTACTTGTATATCCCTGGATATTGAAGAATTAGATATCTGTTAGAATGTGTTTTTATTTTTTATTTCTTTAAATGTATGCTTCTTTTATGTGGATTCGATCTTATGACTTTTTAAAGAAATTATACTTAAATACAATACCATATTTAAATTTTATTTTAAAATTTTCATTTTTTTGGATGCCTTACTCAAATCATTTTTTATTTTTTATTTTTAAAGTGGAAAGTATTATTCATTTCAAAATTAATAAAATGACTCATAACTAACTGATTAAAATGACTTAAATAAAATAAATCATCCAATCCTTTTTACTTATATATATATAAGATAGAGGATTACTTAACCCAAATTTAAATAATTTAAGAATATATATATAAGCAGATCACTTATTATAATGTAATATACAAATATACAAATAAAACTATAACTAAAATATTGTTAATAAGTCTCAATGATCAAAATACCAAATATTTGTATATTAGCACAACACACAGGATGGCAGACACAATATTGTAGTTCGAGAGAGGCCAAAATTTTTAGTTACCATGCAAAAAAAGTTATTTTAATATTCATAAATTTATACTTAGTTTTAATAATATTTCCAACATATTTTTGATAATTAAGTTGGGATGTTTAAAATGGTTTTTTCATTGTTTTTGTGATCTTGACTGTTAGGCTCAAGACACGTCTGAATACCACTATTAACAAGCCTACACATTGTGACTATGTCACTCTACATGACCTAATGAAGTTTATCACTGGGATATAGTATAGGTCTCCATTGTACTTGTCTTGTTGTCATGTACTTAGCTCTATTATGTTTGCTAAGTGTATAATGAGCTTAGTAAGTTTCTTGCACTTAGTATGCACATAGGCTATGAAATAATTGTCCTGGAAGAAGTTCAAATTGTTCATGCAGCAGGATGTGAATGAGGCCTTGAAGAAATAAGTTGCAGAAATTTGTCTAAGTCCCCATATCGTGAAGTCAGAATGAGCTATGTCGTGAAGTCCCCAAAATTCATGTCGTGAAGTACTGAGATCGCATAATCCGAAATGAACTATGTCGTGAAGTCTTCAAGACTCATGTCGTGAAGTGTTGAGATCGTAAAGTCAGAATGTACTAGATCGTGAAGTCCTCGGAAAGGCTAGATCGTGAAGTCCTCAGAAAGGCTAGATCGTGAAGTCCTCAAAAAGGCTATATCGTGAAGTCTCTCAAAGGCTATATCATGAAGTCAGAAATATGCCATATCGCATACTCCTAAAATACTCATATAGCAAAGTCTTCATATAGCAAAGTCACAAATGCTCTATGTCGACAAGTCACAGAATGAGGAGTATGCTGGAGTTCACGATGTCAACACTTAGACGGTTACAACAAGACAAATCAAGGCACAAAATCAAAGTTCAAAGGAGACAAATACTGAAGCATCTGTTATGGTTAAGTGGTCCAAAGACAGATGACAAATCTACAGCAAAACTTGGAGAGAAAGAATAGAGACAGACAGCTACAGAAACGGGAAAGGACGACAGAAAGCAAGTGGTCCTTCCTGACACAGTTAACCTATTGTGGTAGAACAAGTTGGAGTTACAGTTAGGGGTAACTGTGTAAATAGGTGTGTGCACTAGTTTGTATAGGATATATATAATGTGCACAATCTATAGTTAGCTGCAAGAGAGATATACACAGAAATATTCAAGCACTCTTTTCTCTGTAAGAAAACACTGTTCTTGTTTAGAAGCCAGAATTTCACTTGTGAAATTTTGGAAGCTGTAGTATTTCACTGTTCTAACAAGTGACTCTCGCCGCCCGTAAACAATTCAGGCAAGTTTGGGGTCATCAAAGTCACGTCTGGTCTCAATGTAGGTTGACCCATACACACATATGTGTACGATTCACAACATATGTGCCTTTGTGCTCAACTGGTACGCTAGTGTACAAGTTAAAGATATTACCTAAGTTCAATTTAGCTACTTAATTATTTTCATATATTTTGAAATTGAATAGAATGTTTCCTATCAAATGACACTCACATACTTTGCATAAAATTCAAAAAAATATTTGATTATGTAGTCTAACGATGTAAAGATATTTCAGGTAATAGATAAATTATCCAAGTTCAATTTCTACAAATAACACCTTTTAAATAAATAATAAACATAGGGGCAAGTTAGTCTTTTCAAATCATGAACAAAATGTCTCCTAATTAAATTGTCTCACCAGTTGCTATTATATAATCAATAGATAAATATAATGATAGATACCAAATATTTCTGTATTCACGTGACACACATACACATACATATAATGTGTATGGCAGTGAACACATAAGACTGAGTAGTGTGGTGGTAGAAAGATGTGCAAATAAGTGTATAAACCCAAGTTAAATTCCTTTCAACAACATTTAAAAAAAAAGATGCACAAAAGAGAAATTTAGATATTTCAAATTGAATAAAATATCTCACAAATCTAGGTTGAGTAAAATATCTCAATACTCAAGCGACACACACACACACACATATGATGTGTGTGATTTAAAACACATATGATTGAGTAATGTGGTGGTAAGAAGAGATGCAAATCATTTCATAGACCCGAGTTTGAGTCCATTGAACAACATTTTTTTTTAAATTAGTAAACACAGGGGCAATTAAGACATTTCATGTACATTGAAATGTCTCACCAATTTAGATGGAATAAAATGTCTCACAATTTGTTGACCCATGTTGGGCTATTAATAATACTAGCTCCATAACCCGTGCAAGGCACGGGTTTGTTTTAAATAATAGGTTTCATTGATATATTATTTGTGATATTTTGCTTCCTTGATTGTAATCTAGGTATATAATAATTTCCGAACAATTTTAAAGGGGTAAGAAGGTAATTTCACTTTCAAAAATAATTTTAAAAATAGCCACATCAACATTGTTATAAATTTAATCATTAATGTTATTAATTAAATATGGTTATCACAATCAATCATGCATTGTATTGTTTTTCACTAATTATGCTAAATTTTGAAATCAAATTTTAGATTACTACAAATAAATTAAGTTATGCACATTAACATCTTTACATTTGGTATATCCAAAAATTAGATCTTCAAAAAATTTCTATTCCTTTCTTTGATCCTCTCAATTTATTTTCTCTTCCTTGAACACTATCAAATCAATATTCAATTTTGATTTTAATATAATTCAAAATTAATTAACTTAATTTAATTTTTTTAATCTCAATATATGTTTTTTTTTTCTATAAATCAATGATATATGCATGTGTAAGATTCTACTATATGATGAAAATTTCTTAGTTTTAATTTCTTAATGCTTAATCATATAGTATTTTTATTATTTAATTGGTACATCAATCAAACAACATGATATAAATATTTATCAGTTAAGTTATCTAATCATCACAAAATTATGTTAAAAAAGAAAATAAATCATCTTGGATCTTTTTTTGATAAAAAAATTTAAATTTAATTTATCAGATTGACCAAGATTTTTTGAAACTTAAATGATGAGTTTTGAAAATAATTATATTTACTTATAAGTATAACTTATTTTCTCTAAAATAAAAATAAAATGTACATAGTTTATCAAATCAAATTTTATATTAACGGTCCTATAAATCTACTAATAAATCACTTTTGTTTTCTCTAAAATAAAAATAATCATTGACTTAATTGAGTTAAACAATTTGAATCAAGATTTACAAAGTTAAAAATTTCTCAAATATCTTTCACGTCTTATATCTTCATAGTTGAAGCTCCTTATGAGCTACCACCATATCTCGAAAGACACCTTCAAATCCAAATTCAAAATCTTAAATATATTTTATAAAAAAAATTTATAAATATTTTAATACTTTTATCAACATCAAACCCACCTTCTCCTAACAGCAAGTAAACTCATGGTCAAATGTTGCAAGCAAAAAGATTAATTTATCGTAAAAAAAAAACAATTACAAAATGAATTTCTACCTATAAATTATAATTATAGGTTTTATCATTAAATAAATCAAAAGGATGTGATATAGTTAATAAATAAATAAAATTGGAAGCCCGTGCGCGGAACGCGGGCAAGATAACACTAGTTGATTATAGTGGAAGAAAAATTATAAAACAGTTGTTATTATATGTTTATCAAGGTTTATTATAATTTTAGACACATGTATTTTGACACATGTATAATAGCATAAATATACTAACGTGGTTGAACCGTGGAATAAAATATTTCCCCAAAAAGTGTATGTTGGAGTATTAGAGTAACTATATACTATTCAATATTCATATAAACCAATATTTATTTACTCAAAAATAAAAATCAGAAAAAATGGGAGAAAATGTGGCTTATGTAATAAGAGGTTTGAAAGTAATCTCAAAACAAGGTGGAGCACAATTGGTCATGACATGAGTTCAATTGTGTAGAAGGTCATTGGTTCGATTCTTTGTTATGTCATAATATTTTTAGACTTAATTAAAGGGTTAGAGGGGTAAGAATGTAATCTCACGCGAATAAAATCACTCCCCAAAAACATCATGTTCCAGTATTAGATATAGAATAGATAACTAGCGTATGTACACATATCAAAATAATTTTGTAAATATGGTAAATGATAGTATTTTGAATTTATATTATATATGCGTAGTATATATATATATATATATATATATATATATATATATATATATATATATATATATATATATATATATATATATATATATATATATAGGGTAGCGTTCAGGAGAGAACTTGTTTTAAAGAGAGAACCAGAGAACCAATCCTGGCCCTTCATTATCTCTAAGGTCAAGATGATTAACCTAGGGTTACAAACCGGGGTTAAAACATATTGTTCTATCAAAGATGATCGGTTAGTCATCTGATGGTTGATGAAGTACGGATTTCTTGTATTATTCATTATGTCTAATCCTATTAGGGTTTCTAATAAGATCATAACTGAGAATTCTTCTAAGAGAAGATATCTTTGTTTCTATTTGCATAGAGAACTTATGATAAAACCGAACTTGTTCAGTTTTAAATTCTTCTAAATCCCAGATAAGGGCTGTAATTGCTCTATTGTCTTTGTTAGAGACAACTTTCATAGATACCTGTAATAGATGCTCTAGATATTGATGGTTATCCATGTAAATCATGGCATTACCTTCTATATGAAAAAACCACGGCTGCGTATTAGTCATAATATTAAGTTCTCAGAGAACTTGGACGATTACTATCAATCATTATATATAATGAATTTATATCAATCAGAATAAATTTAAAAGATAGAGATTGTAAATGATATTACCGGGTATTCTCCTTTTAATGAACTCCATTTTTAGCAGTGATTGTAACGTTGAATAAAACTTCAGTTTAAATTCTTCTTCTCGTGATAATCTGTCTTGTGTTCGCTCAATCCATGGTCGACGATTTCCCTAAACGGCCACCTGCCTAAAGCGGTACTTTTCTGTGACCCAAGCAGACTCCAGAGTCTAAGACCGGACACTAAGCATGAGACAGATTTTGAATTCAAACTAAACTATTTTATTCCATACAATATATTACAATGGATTCATTATGAACCCCTACATAACACTTACAATCCCTAATGGGACTACTCACTCTTCATCTCTGGGACTTACAATTGTTCTGTATTATGTGTACTCGTTGCACAGCTGAAATTCAGAATGTCCCCCTTTCAATAATGAACTCATCCTTTTATAACACAAGGAATGAGGATCTTTTTACAAGTGGACTGACGTAAGCACTTACGTATCCTCTTTTTAATTTCTTGACAGCGAATGATTCCTGTCAATAAGGTAGTGCTCCACTTCGTAAAGTAGATGCCCACTAACATCAATTATGAGCTTCCCTCACTGACCTGACAGCTCCTTGACACTGACATACCATCATGGTGGGGTGCGTCTTTGTCGTGATTCGTCGAATATCTTTAAAGATTTCAAAGATATGATATCCGAATGTTTTTTTGGTGTCGGCTACTGTTTGAATACAGCTGGTTAACACTTCTTGATCTACCCTGCTTGTGGAAGTAGATGTCACAAAATATAATTGAGAGGCATAATTGATTCTCAACTTATCTGTCTGTTTTATGCTTAATATCTTTTCTAATATTTGAGCATATTTGTGGACTGCTATCTCCCTGAGATCTTCCTTTTCAAGCTTGACCTCTACCTCTTGACTTGGATTGTAGATCATCTTGCTGACAATTCCCAGATAAATGAAGTGAAATGGTTTGACCAACTCATCTTCAATCCAGAACGGAATTGTTGACTATACTTTGATAAAGATTTCTTTACCTTTAGCGCAATTCTTCTTGAATGTCTTCGCAGCTTCCCTGAATCCTTTAGGAAAACTTTTTAACTCAAGAATATTTTCTGAGGGGTAAATTAAACTTACTAATCCATTACAGAATGCTTCGTAGACTAATTCATGGTTAGCATTTGGATAGAAGTTGAATGTACTCAGATTCTTTCTGTCCGTGGTGTAGAACTTATGTTCCACGAACTCTTCTTCAGTAGCTCTTCTTCCTAATTCATAGAAATAGTAAAAGCTGTCGAAGATTGTTTCTCCGGTATCTTCATCAGGAGAAATGATAAGATTATCCATTTTTACTGCTCCTAAATTTGTCATCTTTGGAGTAGTCTTCTTTAAAGCCTCTTTGTAGACGGGCTTAAGTGCGGCGCTACTAATGATTTCTAGCGGTGTAATCATCATTTCTTTGGAATAAAGATTCGTCGAAACTCGTGCTTCTTGAAGTGATTTAAACTTCTTGTAGGAAACACCTTTGATTCCAGAAACTGCCTGAGAGACAATTCCCCAGTTGTTGTAAATGCCTTTTCCTGGACCATTATAGACAATATAATAATTTTTGGACTTTTGAAAATCCTGATAACCGTGAGGTTGTGCTGATGTTTGACTATCAGACTTTTGTGGGATTTGAATTCCCTCGTTAGGCTTCAGTACTAACTCTGAAGGTTCTGCTAACGTTGTTGAGGTCTGAACCTCAGTTGTAGTTGTTGGCGAACTACCAGCCTTCAACGGATTTGTTGAGTCTTTACCGGCAACCGTTTGCACCGGACTAGTTCCAATTTGCTTCATTTCTGAACAAGGTGATGGAATGACCTTTTGTTGAGTGTCCTCTGGATAAATCCTGAGAAACTCCATTTCAGCACGAACTATCTGTAGCTCATTCTGGATATTCTGTAATTTCTTCAACATAATAGTTTCTTTAAGGGTCAATTTCTCCATTTTATTAGGAAAATGGGGTCTCAAAGAAAGAGATTAATATAAGGCAAGCAAAGCCTTTTGATCTTTTGGGAGATCTATATAAGTAGAGAGGTATGTGTGAAGGTGTGATCTTCATAGCTAATAATCCTGCTCTATTTATAGCCAAAATTTGGCAGTGGATTCCTGCAAAAGTAGACGAATAAAGCACCAAGTGATGTCATTAGTCTTTTACCTTTTGGAATTCTCTGGTTAAGAAGTCGGCTAGACAATTCTTAACTCCGTCAAGGTGTTCGACCTTGAAACTGTACCTGGAAAACCACTGTTGCCAGCGTACTAGTCTTCCCTGTTTGTTATCTCCTTCAATTTTCAATTTAAGGAAATAAGTAAAATTCTTGTTATCAGTCCTGACTAAAAATGTTACAGGGGTAAGATAAATAGAAAATTTACTAATAGCTCTTTTGACAGCGAGATACTCTTTTTCATTAGAATGATATCGGGTTTCTGCGTCTTTAAAGCTTCCTGATGCGTATCGGCATATTAATTCTTTTTTATCATAATTAACGGCTTTGAGAACTCCACCCCAATGTTTGTTGGATGCGTCTGTCTCAACGATAAGCTCGTCTTCTGGATCTGGATGATAGAGCTTGGGAAAACTTACTAACTGCTTCTTAATCTTTCGTATATACGAAGTGTCAGTCTCTATCCATTTCCATGGATTTTCTTTCTTCAACTTGACCTATAAGGGTGACCTTAAAGCTGGAAGTCTAGGAATATAATCAGATGCATAAGTTAGTATACCAAAAAACCTCTGCTTCATTTTCTACTAGAAATGCTGGTGACATGTGGGCTGATTTACTTGGAATGATAACCTTCATTTCTAGTAACTCTTTAATTTGCTTTGCAAATTCTTCTACATCCTGTGGACTATACTTCATAGGTTTTACCCTGCAAATATCCTTTGGATTGTGTAGTTTTATAGCTGCTTTCATCCATTTCTTGGTCTTTATTGGATCCAATGGATTTTCTGAGCATACTTTTTCTAAGAGCTATTCGATCTTAGATTTCCTGTCAATATCTAGAGATAAATTTGTCATAATAAAATTCATTTCTCGATATCTTTGCAACATATCTCTCCCCCTCTCTAAAATCTGGATTTTATTTTGGGAAATATTGATAGGTTGTACTGGTTTGGCTTTAGAATTCTTTTTCTTAGATTCTAAATAACCTTCGAAACCTACTCATTGTGAGTAATTTTCTTAACCCGTACTTCTTCTTCTGCAAGAGTAAATATGATTTTTCTATTGTCAAGTTGAGTAAAAGGGCTATAAGTTAAGCAAAAGTTATTGCCTAAAATAAAGTCTATACCTGCTTCTTGTTGATAGACAGTAGGAATATGAAATAATTCTTCTGCTATTAAAATGTCAAGGTTTTTACATACCTTGTTAATTGTAATGGTCTTACCATTAGCAATTTTTACCTCATAGGTCTTTCAACATTCACCCAATGCTCTAGTGGGATGATGTGTTTACTTGCTATGCATAGGCTTGCACCTGTATCAACATAACAACGTAATTCGATTTTTCTATATCCAGTAAACTTGAGTATACCTTTGATATAAATCGATGATGGATTAGTAATGTTTGGCATTACTAATTCTTCCTGTGAATCCTCAATCGCTTACACTTGATGATTCATCTTCCGACTCCTCGGATGTTGGTCCAGGGTCAATTTCTTGTATGATGAAGACATCTTGTGCTTCGTCATATTCATCTTCCACTGGTTCATATCCTATGTGGTAGATTTCTTCTAATACCTTGATTTTATCAGGGTATTGTTTTCAGTTAGGGCATTCATTTGCATAATGTCCTTCTTCGTTGCAGATCCAGCACCTGCAATTCTTCTTTCCTTTCGGACAGAATTTCTTTTTATTGTTAGTAGAAAAATCTTTCTTCTTAACATATTTACCTGGTTTAAAAGGCTTTTTCTTCTTTCTAAACCTGTATTTTGAAGATATATTCTTCTTAGAGTATTTCTTTTTCTTCTTATATTTTTTGTCATAATTAGGATTACAACCAAAATTATAAGATTCTTCTGAAAGCTTAGCACAACATCTTTTGCTAAACTTCTTCAGTTTCTTCTGTGTCCGACTGAAATCACAATAGCTAAGGATTTCATTCTTGACGATTCGTTGAGCAAAAGCTAAACTATGTTGTGTCAGGATCATTCTTTCCTGCAAAAACTTAGTCATGACTTTCTAACCTACCAAAGGTATCTTGTGAATGTAATCTTCGACATAGACATGATACTGATTTTGGTCTCCTGTGTTTATCATATGCATTTCATATATACAAAAGAATTTGTCAATGAGGCATATATCACACAATTGCATTTTACTAAGTGCTAACTTAGCATTCTGCTTGATCTTATCTTTTTCCTATTCTTTAGCATGGATATAATCAACCCCTAAAAACATGGTATAGATAGCATCTACAATTTTATTAAAGGCTTCTATTGGTTCAAACATGTCGAGATCCCAATTTACATCTTTAATAAATCTGTTAACAACTCTCGCTGTTTTATGATCAACTAATAACAAAACTGTATTAGCATCGTCATAAGATATAGGATTAGTTTGAATTATTAAACTAATTTCATTTTCCCAACTATCGATTAATGTTTTTCTACCTGATTCACAATCGATATTTAGTACATTAGAACCAAATAGACTTTGATTCGTTCTAAACTCAGTAGTAGGTGGGTAAAAGTTACTTTTTCTCCTGTTTACTGGTCTTTTTGTTCCTGAAGTTGATGCTGCGAATGGATTTTCATCTTGATCTTCTTCTTTTTTATTCATCTTGAATGTTTGTTGAACAAACTCTTCATCTGATGAATCTTTTTCTTGAGAATTTGACTCTTGAGAATTATCTTCTGGTGAGCTAAATTCTTCAATGACATTTAGATAATTAGTAGAATTAAAGCCAAATAAGGATTGTAATTCTAAATTATCTGCTACTTTTTGATTAGCAAGCTTGTTGTCTTATAATCCCAGTAGTTCTAATGCTTTCGCAAATTGTTCTTCCTGTTGGTCGTCTTGAATTTCTGACTCAAGTACTTTCTAAAATAGTTTCTCTATGTCTTGCATATAGTTCATGCTTTCTTTATTGATGGTGAGCTAAATGGCCAAGTCATACTGTTCAGATTCTTTCCAGTTCCGAGTTCTTCGTTACCTACATCGTGGTTAGGATAACTATATCGATAACGATTTTTACCTTTATCTCTGTTTCCTTGTTCTGTTGATGGAACAAGTTGTTTATTCTCTAGAGCCTTCGATTGTTTGTTGATGGCTTCAAGAATTTCTTTATTGCAGTGACAATCTTGAATTGTTGTTTTCAATTCTGTAATTATCTTTGCAGCTGCCGCTTCAATAACATTGTTAGCACGTTGTTCTTTAAGCAACTTAAGAATTTCTTCTATCTGTGGCTTAATAATATCTTGGAATTCTTTAAGACTCATCCTAAGATTTTCTTAAGGTATTCTTTGATTTTATTTAATTTATAAGTGAAGTCTAAAACTTCATTTCTGTCGATAGGAATTTTTTCAAGATGGTTAATCTTTTCTTCTATTCTATCGATTTTTTTCAATTAAAAGAGTTTTTAGGTCTTCTAATTTCTGGTTATCTCCCCCCCCCCCTAAAAGAGTGGAGAATTTGTCATAAACACTTTTTGTTTTAGACAAATCTTCACTGGGATCTTTACTGAGTCCAAAATAACTCAATAGTTTATAACAGCCTAGTAAAATTCTACCTGTAATCTGGTTAAGATTATTAGTAGAAGAAATAAGAGTTGTAAGACTCTGGTTTCCAGTATATCCGCTAAAGATATACTTTCTTTGCTGACTATCAGATCCTTCATTCAATTTCTTGATATTAAGGATTTTTCTTTTTTTATAGATGTATGGTTGCATCATAAAAGGGGTAGTCATTATTGTAAAAGTTCTAATCTCTGACATAGATTATCAACTTTTCTAGAGACGCTTTTTAGCAAGTTGTTATCGGATGTCTCACCAATTTCTAGACTGTTTCTTCTGAAACTCATTCTAGGTTGTTGTCCTAGTAAAGGTTTATCTTTAGCAATATTAATTGCCCAAGAATTATCTAAGGGTCTTATTTCAGAAAATTGCTTTTCTTCAACCGATCCTATTTCTGAGAAAACATCTTCTAACTCTATGTTTTCTTCTTTCCTATAGTCGATACTATTATGACTATTGGTTAATGCAGAAGCTACCAAATAGGTTATGCTGAAGACTTTATCTCCTGGATTCATCAAATTCTCTCTTTCGAATTGATGTACAAAAGATAATACTTGATCTATGTTCTTAGTGTATTTACTAAATGCATATTTAGGATAGACTGTGAACATAAATTTTTGGTAAGCTAAGTTTTCTCTAGCTGCACCTAAAATACAATCACTACGGTCATTGATTCTGTTGTCTATTAAGGCCATCTTAATAGGTGAATCTATGCCTTCTTTAAATTCTGCTTTCAACAGAATTTTTATAGCTCCTAAATGAACTACGTTAATGGTTGCTCTAATCTTAGAGTCAATTTTTTGAAGGTTTCTATTGATCTCATCCTTAGTGATAAGGGGTAGGAACACTGAACCTTTAGTATCTTTAATATCTATATGCATTTCTTTTGTTTTAACAAAATATAATATAGAATTTTTTCTTTTTAAGAAATTTAACAGCGGTATGTTAAATATTTTTTCTTTTTTCAAATCAAGTTTTGTTTTCCTGATTTTAGAAAGAATTTCTTGCTTTACTAAAAAGCTACCTTGAAAACCTTTTTCATTTTCAGAAAATTCGATTTCAAAATTGTTCTGAGTTTCCTCAGAGTTTTCCTCGGGATTTTCTTTATCTAAAATATTCATTTTAAATAAAAACTTGGCTCTGATACCAAGTTTGGGTATATCCGAACAATATAACAGCATAATTAAATACTAGAATATTTATAGGATTTTGCGGAAAAAGAATTAGATAAAAATCTAATTTTTTCAATTTGTTATAAATTTTACAAATCATAAAAGATAAGTAAAATGATGAATGATCGAGATTGGAATCAATCAGACGGTCCAGAATGGTACTCTGGTTTACTACTAATATATATATATATATATATATATATATATATATATATATATATATATATATATATATATATATATATATATATATATATATATATATATATATATTCTAATTGAATAAGATTTCATAAAATTTGGATAAATTCCTATAAGATAAAGATCAAATGATTGTTTTTAATCTTCAAAATATTAGTTTGGTTTTGAATGTCGTGAAGTGAATTTTATCAAATTTAAAAGTTCAAGATAATTTAAATGGTTATTTTATCAGAGTTCTCCATATATAAAATGAATGTATGTAAACTCATGTATTGTTAATAAAATAACATTATATTTGTAATATAATATTGGTCACAAATGTACGAATATACTTTAAATACATCATAAAATTTCTTACTTTAAATTTCGTGTATAAGACGTATGTAAATTAATATAATTTTAATGAAATAAAAGTATATTTATAAAATATGAAATTGGTCATTCATGTAAGACTATACAATGAACACATTATAAAATCTCTTTATTTTATGTAAAAGTCAATCTTGAAGTTGCCTTACTTTTTCCTTCATATGTACATATTTGTACTCTTTTAAACTCAATTGTATATGTTTAGTCTAGTATTAATTATAAAATATCTAAGATCGTAGTTTAAAAATTACACAAATTGAAAAATTTTATATATGTAATTTAGAATCATTTTTTAACACAACCATAAAATTTTATCCCATGCGATTTTAATATTTGAATTATAAATGATCTTGTGTTTGATTTTATATGAATCATAATATACCTAAATAATTTAACATCCGTATAAAGTAATTATTAATTAATTTAATTTGTCCATGCTCAGTTGTATTTATATGTATAATATATGTTCTAAACGCTGACGATTAACCGCTAGATGGTGATTAATCAATCCGAATGTATTAAAATCGGATCGGAAAATCAATTTTTATAGAAATCGATCTAGAAATCATATAATTTGGATTAACTGGGCACAAATTGGTTTAATCGGTCGAAAATTGGCTTACGAACCGATTAAACCGAACAAAATCTACCCAGCCCCTTTTTCGACCAACCAAGCCGAAAAAGAAAACCCGATACTTAATTGGGTCTAAAAAAATTTCAAACCGATTTTAATGGTTGCATATTAGTTTTATATATTTCGGCTGACCTAACCCAACCCTATTTAAATTACAAATTTTGTTCGATAATTTATATATATCTATATATATATAAATTATTATATGTAACTATACATTATATAATACAATATATCATCTTATTTATAGATGTGTACATAACTAAAATTATTGTGTTAATAAAAAAATATTAGCACTAAAATCGTAAGTTATACGTATTTTAGCTGTACTTGAATTTTTGAAATGAGGACATTGTGTAATATTTATTTTTTATAAAAACTATTTAACACGTTCAAACCAACCCAACCCGGCACAAACTTAAGGACGATAAGTACGGTTGAGTCATGAATTAATTTTTTGTCAGTTGAATTAAAAAATTCAAACTTATTTAATTATTCTGGGTTGCAAAAATTCTTACAACCCCCGACAACCTGACCCATGAACACCCCTAACTATGATTCCCATTTTTTATAGTCCCTTGTATAATTCTAAAATATAAAAGTTACGTATAATACGTTACTTATTTTAGATCAAATTTTGATTATATATTTATCAATACTTGAATAATTCGTATAAAGCTAATAAATGACATAGTATTGTATAAAAATATAAATCGTATAACAATTTAAATTTAATCAAAAATATTAAGGGTGAAATAATAAAATTTGTAATGAAATACATAATTATATATTAAAACTACGAAAATTTAAAAAAAATGGAACTATATTAATAATATAAAATAACATTTTTTATTAAAAAATTGAATAAGCATGTTGTATAAATAATATAAAACAACATATTATTTACTCAAAAGTTGAAATAATAAAAAATAACATGATGAGCGAATATACTTTATCTAATAATAATTTTAAAATTAACTCAAAACTCAATGTAGCACACTCGATTATGTCATGAAACTCTTACGAGGATGCCAACATTTCAATTCTCGATGTTTACACATAAATTTGACATTTTCTATCTTCAGTAATAAAGGGATGACATGTTTGTAATTTTAAAAATATAATGGTAAAATTGTAATTTCATGAACACTTTTTGGGCTCTTTTTGCCTTTGATGATCTTTTAATATATATAAGTAGATTTTTAAAAAAAATTGGTTATGTACGTAAAATTATACATTTAGACTGTCTTGCTCTTTTTTTCCATGTATATATATTTTTTCTTATTTATATAATTTTAAATTTAACTATCTATTTTAAGTGTATTATTCATTACCTACATTATCTAACAGCCTAGTTTAGAAATTAAGTAAATTGAAACATATTTTATATTATAATGTAGAATTATTTTTTAACTCATCTTTAAATTTATATATCTAAAAATTATATGATGCAATTATATCCACACGTAAATGAAATATTTATCTTTCTTAAAATACTATCCTATTATTATCCAATAATTTAATATATACATAGAGACGAATTTTAACAAATTCATATTTTCCCAATTTGAATTTGGTTACATTTATGAATAACTAGGTTACTAAGCCGCGCTTCGCAACGACATTATAATATATTTGTTAAGAAAAAGAATATTAGAATAAAAATTGTGAAATTAATATCTACAAAATTATTTAAATTATCAAATAAAATATATTTTATAAAATCAGCGGCATTAGAATATATTTGTTAAAAAAAGATTATTAGAATAAAAATTGTGAAATAAATATCTACAAAATTATTTAAATTATCAAATAAAATATATTCTATAGAATTTGTATTTGGGTATGTAATATTATAAAGTATTTACATATTCCTTTTGTTTATATAGTTTGATTTTTTATTTTTTTGGACCGATACCATTGCCATATATATATAAAAGAAAATTTATATTGATAAAAAAAATACTAAATTACTAAATTTATAAAATATTAAATTTATATTGATTTATATTTCTGGGGAGATGTGACAATTATTATATAGGATCCACCATCCTCCTTGTATAAATTTGTATCAACCATCTCGACCAACTTTTCCCACAAAGTTGTGGTAGTGGTGATGGAGCTGTTTAAGAAAACAATTAGAACAAATTAAATAAGTAAAACAAATAAATTGGGGTAACCAAAGAAGTAATATAAAATTACAAGAACAATAAAAAACAATTAACAGTTATATTAAAATTAATATAATGCATAACTTACTAATTTGTGACAATTTTGAGATCTCTTTTTTTCCAAACGCTTTGACAACTTCAATGCCACCCAAATAGGTCAAGCAGCCCGCAACATCTAAATCAACATAGAAAAAATAATATTAGAACATGATAGTTTGAATTATAACTTATATAATAGTATTACTTATATATTAATTTAATATATTACTGCATCAAAAACCCGAGAGTATGTTGGTGTCATTAATACGTGCATCAATCATATCCGGACATATGAACTAAAATCCATGCAGTGATATTGTTATTCCCAAATGACCTAACAGAATTGTAGAAGGGGGGGGGGGTTGAATACAATTCTTGATATTTTCTTAAACTTAAAACACTGATAAAATAAAACTGAACTGAATAAACAAAAACACAAGATATAAATAATTCAGTTGGATTGTTTGATGATCCAACTGAAGTGTTTTTATTGCGGAAATAATCTGTGATACAAAAGTACACAGCTGCTCAGTTACAGAGTTGTAGAGAAGAATGCTCTCAAAGATAGCTAATACAAACTATTTGTTTTTCTTCTCTCGCTCTCTTTCTAACTGCTACACTTGGTTATATATTCCCAAGTTTACAATACTATTTTTGGCTACTCTAAAGTACACTAAAGATAACCGCCAATAGTTTGCTTTTCATCCCTTAGTCCAGTGGTCCTTGGAGATCCTTGCTTTTGTCTTCATGCTTATTATGATCACTCCCAAGAGCCCAATTGGAAACTGGGATGTTTCCTTATTCCCCATGTCTATTTTAATGGTTTCCAATGCAAAGTACACTTCCACATCACCTTTAGATCTGTTCAGAAACCTGTCACTATCACTTTGTCAACTATTCGGAAAAGCAATAATGATTCGTTGATAGCAGGGAGATGTGTTTCGTTGATAGCTTTATTCTTCATTTCGTTGATGGTGTTTCTCTTGTTTCGTTGATAGAGTAATCTTCATACCGTTGACATGTCTTCACTTAGGCAAAATTACAAGGCATGATATACTTACAATTAACCAACCTATTTTGCCTATCTAGTACTTAGTCAACATGACTTAGGAAACCTATCTAATACATACATCAAATGCATATCAAACTGTGAAGTATTGTACAGTGCAATTGCTACAACACTCATTCCGTTGATGAGCTTCCTGTCAACGAAACACTGCAAAGCATGCCATTTCGTTGACAGTTACAAAATAACTTAATACAAAATCTACTAAGTGTTTTTACAATTATCATCAAGAACAACATATTCCTAACAATCTCCCCCAATTTATGACTGATAGAATAACAGCCATAAATCAAGAGCCTTGATGATAACAAAAACACTCAGACATATTACCCATGATAAAAGTAAAAATTGCATTGAGCTTCATAAAGTTTTAGACATAAAACAAGACTTACAAGACTAATGCCCAAATGTGCTCCTCTAGACTGAGCAAATGATTCATCTTGGTCTTCTTTGAGGCATAGTCTTCTTCCCTCTCCTAGAGTTGTTCTCCTCAATCTGGACCTGTAGCCTTCTGTAAAAGATCTTCTCTTCTTCATCTTGATCACCAAGCTTGGATTGCATGAACCTTAGAGTTTGATTAGATGCCTTATCCAGCTGGTCTTCCATCCTGAAGAACCTTCTGCAGTTGTCCTTGTCCTTAAATTCCATCATCCAGTAAGGTTGAAGATGGATCTTCTTTCCTGTTGAGGGCACTCTTAGCATCCTGGGAAGAGCCTCGGGCTTGTTCTAGCTAGCCTTTATCTGACATATCTTGGAGACCACCTCAGACTTGGCTGTTTTGGTGAAGCCAAAGTCTTTCTTCTCCTAAAATTCTGTAGAGAGGCCATATTTGTTCTCTACCACCCTTGTATGTGAAAACCAATCTTTCAGGTAACTTTTGAGAAGCTGCAATGCCCCTTACTTCCACCAGGTTGTCTAAATCAAGATGTAAGCTGGATTCTTCCCTGATGGCAGCAATGTACATGCAGTCCTCTGGATTTGTAGGGGGTTTCTGAGATTGTGGCTTCCTCACAAATACTGGCTTTGCCTTGACAGCCCTTTTCTTTGTCTTCATTGGTTGATCCTTTTCAAATAGGAACTTTGGAAAATAGGCTTCATCAAATTCAATAGGCTCCTCCTTTGGCATGATTGGTTGATCATGAAAGTTGACAGGGTGTGCAGGGTCACAGGCCAACTTTCCTCCAATAGGTAGATCAATAGGAATTTGATGTGCATTTGTTGTGGAAGGGGCTTGAACAGTGTCCAGAGAGTCCTCTTTTTCAAAGTTCAGATTCCTCTTAGCTCTAGCCTTTGGTTGCCTTACACTTTTCCTTGCTGGTTCAGCTTCATTAGCTCCATCCTTGGCTTTTTCTTCCTGAAGGGTCTCTTCATCTTCAAGTGCTTGAGAAACTGCCAATGCTTGCATTGCTGCCCTTTCAGATTCTTCAGCCTTGGCCTTTGCAAAATTTGGGTGACCAACCCAAATGCAGATTTCCTTGCTGTCCCTGTAGATGATGGCCCTTTGATTCCTTATGCTTGGATGATTGCTTTCCTTGCTCTCAATGATCAGCTTCCCTAGGACTTTGAACTCATCTGGCTTTGGAGCAGGATAAAATATCCTTTCAATGTTCTTGCCTTTGGGTTTGGCAGGTGATATTGGAGACATCCCTCTTGCATCCACATTCTTAAAGCATGAAGATTGACCCTTCTCATTTCTTGAATCTTGAAGGATTCCATGCTGAAGGGGCTCTATAGCATAAGAGCTCTTAAACTGTGGCTCCATTTGTACAATCACCTTTGCATTTGTTGATGGCTGATCTGTCTTTGAAGATTCAGTAATGTTCTTGAACCTTGCTTCTATGTTGGACCAGTGATCTTTGATTTGTTCTGCAAGTTTCATCCTCATAGAAGCTTCCTGGATCAGGTCAATACTATCCTTATTCTTCTTTCCAAACTCCCCCATTGCTAGTGGCTCCTGTGGCAGTGAAATGGCTGGGACCAACACCTTTGTGATTTGAATGTTTAGCTCCTTAGATTTCTCCCCCTTTTTGTTAGCATCAAGAGAGATGACTGGGAGTCCTTGAGCTGCCACTAGCTGAGTGAGTAGCTGAGTTTGCTTCTCCTGTTCCTTCTGCATTTGAGAAAGCGTAGCTTCCACCTTGTCCACTCTTGTAGAGAGAGTTTTCAAGGATGTAGCCACCTCAGGTTCCTTAGAGAAAAACCTGGTCATCTTGGACACAGTGAGAAGAGGGAGCTTTTCATCTATCATCCTGTAGTTAGCATCCCTGAGATTGCTAATGGAGTCCTTGATTTCTGTAGCCTCAATCCTTGTCTGCATCATTTGTAGCCTTTGAATTTCCAGAGAATCCATGATGGCCTTGTAGAATTTCTTGTCCCTTGCATTTGCAGACTCATGAGCTAGATAGGCCTCATTGTACTGTCTTGAGATAGCAGCATCTAGAGTGACTCTTCCATGCACACCCTGAGAAAGCCAGCCTGGTGTAGGAGGCACCACAGAAGTCCCAGTCTGTGAAGTGGTGGCCACCTGTAGATTATCACCATAGCTGTCCTCATCATCAGAAAACTCAAAGTCTCCACTTGCTGCAGCTCCTGGAGGTAGATTGGTCAAGGCATCCTTTGCTCTTTGCATTGATGCAGTAGTATGAATTAAGTTGAGTGACCTTTCTGCCTCCACATTGCCCTGTTGAGCCATAACTTGATAGGCTGGCACAGGATGAGTAAAGGTCTCAGGATCCAGGGAAATACTATCCAGAGTTTGTTGATAATGCTCTTGGAAAGTAAGTTCCCTTTCTCCCTCACTGACCTCCATTAACTCATTAGCAATGGCTGCTTCCACCCTTATTGCTCCTGTAGTCCCTTCTCTCTCTCCACTTTTTTCTTGCATCATGGGCTCCCCATGGCTCACACCTCTCACACCCTCACCTTCACCTACTAAGGTGGTACTCTCAATCTCTCCTTTTGCCTGGCTGGAAGAAATAGCCAGCCTCTCACTCTCATTCTCTCCTTTTGCCTGGCTGCAAGCCAGCCTCTCAATTTCACTCCCTTTCAAACCTAAAAGTGTCTCAACTACCACCAGGTCATCTACACTAGTTGTGGAAACAACTTGATTTTCAGTAAAAGGTGTAGAATGACCTATCAACGAAATGGTAGTTTGAACTGTCAACGGTATAGGTACCGTTGATGGAGAAACACTTGTCAACGAAAGAGGCTGTTTCGTTGATGAAGTCAATAAAGCATTTTGAGAAAGTGAAATTACAGTAGAATCTGTGGAGATTGATTTGAGATTGGGGTCCACAGATTCTCTTGCAGTTTCAGAAAAACTTGGTTGATGGCCCAACAAATCACTTAATAAGTGATGACCATCAGCTTCAGAGTGGGGCTTCTCCAAGATTAGAGTTGGAGAATCAGGAAAAGATGTATGGATCATGTCCACATCTAAAGATTGAGTTGGTGAATTGGATGGAGATAAATCAAGATTAATGTTTAGAGAGTGGGACTGTAACCCCAGAGTAATAATAGGGGTTACATCAAACTGAATTTGAGAAACTGGAAGTGTTGCTTCCAGGGTGTGTGCACCCTGTGAACCCTTGGTCTTTTGCTTCACTCTCCTTTGGTATTGGGAAAATGTAGACTGTGGGCTTGAAGTGTCCCTTACCCTTTTGGACTGTGCTCTAGGTGGAGAGCTTGTTTCAATAATCACATCCTTTTGGGAGGATGCAATTAGACTTGTGTTTAAATCCATTTTACTCATTGTGCCTTGTTGGGAAGACACAATGGGGCTAGGCTGGGAAACACTTACCTCACCTTCCTTATTCTTGGGGTTTCTTTGATTTTCACCCCTTCCCTCACCTCTCACAACTCCAGACTCACTCCCCTTAGGTTGTGTGGTAGTTTTTACAACAGGTGCCTTTTGAGAAGCACCTGAGGTTGGCTTGGAGGATTTCTTTGATTTTGATTTAGTTGCTGGGGCAGGAGCCTGTTGGGTCACAGCTACAGACTCCATAGCAACAAGGTTGGAGGAGACAATAGAAGTAACAGCTATACTAACAGGGATAGTAGTAGTTACCTCAATGATTGGCAGATACACCACTGGAACATCACCATTGTAGTTCAGCCTCAGTATGTCTGTCAATACTCTCTTTTCTTGTACAAAGCACTCAAACCTGGCATTAGGGTTAGAGATAACTAATGGTGCTGGACTAACATGATTAGCCAGCATCATCAGAAACCTTGCATAATATATATTTTTCTTCCTATTTGCCTTATCACCCAACTTAGCACCAATTTCATAAATAAGTTGGGTGCTAAAGTTGTAATATCTATCATTTAGAAGCATGGTTAGGAGAATTAACATAGAGTTAGTTAATGCATCAAAATTACTAATCTTTCCAGAAAAGACCTTAATGAATGCATCAGCTAAATAACTGTATTCCCTAACCAAACCTCTCCTAATTATTCTACCCAGATTATCAGTAGGCAAAGAGTAGTTTATAGAATTTAGCATGGTAGTTATTTCAGTGTTAGTAGGCAAAGCATCACAGTTATTATCAGGAATATGTAAACATGCTTGCAAAACATCAGAATTAACTATGTACTCATTACCTTGGAGAGTGAATTGCAGAGTGCAATTTGTTCCACTATATTCACATGAGGTCCAAATTTCCTCAATTATTTCATTGTAGATTGGTGTAGAGTGGAACATTGCATAGCTCAACTTGCAATTCTTCATGAAATCCATCATTTTGAAGAAAAGTCTGTTCGGGTTTTCCTTTGCAACAAAAGGGATGGAGTTGTTCTTCTCATAGATGAACCCTTCAGCAGACATAAGCTTGACTATGGGTGCCATTGTTGAGTGAGATAAAGCTTCGAACTGAGTTGCTTGTTAGAGAGAGAAAGAGAGAGAAAAGCCTTTGGAATTTTTGAGAGCAGGTAAAAAAAGAATTAAAGAAAATAGAATTTCTTAAATACTCCCCCAAAAATTCTCAGAAAATGAGTCCAATAATAAAAGTAAATTACTGGATTGGCTTAAAAATATAACCGTTACTCTTAAAGTATTACCATGATTTATACTTACAGGGAAGTATGCATAGATCGTGGTAAAAGACGTGTCAGTTTTCAACGGTTCAGATTAAGAGCGCTAAATCAACGAATCAGAATTGGGCGTTTAAAGTCCCGTCTGTTTCGTTGATACAGCTGTGTTTCGTTGACATAAAAGAGCTATCAACGAAACACCCAGAAAAATGCTAAGATTGTCAACGAAATGGTTTGTTTCGTTGGCATAGTTATTTTGACTTGGACAAAATTTTACTTTTTCCTGAGAAAATTAAATCACAGAAAATCATAGCAAATTTCTGGCTGCTTTATGACTTGCAAATATCTCAAAAAATAATTAAGAGAAATTTAGCATACCTAGCTCACTTACTAATCTTGAGAATGTTGATTCATCAAGTGGCTTGGTAAAGATGTCTGCAAGTTGTTGTTCACTTGGAACAAAATGTAACTCCACAGTACCATTCATTACATGTTCTCTAATGAAATGGTACTTGATGTCAATGTGCTTGGTTCTTGAATGCTGCACTGGATTCTCAGTAATGGCAATGGCACTAGTGTTGTCACAGAAAATAGGAATTTTCTCAACTCTTAATCCATAATCAAGTAATTGATTTTTCATCCATAAAATCTGTGCACAACAACTTCCAGCTGCAATATACTCAGCCTCAGCTGTGGAGGTGGAAACTGAGTTTTGTTTCTTGCTGAACCATGACACAAGCTTGTTTCCTAAGAATTGACAGGTGCCTGTTGTGCTTTTCCTGTCAATTTTACATCCTGCATAATCTGCATCTGAATAACCAATTAGTTCAAAACCAGATTCTCTAGGATACCAAATGCCAAGGTTTGGTGTTCCCTTGAGATATCTGAAAATCCTTTTAAGAGCAACTAAATGGGATTCCCTAGGATCAGCCTGAAATCTAGCACATAGACATGTAGCAAACATAATATCAGGTCTACTAGCTGTTAAATACAAAAGTGAGCCTACCATGCCTCTGTAACTTGAAATGTCCACAGATTTTTCCTTAGTATTCAATTCAAGTTTGGTGGCAGTGGGCATGGGAGTTTTGGCAGGAGAGCATTCCATTAAGTTAAATTTCTTTAATAAATCATGAATATATTTTGTTTGACTAATGAAAATGCCTTCATTAACTTGCTTCACTTGAAGACCAAGAAAGTAAGTTAATTCTCCCATCATGCTCATTTCATATTTACTTTGCATAAGCTTGGCAAACTTTTGACAAAGTTTCACATCTGTAGACCCAAAGATTATGTCATCTACATAAATTTGAACAAGTATAGTAGAGCCATTCACAATCCTGTGAAAAAGAGTTTTATCTACAGTACCTCTAGTGAAGTGATTCTCAAGAAGAAACTGTGAGAGTGTGTCATACCAGGCTCTAGGTGCTTGTTTCAAACCATAGAGTGCTTTGAGGAGGAAGTATACATATTCTGGAAAATCATCATCTTCAAAACCAGGAGGTTGACTTACATAGACCTCCTCTTCCAATTCCCCATTTAGAAAAGCACTTTTCACATCCATTTGATAGACTTTGAAATTGGCATGGGCTGCATAGGCTAGGAAAATCCTTATTGCTTCTAGTCTTGCAACAGGAGCAAATGTTTCATCAAAATCAATTCCTTCTTCCTGTGAGTAGCCTTTTGCAACTAGTCTTGCTTTGTTCCTTGTGACTATGCCATTTTCATCCATCTTGTTTCTGAACACCCATTTTGTGCCTATTACACTCCTGTCCTTAGGCTTGGGCACCAGCTTCCAAACATTGTTCCTTTCAAATTGGTTTAGCTCTTCTTGCATAGCCAAAACCCAATCTGGATCTAGAAGTGCATCCTCAACTTTCTTTGGCTCATCTTGAGACAGAAAGCTGCTATATAGACATTCTTCTTGAGTTGCTCTTCTAGTTTGGACTTTTGAAGAAACATCACCTATAATAAGTTCAAAGGGATGATCTTTAGTCCATTTTCTTGAGGGAGGTAGATTTGCTCTAGACGAGGTAGCTTCATGATCATGATTGCCTTGATTGGATATTTGTCCTTGAGAAACTCCCCCTGAGTTTGTTGTCCCTAAATGATCACTTCTTGAGACATTTCTATGACCTTCAACGGTATGACTGTTTTGGCTGTCAACGAAACGCTCATTTTGACTGTCAACGAAATGACCATTTGGTCTACTAGCAGCTATTCTTTTCAATCTTAATGCAGCAATTTCATCTTCACTGCTGCTCTCATCTGTGCTAGATACAACAACTTTAGGCTGTTTCTCAGTAGTCTTAACATGATTCATTCGATCTCCTTCCTCATTCTCAAAAGAGAGACTTTCATGGAAACCTTCATCACAGAGACCTTGAATTTTGAGATCATCAAAAACAACATGTACAGATTCCATAACAATGTTGGTTCTGAGATTATAGACTCTGTAAGCTTTCCCTGCTGCATATCCCACAAATATTGCTTCATCTGCCTTTGCTTCAAATTTCCCCAAATGCTCAGCTTGATTTCTCAGAACAAAACACTTGCATCCAAAGACATGAAGAAAATCCAATAGTGGCTTCTTTCTTTTGAGTAGTTGATAAGGGGTCATTCTCTTGGCCTGATTAATCAAAGAAATATTCTGAGTGAAACAAGCTGTGTTAACTGCCTCAGCCCAAAAATAAGTTGGTAACTTTGATTCATCTAGCATTGTCCTGGCAGCTTCAATAAGTGTTCTGTTTTTCCTTTCAACTACACCATTTTGCTGTGGTGTCCTTGCTGCTGAAAACTCATGCATAATACCATTTTCTTCACAGAACATCTTCATGCTTGAATTCTTGAATTCTGTCCCATTGTCACTCCTGATCCTTCTTACTTTCAAGTCAGGATGATTGTTTACCATCTTGATGTGATTGATAATGATTTCACTTGCCTCATCTTTAGAATGTAAAAAGAAGGTCCAAGTAAATCTAGAAAAATCATCAACAATCACAAGACAATATTTCTTCTTTGAAATAGACATGACATTTACAGGGCCAAACAGATCCATATGAAGTAACTCAAGCTGATGGACAATTGATGACTCTGTCTTGCTTTTGAATGATGCCTTCTTTTGTTTCCCTTTTTGACAGGCATCACACAAACCATCCTTGGAAAACTCCACTTGTGGAATTCCTCTAGCAAGATCTTTCCTTACCAAATCATTCATAACTTTAAAGTTCAGCTGAGATAATTTCTTGTGCCATAGCCAACTTTCATCCTTGCTTGCTTTGCTGAAAAGACAAGTGATGGTATCTGGACTTGTGCTACTAAAGTCAGCAATGTACACATTCCCTCTTCTGAATCCAGTCATTACCACATTGTTGTTTCCTCCTTTAGAAACAACACAGGCTTCTTTTGAAAAAGTAACTAAAAATCCTTTGTCACAAAGTTGACTGATACTAAGCAAATTGTGCTTAAGACCATCCACCAATGCAACCTCATCTATGATGACATTCTCTTTTGAAATCAAGCCATATCCCTTTGTGTAGCCTTTGCTGTCATCTCCAAAAGCAATACAAGGGCCAGCTCTTTCCTGAAACTCTGTGAGCAGGGTAGAATCACCAGTCATGTGTCTTGAACAACCACTATCCAAGTACCAAAGATTCCTTTTGTCTCCCTGCACACAATGAAACCAAATCAAGTTGATTTTGGTACCCAAGTTTCCTTGGGTCCTGTTTTGTTAGCCTTTGCTTTTCCTTTTATATCATTTTTCACCTTGGGCTCAGATTGATTTAAATCAACTTTTACTCTTGGTGTTGATTTCTGATTGTTACTCACATTTTCATTTACAGCATGCATATTTGAAGGAACACACATATTATTCATATTCCATGGCATTTGTGGCATACTAAACATATTCATGTATGGATTAGGTACAAATGATATGTTAGCATATGGATTCTGAAATTGTGCACATGGAGCAAACATGTTAGGCATAACAGGCATTGTAGGCATAAGATTATTCATTGCAGGCTTGGGAATTTTCACATTAGCAGTTTTCTTAACAGATTTGCAGTTAGTAGATAGATGACTAACACTTCCACAATTGACACAAGTCTTTCTAGGAGCATATTTATCAGGTGTGTAATTGTTGTGTTTGTTAATTCCTACTTTGCCATTCCTGTTATTCCTTTTATTTCCCTTAGCCTCAATTTGAACATTCTCTATCTTATCTTTCAATTGCTTGTTGGACAAGTGACCTACATTAGCTCTCTCAACAGGCTTCTCAACTTTCTTTGATTTACTAGACTCACCTTGAACAAAGTTCTTGGTGACAGGACCATACTTATTATTAAGTCTAGTGAGTTCATCTTTTCTTTTCTCTGTCAACGAAACACCCTGATCGGTTGATGGTTCATGTGTCAACGGAACATCGCATTCCGTTGACATATCAACCTTCAACAAATGATCATTGTTGTTTGTTGACTCTGTTTCTGAATCTAAGGCTTCACAAGCATACCCTAGTTTCTCTTTGTTCTTTTTCCATGATTGTTCACAGAAAGATTCCATACCTTGAACATTAATGATGTTGGTAGCAACATTCCTGGCATCTTTCCATTTAGCAATCACACTCTGTTCTATTTCTAGTTGTGTCTTAAGAATTTCTTCCCTTTGTAACACGTTCTCAAGTTCCTTCTTAGCATCCCTACTAACACATCTCATTTTCTCAAATTCAATGAGCTGTGCTTCTAACATTGCATTCCTATCACTTAAGAGCAAATTAGTCTCTTTAATTCTTGAATTCTCTTTGGTAAGTGATTTAAGAGTAACACGCAAATTATATAATACAGTAGACATTTCATTTACTGCACTATCGCATTCCTCTTTAGAAAGCTCAGAAAGATTAGTAATTGTTACCTGGTTGCTTGAGGAGCTTGCTTCCTGCTCATGATTGTTAGCCATAAGAGCCAAGTTGACATATTCAACATCATCATCAGAATCTTCACCATTACCAGCCCAATCATACTCATGAGTCATGAAAGCCTTTTCCTTTTGCTTGAGAAGTTCAAAGTATTTCTTTTTATAATCAACAGGCTCAAATTTCCTGTTGCTCTTCTCAATCTTGGGTTTTCTGCAGTCTCCAGCAAAGTGACCAAGCATTCCACAATTGAAACATTTAGATTTAGACTTTTCAATCCAGTTACTTTTGTTAGGTTGAAAGTCTCTCCTTGGTGGCCTTGCTTCTGAGTTTCTCTTGAACTTGAACTTAGAGAATTTTCTTGACAGAAAAGCAATGTGTTCATCAATCTCATCTAAGTCATCCAAGTTGGCTGGTTCTGGTTCTTCTTCTTCTGTCATCTTACCTTTACCCTTGCTGACATCACTTCTACAACTAGCTCGACTAGTTGTGGCCTTTGCAGCTTCTTCAGTGTCATCTTCCAGTTGGTTCACAGATGCAATCAATGCAATGGATCCACCCTTCTTCTGTACCTTTTCAATTTCCTCATCTTGCTCCATTTCCAGCTCATAAGTCTTCAATGTTCCATACAACCTTTCAAGAGTGTAATCTTTGTACTCTTGAGTGTTTCTTAGAGAAACAGTCATAGGCTTCCATTCTTTTGGAAGAGCTCTTAGAAATTTAAGGTTTGAGTCCTTAGTTTGGTAGATTCTCCCATACAACTTTAATCCATTCAGAAGCTTTTGAAACCTACTAAACGTGTCATTTAGGGTTTCACCAGCCTTAAAGTGAAAGTGCTCATATTGTTGTATAAGGAGTTGCATTTTGTTCTCCCTTACTTGCTCAGTTCCTTTACATAGTGTTCTGACAGTGTCCCATACTTCTTTGGAGGTTGTACAGTTTATGACATTATCAAACATCTCTTGCTCCAAACCATTAAACAGAATGTTCATGGTTCTCTTATCTTTATGGATTTCTGCAAGATCTTCAATAGTCCATTCTGAGACAAGTTTTGGAATTTCTACGTCAGGAGTATCATCTGGCACTCCAACTCTAGATGCAAACTTCATGGGAACGTGTGGACCTTTCTCAATGCAGTCTACATATCTCTCATCCATAGACATGAGATGTAAATGCATCTTTACTTTCCAGTGAAAGTAATTGTCCTTATTAAGAACTGGTATCTTCACACCTGCATCCTTCTTCACCATGGTTTCTGTTTTGGTCTTGATCTTTAAACTTCTTGTATGATAGAAGCTTGCTCTGATACCAATTGTTATTCCCAAATGACCTAACAGAATTGTAGAAGGGGGGGGGGGGTTGAATACAATTCTTAATATTTTCTTAAACTTAAAACACTGATAAAATAAAACTGAACTGAATAAACAAAAACACAAGATATAAATAATTCAGTTGGATTGTTTGATGATCCAACTGAAGTGTTTTTATTGCGGAAATAATCTGTGATACAAAAGTACACAACTGCTCAGTTACAGAGTTGTAGAGAAGAATGCTCTCAAAGATAGCTAATACAAACTATTTGTTTTTCTTCTCTCGCTCTCTTTCTAACTGCTACACTTGGTTATATATTCCCAAGTTTACAATACTATTTTTGGCTACTCTAAAGTACACTAAAGATAACCGCCAATAGTTTGCTTTTCATCCCTTAGTCCAGTGGTCCTTGGAGATCCTTGCTTTTGTCTTCATGCTTATTATGATCACTCCCAAGAGCCCAATTGGAAACTGGGATGTTTCCTTATTCCCCATGTCCATTTTAATGGTTTCCAATGCAAAGTACACTTCCACATCACCTTTAGATCTGTTCAGAAACCTGTCACTATCACTTTGTCAACTATTCGGAAAAGCAATAATGATTCGTTGATAGCAGGGAGATGTGTTTCGTTGATAGCTTTATTCTTCATTTCGTTGATGGTGTTTCTCTTGTTTCGTTGATAGAGTAATCTTCATACCGTTGACATGTCTTCACTTAGGCAAAATTACAAGGCATGATATACTTACAATTAACCAACCTATTTTGCCTATCTAGTACTTAGTCAACATGACTTAGGAAACCTATCTAATACATACATCAAATGCATATCAAACTGTGAAGTATTGTACAGTGCAATTGCTACAACACTCATTCCGTTGATGAGCTTCCTGTCAACGAAACACTGCAAAGCATGCCATTTCGTTGACAGTTACAAAATAACTTAATACAAAATCTACTAAGTGTTTTTACAATTATCATCAAGAACAACATATTCCTAACAGATATGTTGACGATGCCTTCTTCCAATCTCTTAGGCAACGTTATGCGTATGAAGAGCAATTTAGACCCATGTGATAGTGGTCTATATTTCCCTGTACTTGAAACAACTTTCAGATTTTTGATGTTGTACACAGAGCCTTCTTCAAAAATATTTTTGAACCGAGAGACCAGAATCTTCGGGATCGTAGCATGGATCAAATTTTCCTGTCATACAACATATCTTAGAAAAGTTAATAACATCTTGCAATTTGACAAATTAATAAGTTATAAGTATATTGATTTATTAACCTTTTCATCGATCAAAATCATGTCAAGACTGATCAGTTCTTCAGTATTTGGATTGACAGATTCTCACATTCTACACACTCGTACTCTTATCATCCAGGTATAGCTGCTGTCGTTCAAAGCATCCAACATGGTGTAGGCCATAATTGTATTGATTGTAAATATGGTTGTAAAAATTTGAAGCTATGTAAACAAGTTTCGGTGTAGATTTTTTGTTATGAATGACCATTAATTTATAGGTGTTTGTAAGGTGAATAATATGGAAATCCGTTATGTTTAAAAGTCAAAAAGTATTATAAAAGAAAAGTTCTATAAAGTTTGAAAATAATAAAAGAAAGTTTTATCAAGTTTGAAAATAATAAAAGAAAGTTTTATCAAGTTTGAAAATAATAAAAGAAAGTTCTATCAAGATTGAAAATAATAAAAGAGAAAATTGCAATTATTAACATAAGATCCTAAAAATTCGAAAATAATAAGAAAGTTGTAATTCTCTAAATCAAAAAAATTTCTATCAAGTTTGAAAATAATAAAAGAAAGTTATATCAAGATCGAAAATAATAAAAAAGAAAATTGCAATTATTAACATAAGAGCCTACAAATTCGAAAATAATAAGGAAGTTGTAATTTTCTAAATCAAAGAAAGTTCTATCAAGTCCTACAAATTCGAAAATAATAAAGAAGTTGTAATTTTTTAAATCAAAGAAAGTTCTATGAAGTTTGAAAATAATAAAAGAAAGTTCTATCAAGCCTACAAATTCGAAAATAATAAGGAAGTAGTAATTTTCTAAATCAAAGAAAGTTCTATCAAGTTTGAAAATAATAAAAGAAAGTTTTATCAAGCCTACAAATCCGAAAATAATAAGGAAGTTGTAATTTTCTAAATCAAAGAAATTTCTATCAAGTCCTACAAATTCGAAAATAATAAGGAAGTTGTAATTTTCTAAATCAAAGAAAGTTCTATCAAGTCCTTGAAATTCGAAAATAATAAGGAAGTTGTAATTTTCTAAATCAAAGAAAGTTCTATCAACTTTGAAAATAATAAAAGAAAGTTCCATCAAGTTTGAAAATAATAAAAGTATAATTTTTAATTTCCTTCCTACAAAATCGAAAATAATAAAGGAAGTTGTAATTATTAAAATTAAAAATCGTGAAAAATTGAGATAATTAGAAAAATAGAACAGAGTGATTCTAGAGGCGCCATCTCACCGCCCCCGTCTTCTCCTTTATATAAGTATATTGATTTATAATTTCTTTTTTTATAAGAAATATAAACCAACCATATATTTAATCAAAAAGTAAAGTAAAAAAAGGGAAAATAGAATTATTAGGAACTTGTAGCTTATCTAATAAGATTTTTAAAGTTAACCTCAAAAATTGATGTAGCACAATGGTTATGATACTTTATGTGTAAGTGGAATGTTTGTGTTTGAATCCTGAAAGTAACAAAATTTCACATAAATGATAGATGGGTGACATTTTTGTAATTATATGATAAATAAGGGTAAAGTTGTAATTTCACTGTCATTTTATTGGTATATTTTGCCCCTGACTTTTAATATATAGAAGTAGATAGATAATAGATTTATATTATATTTAATGAATTAATTAAATTTAAAATATAAATTTTTTAACATACGTAAATAACATTAAAATTGTATTATAAGTTTTATTCTAAAAATTAAAATTTATTAACTATTAATTACATACTATTATTAATTTAATAATTAAAAGAATCATAAATCAATTTTGAATCTAATAAATTAAAAATATACAAATAACAAAGTTATTATTTTAATATTAAATCATCTAATCCGAAT
Source organism: Heracleum sosnowskyi (assembly GCA_030848705.1). Lineage (NCBI taxonomy): Eukaryota > Viridiplantae > Streptophyta > Magnoliopsida > Apiales > Apiaceae > Heracleum > Heracleum sosnowskyi. The sequence goes on along the minus strand of CM061243.1, from coordinate 108,229,637 downwards.
TAGCCAAACCACTGATCCAAATATGGATCACTGTTGGGAAAAAAATTGAAATAATTTATTTCAAATTTGAATATTTGAATCTGTTATGTAAATAATTTAAGGGACCTTTGGCTTTTGGATGACTTTGTCCTTTAGCTTTCTCCCCATTAATATGTGACTCTTGGCCCTTCATTTCACTTGTAACTTATTTTCTAAGTCCTATATAAAGGCACTTGTATTACTTCAAAGATAACTTGAATGAGAATGAAATTCTTACTCTCTCTATAACTCTTTCTAATCCTATATACAATATTACATATATATATATACATAGCACGTTATCAGCACGAGGTAGCTCACGGTATTGTTCATCAAGAAAGTTGCATTTGAACTCTTAAGATTAAAAGATCTCCTCCAAATTTTAGGTATGTTTCATGTTGCTTCAATATATACATGCCGACTATTTTCTCTCTGATCTGCTAGACAAAATCCTGCACATGTAAAGTGATAAATTAGTTATTTAATTTAATGACATATTACATCTGGCCATTTGTCCATGTAATATATGGTACTTGTTTATTCCTCTGGGCAACATATAGTACACTATATGTAATAACATACTTTAGTTAACATGAGGTCATAGTACTGTGCATTCATTTAGGTTTAGATTTTCCCTTCACAAGTTATCTATTCACCGTAAACATTTAACTTGATAGGTGATTACAAATATTCATATTAACCATGACCATATAGCTAGAAACAATGAATTTTATATGCAGACACTGACAACATACATGTTTTAGTGGCCCAACCTAGTAGTATTGTTAAGTGATAACACCTCCTTAATTTCTTTATATTCTCGTTTAAATAAATTGTAAAACATTTATTGTTTACCTTTATTTTTCTAGAACATTATATAAAATACCACGTACATATAATTTATTAAGTGACATTCTTGGTCATATAAAAAAAAATGATATTCAATTCCTTTGTTTTTCCACAGTAGTTTATTTGTCATAAACAAGTTACAATTAGTTCTTTTAAGATTAATTAATCGATTGTGTACATGTTATGCACTTTTAAGAGTCTTGCACCCAATAATAGAGCACATGGAATTTATTTGTTTTATAAGTTATGTCTATGTATTTAAAATGCAAATTCAAAATTGACTGCAATTCTGTCATGCTATTTGTTTTATAAATTATAACAAAGTTTCATTGTGTTTTATAGTATAAAATGTCTAATCTCACAAAACTCGAGTTCAATGCACTTGATGTCACCGGAAAAAATTATTTGACATGGATTCTCGATGCTGAAATCCATCTTAGTGCTATGGGTCTTGGTGACACCATAAAAGAGGGAAATAAAGCCTCCGAGCAAGATAAGGCAAAGGCTATGATATTTCTCCGCCACCACCTTGATGAAGGTTTGAAAACCGAATATTTGACTATTAAAGATCCATCACCCCTTTGGAAGGATCTAAAAGAGAGGTATGATCACCAGAAAACGGTGATACTCCCCAAAGCTCGCTATGATTGGCTACACTTGCGTTTGCAAGACTATAAAAGTGTGAGCGAGTATAACTCTGCAATGTTTAAAATTACATCTCAATTGAAACTATGTGGGGAGAATATCACTGATAAAGATATGTTGGAAAAGACTTATTCCACTTTCCACGCCAATAATATACTCTTGCAACAACAATATCGTGAACGAGGATTCACAAAATATTCTGAGCTTATTTCGGTACTACTTCTTGCCGAGCAAAACAATGAACTTTTGTTGAAAAACCACCAAACACGTCCAACTGGCTCAACACCATTCCCTGAAGTGAATGTTGTGACTAGTAATGAATATGGACAAAGTAAACCATTTGGACGTGGGCGTGGGCGTGGAAATGGACGTGGACATGGTCGTGGACGTGCCCGTGGTCGTGGTTTTGGGCATGGTCGAGGTTATAATCATCAAAACTATTCCAACTTCAAAAAGAAGCCTCACCATCACAAATGGACAAGAAATGAGGAGAAACCTGAAGGTAGTGCAATGGTTAAAAGAGGTGAAAGTATTTGTAATCGTTGTGGAATGAAAGGTCATTGGCGACGTACATGCCGTACCTCAAAGCATCTTGCTGACCTTTATGAAGCCTCATTGAAAGATGTTGAAACTAATTTCACCGAACAAAATGATCCTTTGGGAATTTCCCATTTGGAAGCACACCTTGGAGGTGGAGATCAAGTTGACCCTTCGGGCTTTACTCACATGGAAGTTGGTGACTTCTTTGAAGATGGGAATGAGGAGATGGCCAAATCTGGTGGTGGCAATAATTAAGTCATAAAACTTTGCTTGTTTTTAATAATTATGTTCAAACTCTAAAATATTTGGCTTTTCTTTATGCATTATATGTAATTTCCTTTATCATGAATGAGATGTTTTTGAATATTAATTTTCTAATCTTCATTTATATATTTGCTTTGTGAAGAAATATGGCCAGTAATTTCTCATTATGTGCAATGAAAGATGATGAATCATTTTGTCTGGCGGATAGTGCAACGACACATACAATTTTGAAAAATAAAGGATATTTTTCGCATCTCATAATAGCTAGAGCTAATGTCAATACAATATCGGGTGCATCAGACCTTATTGCAGGCTCCGGAAGAGCAAATATAGTGTTACCTAATGGTACACGTTTATTTATTGAGAATGCAATGTTTTCCACCCGATCAAAACGAAACCTTTTGAGTTTCAAAGATATACGTCGCAATGGCTATCATATTGAGACTACAAATGAAAATGACGATGAATATCTATGTATCACGTCAATAGTCTCTGGGAGGAAACAAATAATAGAAAAGCTCCCATCATATAAATCTGGATTATATTATACCTTTATTAATCCAGTAGAGACGCACATGGTGATAAGCCAAAAATTATCAGACCCGGAAAGTTTTCTTATATGGCATGATCGTTTAGGTCATCCGGGTTCAACAATGATGCGAAGAATTATAGAAAATTCAAATGGGCATCTTTTAAAGAACAAGATTGTCCCATTGTCCAAGGATTTTTCTTGTGTTCCTTGTTTCCAAGGAAAATTAATAACAAGACCGTCGCCTATGAAAGTTGCAATTGAATGTCCATCATTTTTAGAGCGAATTCAAGGAGATATATGTGGACCTATTACCCCATCAAGTGGGCCATTTCAGTACTTTATGGTACTTATAGATGCATCGACACGTTGGTCGCATGTTAGTTTATTGTCCACTCGTAATGTTGCATTCGCAAGACTCCTTGCCCAAATAATCCGTATACGGACACAATTCCCTGATCATGCAATCAAGAAAATTCGATTGGATAATGCAGGAGAATTTACTTCTCAATCTTTTAATGATTATTGCATGGCAATTGGGATTGATGTGGAACATCCGGTTCCGCACACGCATACCCAAAATGGTCTAGCAGAATCTTTTATTAAGAGACTGCAATTGATTGCTAGACCGTTACTTATGAAAACAAATCTACCAAATACTGCTTGGGGACATGCAATATTACATGCTGCATCACTTGTTCGTTTAAGACCGACTGCTTATCATAAAAATTCCCCATTGCAGCTTGTAAATGGTCAAGAACCAAATATTTCGCACTTAAGAGTTTTTGGGTGTGCGGTTTATGTTCCAATATCTCCTCCCCAACGTACAAAAATGGGACCTCAAAGAAGATTAGGGGTATACGTTGGGTTTGACTCTCCCTCAATTATCAAATATTTGGAGCCCTTAACTGGTGATTTATTCAAGGCAAGATTTGCCGACTGTCAGTTTGATGAGACAGCTTTTCCTGCATTAGGGGGAGATAAGTCAAAATTTGAAAAAGAAAGAAAAGAAATTTTGTGGAATGCAGTATCTCTGTCTCATTATGATCCTCGCACAAATCAATGTGAGCTTGAAGTTCAAAAGATTATCCACCTACAAGAAGTGGCAAATAAATTGCCAGATGCATTTACTGATGTCAAAACAGTGACGAAGTCACATATACCAGTTGTTAATGTTCCTTGTAAAATTAAACTTCCTGATGAAGGGAATAAAAACATGCTAGCAAATGAGTCTAAAGCACGCCAGAAGCGTGGAAGACCTATTGGATCCAAAGATAAAAATCCTAGAAAATCAAGGAGACTTGATAAACAAGCTGGTACATCAAATGACATCATTCCAAATGAAATAGAATTGATCACTGAAGAGACGTCTTCAAAAGATGATCAAACACCTGAAATTGTTGACAATGAAGAGATCTCGATAAATTATATCGTTTCAGGAAAGAGGTGGAATAGAAAAGAAATTGTCATGGATGAAATATTTGCATATGCAGCTGCTCTTGACATTTCTGAAGAAATTGAGGATCATGAACCTAGATCGATCTATGAATGTAAAAGAAGAAGTGATTGGCCAAAATGGAAAGATGCAATTGAGGCAGAATTGAAATCACTTGAAAAACGTCAAGTTTTTGGACCAATTGTCCAAACACCTGCTGGTGTGAAACCCGTTGGATATAGATGGGTATTTGTGCGTAAAAGAGATGATAAAAATGAAGTTGTGAGATACAAGGCACGCCTTGTTGCACAAGGCTTCTCACAAAGACCGGGAATTGATTATGAAGAGACTTATTCCCCGGTAATGGATGCAACAACATTCAGATTTTTACTAAGTTTATCAATTTTGGAAGGGCTCCGCATGAATTTAATGGATGTTGTAACTGCTTACTTATATGGGTCACTAGATAATGACATTTACATGAAAATCCCTGATGGATTGAAAATGCCTGAAACATGTAGTTCAAGACCCCGAGATATTTACTCAATTAAGTTACGGAGATCATTGTATGGATTGAAACAATCAGGTCGAATGTGGTATAATCGTCTCAGTGAGTACCTTTTGAAAAATGGTTATGCTAATAATGTGATTTGTCCATGTGTTTTTATTAAAAGGACAAAAATGGGGTTTACTATCATTGCAGTTTATGTTGATGATTTAAACATCATTGGGACCCCAGATGAACTTCATGAGACGATTGAATATTTGAAAAGAGAATTTGAAATGAAAGATTTAGGCCAAACGAAACTTTGCCTTGGTTTTCAGGTTGAACATTTATCTAAAGGAATCTTTGTCCACCAGTCATTATATATTGAAAAGATCCTTAAAAGATTTATTATGGATAAAGCATATCCTGTAAGTACACCCATGGTCGTTCGCTCGCTTGAAAAGAAAAAGGATCCATTTCGCCCAAGAGAAAAGGAAGAAGAACTTCTTGGTCCTGAAGTACCATATCTTAGTGCTATTGGTGCACTAATGTATCTTGCCAATTGCACACGTCCTGATATTGCATTTTCTGTTAATTTATTGGCAAGACATAGTTCTGCTCCAACTCGAAGACATTGGACTGGTGTGAAACAAATATTTAGATATCTTCGAGGAACAATAGATCTGGGTTTGTTTTATTCTAAAGACTCACGAGTGGAATTAGTTGGTTATGCAGATGCAGGATATCGATCTGATCCTCACAAAGGAAGGTCACAAACAGGTTACATATTCACGTATGGTGATACAGCTATATCTTGGCGCTCTACAAAGCAGACTCTTGCAGCAACTTCTTCAAATCATGCTGAATTATTGGCTCTTCATGAAGCAAGTCGAGAATGTGTATGGCTAAGGTCTCTTGTCCACCATATTCGAGATTCATGTGGCCTTTCACTCAACAAAGGAATTCCTATTACCTTGTACGAAGACAATGAAGCATGTATTACTCAGACACGAGAAGGTTATATTAAAGGAGATAGGACGAAGCACATTGATCCAAAATTCTTCTTTACCCATGAACTTCAGCAAAAGGGAGAAATCGATGTTCGTCAGATCCGCTCATGCGAAAATCCAGCAGATTTGTTCACAAAAGCACTTCCTACATCTTCCTTCGAGAAATTGGTACACAAGATTGGAATGCGTAAACTTCGAGATATATTGAAATGAGGGGGAGACATGATAGTTCTATTACATTACATTAAGTGCAACACATGTACTCTTTTTCCTTCACTAGGGTTTTTCCCACAGGGTTTTTCCTAGTAAGGTTTTAACGAGGCATGATGTTTGTACAAGTCATCCAAGGGGGAGTGTTATGTAAATAATTTAAGGGACCTTTGGCTTTTGGATGACTTTGTCCTTTAGCTTTCTCCCCATTAATATGTGACTCTTGGCCCTTCATTTCACTTGTAACTTATTTTCTAAGTCCTATATAAAGGCACTTGTATTACTTCAAAGATAACTTGAATGAGAATGAAATTCTTACTCTCTCTATAACTCTTTCTAATCCTATATACAATATTACATATATATATATACATAGCAGAATCAGTGTTGATTTGTCCTTAATATTATAGTACCGAACTGCCGCTCATAACTACTGCACAATTATTTTTAGAGCAAAGTGCACTTTGTGTACTCGTACTTTAATCAAGACACCACTTGCAATACTATAGTTTAAAATTGAGCAGTTGCAATATCAATGTTTGTATTTCAGTGCACTTTGTTGCATTCCATTAATTGAGGTTAACTCCGTTATTAATTTAGGGAGTAAAATGCACTTTGTGTACTCGCACTTTACTCTAAAGTGCATTTTGTGTACTCGCATTTTACTCTAAATTTTGAACTAAAGTATTGCAAGTGATGTATTGAGCAAAGTGCGGGTACACAAAATGCACTTCAGAGTAAAGTGCGAGTACACAAAGTACACTTTACTCCCTAAATTAATAACGAAGTTAACCTCAGTTAACGGAATGCAACAAAGTGTATTGAAATACAAACATTGATATTGCAACTGCTCTATTTTGAACTATCGTATTGTAAGTGGTGTCTTAACTAAAGTGCTAGTACATAAAATGCACTTTAGTCTTATTTTCATTGAAAGAACATATACTACAACATATACATTAATTCAAAACTTGAATTCCTACACTTATAGAAAGTTACTACGTAAACATTTAAGTCTTGAATCATCTAATAAAACCAAAATTAAATGAAGAAAAATATATCATCTTAATTTCAATGAGAGGGCGTTTGATTTAATTGTAATGACTTCACTCTCAGGGAAGACCCTCTTCACAATTGAAATTCCGTTAAGTAATCAATTATTCTAAAATTTTAAGGTGTCAAAATAAGGTTTTATCTCCCTCATTATAAGATATGCTTTGTCACGATTGATCAGTGAAATATCAGTAGACAGACAAATATTTAAATTAAATAACGAGGATGGAAAGACTCAAACCTGAGATCTGTCTAAATCGAGCTGTGATATCTCGATAACTCTACAATTTTAAAATTTTAAAAGAGGACCCAACCTTATACTATAACAAATAATTTTATTATTTTTTTTTCAAGTTGTTTCGTCTTTTTTACATGTATGTTTCACTAATTTTGACTAATAAAACCAATTTTTGACTGATTAATTCAATTTTAGTCCGACTAAATTGTTTTTTCCAATTTTTTTATTTTCATACAAACTAATTTTTTACTCCGTTTTAGCATAATCAAGTCGATCGATTAATGCAATTAATCTTTGGCTTTTAGAATAAAGCTCCAAAATAATATAATTTTTGAAAAACTAATTCGAGTTTAATTATTACACTGTTATAATGTAAAAGTACATTTAGGAATTCTATTGTCTGATAAATTTCTAGAACCATGAGCATGGAACACAGCTTGAAAAATTTCATATTCTATGGTGCAATGATGATTGGAGGTAAGTTCCAGGAAGAAGACAATATTTGCCTTGAATATTAAACAAATGTGGCAGTCTCCCATGAAGATTGATATTCGGGACTTGGGTTACCATAATTTAATTTCCATGCTACAAGCCTACAAGCTGCAACAAACTCTTTTGAGTTCTTTTTATAAAAAATGTGATCTTTTATCTGACTTGATGGAAAAAACACGGTACACAAAGTGCTCGTTTTAGCCTAAAAAAGCTTTGCATATTCTGTTAACAACCACGATATAAAATTAGAAATGTTAGAGTTATCAAAATCGGTTTCAAAATATTTTAAATTTTCAAACGCTTAATTGACATAATTTTCTTGTATATTTTATTTAAAAAATATAAAATCTTTTATGTATGCATACGCATCTTTCTCTATATATTAAAAGCCAACAAAGGGCAAAGTTTGCCATTTTAATGGCTGTGAAGTTACGATTTTACCCTTATATTTTCTAAAATTACAAAAATACCATTCTTTAATAAAAATGTAAAAATTGTGAAATTATGTTAATGATGGGAATTGAACCCTTAACATATCCATGTCAAACTCATGTCATAACCAACTGTGCTACACTTTGTTTTAAGTTTATATTCAAACTCTTATTAGATAAACCACCTCTTCTTCCAATTTTTTTATTTTTTGAGTTAATAAACATTGATTTATATTATTTTTAGAATATTGCACAATACATAGTTATAATAAATATTTTTAGCAATTGAACATAATCTACAATTCTCTTTTATCAATTTAAATTATTGATATATGTCATTTTAATACCTTGAATTTATGATTTTGCCCCTACATGCTAAAAAATTACAAAAACGTCAACTCTTTTATATTTATGCAAATAGTAGATAAGATTATGTTAGTGTAGTAAATTGAACCATTAATCTTCTCTAATCAAGCTCATGCATAAGTAGCATAGTACATTTTGTTTTAAGTTTTCTTTAAAATCTTATTAATGTTAATTTCTCTTCTTCTCTCATCTTCTTTTTTATAATTTTTTATTTTTAAATAAATAAAATGTTGGTTTATATTATTTATAAAATATTGCATTGTATATAATTACCAAAAATATTTTAATGGATTGAGCATACTCTACGATTCTCTTTCTTTTATTTTAAATGATTGATATAAAAAATAAAATTTTAAAAGAGTATAAGATTATAGATAACGTATAATTTCTACATAATAATAAGATTATAGATAACATATAAGATTAGAGTATAAAATTTTTATAAAATTTTTAAAAGTAAAAAAATTGAGTGAGACGCCGCATGGATGACTTTTAAATAATATTAATAGATTTTGTAATAAGTCTCAGCCCTACGTTTATATCTGACAATGTTAAGACTGTATCGCCTATGTTATATACCGACAATTTTGTAATTTACTTCGCAAGATAGGGAATCTATCTACACAAATGATTTACATAAATATTTTTCATATTTTTTTTGTAAATCTAACGGTACTAAAAGAAAAGATCGTACAAAAATAACAAATTACACAAAATATTATAAATTTCACCCGTAGAAAATAAGATTATTTTAATATTATAAATTTTATTTATTTGCATTAAATATATAACGGTTTGAACTTTATATCGTATTAGATTACAAATTGCGTCGTCTATCATATAAATTTTTTCATAAATTAATATACTCGATAATTATTACGTCATCTTTTCATCTATATGATTGAACTTACAATTTTTTTAAGAAAAATAATTTGAATTTAAGAACGTTTCGGTCGAAATAATACATATATAGCCGAATGTTTTAATTTCTTTTAAATGTTTTTAAAAATAGTAGACGAATGTTTTCATCTATAACATATTTTGTTTTTTGCAAATGTAACCATGCAACTATACATAGATAGTGGTTCATATTTTTTATATATAAATTACAATTTGCATCATCTATGCACTAATTTGTAATTTGTAAGTAACTTAATTAATACATTTAACAATTTTTACGTAACTACTGTTTCGTTTGTATGATTGCATCTACGATTTAAAAAAAACACAATGTGAATTTAAAGGAGTTTGGATCGAAAAATATTTAATCAAATTAATATATATGAGATTTAAATTTTGGACTCTATTTCAATTATCTCTTAAATAATAACATATAAAAAAAACATAAATAAATAAGCACGAAAACAACTTGTTCTAAAATTGACCCAAAAATAATAGAATTACTTTTATATTGTAAATAATATTTATTTGTATCAAGTAGACAATGACTCAAATTTTATATCCTATAAATTATAAATTGCATCATTAACCATGCCAATTTGTACATAAGTTAATATACTCAAAAACAATTATGTAATCTTTTTTCAAATATATGGTTGGATCTACGATTTCAATATATATATATATATATGAATTGAAGGGCGTTCCGGTCGCCAATATATATGTATATATATTAAATTAATCGAAATGAGATTTGAATTTTGAATTCGATATTATTAACGCTTAATTAATTACATAAAATACATATATATAATCAAGTTAAAATACATTATTATTAGTACACGATGATCATTTATAAAAAAAATTGGATTAAAATTTGTAACTGTAAAACGACATTCCAAACATATTATTAAAGTACTAAGTGTGTTCATATAATTTAATACAGTGATGGACACAAGAGAGAAGTGCGAAATCAGTTCCCAAGTTAAAAAAATAAACACGTGATATGAATACTCCATATTGCAATAGGTGCTCATCTCCCAAAGTATTTGTCTTGTGAGAGTGTGCAAAGATGCACCAACCTTCAGCTTCTTTTTAAAATCCTCTATCTCATTCACATGTGTTCGATTATATTACAACAACATTGTGTGCATTTAACGATTTATATTCTAGACTGCAAAAAAATAAAAAAAACCAAATCAATTGATCGCTGAAAAACAAACAACAACTACTAAGGCAAAATACCTATTTACAAATTATACTTTCTCCAACATAGAAAACTCCGGTAAACCTGATTATAATTGCAACAAGAACAATAGTTCGACCGTGTTTCAAATTTTACATTGTTTCTATTTGTTCTTAATATCAATAATACTCACTATGAACAAGTCCCAAAGCCTTGGGTTTGGCACAGTTACGTTATCATATTAATTTACATACACTAATGTTATATACGGACTTTAGACTAAAAGATTTTAAGATGTGATCACGGTGTGTAGTCTTACGTACCTGACCAACTTTATATTTTATTTACAAGTATATTGTCATTTCGTTAAAAACACATTAGTTTAGATACATCCATATCATATATGAACAACTATACTAAAATAATCATTTAGATTATATTTAATTGTTGAATTTGATAAAATGCATTTCACGACATTTAAAACTAAATTAATATTTTGTCAAATGAAAATAATAATTTGATCTTTATTTTATAGATTTTTTTTCCAAATTTTGTGAAATCTTATTAAATATTAAAAAAAATTAAAAAAAATTTATACAAATATAAGATAAATTCAAAATTAATTTTAATTACAAAATTGTTTCGATATATATACATTTTCGTGCGAAAAATTATTTCAGTAAATAAGCAGGCCCGTGCTTCGCACGGGTTTTTAGGCTAGTTTCACAAATGAAAAGACGACACACATCTTTTTAAATTCAAGGCATTTAACTTATTAATCCTCTGCATTTATATATACTCCATCTGTCCCAACGAATTATATACATGAGACTAGACACGGAGATCAAGAAAATATATAAAAAATGAGTAAAATTAGATAAAAATTGGATAAAGTGATGGACCTATCAATATTTAATAATAAATTTGAGATAGTGAAAAAAAATAGTGGGTGTAATAGTGTTTTATATTATTATACAATAGAGATAGTGGAGAAAGTAGTGGGTGTAATAGTGTTTTATATTATTACAAGTTACTATTTTTGGAATGTATAGAAATAAGATAGACATCCCAAAATGAAAAGTATAAAATTTGAAAATCTGTTGGACCAATTAAAACAGTTATACTGCAAAGCATTGCCGGGAAGAGGAGTACAGCTATGACTCTAGACACAGACTTCACACCCACCCCACCTCTACATACATTCAGCATAATCTATATATATATATATATATACTCACTCACTAATTCTTCATCACTCTCCCAACAACTCTAACTCATTCATTTTTACTCCCAACACTAATGGGTTATGGACGTCTCGGATCCTCCGAACGCTATGCTAGCAGCACCTCCGTGGATCCTGCCACGCCCTCACCTCCTCCCCGCAACTCCAAACTCAAATTTCTTCTCATCTTCGCAGCAACTTTAATTGTGGCCTGTGGCGTCTCAGTCGCAGTGCTAGTTGCACTACGGAACAAAGCCACCGGAGATAATATTGATCTACCAGCGCATCGTAAACCGAGTCAAGCAATGTCACGACTGTGTAGCAAAACTCGGTACCCGACTCTCTGTGTCGACTCGCTCCTCGACTTCCCTGGCTCTACTACAGCTTCAAATATTGATCTCGTTCATATTTCTGTTAATATGACTCTTCGTCATTTCGGGCGCGCACTTTCAGCTTCTGCTGAGATTAATAATTTACAAATGGACACGCGCGCACGCGCCGCTTATGATGATTGTCTCGAGCTTCTAGAACACTCGGTGGATCAGTTGTCTATGTCGTTGACCTCCGTTGCGCCGCCGTCGAACCGGAAGTCTCAGCCGGTTGGTTCTACTGCCGACGTCCTGACGTGGCTGAGCGCGGCGTTGACGAATCAGGACACGTGTGCGGAAGGATTTGCTGATGTGAAAGGTGACGTCAAGTATCAAATGGTGGATAGACTTAAAGACTTGTCGGAGCTAGTTAGTAACTGCTTGGCCATATTTGCGGCGACTAACGGTGACGATTTTAACGGAATTCCGATCGAGAATCGTCGGAGATTGCTGGATGAGTCGCCGGAGACGAGTGAGTTTCCGGAGTGGTTGTCGAGAAGAGAGAGGAGGTTGTTGCAATCGCCGGTGACGACGATACAAGCTGATATTATAGTGTCGAAAGACGGTAATGGAACGGTGAAGACTATAGCGGAGGCGATTAAGAAAGCGCCTGAGCATAGTAATCGCCGTATCATTATCTACGTAAGGGCAGGAAAGTAAGTTTATTAATTCATCTCCTTTTTCTTTTGTGTATGTTTATTAAATTATTACCGTGTCTGCACCTTTTTAAAAGTTTTTAATGATTTTACGAAATAACTTTTGGAGTTTATTTTAAAAAGATCCACCTCTCTCATTGGATCAATGTAGTTGCCACTTGTCAGTTAAAATTAGGGATTACTGAGATGGAAAAAATGTATTAATGTCAAAAACTAATTAATATATTGTGATCGTTTGTGACCTGTACTAATGTATTAACATCGAAATTTAATTGAGATTGTGATCGTTTTTGGTGATGTGATCTATGACTTGTATTATTGTACTAACATTGTTAATTACTCCTTACGGCCTCCTCAATTTTTTATATTTGAAGATTAGGGTTCGACACGTATTTTAAAACTCATTTAAGATATATTTTGATAAATTATTTTAAATTTTTTCTTTTTCTGAATAAAAGTATAATGTTTAAATTTTATTTAGAAAAAAAAAATTTAAAAATAAGTTGTAGAACTATATTTTATAGAAGTGCGTGTAGTAAAAAAACTGTAAAGAAATTAGAGGTACAAAGGGAATAGTTAACTTGTAATTGATGTTGTTGAATTTGGAGAATAGGCGGCAATAATGAAAAAATGAATGCAATGCAGGTATGAAGAGGAGAATTTGAAAGTGGGAAGGAAGAAAACAAACTTGATGTTCATCGGTGACGGAAAGGGCAAAACGGTGATTTCAGGAGGCAAAAGCGTGTTCGACAACGTGACAACATTTCATACAGCATCCTTCGGTAAGTGTCTATTTCACTTTGGATCATCTTTTTATTTTATGCTGTAGAAAAAAGTTGATGGCAAGAAGATAAGAAAAGTAATTGGGATATATAAAGTAATGGTGATGCCCGTGCATGTGATCGGTTTGTTCCTTTGTTACTAAACAAAGAGCTAATAGTAATTGCACAATTGCCCTAGTGCAATTTGTAGTCTTGTCACTCTCAATCCATGATTAAGTGATGTTTTGACGCATGATTATACAGTAAATCGTGTTTAAAAGTTGTTATAATTAAACATGTTTGCTTTTCTTTGGTATGTTTGAACCTAATTACTTTATTTTGTCGTTAAGTAATTGCATGTGACGGACAATTTGATGTTAACTCTGCATTGGATGCTCTTCATTATTGAGCGGTATATAGCCACGGTATTCATCTTAAAAAAGGTTTATTCTGTATTAAGGAATCAATTCTGAAACTAGAATAATTGTCAAATTGTTAGTTGACTTGAAAAACTTCTTGTTTTTGATGTTAACTGACTGTGAATTATATAGACTACTCGTAATTGATTGAAAATTAGATAGGGACTTTTGCGGAAATCTTGTACACTGAATACGAAATAAAACTCGTTTTTTTTATTCAACTTTAAGTTGCATAGCATGAGGCATGAGCTGTATCTGAACTTGCTACTATTTGTTTTGTGTAAATTTTAGAGCCATAATAATAATGATAGTATTAGTTTTCCTCGGTCAAGAATAGACGACATTGACAGAAATGTAGAGCAAAATTGGTGGAGGTGGTTGTTTTTGAATATAAATGAAAAGAGATCACATTATTGGAGGTGCAGGTGGTCATGGGTATCTCATTCTCCCCACTTGCCTTTAGTCGTAAAGTTACAGTTTAGCTTTCTGCAAAACTTCAAATTTTTATGTCGTACAAGTAGTAAGACTCTACTGTTTGACTTGTGACACTACAGCTGCTACTGGTGCTGGTTTCATTGCAAGGGACATTACATTTGAAAACTGGGCCGGACCTAGCAAGCACCAAGCGGTGGCCCTCCGTGTTGGCGCGGATCATGCGGTCATCTACCGCTGCAATGTTATTGGATATCAAGACACATTGTATGTACATTCTCAACGACAATTTTACCGCGAATGTGACATCTATGGAACAGTGGACTTCATCTTTGGCAATGCAGCAGTGGTGTTTCAAAACTGCAGCATGTATGCGCGCAAGCCCATGGACCAGCAAAAGAACACAATTACAGCCCAGAACCGAAAAGATCCCAATCAGAACACTGGCATTTCAATCCACGCCTGCAGAATAGTCGCAACGTCCGATCTGCAGGCCTCGAAAGCCAACTTCTCAACGTATTTAGGTCGTCCTTGGAAATTATATTCGCGAACAGTTTATATGTTGTCCAACATGGGCGACCATATTCATCCCAGGGGATGGCTAGAATGGAACACAACATTTGCACTTGACACGTTATATTATGGTGAGTACATGAATTATGGACCAGGTGGAGCTGTCGGACAACGAGTAAAATGGCCTGGCTATCGGGTCATCACATCACCAGTGGAAGCAAATAAATTTACAGTCTCACAGTTTATTTACGGATCGTCGTGGTTACCTGCCACGGGAGTTGCTTTCTTGGCAGGGTTATCAGTTTAAATGTGCAACTACATTAACAGAATACCACCAGCGGGATCAAGTCCTTTTTTTTTCATTTTTCATTTTGTATTATAGTATAGGTATATAATTAATTCCTCGGTTGTATTTTAATTTTTTCTTCATAGTTCAATAATTCGTCCAGTGAAGAAATGACATTCCCTTCTGTAGAACTATTGTATCCAATACCAGGACAAAACATTGTAATTGGCAACTTCGCTTTTGTGAATGGAAAATACATATATACTCTTTATTAAAATTAAAAGCAGAATGGTACAATCAGGTTGTAGTTCGGGGATTTGTCCGGCTGGATTCAATGATTTACTAAGTTAATAAAATCTGCTTGTTCGTAAAAAAAACAGAATGGTATGTCATGTATATCGCGGTATACATCTAATTATTAATTTAATTATTTTAATATAATTATTTTAATTATTTTAATATAATTATTTTAATTATTTTAATATAATTAATTTAATTTCAAATTAATATATATAATTATTAGTATTAAATTAAGAGTAGTGCTAGAGGCACAAAAATTGGTACAAAAAATTGTTACCAAATGACATGGCATGAGTGATATGGCAGTTTGAAATATTTTAATTGGTGTTGTTGGTGTGAATGCAGGGGGTCCACTTATTATTATAACGAATCAGGAGTTGCCATGTCATTTGGTAACAATTTTTTGTACCAAATTTTGTGCCTCTAGCATTTTCCTTAAATTAAAATTAATTTTTTATTAAAAGTAGAAACCCCTCTTAATAGTATGATATACCATGTTTATCGCGATATACATATAATTATTAGTTTAATTAATTTAATATAATTCACTTAATTTCAAATTAATATAATTAAATTAAAAATTAATTATCAATAATAGTTTAGTTGTATATTTCTGTAGACTATGTGAATCATTGCACATTCCACGACAAGACATTGCAAAGTCATTTTTTATTCTTAAGTTAATATAGCATGAGAGGATTTGTATGTGTGGCGTTGCATTGCCATACGATCTTTTACAAGAGCTAGATGGATTTTGTGGGTACATTCACTATAAACCCTCAAGAGACCTTACTCGTCCACTAGGGTTGCCTAGGGGTTTAAAGGCCTTGTTGCATATGCCAAATGCAACCGTGATCACCTACGGAAGTGGTATTATCTATTAGATAGTAGTTCATATTATATTAATTTATCTCGAGGATGAGCAAAAGATAGGTATGGGGGCATTTGATAGGTCCATAATTTAATACATTTTTAATACCTATTTTATGTCTGTTTTCATAATTTTATTATTTAATAAATTGTTTTCTTTTGTTTTGTAGGAAAATAAATAAAATCATATTTTAAGCAGAAAAAGGTGAAAAAAGGCAAAGAGATGAAAATACTTGAAGTCAAAAGTAAATTGGTGAACAATTGGAAAACTTATCGGAGAAGAAAAAGGAATTGAGGAAATATTTTTAGAATCTGATTTGTAGTCAAATAGCCCAAACCCATTATTTTTCCCTATATATATGGGGCTCCTCTCTTGTATTTGAGACACCTAGAATTTTATTGTTATTTGCTTTATTTGTTTTTCGTATTCTCGCCGATGATTTATCCGGTAGTACTCGCTTTTCTCGTTATTAATATATTACTTTATTTGTTTATCTTTCCTGTTCAGTTCTTTTACGAAGTAGCGTACCTTTATTAGTTGCCATGTTTTTTATCCGTGTTATTTTATTTGATTGGTTTGCCTCCTGCTGCTAGCCTTACTTAATTCTATATCACGTGCATTAAGGTCAGGTTTTTAAAGTTACATTATTTTTACACATCAGGGCGACCCTCTCGTCGGGAGGAGCCGAGTCTAGAGTACACAGACCTGCGGAGCGGGCTGGCTTCCGAATTACCGTCCAAATCCTCGAAAGCGATTTTTTTGGTCGAGAGGGGCGGGGTTGGGCACAGCCTCTGGTATGTGGCCGGGTGTCGAGGCTGGGATCATGGTTTGGTAGAATACGATGAGGGCCGCCAACTGGGATTGACTCAAGGTATGAAGCTGTTGGCCCGTCATTATCTGCGGTCCGGCGAGACCGGCGGCAGAGGCCTCGGGCATTGGATGAGCTCGGCGCCGTTCCTCAGCGGCCTTCTCCTTGGCTACTGCCTGGGCCTTTCGTTTTGCGTCCCCCGCAGCCTGGGCTTTCAGTCTGGCTCCTTCTTTTTCCCTTGCCAATCTATAAAGGCAGACTCTTTGGTCTTCAGTTGCGGCCAACTGTGTCACAGGTTGTTCGGTACCCCGGGGCAGTGGTTGGTTGTCGTCCAGGTTGGTTGGTGTGCTCCGAGTGCTGACAAGCATCTTTCGGTATTCCTCGAACTCTGATTAGGTGTTAACTGAGTCGTGACCCAGTTAAATGCTAATCAGGGTGAGGGAGACCGAGATTTAGGATGGTGTGCTGAGTGGAGAGTCTTGGGGAGGCCCCTCCTTCTAGCGCCAAAATGATAAGTCTACGTTCCTCCCTCTTGCCTTCCCCTTCGGCTCTGACCGGGTAGGGGGTTCAGTTGTGTCGGGATAGGTATGGGACCCCCGGGCGCGGGAGTGTGAATAACGGTACCACTCTTAGAGATAGAGAGAGCTAGAGAGAAGGTAGAGCTTACTATGTAGAGAATTGTGTGTGTTTTTATTGTTGCCTTTGATGGGGTATTTATAGGCAGTGGGGGTGGGGTGGGGTGGGGTGGGGGGGGGGGGACATGTGATGGGCACATAGTTATCGGGAACTGTGCCCGATAATCGGTGAAGGAATTTACGGATGAGCGGAAGTGAGATATAACATTTGTTCCGTAAAAACCATGTATCGCACATATAGAAAAACATATAAAATCTAGAGCGAGGGGAATCGTAACCATACCTTGCGAATCGAAGCTTTAAAATCGATGGTTGCAAGCAGTTGCTCCTCAGAGTGTGAAGCACTCTACCGGTATCCACCAAGAATTTTCCTTCGATGAATTCTTCAAAAAACTCTAAGACCTTTTAGAGAGAAAAAGAGAGAGAGAGAGAGAGAGAGAGAGAGAGAGAGAGATGGAGGCTGGCTCCTTTTCTAGGTTTTTCAAAAAAACAAGATATCCTTAGAATGAACTATCTCATTCTATATATAGGGCTTTTTTAGGGTTTTAATAATATATCTATATATATATTAACCCCACATTTCTAAAATTCTTTAATAATGATTAAAACTATTTTAATCATTATTTCTTTTTCTAAACTATTTAGAAAATAATTTTTCCTCTCTCATAATATAAATCTTTTCATCAAAGAAAATATTCTTTTATGGTGTGACCCTGTAGGTTCAATATTAAGCCGGTAGTAGAAATAAATAATAATAAACTTTTATTTATTATTTATATGAATTCTAATAATTCATTAAATATAATTAACTGATTAATCTTCTTCTATATATTAAAAGCCAACCAATGGCAAAATATGCCAATAAAATGGCTGTGAAATTACAGTTTTACCCTTATTTATCATATAATTACAAAAATGTCATCCCTCTATAGTTTATGCAAAAATTATATGAAATTTTGTTGCTTTCAAGATTCGAACACAAACCTTTCACCTACAAATAAATTATCATAACCATCATGCTACATCAATTTTTGAGTTAACTTTAAAAATCTTATTAGATAAGCTACAACTTCACTTATAATCCTATTTTCTTTTTTTTACTTTACTTTTTGATTAAATATATTGTTGGTTTATATTTCTTATAAAAAAAATTCTAAATTATTCATAAATATAACCAAATTCAAATTGGGAAAATATGAATTTGTTAAAATTCGTCTCTATGTATATATTAGATTATTGGATAATAATAGGATAATATTTTAAGAAAGATAAATATTTCATTTACGTGTGGATATAATTGCATCATATAATTTTTAGATATATAAATTTAAAGTTGAGTTAAAAAATAATTCTACATCATAATATAAAATATGTTTCAATTTACTTAATTTCTAAACTAGGCTGTTAGATAATGTGTGTAATGAATAATAGACTTAAAATAGATAGTTGAATTTAAAATTATATAAATACGAAAAAAATATATATATACATGGAAAAAAAGAGCAAGACAATCTAAATGTATAATTTTACATACATAACCAATTTTTTAAAAAATCTACTTTTATATATTAAAAGATCATCAGAGACAAAAAGAACCCAAAAAGTGTTCATGAAATTACAACTTTACCCTTGTATTTTTAAAATTATAAACATGTCACCCCTTTATTACTGAATATAGAAAATGTCAAATTTGTGTGTAAACATCGAGAATCGAAATGTTAGCCTCCTCGTAACAGTTTCATGTCATAATCGAGTGTCCTACATTGAGTTTTGAGTTTATTTTAAAATTATTATTAGATAAAGTATATTCGCTCATCATATTATCTTTTATTATTTCAACTTTTGAGTAAATAATATGTTGTTTTATATTATTTATACAACATGTTTATTCAATTTTTTAATAAAAAAAATGTTAGTTTATATTATTATATAGCTCCATTTTTTTTAAGTTTTCGTAGTTTTAATATATAATTATGTATTTCTTTACAAATTTTATTATTTCACCCTTAATTTTTTTAATTAAATGTTAATTGTTATACGATTTATATTTTTATACAATACTATGTCACTTATTAGCTTTATACAAATTATTCAAGTATTGATAAAATGGGAATTATACAAGGGACTGTAAAAAATGGGAATTAAATGGGAATTTTTATACAATAAGTAACATATTATACGTAACTTTTATATTTTAGAATTATACAAGGGACTGTAAAAAATGGGAATCATAGTTAGGGGTGTTGATGGGTTAGGTTGTCGGGGGTTGGAAGCATTTTTGCAACCCAGTCTAATTAAATAAGTTTGAAATTTTTTAATCCAACTCACAAAAAATTAATTCATGGCCCAACCGTACTTATCATCCTTAAGTTTACGCCGGGTTGGGTTGGTTTGAATGTGTTAAATTATTTTTATAAAAAATAAATATTACACAATGTCCTCATTTCAAAAATTCAAGTAAAGCTAAAATACGTATAACTTACGATTTTAGTGCTAATATTTTTTTTATTAACATAATAATTTTAGTTATGTACACGTCTATAAATAAGATGATATACTGTATTATATAATTTACAGTTACATATAATATATATATATATATATATATATATATAAAAATTATCGAACAAATTTTTTAATTTAAATAGGGTTGGGTTAGGTCGGCTGAAATATATAAAACTGATATAAAATCATTAAAATCGGTTTAAAATTTTTTTAGACCCAATTAAGTATCGGGTTTTCTTTGTCGTCTTGGTTGGTTGAAAAAGGGGCTATGTATATTTTGTTCATTTTAATCGGTTCGTAAGCCAATTTTCGACCGATTAAACCAATGTGTGCCCAGTTAATCCAAATTATATGATTTCTAGATCGATTTCTATAAAAATTGATTTTCCGATCCGATTTTAACACATTCGGATTGATTAGTCACCGTCTAGCGGTTAATCGCCAGTGTTTAGAAAATATATTATACATATAAATACAACTGAGTCTACACAGATGTTAAATTATTTAGGTATATTATGATTCATATAAGATAAAACACAAGATAATTTATAATTCAAATATTAAAATCGCATGGGATAGAATTTTATGGTTGTGTTAAAAAAAATGATTCTAAATTACATATATATAAATTTTCAATTTGTGTAATTTTTAAACTACGATCTTAGATATTTTATAATTAATACTAGACTAAACATATACAATTGAGTTTAAAAGGGTACAAATATGTACATATGAAGGAAAGAGTAAGACAACTTCAAGATTGACTTTTACATAAAATAAAGAAATTTTATAATGTGTTTGTTATTCCCAAATGACCTAACAGAATTGTAGAAGGGGGGGGGGGTTGAATACAATTCTTGATATTTTCTTGAAACTAAAACACTTTATAAAATAAAACTGAACTGAATAAATAAAAACACAAGATATAAATAATTCAGTTGGATTGTTTGATGATCCAACTGAAGTGTTTTTATTGCGGAAGTAATCTGTGATACAAAAGTACACAGCTGCTCAGTTACAAGGTTGTAGAGAAGAATTGCTCTCAAAATAGCTAATACAATCTATTTGTGTTTCTTCTCTCTTTTTCTAAAGTAACTGCTGCACTTGGTTATATATCCCAAGTTTACAATTCTACGTTTGGTTAAACTAAAGAATAATAGTAGTAACCATCAGTAGCTTGCTTTTCATTCCTTTTGTCCAATGGTCCTTGGAGATCTTAGCTTTTGTCTTCATGCTCATTATAATCATTCCCAAGAGCCTTATTGGAAATTGGAATGTTTCCTTATTTCCAGTATCCACTTTGATGGCTTCCAATGCACAGTACACTTCCATATCTCCTTTTAGATCTGTTCAGTAAACTGTCACTATCACTTTGTCAACTGTTCAAAAAGCAACATTGATTCGTTGATAGCAAGGAGATGTGTTTCGTTGATAGCTTCATTCTTCATTTCGTTGATGGTGTTTCCCTCGTTTCGTTGATGGGTAAACTCCATACCGTTGACAGAGTAATCTTCATACCGTTGACATGTCTTCACTTAGGCAGAATTACAAGGCATTACATATTTACAATTAACCAACCTATTTTGCCTATCTAGTACATAGTCAACATGACTTAGAAAACCTATCTAAAACATATAATAGAATGCCTATCATACTGTGAAGTATTGTACAATGCAATTGCTACAACACTCATTTCGTTGATGAGCTTCCTGTCAATGAAACACTGCTAAGCATGCTATTTCGTTGACAGCTACAAAATTGACTTTACACAAATTCTACTAAGTGTTTTATGCTTATCATCAAGAACAACATATTCCTAACAATCTCCCCCAATTTATGACTGATAGAATAACAGCCATAAATCAAGAGACTTGATGATAACAAAAACACTCAGATACATCATAAATTACAAAAGTAGAAAATGTATTAAGCTTCAAAACTTTATAGACAAAATATAAGACTTACAAGACTAATGCCCACAAGTGCTCCTTTAGTCTGAGCAAATGTTTCATCTGTGACTTCTTTGTGGCATAGTCTTCTTCCCTCTCTTGGAGTTGTTTTCCTCAATCTGGGCCTGTAGTCTTCTGTAGAAGATTTTCTCCTCTTCATCTTGATCACCAAGCTTGGATTGCATCAGCTTTAGAGTTTGATTAGATGCCTTCTCCAGCTGGTCTTCCATTCTGAAGAATCTTCTGCAGTTGTCCTTGTCCTTAAACTCCATCATCCAATAGGGTTGAAGATGGATTTTCTTTCCTGTTGAGGGAACTCTAAGTATCCTGGGAAGAGCCTCAGGCTTGTTCCACATCCCTAATGCATGAAGTTTGTCCTTTTTCCTTCCTTGGTCCTTGAGTGACTCCATGTAGAAGGGGCTCTTGTTGATAGAAAGAATTTGTCTGTGGCTCCCATTCCGTTGATGCTATTGCCATGGCATTCGTTGATGGCTGTTCCGTTGATGGATTTGAGTCCTTATCTTCAGTAATCTTCTTGAACTTTGCTTCTATGTTGGACCAATGTTCTTTGATTTGTTCTGCAAGTCTCATCCTCATAGAAGCTTCTTGTATAAGGTCAATACCATCCTTTTGCTGCTTGCCAAGCTCCCCCATTGCTAATGGCTCCTTTGGTAGGGAAATGGCTGGAACCATAACCTTGGTAATTTGAATGTCTAGCTCCTTAGATTTCTCCCCCTTTTTGTTATCATCAAAAGAGATGGCTGGGAGTCCTTGAGCTGCCACTAGCTGGGCCAATAGTTGTGTTTGTTTCTCCTGTTCCTTTTGCATCTGTGATAGAGTGGCTTCCACCTTGTCCACTCTAGAAGAGAGAGTCTTCAAGGAGGACTCCACTTCAGGTTCTTTAGTGAAAAACCTGTTCATCCTGGACACAGTGAGAGGAGGAAGCTTTTCATCTAGCCTCCTATCATTAGCAGCCCTAAGGTTGCTGATTGAATCCTTGATCTCTGTAGCCTCAATCCTTGTCTGCAACATTTGTAGCCTTTGAATTTCCAGAGAATCCATTATGGCTTTGTAGAATTTCTTGTCTCTTGGTCCTGCAGACTCATGAGCTAGATATGCTTCTTTGTACTGCCTTGTGATAGCAGCATCCAAATTGCTTCTACCATGCATATCTTGAGAAAGCCAGTTTGGTGTAGGAGGCACCACAGAAGTCCCAGTCTGTGCAGTAGTGGCCACCTGTAGATTATCACCATAGCTGTCCTCATCATCAGAGAAATCAAAGTCTCCACTTGCTTCAGCGTCTGGAGGTAGATTGGTCAAGGCATCCTTTGCTCTTTGCATTGATGCAGTTGTGTGAATTAGTTGTAGTGACCTCTCTGCCTCCACATTGCCCTGTTGAGCCAAAATTTGATAGGCTGACACAGGATGAGTAAAGGTCTCAGGATCCAGGGAAATACTATCCAGAGTTTGCTGATAAACCTCTTGGAAAGTAAGTTCCCTTTCTCCCTCACTGACCTCCATTAACTCATTAGCAATGGCTGCTTCCATCCTTATTTCTCCTGTAGTCCCTTCTCTCTCTCCACTCTGTTCTTGCATCATGGGCTCCCCATGGCTCACACCTCTCACACCCTCACCTTCACCTTCTAAGGTGGAACTCTCAATCTCTCCTTTTGCCTGGCTGGAAGAAATAGCCAGCCTCTCACTCACATTCTCTCCTTTTGCCTGGCTGCAAGCCAGCCTCTCAGTTTCACTCCCTCTCAATCCTAGAAGTGTCTCAACTACCACTAGATCATCTGCACTAGTTGTGGGAACAACTTGATTTTCAATTAAAGGTGCAGAGTGAACTATCAACGGAATGGTAGTTTGAACTGTCAACGGTATGGATACCGTTGATGGAGAAACACTTGTCAACGAAATAGACTGTTTCGTTGATGAAGTCAAGAAAGCACTTTGAGAATGAGAAATTACAGTAGAGTCTGTGGTGATTGATTTTAAAGAATGGTCCACAGATCCCCTTGCAACTTCAGGAAAAAATGGTTGATGGCCCAACAAATCACTTAACAAGTGATGGCCACCAGCTTCAGAGTGGGGCTTCTCCAAGATTAGAGTTGGAGAATCAGGAATAGATGTATGGATCATGTCCACATCTAAAGATTGAGTTGGTGAATTTGATGGAGATAATTCAAGATTGATGTTTAGAGAATGGGACTGTAACCCCAGAGTAATGATAGGGGTTACATCAAACTGAATTTGAGAAACTGGAAGTGTTGCTTCCAGTGTGTGTGCACCCTGTGTACCCTTGGACTTTTGCTTCACTCTCCTTTGGTATTGGGAAAATGTAGACTTTGGGCTAGAAGTGTCCCTTACCCTTTTGGACTGTGCTCTAGGAGGAGAGCTTGTTTCAATAATCACATCCTTTTGGGAGGATGCAATTAGACTTGTGCTTAAATCCATGTTACTCATTGTGCCTTGTTGGGAAGACACAATGGGGCTTGGCTGGTACACACTAACCTGTCCTTCCTTATCCTTGGGGTTTCTTTGATGTTCACCCCTTCCCTCACCTCTCACAACTCCAGACTCACTCCCCTTAGGTTGTGTGGTAGTTTTTACAACAGGTGCCTTTTGAGAAGCACCTGAGGTTGGCTTGGAGGATTTCTTTGATTTTGGTTTTGGTGCTAGGGTAGGAGCCTGTTGGGTCACAGCTACAGACTCCATAGCAACATTGGAAGGTAAAACAGTAGAGGTGTTAGCTACACTAACAGGGATAGTAGTAGTTACCTCAATGATTGGCAGATACACCACTGGAACATCACCATTGTGGTTCAGCCTGAGTATGTCTGTCAATACTCTCTTTTCTTGCACAAAGCACTCGAACCTGGCATTAGGGTTAGAGATAACTAATGGTGCTGGACTAACATGGTTAGCCAACATCATCAGAAACCTAGCATAATAGATATTTTTCTTCCTATTTGCTTTGTCACCCAACTTAGCACCAATTTCATACATAAGTTGGGTGCTAAAGTTGTGATATCTATCATTTAGAAGCATGGTTAGGAGAATTAACATAGAGTTAGTTAATGCATCAAAATTACTAATCTTTCCAGAAAAGACCTTAATGAATGCATCAGCTAAATAACTGTATTCTCTAACCAAACCTCTCCTAATTATTCTACCCAGATTATCAGTAGGCAAAGAGTAGTTTATAGAATTTAACATGGTAGTTATTTCAGTGTTAGTAGGCAAAGCATCACAGTTATTATCAGGAATATGTAAACATGCTTGCAAAACATCAGAATTAACTATGTACTCATTACCTTGAAGAGTGAATTTTAGTGTGCAGTGTGTTCCACTATACTCACATGAGGTCCAAATTTCCTCGATTATCTCATTGTAGAGTGGTGTAGAGTGAAACATTGCATAGCTCAACTTGCAATTCTTCATGAAATCCATCATTTTGAAGAACAGACTGTTCGGGTTTTCCTTGACAACAAAAGGGATGGAGTTGTTCTTCTCATAGATGAACCCTCCAGCAGACATAAGCTTGACTATAGGTGCCATTGTTGATTAAAGGAAAGCTTCGAACTGAATTGCTTGTTAGAGAGAAGAAGAGAGAAAAAGCCTTTGGAATTTTTGAGAACAGGTAAAAAGAAATAATAAAACTAAAATTTCTTAAATACTCCCCCAAAAATTCTCAGAAAATGAATCCAATAATAAATGTAAATTACTGGATTGGCTTAAAAATATAACCGTTACTCTTAAAGTATTACCATGATTTATGCTTACAGGGGTGTATGCATAGATCGTGGTAAAAGACGTGTCAAATTTCAACGGTTCAGATAAAAAGCGCTAAATCAACGAATCAGGATTGGGCGGTTAAAGTCCCGTCTTATTTCGTTGATAAAGCTGCGTTTCGTTGATATAAAAGAGCTATCAACGAAACACCCAGAAAACTGCTAAGACTGTCAACGAAATGGTGCATTCCGTTGGCATAGTAATTTTGACTTAGACAAAATTTTACCTTTTCCTGAGAAAATTCATTCACAGAAAAACATAGCAAATTTCTGGCTGCATTTTAACTTGCAAATATCTCAAAAATAATTAAGAGAAATTTAGCATACCTAGCTCACTTACTAATCTTGAGAATGTTGATTCATCAAGTGGCTTGGTAAAGATGTCTGCAAGTTGTTGTTCACTTGGAACAAAATGTAACTCCACAGTACCATTCATAACATGTTCTCTAATGAAATGGTACTTGATGTCAATGTGCTTGGTCCTTGAATGCTGCACTGGATTCTCAGTAATGGCAATGGCACTAGTGTTGTCACAGAAGATAGGAATTTTCTCAACTCTTAATCCATAATCAAGTAGTTGGTTTTTCATCCATAAAATCTGTGCACAACAACTTCCAGCTGCAATATACTCAGCCTCAGCTGTGGAGGTAGAAATTGAGTTTTGTTTCTTGCTGAACCATGACACAAGCTTGTTTCCTAGGAATTGACAGGTTCCAGTTGTACTTTTCCTGTCAATTTTACATCCTGCAAAATCTGCATCTGAATAACCAATTAGTTCAAAACCAGATTCTCTAGGATACCAAATGCCAAGGTTTGGTGTTCCTTTGAGATATCTGAAAATTCTTTTAATAGCAACTAAATGGGATTCTCTAGGATCAGCCTGAAATCTAGCACATAGACATGTAGCAAACATAATATCAGGTCTACTAGCTGTTAAATATAAAAGTGAGCCTACCATGCCTCTGTAACTTGAAATGTCCACAGATTTTTCCTTAGTATTCAATTCAAGTTTGGTGGCAGTAGGCATGGGAGTTTTGGCAGGAGAGCATTCCATTAGGTTAAACTTCTTTAATAAATCATGAATGTATTTTGTTTGACTAATGAAAATGCCTTCATTAACTTGCTTTACTTGTAGACCAAGAAAGTAAGTTAATTCTCCCATCATGCTCATTTCATACTTACTTTGCATAAGCTTGGCAAACTTTTGACAAAGTTTCACATCTGTAGACCCAAAGATTATATCATCTACATAAATTTGAACAAGTAAAGTAGAGCCATTTACAACCCTGTGAAAAAGAGTTTTATCTACAGTACCTCTAGTGAAATGATTCTCAAGGAGGAACTGTGAGAGAGTGTCATACCAGGCTCTAGGTGCTTGTTTCAAACCATAGAGTGCTTTGAGAAGGAAGTACACATAGTCTGGAAAATCATCATCTTCAAAACCAGGAGGTTGACTTACATACACCTCCTCTTCCAATTCCCCATTCAGAAAAGCACTCTTCACATCCATTTGATAGACCTTGAAATTGGCATGGGCTGCATAGGCTAGGAAAATCCTTATTGCTTCTAGTCTTGCAACAGGAGCAAAGGTTTCATCAAAATCAATTCCTTCTTCCTGTGAATAGCCTTTTGCAACCAATCTAGCTTTGTTCCTTGTGACTATACCATTTTCATCCATCTTGTTTCTGAACACCCACTTTGTGCCTATAACACTCCTGTCATTAGGCCTGGGCACCAGCTTCCAAACATTGTTTCTCTCAAATTGGTTTAGCTCTTCTTGCATGGCTAAAACCCAATCTGGATCTAGAAGTGCATCCTCAACTTTCTTTGGCTCATCTTGAGACAGAAAGCTACTATATAGACATTCTTCTTGAGTTGCTCTTCTAGTTTGGACTTTTGAAGAGACATCACCTATAATAAGTTCAAAGGGATGATCTTTAGTCCATTTCCTTGAGGGAGGTAGATTTGCTCTTGAAGACGTAGCTTCATGATCATGATTGCCTTGATTGGATATTTGTCCTTGAGAAACTCCCCCTGAGTTTGTTGTCCCTAATTGATCATTTCTAGAAGCATTCCTATGACTATCAACGGTATGACCGTTTTGGCTGTCAACGAAACGCTCATTCTGACTGTCAACGAATCCACCACCATGACTGTCAACGAAATGACCATTTGGTCGGCTAGCTGCTATCCTTTTTAACCTTAATGCAGCAATTTCATCTTCACTGCTGCTTTCATCTGTGCTAGATACAACAACTTTAGGCTGTTTCTCAGTAGCCTTATCATGATTCACTTGTTCTCCTTCCTCATTCTCAAAAGAGAGACTTTCATGGAAACCTTCATCACAGAGACCTTGTATTTTGAGATCATCAAAAACAACATGTACAGATTCCATAACAATGTTGATTCTGAGATTAAAGACTCTGTAAGCTTTCCCTGCTGCATATCCCACAAATATTGCTTCATCTGCCTTTGCTTCAAATTTCCCCAAATGCTCAGCTTGATTTCTCAGAACAAAGCACTTGCATCCAAAGACATGAAGAAAATCTAATAGTGGCTTCTTTCTTTTGAGTAACTGATAAGGGGTCATTCCTTTGGCCTGATTAATCAAAGAAATATTTTGAGTAAAGCAAGCTGTGTTAACTGCCTCTGCCCAAAAATATGTAGGTAACTTTGATTCATCTAGCATTGTCCTTGCAGCTTCAATAAGTGTTCTATTTTTCCTTTCAACTACACCATTTTGCTGTGGTGTTCTTGCTGCTGAAAACTCATGCAAAATACCATTTTCTTCACAGAACACCTTCATGCTTGAATTCTTGAATTCTGTCCCATTGTCACTCCTAATCCTTCTTACTTTGAAATCAGGATGATTGCTTACCATCTTGATGTGATTGATAATGATTTCACTTGCCTCATCTTTAGAGTGCAAAAAGAAAGTCCATGTAAATCTAGAAAAATCATCAACAATCACAAGACAGTATTTCTTCTTTGAGATGGACATAACATTTACAGGGCCAAATAGGTCCATATGAAGCAATTCAAGCTGCTGGACAATTGATGACACTGTCTTACTTTTGAATGATGCCTTCTTCTGTTTTCCCTTTTGACAGGCATCACACAAACCATCCTTGGAGAACTCCACCTGTGGAATTCCTCTAGCAAGATCTTTCCTCACCAAATCATTCATAACTTTGAAATTCAGATGGGATAACTTCTTGTGCCATAACCAACTTTCATCCTTGCTTGCCTTGCTGAAAAGACAAGTGATGGTGTCTGAACTTGTGCTACTAAAGTCAGCAATGTACACATTCCCTCTTCTGAATCCAGTCATTACCACATTGTTGTTTCCTCCTTTAGAAACAACACAGGCTTCTTTTAAAAAAGTAACTAAAAATCCTTTGTCACAAAGTTGGCTGATACTAAGCAAGTTGTGCTTAAGACCATCCACCAATGCAACCTCATCTATGATGACATTCTCTTTTGAAATCAAGCCATATCCCTTTGTGTAGCCTTTGCTGTCATCTCCAAAAGCAATACAAGGGCCAGCTCTTTCCTGAAACTCTGTGAGCAGGGTAGAATCACCAGTCATGTGTCTTGAACAACCACTATCCAAGTACCAAAGATTCCTTTTGTCTCCCTGCACACAATAAAACCAAATCAAGTTGATTTTGGTACCCAAGTTTCCTTGGGTCCTGTCTTGTTAGCCTTTGCATTCCCTTTTGTACCATTTTTCACTTTGGGCTCAGATTGATTCAAATCAATCTTTACCCTTGGTGTTGATTTCTGAGGGTTGCTCATATCTTCATTCATAGCATGCATAGTTGGAGGAACAATCATGTTATTCATGTTCCATGGCATTTGTGGCAAGTTAAACATATTCATGTAAGGATTAGACACAAATGGCATGCTAGCATATGGATTCTGAAATTGTGCATATGGAGCAAACATGTTAGACATAACAGGCATTGTAGGCATGGAACTGTTCATTGCAGGCTTGGGCATTTTCACATTAGCAGATTTCTTAACAGATTTGCAGTTAGTAGACAAATGACTAACACTTCCACAATTAACACATGTCTTTCTAGGAGCATATTTATCAGGTGTGTAATTGTTGTGTTTGTTAATTCCTACTTTGCCATTCCTGTTATTCTTTTTATTTCCCTTAGCCTCATTATGAACTTTCTCTACCTTGTCTTTCAATTGCTTGTTAGACAAGTGACCTACATTAGCTCTTTCAACAGGCTTCTCAATTTTCTTTGATTTACTAGACGCACCTTGAACAAAGTTCTTGGTGACAGGACCATACTTGTCATTAAGTCTAGTGAGTTTATTTTTTTCTTTGTCTGTCAACGAAACAGCCTGATCGGTTGATGGTTCATGTGTCAACGAAACATTGCATTCCGTTGACATATCAACCTTCAACAAATGATCATTGTTGTTTGTTGACTCTGTTTCTGATTCTAAGGTTTCACCAACATACCCTAGCTTCTCTTTGTTCCTTTTCCATGATTGCTCACATAAGGATTCCACGCCTTGAACATTAATTATGTTGGCAGCAACATTCCTGGCATCCTTCCATTTTGCAATCACACCTTGTTCTATCTCAAGTTGTGTTTTAAGAATTTCTTCCCTTTGTAACACGTTCTCAAGTTCCTTCTTAGCATCCCTACTAACACATCTCATTTTCTCAAATTCAATGAGCTGTGCTTCTAACATTGCATTCCTATCACTTAAGAGCAGATTGGTCTCTTTTATTCTTGAATTCTCTTTAGTAAGTGATTTAAGAGTAACACGCAAATTATATAATACAGTAGACATTTCATTTACTGCATTGTCGCATTCCTCTTTAGAAAGCTCAGAAAGATTAGTAATTGTTACCTGGTTGCTTGAGGAACTTGCTTCCTGCTCATGATTGTCAGCCATAAGAGCCAAGTTGACATACTCAACATCATCATCAGAATCTTCACCATTACCAGCCCAATCATACTCCTGAGACATGAAAGCCTTTTCTTTTTGTTTGAGAAGTTCAAAGTATTTCTTTTTATAATCAACAGGCTCAAATTTCCTGTTGCCCTTCTCAACCTTGGGCTTTCTGCAGTCTCCAGCAAAGTGACCAAGCATTCCACAATTGAAACATTTTGACTTAGACTTTTCAATCCAGTTTGTTTTGCTAGGTTGAAAGTCTCTTCTTGGTGGCCTTGCTTCTGAGTTTCTTTTGAACTTGAACTTAGAGAATTTTCTAGACAGAAAAGCAATGTGTTCATCAATCTCATCTAAGTCCTCCAAGTTGGCTGGTTCTGATTCTTCTTCTTCTGTCATCTTGTCTTTTCCCTTGCTAACATCACTCCTACAACTAGATCGACTAGTTGTGGCCTTTGCAGCTTCTTTACTGTCATCTTCAAGTTGGTTCACTGATGCAATCAATGCAATAGATCCACCCTTCTTCTGTACCTTTTCAATTTCCTCATCTTGCTCCATTTCCAGCTCATAAGTCTTCAAGGTTCCATAAAGCCTTTCAAGAGTGTAGTCTTTGTACTCTTGAGTGTTTCTGAGAGAAACGGTCATAGGCTTCCATTCTTTTGGAAGAGCTCTAAGAAATTTAAGGTTTGAATCCTTGGTTTGATAGATCCTCCCATACAACTTTAATCCATTCAAAAGCTTTTGAAACCTACTAAACGTGTCATTTAGGGTTTCACCAGCTTTAAAATGAAAATGCTCATATTGTTGTATAAGGAGTTGCATTTTATTTTCCCTGACTTGCTCAGTTCCTTCACAGAGAGTTCTAACAGTATCCCATACTTCCTTAGAGGTTGTACAGTTGATAACATTGTCAAACATCTCTTGCTCCAAACCATTAAACAGAATGTTCATGGTCCTTTTGTCTTTATGAACTTCTGCAATATCTTCAACAGTCCATTCTGAGACAGTTTTTGGAATCTCTACATCAGGTGCATCATCTGGCAGTCCAACTCTAGAATCAAGCTTCATGGGAACGTGTGGACCTTTCTCAATGCAGTCTACATACCTCTCATCCATAGACATGAGATGTAAATGCATCTTTACTTTCCAGTGAAAGTAATTGTCTTTATCAAGAACTGGTATCTTCACACCTGCATCCTTCTTCACCATGGTTTCTGTTTTTGGTCTTGATCTTTAAACTTCTTGTATGTTAGAAGCTTGCTCTGATACCAATTGTTATTCCCAAATGACCTAACAGAATTGTAGAAGGGGGGGGGGGGGGTTGAATACAATTCTTGATATTTTCTTGAAACTAAAACACTTTATAAAATAAAACTGAACTGAATAAATAAAAACACAAGATATAAATAATTCAGTTGGATTGTTTGATGATCCAACTGAAGTGTTTTTATTGCGGAAGTAATCTGTGATACAAAAGTACACAGCTGCTCAGTTACAAGGTTGTAGAGAAGAATTGCTCTCAAAATAGCTAATACAATCTATTTGTGTTTCTTCTCTCTTTTTCTAAAGTAACTGCTGCACTTGGTTATATATCCCAAGTTTACAATTCTACGTTTGGTTAAACTAAAGAATAATAGTAGTAACCATCAGTAGCTTGCTTTTCATTCCTTTTGTCCAATGGTCCTTGGAGATCTTAGCTTTTGTCTTCATGCTCATTATAATCATTCCCAAGAGCCTTATTGGAAATTGGAATGTTTCCTTATTTCCAGTATCCACTTTGATGGCTTCCAATGCACAGTACACTTCCATATCTCCTTTTAGATCTGTTCAGTAAACTGTCACTATCACTTTGTCAACTGTTCAAAAAGCAACATTGATTCGTTGATAGCAAGGAGATGTGTTTCGTTGATAGCTTCATTCTTCATTTCGTTGATGGTGTTTCCCTCGTTTCGTTGATGGGTAAACTCCATACCGTTGACAGAGTAATCTTCATACCGTTGACATGTCTTCACTTAGGCAGAATTACAAGGCATTACATATTTACAATTAACCAACCTATTTTGCCTATCTAGTACATAGTCAACATGACTTAGAAAACCTATCTAAAACATATAATAGAATGCCTATCATACTGTGAAGTATTGTACAATGCAATTGCTACAACACTCATTTCGTTGATGAGCTTCCTGTCAATGAAACACTGCTAAGCATGCTATTTCGTTGACAGCTACAAAATTGACTTTACACAAATTCTACTAAGTGTTTTATGCTTATCATCAAGAACAACATATTCCTAACAGTGTTCACTCTATAGTCTTACATGAATGACCAATTTTATATTTTATAAATATACTTTTATTTCATTAAAATTATATTACTTTACATACGTCTTATACACGAAATTAAAAGTAAGAAATTTTATGATGTATTTAAAGTATATTCGTACATTTGTGACTAATATTATATTACAAATATATTGTTATTTTATTAACAATACATGAGTTTACATACATTCATTTTATATACGGAGAACTCTGATAAAATAACCATTTAAATTATCTTGAATTTTTAAATTTGATAAAATTCACTTCACGACATTCAAAACTAAACTAATATTTTGAAGATTAAAAAGAATCATTTGATCTTTATCTTATAGAAATTTATCCAAATTTTATGAAATCTTATTCAATTAGAAAATATATATATATAAATACTATGCATATATAATATAAATTCAAAATACTATCATTTACCATATTTACAAAATTATTTTGATATTTATATATATTGGTGCGAATTTATTTTTTCAGTATATAAACAGGTCCGTGCCTCGCACGGGCTTTTACGCTAGTTATATTTATTCTACATCGTGAGTGATGCTTCTCAACATATCGCGACTATCCGGATAATATGAATTCACTGCTTAGAATACCAAGAACCTGTCAATGACTAGTTTCAGTACAATCAATTCCTTCTACCCTACAATATCCCGATTAAATACAAGGCATGGATCTCGTGTCAGGCATATCAAATTTAATCATATGATTTCTTATTCATAATGCTAAGTTCATATGAATGCAAATTAGAAACTCCTTTCTAATTTCATACACTCTGGCCAGAGATTCCAGAACTCGCATACTAAGAATAACATATGATATTCTCTTCCTATACTAGAAGGGGTAGATCCTCTATTGACGTTAACTATCTCCATACACAAATCCCTATGCCCAGAATAGACCTAATGGATGTCCTTGAGACTAAGGACTAATCCAAAGCATAGTTCATTATATACAAGATAACTCTAACGATCTCAAGTCTAAGGACACTTGTACAACTATCACTCAGTGAATAACTATTGACACGTGAGTAAACTCCATTAGTTGTTCAACTTATCGAGTCATGTTCAGTAAACTTATTCCCTAACAAGCACCTACATACTAGCTATAGTGTCACCACACAAATGCCTATGAGAACAGACATCCTCCTGACGGGAGCAAGCATAGTATGTACCAATCTTTGCGGATTCACCAACTTCCGATTAGTTATCCTATGATCAGGAACTGTTTAAGTCTAGAGTTATCATCTTCTAGATCTCACTATTATAATCTCATTATAATTCTAGAAGCTTTACTCTAAACTATGGAACATCTTATTTAAAACACTTTAAATAGATAAAGCCCGTAATAAAAACAAAACAAGTCTTTTATTAACATTAATGAAATCAAATATGAATACAAGAAAGTTCTTCCTAACTCATCATACATGATTAGATTTAGGACAAACACTTTCAATCGGGAATTGTGCCCGATCATCGGGAACTATGTCCGGCCCTCTCTTGGCTTAGGCCCATTGGTGTTCGGTCGGGGCTGGGTAGGGTGTGTCTTTGCTACCGGTTTGGGCTGTCCCAAATGGGCTTTTCCTGTCTATTTGGGCTGGGCCGATTGGGTCCATCCTATCAGGTACCACTATGAAATTTTTGGCTTTCAAGTGGCACCATTTTACTTTGTGTTTCAGCTTCAAAATTCCATTTTTTTAAATGAATTTGTTCAAAAGTCCTTGATTTTATGTTCCTCGAAATATTTTTGAGTATCTCTTTGCCTACCAAAAGTAAGGAGTTTGATCACAATGATCAGATTTATCATATTCATTAACATAGTGGTATTTTGTTGAAACCAAAAATAGAATTGTGCCACTTGAAAGTAAAAAAATTTGGGTGGTATTAAATGAAATTTTTCATAATTTTATAACGGTCGATTGACGTTTGGTTAACGGGGTGATATCACGTGGATGAAGTCAAAAGTGTAATGGTACTACTTGGATGCCAAAATTCCGAGCAGTAGCAAATAAAAAAGTAATTATATAATGGTATCATATGAAATATTTCTTACATAATTACCCAAGTTATTTATTTATTTAAATTTCACTTATTTGATTTTACTCAGATTCGATTCTCTAAAATTATATAATTAAATAGTATTTATTTATTTATTATGAGAATTGATAAATAAGTTCGAAGTATTGATATTTAAACTAAACTCTCATATATTAGTTACATAAATACCCATCTATTACTATATATTATACGCTGACAGAAGGGCAAAGTTTGCCGATAAATTGCTAGTGAATTTACCCATACACCCTTATTTTATTGAAAATAACAGCGCTGCCCCTGCATAACACGACATCTATTACAGTCTCATCCCCAAATTTCATTGCACATCATCTCCAAATTCGATCGCCGGAGTAGTCCGCCCTCTCCAATTTGATTATACACCCTCATCCTTGAACTCATCAGGACAGTGGTCCAACCATATACTTACGATTCGATTTGTGAGAAGTCGGCCTCTGCTTTCAATTTTTCTTAAAATTCTTGAATTGCGCAAGTGAATTGCTGCTATCAGTGTAAGATTTCTCCACTTCTATTCGGTTTATAAGTTTGTTCATTTTATTGCCTGTAATTGTGAGATGTCAATTGTTTGTTCATGTATGTGGTGTGTTGGCCTGGTGGTTTGTAATAACCTGAATTTTTGGTAGAATTAAAACTTTTCTTATTATGATTAAGTGCATCAGTGAATAGTGAATTTGGTGGATGAATATTGATTTTGAGAATTAACAAAGTTTTTCATGCCACCTATGTACGAGACGTAGTGTGGATATTCCGAAATCATATTAGTGATCTACGGAGTAAATAAGTGAATGCAAAGACGATCGGAATTCAGAAATTCCAAATTTTATTTTGGTGTAATATTCGACCGGGCAGCGAATTATATATTATTATATTCAAGAAATGAGATATTAAAATTGAGGATTTGAGGATTTAATATTTTGGAATTTTATTATTTTATTAAAGTCGATTTAAGAATCCGATTGTTGAAGTGAATAGTGAATAGTTACTATTCACTGCGAGAATCGCGTAAAGTTTTACTCGCTCTTTTTGGAAAATATTTCGAATCGTTTCAAGAGGAACAAGGCAATATTTACAGGATTAAATATAGACATGGAAGTAACATGTAACAAGATTAGTTCGAGGGATGCAACATTTGGAGCATCCATGTGAAAGGAAACGAACCAGTAAAGCAAAGCAGTCAAGCCACTTGCCCACCACTCTTGCATGTGTGACAAGTGTCAAGAGGACAATACACCAAGCTATGACTCACCATTTTTGTCTCTAAAAATCAGCATTTCCATTAATTGAACAAGGCAAGAAAAATCAAGAAACTCTCCCCCATTTTCCAGATTTTCGGCTCAGCTTGCACAAGGAGGAGAGAAAAATTCATAACTCCAAAACTACTTGTCCTAAAATCACCAAATTTTAACCATAGCTTCTCCACTCCAGGGAAAACATTCTATCAAAATGTCATGGCCAACAAAGGAGTGTAGCCTAGTCAAATCCCTTCCCCAAGTTGGAGAACCCAAACTGTGCAGTTTGTGTCCAGCGGAAAGATGGGACTCAAAACCCTAGCTAGGAAGCTTTAAATGTGGCGATCTATAGCTCAAAAGAAAGCTTATGAAGAGTACAAGGTCTGGTAAACATCTTAGAACCAAACTCTTGTTTTTCGATTTTATATGGATTTTACAAAGTGATGATGAATAGTAACTTTTCATGATTCTTGATTTTGTTTCTTAAGGATTAAGCTTGATAAGGTTTGTTCAAAGCTCAAGGAAGGATTATAAACCATTGTTAGTGTATATGAAGCACCAAGGAAGGTATAAAAACCCCTGCCCCTTTTTGTTTATATGAGTTTTGAAGTGGTTTTGATGTTTATGTAAGGTTAAGATCATGATTAAGTAATTATATGAATTGTTGGTTGAGTTTGGAGGATGGGTTATGAATTTGTTTTGATTATTCATGGAGGATTTGACTGAGTGGAGGGTGTATAAGGTGGATGGTGAGTTTGGGATTAATTGGTATTGATTTGGTTGTGTTTTGGAAATGGAAAACGTTACGATTATAGCCGTCGTAATGCCCATTTGATTTAAGGTTGTTTTGAGCAAGAATTACGAACTGTTCTTGGAATATTTTTGCGCAGAACTGACCAGGAGCCTGTAGGTCTTGTTTAAAGGTTTGTTTTGGTATAAAGATCATGCCTATACGATTTACGGTTTAGGAGAAAAGTGAGTTTTAGTAAACGCCGTTCGGAAGAATGACTCATCTCTGTCCAGCAACTTTGAGGCTATATTTGGACCACTTCGGAGCCGTATTAAAATGTGAAATTTTGGGGAATAATACTAGAGACAGTTAGGAAGGCTCACGAAAAAGATTCGTATTAAAAATATTATATTTCGATTTTATAAAAATGTTTTAGTCGAGGTCGCGCAAGTGAAAACCACTAAGAACATGACTTAGAAACCAATGTTGTAAATGATTAGGTATAACTTGTATTCGAGGATCGATTTCGGACTAAACCTACGACTTAAGAAATTGTCGATTAACATGGACTTAGTATGAGCCTATAACGAGCTAGTAATGCCTTGGTTGTGTTTCGCTTACGTGTTTAAGCATTGAGCAAGTGGATTATCCAGGGGATTAATCGTACGTTTTCTTTGACTTTGTCTAGATTATCCGGCATCGTCGCGAACCCCTATCACTTCTCGAGCATCAGGCAAGTTTCTAAAAACCATATTTTGAAGTATGTATATACTAGATGCAAGTTATGTATGCATACTCGATCGTTCAGAGTATATTTATTTTGAAATATATGAAATATGTTGAATAAGTTTCAATCCATATTTGCAAGTTTCCCAATATTGTGCTTCCTTATCAAAACCAGTATATCCTTGGTCTTGTTAATGATATTAAATCCTGCTCGTGCGATAACCAAAATCCCATGACCTTATAATACGGTTGATGGGTGGTGATGCTTTTAAGATCCTACGCCTTGAATTATATGGTGTATATGTTTATAAACTTTTCGTATGGTGGAAGGGGACTTTATATCATAAGGTAGGTATTTGTGTACTGGAATAAGAAAGGCTCAGAGGGTAGAGCATGTATTGAGTTTATAACTTAGCCAGCGTATCGGGGTTATTTTGTAAGGTATATTTTCGAAAACCCGGACAGAGCTTTTTAGAAAGATTTTGGCAATAATTAACCTAAAGGCAACATCACCAATAAACCAGTGTTTATTTAATTAGTAAATACTTCTGGAAGCATTTACGGATTAAATAAGCCTTATTCGTCTAATTAAATTTGTTTACTTAGATGAATATCATTTTCAAAATGTTTTCTTAAAATCGCTTTGTTCCGGAATGATAACAAAGATATCCGGTAACTGTTATTCGAGGATTA
Organism: Heracleum sosnowskyi; assembly: GCA_030848705.1. NCBI lineage: Eukaryota > Viridiplantae > Streptophyta > Magnoliopsida > Apiales > Apiaceae > Heracleum > Heracleum sosnowskyi. Next base: position 108,190,759 of record CM061243.1, on the reverse strand, counting down.
ATTATCTATTTAATGAATATTACTTCTGAATATTCATTTGAGGCTTACTTATTCGAGGGTTAAGTATGTATTTAATGAATATTATTTATTTATATTCATTTGAGGATTATGGACTTTAAGAATATTATTATTATTATCCATTCGAGGATTGTGTATTATTTAATGAATATTACTTTTGAATATTCATTTAAGAGTTATTTATTTAATGAATATTATTTTCAAATATTCATTTAAAGATTATTTATTTAATGAATATTGTTTTCAAATATTCATTTAAAGATCATTTATTTAATGAATATTATTTTCAAATATTCATTTAAGGATTAGTTGTTTAATGAAGATTATTTTCAAATATTCATTTGAGGTTTACTTATTCAATAAATATTATTAATTATTTTCAAATCAAGAAGAGGTTCCCAAAACACTGTTTCTCCATTTGAATCTGTCTTTTAAGAAGATTCAAATGCTCGCTCAACTATCAAAAATACGGGAAACCTGATTTAAGTGACTACTACTCTTTTTAAACTCTCAATTCAAAAACTGTCAAGGGACAGATATTTTTTTGGAGCAATTTAATTGTTGCCAGTCTAATGTTGTGTTACCACCTCAATGATCGAGGGGTAAATTCATGGAACAAGTCGATATCCATTAACAAGCATAGCTTGGGAAATATTGGAGAATCTCCCTTTCCAACCTAGATATAACTACTTAGTGGAGTCGTATCAACAAGTGTTACACTTGGGGAAAGGAGGACGATCTTTACGTTTCAGAGTCATGGATTCCATCTGAACTAGGAGTGGTGTAAGTGGTCAAGTTGCGTGGGCCCATCCAACTTTTATATATTGCCCCAAATGGGCCGGGAGGTCATAGTAAGGCGGTAGACAATGTCAGGCCGTCGTGATACTTCCATCTACATGTAGAAAACTATTTGAGCGGTGCGACCTGCTACTGATCATAGTAAGGTTAGGCACAGCGGACGCGGTAGCAACTCCAGTATTGGTTCATCATCCAATTTGGATATTCCTGCAACATGTATTGGGGTGAAGAACCAATCATGTTGGTAGGGGGTCGAAAAGTGTTTGGAAATGAAGTGACAATAAATTCATGCAACTTCATCTTTTATTTATGAGTTATGACTCTGTGAATACCTTACATAACATGAGTTATGGTAAGGGAGTTGTTTATACTGAATCACCTTATAACTTCATCTTTTAAGTTATATGTTGATATTCTGCATATATAGCAGATATTTTTCGGAAAGGTTATATTTGGTTTACTTTGAAACCTCATCGTTTATACTAGAACTTTGTTCATAATATAGCCAAAGTTTGCAGAAATATTATGAAATTGATATTTGAAATACAACAATGGTATTATTTTTGGGATTACATTCCGATAAGGATGTAATTTAAGTATCGAGATATTTTGACAAATTATTGTCTTATACCCGCTTTATTTCTGGGTTGAATTAAAGGCAGAATTATGCCATACTTTCATTTCCTTGCTGAGCTATCGCTCACTCTTGCTATTGTTTTATATATATTATATAGCAGCGAAGCAGGATGCCAATGGGACGGCACATACCCCGCAAGGCGTTTTCATAAACAGTTTCTAGCAGTGATCCCGAGAGTAGTACGAACCAATCGAATCAGGCTACAGCTTTCGGTATTCGACTTATGTATATACATGAATGGTATTAGAGGATTGTAAGCATCAGAAGACTAAGTTGGTAATGTAACATTACTTAGAAATTGTATCAGTGACAGATTCAAAAGACATTTGGGTATTGTAATAAAAATTATTTATTCCGCAGTTGTTGTATTGTGTCGTTTCTGAGACTCTAACCTGTGTGTGTGTGTGTGAGACGTATGTTGTGGGGTCATGAGCAGGTGAATTATGAATGGTGTGAGTAATACAGGTAAGGCAAGGAGTACATGGATCGTGACTACCCTAAATCCCTGACCCCGGATTTGGGGCTGTTACAGAAATGGTATCAGAGCGTTAGGTTACAGTCCTCAGAAACGATAGGAGATCGAGTCTTACAATACCCTTAAGAATGATAAGAACATCTAGAGCCTAAATTGAGTTCGTAGTCGGGTTAGAGGACACGACCCTGATTGTTTAAGATGAAGCCCGAGAGGGGACTTCTTCTGGGAAACTGTACTTAGGACTTCATGATTAGTCACCTCGATTCGTATGAGTTATAGATTGATGGGATTCTGAGATACCAGACCCCGAGGCCTTCGAGTAGGCAATTGATGATGCGTTCCTTGAAATGGACGGAGACCCGATAAAGGAAGATCCATAGGAGGATCTAGAGGAAGACCCCATAGTGGGTCAAGGAAAGAATCTTGTAGAGAACGTGTTGATTGATAAAGATGTAGTATGTTACTTGAGGTCGTATAATAGGACCAGACGAACCTTCAGAGGACAAATAAGTGACGAAACGAGAGTTTTAAGGATCGTTCATGATTCATCAAGAGATATGACAAAGAAAATGGAGTAGAGTCTCCAAAGCAGAAGAGGTAGAGGCAGTACAGCCAGTATCATTGGATTGATTCGACTTGAACGAAACCTGTTACCCGTAGTCGGTTATAGTTGCCCATAAGGAGGCGGCATACGTAAGAACCAAGATGTTCAGATTTTCACGAACTATTAAGGGTACTTAGTTGCCTAGAATAGTGTAAGGAATTGTTTTGGGCTATGAGGTTTCAATCCCCCACGACCAGCGATTCCACTGGAAATAGTGTCTATTACATCATTGAGGGATTTTATTATCTCAAGGAAAATTTTGGGTATAAAGATGATTGAAATAGAGACCGAATTTAAGTTTGTAGTTTGTAACGATCCTCCGGAGTACCGCCCAGTCGACATGTGGAATTGTCATTGCTATGGGCGACAACGGTATCGAAGTCTTCTTATAGAACAGAACGCTTACTTGAGATGTTTGCGCCTAGTCGAATAGAATTCCCTGCGATTGCAAAGGTCGATGGTTGGATCCTTAGCGACTATTATAAGTCGGCAATGACGTAAGTATCAAACACCTTAGGGCGCGTGGAAAAGAAAAGCTTTGGAATTGAACGATTATCCATTAGAGGAGCCGACATAAAAGGCATCCGTAGAGACCTTGGTAGTACCCTCCCCATTTGCAAATTATGTGGGATATTTCCCCAATCTATGATCTATCTTGACCTCTTTCCAAGAAAGAATTCTGATAAAGGGTATATTCCCTCTTCGAAGTTATTTTATAACACTTGTGCTAAACCATATTCAGTTTCACTTGTGCCAGAGGCTGTCACAATGCCTGCTTTCAGGTTTTCGAAGCCCTGATGTTATTTAAGCTTTCACTTTTCTTCGAATAATGAATGACCCTATGGTGATACCTCACCACTTGTTTGTTAAAGTACCAATATCTTTTTGGTTATTCTTTTCCTTGTATTTTCTTTAGAAACCGCACCTTTGGAATCTGTTCAATTTTAATCCGAGGTGTTCCTTTGAGAAATATTGTCGAAAGACGATAATCATTAAATTGATCTCGAATTGCTTTCATACTTTTCAACTTCCACTGAGACGAACAACCCTATACTTTTAGGGGCTACAAGGACTATCTGTCTATGTGATAGAAGTCTGATGGGACGCCATCACTTGTAAGTTGTGAAATACAAGAAGGCTAATTACCTTTAGTAATGTCTCAATCGAGGCACGCAACGTTGAGTTCTTACGATCATGTTGATCTCTCGGTAAATTCTCTTACCTCCAATAAGGTTACCTTAAAACTCATAACCTTATGATCACCAGTGTGTGACATTTTCCTTGATATGGGAGCTGTCTTTTCAAGGCCCCATGAATTTTGGTTATCCTCATTGAATTCTAAGGGGAGGCGAACCAGGTCAAATAAGTCAAAATTCGCTGATAGGAATTAGATTCGCAACGAAATCGCCTATGACAGGAGCGAATCCCTAAGACGAATAGAATGTTAATGACATATCAATGAATTGGTTTATTCTCCCAAGGATATTATGATAATGGAAAGGGGATCAAGTGATATATGTGAAAGGAATAGTGATGTGTCGTGTACTCCAGTGACAACGGTGTTAGATAGATGCCATATAGTGGAATTGAGATTTTGGAGGAGTTGTTTACGAATGGACACCACCTCTGGGTTAGCAAGATAAGTACTGGCGATAGAGTCAGAGGGAGCTGGTATTGTGACTTGGGAGAAGTTGACATTATAATAAGGACGGGTGGGTTGACACCCAATGGAGCCCAGACTGATTGTAAGAGAGAGAGAGTAATAAATAAAGGATGGAAACAGATTCAGAGATTCTTGAATATAGTTTAGACTAAGAAGCTATTACGCCAGAGATCCGAGGCTTAATTAGCTCTTATGGTGGACGCCAAGAAAAGAGATACCAAGTAAAAAGGGAACTACAAAGGTTTTGGGAGATTGTACAAGGTTTTAATGAGCTACCAGATATCGATTTGGATGACATGAGAATGAATACCGAGTATTCCGAGTATAGTGGGAATGAAAGAGTTAGAGACTCAGTTATAAGAATTGTTGTATAAGGGTATGATAAGGCCCAATGTATCACCGTGGGAAACCCCGGTGTTGTTCGTAAGAGAGAAAGATGTTAGCACAAGATTATGCATCGAACCTCGAGAGTTGAATGAGTTCGACCTGGAGGATAGGTACCCTTGTAAATGATTGTTTGATCAGCGGAAAAACGCTGTGTATTTCCAAATTTATTCAAGAACTGGATACCACCAGTTGGAAGTTAAATCCGAGGATGTACCCAAGACTGCGATTCGTACGAGGAATAGACACTTTGAGATTTTAGCGAAGTTATTTTGGGTTGACTAATGCACCCACAAATTTTGATGGAATGTAATGAAGTGGCGTTGAGTTATCCGTGATAGTAGATAACATGAGATAGAGAAATGGCTAAAATTTACCTAAAATTGACTGTGAGATACACTACCATCCGGGGAAGGCCAATGTGGTGGCCGATACCCTTGATTAAAATGAGACAGAGATGGATTCCGAATAATCGGGAATTAAAGGATGAGATTTTACACAAAACCAAGTTAGTCCAACAAACTAGAAAGACAAAAGATTTCACCAACAAGCGGCTAGTGACAACCAAGACAGACAGAGAAAGTATGCGGACTAAGCCCGCGAGTATAGAAATAGTACTGCTATTGATAAGCTAAATGGCAAGTTGATGAATGACAATCAAGTTTATGCTGGTGTATTTCTGTACAAACAAGATAGAGAATATGAGGTTAGCGATTCGTGATGCTAAAGGTATCTCCATGGAAAGAATTAATGAGATTTGAAAAGAAAGGGAAGTCGAGCCCGAGATTCATTGGGCCATCTGAGATTTTAAAACGCGTCAGGAAGGTGGCCTACGAGCCAGCCTTACCCCCCAAACTTGTAGAATGGTCACAACGGGGTTCATGTGTCGATGCTACGTCAGTATACTATAGATGCCCAGCATATGCTAGAGTACGAGCAGGAAGATATACAACCTGGTCTGACTTACAAAGAACAACCTGTGGAAATCACGGATAGAAATGAACAAGTGCTAAAAGACGAGGTTGCCAAGATAGTGAGAGGTTTGTGGAAAATCAAGAAGTGGGAGAATCCACTTGGGAGTTAGGAAGTGCAATGGGAGAGAAGTACCCCCAGTTATTCCTAAGCTGATTCCGGGACGGAATCCTTTTAAGGAGGGGAGACTGTAATAACCTGAATTTTTGGTAGAATTAAAACTTTTCTTATTATGATTAAGTGCATCAGTGAATAGTGAATTTGGTGGATGAATATTGATTTTGAGAATTAACAAAGTTTTTCATGCCACCTATGTACGAGACGTAGTGTGGATATTCCGAAATCATATTAGTGATCTACGGAGTAAATAAGTGAATGCAAAGACGATCGGAATTCAGAAATTCCAAATTTTATTTTGGTGTAATATTCGACCGGGCAGCGAATTATATATTATTATATTCAAGAAATGAGATATTAAAATTGAGGATTTGAGGATTTAATATTTTGGAATTTTATTATTTTATTAAAGTCGATTTAAGAATCCGATTGTTGAAGTGAATAGTGAATAGTTACTATTCACTGCGAGAATCGCGTAAAGTTTTACTCGCTCTTTTTGGAAAATATTTCGAATCGTTTCAAGAGGAACAAGGCAATATTTACAGGATTAAATATAGACATGGAAGTAACATGTAACAAGATTAGTTCGAGGGATGCAACATTTGGAGCATCCATGTGAAAGGAAACGAACCAGTAAAGCAAAGCAGTCAAGCCACTTGCCCACCACTCTTGCATGTGTGACAAGTGTCAAGAGGACAATACACCAAGCTATGACTCACCATTTTTGTCTCTAAAAATCAGCATTTCCATTAATTGAACAAGGCAAGAAAAATCAAGAAACTCTCCCCCATTTTCCAGATTTTCGGCTCAGCTTGCACAAGGAGGAGAGAAAAATTCATAACTCCAAAACTACTTGTCCTAAAATCACCAAATTTTAACCATAGCTTCTCCACTCCAGGGAAAACATTCTATCAAAATGTCATGGCCAACAAAGGAGTGTAGCCTAGTCAAATCCCTTCCCCAAGTTGGAGAACCCAAACTGTGCAGTTTGTGTCCAGCGGAAAGATGGGACTCAAAACCCTAGCTAGGAAGCTTTAAATGTGGCGATCTATAGCTCAAAAGAAAGCTTATGAAGAGTACAAGGTCTGGTAAACATCTTAGAACCAAACTCTTGTTTTTCGATTTTATATGGATTTTACAAAGTGATGATGAATAGTAACTTTTCATGATTCTTGATTTTGTTTCTTAAGGATTAAGCTTGATAAGGTTTGTTCAAAGCTCAAGGAAGGATTATAAACCATTGTTAGTGTATATGAAGCACCAAGGAAGGTATAAAAACCCCTGCCCCTTTTTGTTTATATGAGTTTTGAAGTGGTTTTGATGTTTATGTAAGGTTAAGATCATGATTAAGTAATTATATGAATTGTTGGTTGAGTTTGGAGGATGGGTTATGAATTTGTTTTGATTATTCATGGAGGATTTGACTGAGTGGAGGGTGTATAAGGTGGATGGTGAGTTTGGGATTAATTGGTATTGATTTGGTTGTGTTTTGGAAATGGAAAACGTTACGATTATAGCCGTCGTAATGCCCATTTGATTTAAGGTTGTTTTGAGCAAGAATTACGAACTGTTCTTGGAATATTTTTGCGCAGAACTGACCAGGAGCCTGTAGGTCTTGTTTAAAGGTTTGTTTTGGTATAAAGATCATGCCTATACGATTTACGGTTTAGGAGAAAAGTGAGTTTTAGTAAACGCCGTTCGGAAGAATGACTCATCTCTGTCCAGCAACTTTGAGGCTATATTTGGACCACTTCGGAGCCGTATTAAAATGTGAAATTTTGGGGAATAATACTAGAGACAGTTAGGAAGGCTCACGAAAAAGATTCGTATTAAAAATATTATATTTCGATTTTATAAAAATGTTTTAGTCGAGGTCGCGCAAGTGAAAACCACTAAGAACATGACTTAGAAACCAATGTTGTAAATGATTAGGTATAACTTGTATTCGAGGATCGATTTCGGACTAAACCTACGACTTAAGAAATTGTCGATTAACATGGACTTAGTATGAGCCTATAACGAGCTAGTAATGCCTTGGTTGTGTTTCGCTTACGTGTTTAAGCATTGAGCAAGTGGATTATCCAGGGGATTAATCGTACGTTTTCTTTGACTTTGTCTAGATTATCCGGCATCGTCGCGAACCCCTATCACTTCTCGAGCATCAGGCAAGTTTCTAAAAACCATATTTTGAAGTATGTATATACTAGATGCAAGTTATGTATGCATACTCGATCGTTCAGAGTATATTTATTTTGAAATATATGAAATATGTTGAATAAGTTTCAATCCATATTTGCAAGTTTCCCAATATTGTGCTTCCTTATCAAAACCAGTATATCCTTGGTCTTGTTAATGATATTAAATCCTGCTCGTGCGATAACCAAAATCCCATGACCTTATAATACGGTTGATGGGTGGTGATGCTTTTAAGATCCTACGCCTTGAATTATATGGTGTATATGTTTATAAACTTTTCGTATGGTGGAAGGGGACTTTATATCATAAGGTAGGTATTTGTGTACTGGAATAAGAAAGGCTCAGAGGGTAGAGCATGTATTGAGTTTATAACTTAGCCAGCGTATCGGGGTTATTTTGTAAGGTATATTTTCGAAAACCCGGACAGAGCTTTTTAGAAAGATTTTGGCAATAATTAACCTAAAGGCAACATCACCAATAAACCAGTGTTTATTTAATTAGTAAATACTTCTGGAAGCATTTACGGATTAAATAAGTCTTATTCGTCTAATTAAATTTGTTTACTTAGATGAATATCATTTTCAAAATGTTTTCTTAAAATCGCTTTGTTCCGGAATGATAACAAAGATATCCGGTAACTGTTATTCGAGGATTAATTATCTATTTAATGAATATTACTTCTGAATATTCATTTGAGGCTTACTTATTCGAGGGTTAAGTATGTATTTAATGAATATTATTTATTTATATTCATTTGAGGATTATGGACTTTAAGAATATTATTATTATTATCCATTCGAGGATTGTGTATTATTTAATGAATATTACTTTTGAATATTCATTTAAGAGTTATTTATTTAATGAATATTATTTTCAAATATTCATTTAAAGATTATTTATTTAATGAATATTGTTTTCAAATATTCATTTAAAGATCATTTATTTAATGAATATTATTTTCAAATATTCATTTAAGGATTAGTTGTTTAATGAAGATTATTTTCAAATATTCATTTGAGGTTTACTTATTCAATAAATATTATTAATTATTTTCAAATCAAGAAGAGGTTCCCAAAACACTGTTTCTCCATTTGAATCTGTCTTTTAAGAAGATTCAAATGCTCGCTCAACTATCAAAAATACGGGAAACCTGATTTAAGTGACTACTACTCTTTTTAAACTCTCAATTCAAAAACTGTCAAGGGACAGATATTTTTTTGGAGCAATTTAATTGTTGCCAGTCTAATGTTGTGTTACCACCTCAATGATCGAGGGGTAAATTCATGGAACAAGTCGATATCCATTAACAAGCATAGCTTGGGAAATATTGGAGAATCTCCCTTTCCAACCTAGATATAACTACTTAGTGGAGTCGTATCAACAAGTGTTACACTTGGGGAAAGGAGGACGATCTTTACGTTTCAGAGTCATGGATTCCATCTGAACTAGGAGTGGTGTAAGTGGTCAAGTTGCGTGGGCCCATCCAACTTTTATATATTGCCCCAAATGGGCCGGGAGGTCATAGTAAGGCGGTAGACAATGTCAGGCCGTCGTGATACTTCCATCTACATGTAGAAAACTATTTGAGCGGTGCGACCTGCTACTGATCATAGTAAGGTTAGGCACAGCGGACGCGGTAGCAACTCCAGTATTGGTTCATCATCCAATTTGGATATTCCTGCAACATGTATTGGGGTGAAGAACCAATCATGTTGGTAGGGGGTCGAAAAGTGTTTGGAAATGAAGTGACAATAAATTCATGCAACTTCATCTTTTATTTATGAGTTATGACTCTGTGAATACCTTACATAACATGAGTTATGGTAAGGGAGTTGTTTATACTGAATCACCTTATAACTTCATCTTTTAAGTTATATGTTGATATTCTGCATATATAGCAGATATTTTTCGGAAAGGTTATATTTGGTTTACTTTGAAACCTCATCGTTTATACTAGAACTTTGTTCATAATATAGCCAAAGTTTGCAGAAATATTATGAAATTGATATTTGAAATACAACAATGGTATTATTTTTGGGATTACATTCCGATAAGGATGTAATTTAAGTATCGAGATATTTTGACAAATTATTGTCTTATACCCGCTTTATTTCTGGGTTGAATTAAAGGCAGAATTATGCCATACTTTCATTTCCTTGCTGAGCTATCGCTCACTCTTGCTATTGTTTTATATATATTATATAGCAGCGAAGCAGGATGCCAATGGGACGGCACATACCCCGCAAGGCGTTTTCATAAACAGTTTCTAGCAGTGATCCCGAGAGTAGTACGAACCAATCGAATCAGGCTACAGCTTTCGGTATTCGACTTATGTATATACATGAATGGTATTAGAGGATTGTAAGCATCAGAAGACTAAGTTGGTAATGTAACATTACTTAGAAATTGTATCAGTGACAGATTCAAAAGACATTTGGGTATTGTAATAAAAATTATTTATTCCGCAGTTGTTGTATTGTGTCGTTTCTGAGACTCTAACCTGTGTGTGTGTGTGTGAGACGTATGTTGTGGGGTCATGAGCAGGTGAATTATGAATGGTGTGAGTAATACAGGTAAGGCAAGGAGTACATGGATCGTGACTACCCTAAATCCCTGACCCCGGATTTGGGGCTGTTACATGGTTGCTCCTTTGTTTTTAGACTTTGGCCAACCACCTATAAGGGCTTTGCATTTTTGTGTGTGTTGGTGTATGCTTCTGTTGAGGGTAGAATTTCTGGAAAATACGTTTTCACAAATTTATTCTGACCCCGTGCTTCAAACATTTTGTTAAAATCAGGAAGATTCATTTGGTTAAAATCAAGGATATTTGATATAATCAAAATTTGAGAATATAACTTCACCTTGGTGCCTGCTCGGTACTCTTTAAGCTCTTTAAGACTGTGTGAGAGGTGAAAACCCACTTGTTTGGCTGCAATACAAAAAAAATGGTATCACTGTTTTAAAAGCTAAGACGGGTGATATTGCAAAATCCTTTGCGCTTGATGCCTATACATGGCCTCTTCTATCATTTTTCTGTGGTAGAGATTCATAGTCGTATGTTACTTTTAATCCAACTTTATTCTTCAACAGCCACATTAAGCATTTAAATCGTAGGCCATGATGATGATGATGATAAAACATATTAACTAAATAAGCAGATATAGGTAAGCCCAGCATCATGACTTAAATAAAGTGCTCAACTAGACCAAAGTAGACACTAGCATTCTCAATTTCTCAGCCTTAGTTCCTCTACAGAGTGCAATATCTATTATACGAGAACATCTCATTGAGAATGAGCAAATTTATTAGTATGAAAAGACATCGCTACCTCTGCTCTCTGTATGCCTCTTCTTCTCTTCACAAATTGAATAATTTTCTGCTGCTAAACCTTGCCTCTTCCTTCCTTCTCATATTCTCATCTGCCTCCAAACCCAATGACCAGATACTGAGAAGCAACTGCAAAATCTCAATGATTCGACTAATGGAATTTCTTGCTCTGTCTGATTGCCATTCAAACAATAAACTTGCAATCCTCGATAGGATTATTCTCAACTATATAAAGGTATTTATTATGGCTAATTTCACGAAGTTGTAATTTTCTTTCCCTAATTTTGTTTTCTATTTCAATCCATACATTAACCATTTAGTTTTATAAAGGCCAGCACATTGTGGTTTAAGAATATCTTGCATTGACGATGATCGGGCTACTCATTATTGCGTGCATCTAATTACAATAATAAAGGGTAGTAGCAGATACATTTAAATCAGAATTTGTTTTAACTTTCTTGGTTATGTGAATTGGTGTTGTATGGTTTTTTGTTTTTAGGATTACAAATTCTAGCATTTTTTTGGAGAATAAGGCCTTTGATTGGCATTTGCAGCTTTGGAATTCAGCCCATGGACATGTTCTCAAGCTCCTGAAGACGGTTTTAACAAGCTGAAACAACAAAATCATATGAAGGAGTTTTAAAGAGATTGGTATATTCATGAATTAAGTGAACCATCAATTTCAGTTATGGATATTACCTACAAGTCAGCCATTTGCTCTTTACGTTTTGTTTCTTCTTCTTATGAAATGCTAAGAAGTAAAACTAACAGTAACACTTTGAGTACATTTATAACATAAATTCAATTTGTTATGATTTTTTGCATGAACGTAAATTATCATATAAAGAACACATGATAGAGAATGGGATCACCCTCTTAAGGACTAAATGCATTAAATTTTGCAATTTTACATGAAAATCTAAATGATAGATTTTGATGCTCTAATGTCGGCGCTTGCACGTATTTGAGATATTCCTACTTAATATCAAATACTAGGAGTGAAAGTATTCGCAGGTACTATACTGTAACAACAATATGCTTTTGAATCTTTGGATGATAAAGTTCAGATCATGTCCCTCTATCGTCCAGCATGTCCCAGATTTAAAATATTAATTTGGTTTCTAATTGTAGAATGCTTACGCTAATGACATTTTTTTTGGATTATTGTATGCAATAGTTGGGACACCTAGAGTAGAAGTGGCCTTAATGACAATGGTGTCTTGGATGTCGATGCCATTATATCTAGCTGGCTACCTTGTTATTGTACAATAAGTATGAAAATTAAGCAACCTTATACTAATAAATTCAAAAGCCTTAGCTGGATATCGAGTATAAGATATTAGTTTCATATGCAAAAGTGCAGCCATGTTATAGCCTAAGTAGATAGTTAGTAATTATCTCTGATTACTCCTGATTGCTATGCAGTTCTTAATCGTTTCATAAAGAACACCAGAATTGAGGTCATCAAGTTATAGAGAATTTGTTGTATTTTCAGTTCAATATGTTTGGATTAAAATTGTGTATCGCAATTGGTGATTTAAAGACAAGCCTGTAACTGATGATTTAAACACAAACCCTAATTAGTACTTGATTAGAGAATTAAGCAATTGGATGCCCAAATGAGCATTGGATGTTTATTTTTCCTGGTTAGTAAGTTTTAACTAAGAATGTAATATGAAATACAAGAAAAGACTATAACAATCACTGGGATTGATGTTGGTCTATTCGAACTGTATGACTATGCAAGATTTATGATATGATGCTCAGAGAGAAGGTAGGTTTCTCTTACTTTCGTTTATCATGTACTATTTGGATCAAACTGGCCTTGCAATAAAGCATGGTTCTAATTATTAAATTTTGCAGCTTCGATATCAATTACTTTAACTGTATTATATATGCATACTGCTTGACATATATTAGCATTTTATAAAGAAGTTCATTTTTTGCTACTATGCAATGATTTTCACCTCGAGGGGCACATTTCGTTTTGTCTTGGAGTTTATATAATATGCAGTCTAATTTTCTTTAGTCCAATTTTGTTAATCGAATTACTCCCTCAAATTTGCAATTTATAAAAGGCATCATATTGCGGCTAATATAAGATAGAAAAGTAGAGTCTTGAAACACTAGCATTGATACAAAAGATTTTACATTTAACGCTGCACTCTAATGTAATTAGAGCACAGACACGGGAATAACTCCTAAAGCTTTGTATAACCTTCCTTATTTCAAACTTGTCGTTCCTGCCCTGCAAATTTATTCATTGCAGAATAACTACCTGAGAGCAGTCCAACCCTCGGGTAAGTTTCTACTCACCTGGTTTCGGCTTTGGGTGTCATGAAATGCATTCCTTCGTACTTAATTTATCTATTAATTAATGTGTTTGTTTAATGCACACAAGAATTGATCCCCACACTTTCTAGAGAATAATGATACAATCACAGTTGTTCTTGTATTCCTAAATACTTTAACATTGATGTACTAATCATCAGCAGCGGAACAGAACCTGTGAATGCCATGTTGATCTCTGTCTTGATTCTAATGCACTTTCTCACATATGTAATGTTATTTCATAACCAGAAATTACTCACTTTCTCACATAATAATAATATTTTTACAGATTAATATATTGGACACCAACCAAATAATTTACAAACTATTAACCCTTTAGTTTGGACTATTGGATTTTGGCTGTTGTTCATATACATATATCACCATGAACTTGACCCAAACTATTTAATTACTTAATGCACACATATTATATGTCCCAGGTTCAGATTTCAATAAACTGGCAAAGTCAAGAAATTCGTGTGAACTCGCTTGTGATAATATGTGTACATGGAGTAATTATTTGAGTTATTTTGGTGCTTAAAGTGTAACAATCTCAGTCTTTGTACATGTCAGAGTTGGAGTGTTTCTTCTCGATTGAAATCTGAACCTGGGACATATGTTTATGTTCCAATTTGAGTTATTTTGGTTCTTAAAGTTTAACAGTCTCAAACTTTGTACATGTCGAAGGGGGGGTGTTATATAAAAAAATCAGTACTGGTTGATGATCATATATTTGCATATAGTTATCAATTTGTGTCTATACTGAATATATAGGAAGATATGTTTTCTACCTGTGAGCTGATCAACTACTTCTGTAGGTTAATATTTTGTTAACATTAACAATCTATGTATCTATGTTTTGTATTTGCATATTAATATATTAAAAGAAAGTTATAGAAGGCTAGCATGAGATCTTAAACTTCTCCCAATTTTATATCTAATTTCAGGCATTCCATATCTTACCCTTTTATATCTAATTTCAAGCATTCCATATCTTACCCCTTCATGTTCATACAATTTCTAGATAATCTATATTTATAGATATAGGCAATGAAATATATGTCCAATTAGGAGTGGTAACTAGCAGATCTATTAGTCCATTGGATGGAGTTTTATCAAATACTATTATTCATGTTCTGGTTCTTCTACAGTTCTGCTACACTTCTCGGTGGCTTTAGAGTAGATGCTTACTAAAAGGTCACAGAAAATATTGAATCAAAATGATATTACGAAGGAGAATCTCATTCTGCAGATGGTGAATTCTCGGGCCAAGACATTGAAAATTTTGCAGTTCAGGAAGAAGGTGGTTAGGGGTACATGCCTAAAACATTTGCAACCTTACATCAAGATGAGTTTGCGTTCAAATAGCTATATTAGTATATCTCCAATTTAGGCTAACAACGATAACAGATATGCCCGTCAACACGTGTTACATTTCATTGAGCAATCTACCTGATAGTATGTTCATAAATATTTTTCCTGGTAACTAATCGTACATATGTGTCGTACATATATGTCTCTTATTTACTTTTAATAAGTTTTAGGGTTGCACGATTAATCTTATGGATTCAGTAGCGACTTGATGTCAAAGGGATCTATTATCTATTATCTATCTAATAGCACAATTCTTTGAGACAATTTATTCCAAATCACACAGCATAACTTAGAACACGTCATATCTGACAACACCAATGCATATACATACACAAAGCTACTCACCTACTCAGCCTCTGCCCTCTCCAGCTATCTCTTCTCTATGTTGCATAATTAAACGCATGCCACCACAATCACATTTACGCTCCCTGTTATCCCTTTAAGCTCAAACATGAACCCATTTCCTCCGTCGGGTAATTGTTCAATTTACGCTACCCATTTTCTTTCTATAAATTAGGGCCCCTTTAGATTGATCGGTCATGGAATAAAATCGATGATTAATTATGCATGGAAGATATTGATTATTTTTTGTGCGTAGTGAAAGTGGAAAGGAAGAGATCAAAGAAAGATCAGTTAAGGTACAGGGCCCTGTGCTACAGGTTACATATATAATATAAATATATTGACACTTGTGATAGCTTTACTTTTGTTCTTGTAAGTAGCTAAAATTAATTATTTTTTCATGGCTCGTGTATGTCACAAAGGAAGATGTTTCAGCACTGCGCAACTTGGTCGTGATATCATGATGTTTTTGTTCGACAATGATTTAGTCTGCTACGAAAGGTACTGCCTAACTTTACCTTTCGGATCAAAACTATAAATGTTTCATATTAATTGTAACGATTTAGTTGCCCATTCTTATTTTCACTTTCTTTGGCTTCCAACCGAAGAAAGTAGAGCCTGTAGCCCTGTACTTATTTCTCCTTTTTAGTTAAAAAATCTCGTGCAAAGGAGCTATCATTCCATTTAATTTGAGCTCATGCATCATATCATATAACTTTGAATGATAATGTCGGTTGAAAATCTACAGAACACAAGTACCTTCTTAACTTAAGTATCTGTATTGACCCTAAAATTTTACGGGCAAAGGAGCAAGTGTGAAAGCTACATTCTGGGATATATATACAGTGGTACTAGATGTAGGAATTTTAAATTTCATACTGATTGAATTCACATATAATCTTTGTCATTCTAAAAATTGGATAATGATACTGAGACTAATATTGCTTAGCTCATACTGAGGAGGGTCTAGGAAAAGTTAGGTGCATTGTTTAAGAGTTAAGACCCTTGTCAAGTTAAAAATTCCAAATTAAGGATCAAAACAAAGACGTTTATTGATCATCTTTAGTGATAGTATTACCTAATATAATTTTAGTCTAAATTGTTAAAGGGGAGGATTTGAGTTAATGTTACTTGAGAAACAAATGGGTTCACCAAATGGTCACTTGTAAAAAGAACCAAGCATGCAATTAAATGAAAGCCATAGATTCTGTTGCATTCATGGTGTTGATTGTTGTTGACTTTGGTTGTCAATTCTTTGCATTGGGTATGTTAAAAGAATTAACCATGATTAGGTTCTTGTAATAGCTTTCAGGAACCAACTTTAAACGAAGCAATGTTTAGAGGGAATAACAGTGCATGTAAACTTATCCACGAGGGTTCTGAGTATGATCATAGCTCAAACACCCATGCCAGAACAGACATTATGTATAAGTTATGCTCTCACTTCCAATACCGCTTCTACAGTCTCATGTACAGTTATATTGCTTACTTTTTCTCTCATATATAGTATTGCAACATTGTCTTTTAACTAAAAGAAAAAACCATCAGTAGCTGCAATTGATGGCATTGTTATCTGAGTGCTTGCAGGCTAGGAACTCTTTTTTGTATTTCTTATATGACCTTTTGGCCCTCTTGAATTGCATTCTTTCTGTGCACACATTTTCGTGGTATGTTAAATACTTAATACTTCACGAAAGAGATGCCTATATGCCTGCTTGTATCTCTTTCTATCTTAGGTAAAATGCTGTTTTTTTTCGGCCAACTACAGCTGCCAAGCATCTCCGCTTCTGATCTCTTGCACTTCCGAGAAGCCTGCCTGTGCACAATCTTATGAAGTCTGCCTCTGTACACCCTCAGGTAAGGGCCCATTATGTATATAATGTGTTGTTAAATATGTTTATATATATGTTATTCTTTTCTATGTCTCTAGCCACCAGATACGTATAACTCACATCAAGCATATCTAAATACAATACTTAAAAAATATATATCATACAATTGTTTAGAACAATGCCCCATTCCCGACCTTTTATCTTAAGCAAAAAGAAGAAAAAGAAAATACTTTTTATTGACCAAAGCATTCAAGGTTTGATTCATGGGAGCGTGGGGAATTCTTCCTGCACTCTAGGGTCTGGCGTGATACCGGTTGGGGTGTCCGGAAAATAAAAATTATGACCAAAATTACGAAAAGATGAAAAGAAAAACTGATTTATATAAATAATACAAACCAATATTTTATTTATTTAAACATCAAAGTAAAAATAATATAAGAGAAGAGAAGAAAGACGTGGATTATCTAATAAATTTTTTGAAGTAAACTCAAACAGGCATGTAGAATAGTGGTTAAACCCATGAACATCTTAGAAGGAGGTTGGAGGTTTGTTTCTTTGTGCTAACAACTATTAATATATTTTTGCATAATAATATATGAGTGACATTTTTGTGACGACCATTTAATTGGAAATTTTTGCCCTTGTGTTGAGGTTTAATATATAGTAATAAATTGGATTAAAATGTGTAACTGTAAAACGACATTCCAGACACATTCTTAATGCATTTACTAAGTGTGTTAATATAAATATGAACACATGATAGGAGTACAGAATCAGTTCCCAAGTAAAAAACCAAAAACAAATAGGTGACATGAATACTCCAAACTGTAATAGGTGTTCATCTCCCAAGGTGTTTATCACAAACTTGGGTGATGTGAGGGTGTGCAAAGATGCGTCGGCCTTCAGCTTCTTTTTAAAATCATCTATCTCATTCATGCATGTTCGATTATATTACAATAACATTGCATGCATATAACCTATTCATAACCTAGATTGCAAAAATAAAAAAAACCAATCAAACTATCATTTCTCTGACACACAAAACACAGGTAAACCTGCTTATAATCACAAGAAGAACAATAGTACATTCGTGCTTCAAATTCTACATTATTTCAATCTGGTCTCAAAATCAATAATAGTCACTATCAACAAGTCTTAGAGTCTTGGCATAGTTACGTTTGTGATTCAAAGTAATTACACTATTCGTCAAAAAAATTCTTTACTCCTCACTATGCATGAACCATACTTCTCATTTTACGCTCTCAAACTTAAGACTACACAATCTTTAATCTAATAAATCGATCACGACCAACTTTTTCACGATAAAAATTATTGACATCTCTATGCAGGCCCGTGCATTGCACGGGCTATTACACTAGTATATATTAAAGGTCGTCTAGGGGCAATTTGAGCCAATAAAATGGCTGTAAAATGACAATAAACTTGCCATAATAAAAGATTTTTGTTGCTCTTAGGAATTGAACCTCTGACCTCCTCTTGGAAAACTCATGTTATAACCATTGTGCTACATTTACTTTTTGGTTTAACTTAAACATCTTATTAGATAAGCCACGTCACCTCTTTTTGTCCTTTTTTTGTTTAAGTAAAATGTTGGGTTATATTATTTATATATAACTTGACTTTTTTAGTTTCAAAATCTTAATATATAATTATATTTTATCTACTTTGTATATAATAAAAGCCAATCAAGGACAAAAAAAGTCAGAAAATGGCTATAAATTTATTATTTTACTTTTATATTTTTAAAAATTACATAAATGCCAACCATTTATTATTTAAGCTAAAGTAGATTAGATTTGTGTGAACATTAATAATCGTATTCCATGTTGTTTTATATTATTTATAAAAACATGTTTATTCAATTTTTTTAATTTTACATTTTCAGTAAGTTAAATGTTAGTTCATAATATTTATATAGCTCCATTTTTCAAATTTTCGTTATTCTACATATTCAGTTATATTTATAAATTCTTATTTCACTTGTATTTTTGAATTATATATTATTTACATTGTAAATTTTTATATGATTTATACTTTATATAGGTTATTTAGATATTGATACAGAAATATAATATAATTTAGAATATATTTAAAATTAGTATCATAAAAAGTGTGAATCAGAGTTAGGGGTGTTTATGGGTTGTATTTGCCGAGTTGAAAGCATTTTTGCAATCCGACCCAATTAAATCGGTTTGAAAAAATTTCATCCCACCGCACAAAATATTAATTCGTGACCCAACTCTTAATCGTACATCGATTTGGGTCAGGTTAGGTCGGTTTAATTGGCTTAAATTATATTATATATATGCGCGTGTGTGTATAAATATTATTGAACAAAATTTGTAACTTAAATCGGGTTGGGTAGGGTTTGACGAAAAAATATATAACTCATACCAACCTATACTCATACCCAACCTATTTAAATTGGTTGGGTAGGCTTGGCTTGGTCGACCGAAAAGAGAGCGATGGTTGGTTCAGTTTGATCAACAATCATAATTGGAGTAATCCGTGGATGTATTACTTATGGATTAAATCGAATAATTAGATATTATTAGAATGATTAGTGGGGAACAATTTAATATTATATATATATTGTGTAATAATTTTAATTAGATGTATATTATCACATAATTTAAATTAATTTAAAAACATATTATGTTTGAAATAAATAAAATTTATAGATTTAAATTTTGGATTAGTGATCAAGTTGTGAGATAAAATTTGTTAGATCAGAATTCAATGATTGTCAGGAGCTAGACTCAACTGATCAGGATTACTGACGTCATCAGTATTGCATGGTCATCAGTATTTGACTAAGCGTCAGTGTCTTGTTTATCATCAGGATTCCTATTCAGACTATGATCAGGTTTGATCATCAGGACTTGAAGCTGATCAGGATTCCTACTTCGAATTATATATGGAGTCTAGTTAAACATGGAAGTTTATTTCTGTTGGTTCCTGGTTTGTAGAATGCAGCTATCGATTAAAGATATGTTTCTATCTTTGTTATTGATTAGGACTTATCTTGTAATTGATAGAGAAGCTGTGTGGAGTATATAAACACAGTCTTGGTTTCGATTTATGAGGAGAACATAATCGAATAGAAGCTCTTGAGAACATAGAATTTCTTGAGAGAGTTTTTGTAAGCTAGCAGCTCTTAAGAACATCAGAATTTCTTGAGAGAGTTTGTAACAGTTTTATATCAGAGTTAATAAAGCTGTTATTGTTATTGTTATTGATCTTTCATATTTGTGTTATATAAAGTCGAGAATCTTATACAATTGTATTCAACCCCCTTCTACAATTGTTATTTACTGGGCAACAATTGGTATCAGAGCAAACTGGTTTATTTTTAAATCAGAGACGATCTAAGATGTCGACAGCCAAATATGAAAGCATGAAGATTCCCATCTTGAAGATATCAGGATATCCTACATGAAGGGTAAAGATGCTGATGTACCTGGAGGCTATGGATCCTGACAACTTGGACAGGATTCGTGATGGACCATATATACCAACAAAGTTCGTTGAACGAACAGATGCTGTACCTGAACATTATGTGGTCAAAGCTAAATCTGAATGGACTCCAGAAGAGAAAGCTCATGTACTCAGAGAACCAAAGATAAAGAATATCTTGCACAACAGTCTTGATGCTGTCATGTCAAACAGGGTGATTGCATGCAAGTCTTCGAAGGAAATCTGGGATACTTTGGAAACTCAGTGCCAGGGATCTGCATCTGTCAAGAAGAACAGAAGGGCTCTTTTGATTCAAGAATATGAACAATTCGATGCAAGACCTGAAGAGAGCCTGACTGATCTATATGATAGATTTCTGACACTATTGAATAGCTTATCCTTAGTTGACAAAGTATATGAACCTGAAGATTCAAACACCAAGTTTCTAAGAGCTTTACCTGAAGAATGGGATACTCAGACCTCAATCATTAGACATCAGTATGATCTGAACATTGTGTCTCTTGATGAGATCTATGGGATGCTAAGAACTCATGATCTTGAAGTTCAACAGAGAAAGAACAAGAAAAGCAGCAAGGCAAAGTCAATTGCTTTGAAGGTAGAACTGTAGAAGCCAAATCAAAAGGAAAAGCTATGGAGGTTTCTAGAAGGAAAACTAGAGTAGCTAAATCAGATCCTGAAGACTCTTCATCAGATACTGATGGCAATCCTGATGCCAATAATGATGATGAATCTTCTGATTCAGACATGGAGGAGATGGTTGCTATGATTGTCAGAAACTTCAGAAGGATGAAGTTCAGGAAGAATAGAAGACAAGGCAACTTTCATAAAAAGACCTTCAATGCAGACAAAGACAAGTATATCAAAAAGGACAGCAAGGGTAGCAAATTTGACAAGTCAAAGGTTAGATGCTACAAGTGTAATGATATGGGTCACTTTGCTTCTGAATGCAACAAGACAAAGGCACTCATCACATCAAGCAAGGATTGGATGGACTCTTCCTCAGAATCTGAAACTGAGGTAGTCAACTATGCACTAATGGCCAATGCTGATGTAACTGCTGCTCCTGATGATAAGGTAATAAATACTATCTTTGATTTTGATACTGATAATGCTTCTGAGTTAAGACGTTTTCTAAAGTCATTACATATTAGCTTTAGAAGTCAAACTGCTGAGAATACTAGAATCTTATCTGAGATGTCTGACCTTAGAAGAAGGAATGAGATATTAGAAGCTGAATTTTCTCGTATGCAAGAAGTACAAAAAGAATGTGATAATGTTAAGCACATGCACTTAGAGATAACATCTAAATGTACTTCCCTTGAAAAAGAACTTGAATATGCTAATGAGAAAATCAGAACCTGGACAGACTCTGGTAGGAAATTTCATGAGATTAATACCTCTAAAAATTGGAAAGAGTGTCTAGGTTATAAGTCAGATGATGATAAGAAATTGAAAGAGAAAATTGTCATTGATGAGACAGTCAGTCCAAAGACCTATAGACATGTTATAGACTCAACCAAATCTAAGATTACCCCTGTTAATTTTGTGTTTGGTAAGGATTCCAATTCTACTTTTGAAAAGGGATCTACTTCTACACAAGGAATTAAAATCATAAAGTCTAAACTTGTCATGAAGAATCTAGGTCTATTGTCTCAGAAACAGCTTAAGGATAAAATCTGTGAGGTTACAGATAAGAAAAAGGAAGCTACTGTTAAGAGAAACAGGAATGGTAAAGTTGGGATCAATAAAGAGAATGGTTATAAATATATCCCAAATGCACCTAGAAAGTGTTGTTTTAACTGTGGAAACTCTAATCATCTTGCCATTGATTGTAAGAAGAGTAAGAAGAAAATCGCTGAAATTCCTATGTCTGATATTAGGAATAGATCAGTATTTTATAAACCACAAGATTCCTGTTTTCATTGTGGTAGTCTATGGCATTCTATCTATACCTGTAAAGAGTATCATGATTTGTACTATAACTTTTATGATCCATTGCCTAAGTTTAAAAGTAGTACAAAGTCTGATAGAACTGAAAATGTCATAGTAAAGCATGCTTTTGTTAATACTGATGCTGACAAAGCAAATCCTGATGGAGTAAATCCTGTCAGGACTGCTAAAGTCAGAAAGTCTTCTGCTGCTAAAATTAATAAATTGCATGAGAAAGGAACCCAACATGTATGGGTTCCTAAGTGTTCTAATTAGTGTGTTTCTATTCTGATGCAGGGTAAAAAGAAAAATGTGTTAGTCATGGATAGTGGATGTTCTGTACACATGACTGGAAACAAAGCCCTGTTATCAGAATATGAGGAAAAAGCTGGCCCAACTGTGTCTTATGGAGATGGCAACATTGGACAAACCTTGGGATATGGTAATATAATCATTGGAAATGTCATCATTGAAAAAGTAGCTCTAGTGAAAGGACTAAAACACAACTTGTTGAGTATTAGTCAAATCACTGACAGAGGTTATCATGTCAATTTCTATTCCACACATTGTGAAGTAGTCAGTAAAGCAACAGGAAAGATAACACTAACTGGCTACAGGCATGGTAACATATATGAAGCCAACATTCTCTCAAATACTGATGGCTCCCCTACATGTCTCATCAGTAAAGCTTCAGCAGATGAAAGTTGGAATTGGCACAAGAAGCTTTCTCATCTCAACTTCAGCAACATCAATGAGTTGGTTAAGAAAGAATTAGTAAGAGGATTACCTAATGTATTATACACACCTGATGGACTCTGTGATGCATGTCAAAAAGGAAAACAAAGAAGGACATCATTCCAGAGTAAATCAGAATCCTCTATTGAAGAACCATATCACATGCTACATCTTGATCTGTTTGGTCCAGTCAACATCATGTCCATCAGTAAGAAAAGGTACACTCTTGTAATTGTTGATGAATATTCTAGATTCACCTGGGTGTATTTTCTGCACAGAAAAGATGAAACTCCTGAAGTTCTGTTGGATCATGTGAGAATGATTGAGACAACCACAAAGTACAAAGTCAAGATTCTGAGAAGTGATAATGGTACTGAATTTAAGAATTCAAAGATGGAAGAGTTCTGCAAATACAAAGGAATCATTCAACAATTCTCTGCTCCTGGCACACCTCAGCAAAATGGAGTAGTAGAAAGGAAGAATAGAACTCTTATTGAAGCTGGCAGAACTATGTTGGAAGAAGCTAAATTACCTACATACTTCTGGGCAGAAGCAGTCAACACAGCATGCTATACACAGAATCTAACATTGATAAACAGACATGGTGTTACTCCTTATCAATCCCTTAAGGAGAAGAAGCCAAGTTTGAAGCATCTGCATGTGTTTGGCTGTAAATGTTTTGTTCTCAGAACTCATCCTGAACAGCTAGGGAAATTTGAATCGAAGGCTGATGAAGGAATATTCATAGGTTATCCTGCATCAAGAGCCTTCAGAGTTTTTAACTTGAGGACAAGAACTGTCATGGAGTCAATACATGTATCTTTTGATGACAAGAAGATAACTGGAATCATTGAAGACTCACATGATAGATTACTATTTGAAAATGAAGCTTCCAAGGAACCTGAAGAAAGTGAATCAGAAGCTGTCCATTCATCCAGTACTGATGGGTCACCAAATCCTGATGACACACCAGATACTGATGGAAGTAATACTGATGATGCAAACAATAGTAATACAACTAGTAGTGCTGATGTTGGGGGGGAGCAACAGCATTCGACTACAAGTTTGGAGTTAACTCAATCATCAGGACAGAATTCTTCAGATACTGATTCAAGTGATGATCCTGACAACACATCAGGAGGACATAGCAATAATTCAGGAAGAGCTTCATCTCAAGCAAATTCTTTCAATCAAGATAACACCAATCCAGGGGGAGCATGTACTTCAAGAAACAATTTGACACCAGCAAGGAAATGGACTAAAGATCATACTCCTGATTTGATAATTGGAGATCCTGATGCAGGTGTTCAAACAAGAAATGCAACTCAGAATGAATGTTTATACAATAACTTTCTATCCAAGGAGGAGCCTAGGAAAGTTGAAGATGCACTTAAAGATGCTGATTGGGTTACTGCAATGCAAGAAGAACTGAATGAATTTGAAAGGAATGAAGTCTGGAAACTGGTACCAAGACCAAAGAATAGATCAATAGTTGGTACAAAGTGGATTTTCAAGAACAAGACTGATTCTGATGGAGTCATTATTAGAAACAAAGCAAGACTAGTTGCAAAGGGGTATTCCCAACAAGAGGGAATTGATTATGATGAAACTTTTGCTCCTGTTGCAAGACTAGAAGCCTTCAGGATATTTCTTGCTTATGCAGCACATAAGAAATTCAAGGTTTTCCAGATGGATGTTAAAAGTGCTTTCTTAAATGGTGAACTGGAGGAAGAAGTTTATGTTGAACAACCTCCTGGTTTCATTGATCCTAAATATCCAGATCATGTCTACAGACTGGATAAGGCACTTTATGGACTAAAGCAAGCTCCAAGAGCATGGTATGAAACCTTAGCTCAATTCTTACTGGAAAGTGGATTCAAAAGAGGTGCAATTGACAAAACCTTATTTTATTTGAATCATGGTAAGGATTTGCTGTTAGTTCAGATTTATGTTGATGATATCATTTTTGGGTCAACAAACAATAAGCTATGTGAAAAGTTTTCTAAGCTTATGCAGTCAAGATATCAAATGAGCATGATGGGAGAAATGAGTTACTTTCTTGGTCTTCAAGTTAAACAGACTGATGAGGGGATTTTTATCAATCAGTCTAAATACACAAGGAATTTATTGACTAGGTTTAACATGCAAGACAGTACTCCTGCTTCAACTCCCATAGCTACAGCTACCAAACTTGATCCTGATCAAGGTGCTGAGGTAGATGTAACTCACTACAGAGGTATGATTGGCTCTTTATTGTATCTCACTGCAAGTAGACCAGATATCATGTTTGCAGCCTGTCTGTGTGCAAGATTCCAAGCAAAACCAAGAGAACCTCATCTGATTGCAGTCAAAAGAATTTTCAGATATCTCAAAGGCAGTCCTATACTTGGCCTTTGGTATGCAAGGGAATCAGATTTTGGATTGTGTGGTTATTCAGATGCTGATTTTGCAGGATGCAAAATAGACAGGAAAAGTACTTCAGGAAGTTGTCAGTTTTTGGGTGGAAGACTAGTTTCATGGTTCAGTAAAAAGCAAAAATCTATTTCCACTTCAATTGCAGAAGCTGAGTACATTGCTGCAGGAAGCTGTTGTGCTCAGATAATGTGGATGAGAAATCAGTTGTTAGATTATGGCCTGTCATACTCAAAAATTCCTATTTATTGTGATAACCAGAGTGCTATTGCAATGACAGGAAATCCAGTTCAGCATTCTCTTACTAAACACATCAGTATCAGATATCACTTTATAAGAGAACAGGTTCTGGAAGGAACAATTGAACTTCATTTTGTTCCCACTGATCAACAACTAGCTGATATATTCACCAAGCCACTGCCTGAAGCTACTTTTAATAAATTGGTGAATGAACTTGGAATGATGAACTTTGAGAATTTCTGAGGAAGGTTACAGAGAAGAAATCCTGATAACTGTCAAATCCTGATAGTTATTCAGAAAGGTATGTATCTTTGATCAAATCCTGATAGGACTCAATCCTGACAGGAAGTCAACTGGTCAGATCCTGATGCTCAGATATTGAAGCTGGTATGAAAACCAGAGGTTCTATGCTAATTTGTCATCAACACTCCTGGTAAACTCTGGACAATTAGATTATTACTTAGTCTTTGATTAAGTTTTCAGTCTTAATTATCAATTTCAATTTCATTATTATCAGAGTTTATTATTTATCATTTCTATATCAATATGAGTGTTACTAACAAATTTTGCAGGCAACAGTTGAGAAAATAGATAATTTTCATTAATTCTTGAATATCAATTACAAATGAAAATTGGAAATTACATATTTGTTTTCCTAGTCTATTTTCTACTCAGGAACACGTGCCCTGTAAATTAGCATGAATGCTCCTGAGCAGCTTCACAGTCCATCAGAACTGGAAGGTCTCTTGTTCCATCCTTAAGAGACAAGGAGGGGAGCAGATGCACTTTAAGGCGGATCGTCATCGTGATCACCGGGATGCTTCCTTGCCTCCACCGTGCATGAAGCACTTGCATCAAGCACTTTCTTTCTTCTCCTCTCTCGCTCTTCAACGAGATCCTCATCCTCTTCATCATCCCAATCGTCTTCATCCTCTTCATTGACAACGATGAGATTTTCAAGCGGATTCCAATCAGGATTTGCCTGATGGAAGTTATGAAGAAGCACATCAACCATTGCATTCACAAAAGCATGATGCTCCTGTGGATCAGGAATAGGCTGAGGTCCCTCTTTCTCTGCAATTTCTGCTAGAGCCTCATCCATTTGTTGCCAAATTATATCAAGTTCTTCATCAGGTATGTTGTTTTGATTGTTGGCAGCCATTGCAAGAATGAAGAAGGTGAAAGGTTTTCTATGGAAAAGGGTTTTGTGTTTGTTGGAAAATGATTATTATGCTTAACAGTTCTCTTTTATAGAGAATGTGTATTAAGAATGCAGGTCATTTTTACAATCTCGAGGAGACGGTTCAGTTTTCCATAAATATTTTTGCCTCGCTTGCTGGTAAGCGTGTTTTTAATGATATCTACGCCATTAATTTGGTTATTTTAAAAAAATCGTTATTCAGGGTTGTTAAAATAAATTTTGTTTTCTTAAATAAAATTTTATTTTAATCTTATTGAATATATTTTTCAATCCTGATATGACAAATGATTTTTAAGGCAAATGGTTTTATAGGAAATGCTTTTATTCCTGATGAGGTTAGGTTTTTCTTACATCAGAAAATGCCTACTTGTTATGGACTTCTTTCTAATGCTATGGGGCAAGGCCCAACCCACCTTGTTCCTGACACAAGCATGCAACCTAAACAGTCTAAACAGTTAACAACCAGCTCTACTGTCTCACAAAAGACTTTAGTTGTAAAATCAAAGAAATCAGCTAGAACTGATGTGTCTGGAAGGCAATCAGGTTCAAAGGATTTTTCCTCTACACCACTCACTAAAAAGAAGTTACAAGGGGGTGTACAAGGGGTCCTGGTCAAGAAAGCTGCAAAGGGAGGTGAGGTTGTTTCTGTAAAAAGAAAGTTAGTTCTCAGGGATGAGACTGACTCAGAGGATGATTTACCTATATCCTCTGTGATGAATATGAACAAGGAAGTTGCTGATACTGCTACTAAAGTTGTGGTACCTTCGTCAAAACCATAAAAGAAAAGGAAATTATCAAAAAGCAGGTATCATATTCCTTTGACAGTGCAAATGAAGGATACTGATATTCAGACATCAATTCCTGATGAGTCATCTACTCCTGATGCTCTAGCAAATCCTGATGTTAGTATTCCTGATGCAACAACAAAAGTGGTCTCTATATCAGACTCTCCGGCCTCTCCATCTCAGTTTAGAGAAATTTCTTGGGAGAAGGTTTCTAAAACTGCTTCCTTGGTTGGACTTACATCTCCGTCAAAGAAAAAGAGGAATGCAGAGGAGTTAGTCTATCAGAGACAAAAGAAGCTGAAAGGATCAAGCCCACAAGAACCTGAATTTCAGAGTGATTCAGCAGCTACTGTTGATCCTGCCACACAAGAACCACTCAATCAAAGTTTGGGTGAAGGCTTAGCTAGTGGAATGGTCACACAAGAACCATTTTCTCAAAGGGAGAATGAAGACATCAACATTCCAGCTACACAAGAACCATCTTCTCAAAGTGAAGATGCAGGCAAAGCTACAGCTTCTATTGAAAGATTGGTCGAGAACATTGTCAATGAGGGAAGCACACAAGAACCTTTAGCTCAAAGTGTTGAAGCAGCTTCTGAACCTCAAGCTACACAAGAACCATTGGTAGAACATACTGATGCAAGCATTTCAAATCCTGACGATGTTCATCCTGACGCTAGTGGTGCTCCTGATAATGAACCTATTTTGATACAGCCACTTCGTACAAGACCAATGGATCATCCTATCTCAGAATCACAGGATAAACTGAAAGGTATTGCAATTCCTGATCCTGATATATCTCATGGTTCTGATGATGATAATTCTGATGATGATAGTGATGATGATGATGATGAGAATCAACAAGAGAAGGACCAGATTGCTACAGCACTCAAGATTAGTCTTGGAACTAATTTTGGTTCATCGAGTACATTTATGGCTGGCAATGCTTATACTGGAAAAGATCAGAGACAAGATTTTTCTATTCCTTCTTTTGATCCTGCTAAGGCATTTAGACAGAATGAATGGGATAACTCATGGTACAGATCCGCAGACTCTGTAAGTTATACTTCTGCTTTGGAACATGCTTATAATGCAGTGAAATCTATAGAGAATCAAGACTTGAAGAATCATCTGAAGGCTACAACTCTGTTATCCAAGAGCCTGAAAAGTGAGATTGATTCTATTAAGGATTCAACTGATAAAGTGAGGACTGATATTTTTAATAATTTTACAAAGGTGCCTACTGCTTTACATCTAAAGGTAGTAGAATCCCAAGTGAAATCTGTTGTTTCAGAACAAACCTCCATCAATCAAAGAATTGATTCTCTGGTTTCTAAGGTAACTGAAATTCAAACCTCTCTTTCCTTAATTTTGCAATTATTGTCACATCCTGATGTCAAAAAGGGGGAGAAGGTTATTCAGACAAAATGTACACCTGATCTAGTATTAAGGAATAATGATGATGATACTGGAGATGATGGTGGTGACAATGTGAAACAAGGAGAAACTTCTGATACTGCGGTTTTGAAGTCTACAATTCAAACTTCTCAAAGTCAAACTACGCAGTCAACTCATGTTTCTGATTCTGGAGTTAAGACAGTAAGAACATTGATGCAGTCTCAGATCCTGACGGAAGAACAAATCCTGACACCTGGTCATGGACACACTCTTGCTACAATTCCTGAAGGTAATGAAGATGTGATTATTGATAATCCTGAAGATGCATCAAATTTATTCCAGAAGGTTTCTACAAAAGACGGTAGAATTGTTACTCTTTATCACACTGATAAAAGAGTTCAACAATTATTTGCCAGAAAAGCACTCTCTACAGCAAGTGAAGAATATCCAGATCTCACACATGAAGAATTTTTGAGATTACAAAGAGAGACAATGGAAAGCTATACTGCCCCTGCTAGAGGTAGAGGAGGCAAAGGTAGGAGAGGTGCTAGAAGAAGTAGAAGAGGTTCTTCAACTCAAACAGTACCTAGACAGACAAGGTCTAGAGGGTTAAGAATTGAAGAAATTCCTGAACCTATTCAAACTCTAGTAGTTCCTGACAGATCTACTTTTGGTGATGATGGAATTGTTGAAGAAGAACCTGAATTGAGAAGAAAGTCAAGTAAATCAACTCTCAACAATATAAATCAAATTGAAGATTCTAATCCTGACATCATTCAAGATCCTGATGAATCTGAAATTCTGCAAGAAGTTGATTTGATAATCTTATCTACTGTTGTTGATTGTCACAACAAAGAAGTAGATGAAGAAGAAGAAGCCAGAAGAAGAGATATTACAAAAAGAACAAATGAAGATTTCAATCTCTATCTACAAAGGCTTAAAATTTCAAATGAAAGACAATGGAGAAATTCAAGCAGACAAGAATCTTTACTGGAAAGAAGCTATGCCTTTGAAAAGGAAAAGGATAAGAAGTGGAAACATATTAGCACATTAAGTTGTGATACACCTATCAATTTTCAGTCTGGTGGAATTATTACAAGCGCTTCAAGTGTTGTTGATTTATCTGAGATGGTTGGATCAAAAGCACTCTGGTTAAAGATGTTTTCAAATCTGAAGCAATTGTCAAGTAATTCAAGAGGAGGTATTGGACACAGAGATGGTGAATATCTGAATATGTCATATGTTGATTCTTACTCCTTGACAGAAATTGGAGGTACTTTAACTTCTGAAAACCTGAACAATTTACTAGCTGTTGATATAGTTATAGATTGTCATGATGGTTTTGACAAGAAAGAAAAGCTTCTGTACTTCATGAAAGATGGTAGTGTGAAGATCCTATCTATTCAAGATCTGCTGATGAAAACTACAAAGGAACTGAAATATGTTCACTATCTGTTAAGATGGAAGAACAAAGTGTGCAAAGTATGGAGTGACATGATTTTGTCAACTATAAGAAGAAGACTGGATGGAAACAGTAATTTCAATGGTAATTATATTCCCATGTACTTAAATCAAAGAGGTCAGGATGTGGAAATGCAAAGGGGTACTGATGTTAAAGAAGTAAATTTTGGCATGACTCATCTTACTCTCAATCCTGATGGGAAGGAAATTGTTTATCTTATGCTAGAAGAGCATAGTCTTCAAAGAAACTCCATATTGAATCTCAGAGCAGCTATTTATCAGATTAATGAGGAAGATGAAGAACTCAGAAATCTAAAGGAAAGACTGATTCAAATTCTTGAAGAAAAAGAAGAAAGTTTATTATCCAATTTCTTGAAGATGAATCTGTTCTATCAAAGAGTTTAAACAGATAAGTTGTTTCTGAAGATACTTGTACATTTTGATACATGTTTTTGACATCATTGAATCTTTAGAATCTATACTTTATTTCACAAAGTATGAGATTGGGGGAGATTGTTAGATCAGAATTCAATGATTGTCAGGAGCTAGACTCAACTGATCAGGATTACTGACGTCATCAGTATTGCATGGTCATCAGTATTTGACTAAGCGTCAGTATCTTGTTTACCATCAGGATTCCTATTCAGACTATGATCAGGTTTGATCATCAGGACTTGAAGCTGATCAGGATTCCTACTTCGAGTTATATATGGAGTCTGGTTAAACATGGAAGTTTATTTCTGTTGGTTCCTGGTTTGTAGAATGCAGCTTTCGATTAAAGATATGTTTCTATCTTTGTTATTGATTAGGACTTATCTTGTAATTGATAGAGAAGCTGTGTGGAGTATATAAACACAGTCTTGGTTTCGATTTATGAGGAGAACATAATCGAATAGAAGCTCTTAAGAACATAGAATTTCTTGAGAGAGTTTTTGTAAGCTAGCAGCTCTTATGAACATCAGAATTTCTTGAGAGAGTTTGTAACAGTTTTATATCAGAGTTAATAAAGCTGTTATTGTTATTATTATTGATCTTTCATATTTGTGTTATATAAAGTCGAGAATCTTATACAATTGTATTCAACCCCCTTCTACAATTGTTATTTACTGGGCAACAAAATTAAGAGAATTCGTGATTTTGACCGTCTAAAATAAGAACTACGTATACAAAAAATGTTATTATTATTTTTTATTCAAATTTCAATCTTTTAATTTTGGAACTTTTACCTATAAATTTCCTAAAATTTACAAATCAGACCAATATTGGAAGGACTGGACTGAATTTTATGACCTATTCACCGATTTTTATCAAAACCGATTTTAACATAATCAAAGCGATTAGTTATCGTCTAACGATTATCGGGATTATTAAACACCAACTTTTAGAACATAGATTATACATAAAAATATAATTGAGTATGGATTAAAAAAATTATTTAATTATTTTTATTATATTCAATTGTTGAATTTGATAAAATTCATTTTACATCATTTAAAACTATATATATATATTGGTAATTAAAAATAATCATTTGATCTTTATCTTATAGAAATTAATCCAAATTTTATGAAATTAAAAAATATTTAAAAAATACTAAACAAATCTAAGGTAAATTCGAAATACTATCTCTTAGCACATTTCTAATTAGAAAAATTATTTCAATATATATACATGTTCGTGTGAGAAATTATTCGAGTGTATAAACCGTGCCTCGCACGGGCTTTTACGCTAGTTACATGATATAATATGATGAAACTTAAATAGTAAAGTTATAGGTATTTAAGTAATATAAATATTAAAGTGGAGCTTAAATATCAATTCTTGAAGCTTATTTATCAATTTTCATAAACTTTCATCTTAATTTTATGTTTTAATTCTCTATAATTACATGTTTAAATAATACTAGCTTAAAACCTGTGCGATGCACGGATTGTTATTAATAATTATTATTTTTAATATTTATATTTTAACATTCTATTAATTTGCATTTGCTAAAAAAAATAAGTAGGCGTGTTAAACTTTTTTAAATAATTAAAAGTATTACAAAAGATTTTAAAATAAATTAATAACTGTTTACCCATGATATTTTTGGAAAAGGAGGGGTCTTAGTAAGGAAAAATAGAAAAAGTAATATGTTTTAGCTGAAAAGGTAAATGCTCGTAATTAAAAGTATTTAAATAGGTTTCAAAATAAATAAGTAATGATTTGCCCGAGATATTTTTGGAAAATGAGGGGTTTTATTACAGAAAAATAGAAAAAGTAACATGTTTTAGTTGAAAAAGGTAATTGTCCGTGATTTCTTTAGAAAAAGAGAGGATTTTGTTAGAAACAATAGAAAAGCTAATATATTTTAGTTGAAAAGCTAGTTGGTTATAAAAATGTTATTATTTAATAATAATTTCTTTAGAAAATGAAAAAATAGAAAAAGTAACACGTTTCAGCTGAAAAGGGCTCATAATTAAAAGTATTAAAATAGATTTTAAAATAAATAAGTAAAGATTTTTCCGTGATATTTTTGGAAAATGAGGGGTTTTAGTAAAGAAAAATAGAAAGAGTGACATGTTTTTGTTAAAAAAAATAATCGTCGGTGTTTTTTTTTAGAAAAAGAGAGGATTTTTTTAGAAAAAAATTTAAAAAAAAAGTAATGTATTTTAGCTAAAAAGGTAATTGATTATAAATAATATTATTATTTAGTGATAGTTTTTAAAAAAATAACTAAGGGTAATTAAGTAAAATCACTAAGTACCGACCGTTCGTCCGTCCGACTACCAAACTTTTAATTTTTCGTCTTTAATAATATATCTTAAAACTCGTGCGATGCACATATTATTTTTAATAATTGTTAATTTCATTATTTATTATTTAAATTTTATATTTTATTATTTGCATTTATTAAAAAACATAAGTAGGCTTCTTAAACATTTTTAAATAATTAAAAGTGTTAAAATAGATTTTAAAATAAATAAGTAATGGTTTACCCGTGATATTTTGGAAAAAGAGGGGTTTTAGTAAGAAAAATAGGAAGTAACATGTTTTCGTTGAATTTTAAAATATAAAAGTAACGATTTGCCCGTGATATTTTTGAAAAAATAGGGGTTTAGTAAAACAAATATAGAAAATGTGACATGTTTTAGTTGAAAAAAGTAATTGTCAATTAAAATTATTAAAATAAATTTTAAAGTAAATAAGTAAGGATTTTCCTGTGATATATTTGAAAAAGGGGGGATTTTAGTAAGGAAAATAAAAAATATAACATGTTTTAGCTGAAAAAGGTAATTACACGTGATTTTTTTAGAAAAAGTGGGGAAAAGTAATTGTCAATTAAAATTAATTATTATTCTTTTTATTTTTTTTAAATATATATATTTTTAAATATATTCTAAATATTTTTTTAATATAATATTAAATAATTATCTTTGTCCGTGATATTTTTGAAAAAGGAGGGTGTTTAGTAAGAAAAATAGAAAAGATGACATGTTTTAGTTGAAAAAGGTAATTATCAATTAAAATTGTTAAAATAGATTTTAAAGTAAATAAATAAGGGTTTTCTCGTGATATATTTGGAAAATGAGGTATTTTAGTAAGGAAAATATAACATGTTTTAGCTGAAAAAGGTATTTGCCTATGCTTTTTTTAGAAAAAGAGGGGAAAGGTAATTGCCAATTAAAAGTATTAAAATATGTTTTAAAATAAATAAGTAAGAATTTTCTCGTGATATATTTGAGAAATGAGAGATTTTAGTAAGGGGAATAGAAAAAGTAACATGTTTTAGCTGAAAAGAAAATTGCCCGTGATTTTTTTTTTTTAAATGGTAATGTATTTTAACGGAAAAGGTAACTGATTATAATAATTTTTATAATAATTAAATAAATAATTAAATAAGACAAGTATCGTACCAAGAAACAGGTTCCAAAACTTTCAATGTTTCGTGTTTAATAATATAGTATAGATAGATATATAGATTTATAATATTAGTATTTTATGCTATTAAATGGAATAGCCCGTGATATTTTTGAGGTTTTAGTTAGGAGAAATATTAGTTAGAATATATAAAAAAGAATACACGTTTTGGAAAAAAAAAGCTAATTGGTTAGTCATCAATAATTATAATAATATTATTTTATTTTATTAAATAGAAATGTTCATGATATTTTTGGAAAATGAGAGGTTTTAGTTAGGAAAAATTGAAAATTAGAAATTTTAGTTATAAAATATAAAAAGAATATACAATTCGGCTAAAAATGGTAATGGATTAGTTATTAGCAATTATAACCTTATTATGTTATTTTATCAAATGAAACTGCCTACGATATTTTTGGAAAATGAGATGTGTTTATAATTATATTTTTATTACTCATGCAACACACGATTATTTGTTTAATATTT
Organism: Heracleum sosnowskyi; assembly: GCA_030848705.1. Taxonomy (NCBI): domain Eukaryota; kingdom Viridiplantae; phylum Streptophyta; class Magnoliopsida; order Apiales; family Apiaceae; genus Heracleum; species Heracleum sosnowskyi. Next base: position 108,155,644 of record CM061243.1, on the reverse strand, counting down.
ATAATTATATTTATTTATGAATATTTTAATATTTAAAAGTTATTAGTTTACATGATTAAATTATGGGATTTTTTCATAAATATCCCATTCCAAAAATATTTTTGCAAAAATACCTTTTCAAAAAAAAATATTTTGCGAAAATACCATTTTATTTGCAAAAATACCTTCTGCAAACTACAACCAAAATCAACCACAGATGCAACTTGTTAATAATGGTGTTTTTCCGGCGTCCTGATTTTAGGGTTGTAAACAACCCTAAAATCAGGGTAGGTTAGGGTTTAGAGTCTAGGGTTTAGGGTTGTACCCTAAGTCCGTATACGAATTATTCGTCATTCTTAATATTTCTAAAATCCAAAATAGAAACATTGAACCTGATATGGGTTGAAATATAACCCTAGAAATAATTAATTAGACCTAGTTTGGTCAAAGAATTAGGCCCGGCAAAAGGCCCGAAACCCTAATTATTTATTAATTTCGTAATTTATAAATAAGGGAAATTATCAGCTCATTAAATGAGTCCAAAATATAATAAAATCTTCATAGAAGGATCCAGAATCCCAATCAAATAATATGATGAGTCATAACACTTATCAGATAAGGGTAATACTTGCCTGCCAAGTAATATACTCCTAATCAGTTATCAATTACAAATCTTATCAGTTTAGTCTCCTAAACTTACTCTAAATACAAAGCTCCTGACGCCTATATAAGGACCCTCGTCCTTCATTCTAGAACTACGTTTTATTGACTTGATTCTCTATACAGCAGAGATACGTAGGCATCTTGTGAGGACCGATTTAGTCCCGAAACACAAGAGCAGTCATTAAAGCTTGAACGCTCATAAACCCTAGCATTTAATTTACAAGGTACGTTTTTTAATCCATAACATTTGGCGCCGTCTGTGGGAACGAAAACATCAACCATGGCAAACACCCGAAGAACAACTCGAGCTTCTGAAGAACTTCCTATCACCTCCGGGGCTGATACTCACGGAAGTCAACCACCACCAGTTACTAGTACTGAAGGGACGAATATCCCCACCAACACTCAAGGATCAGAGATCCCAATTGAAGGGACGAATCCCCTGCAAGTGGTCATTCATGGATCTAATTCACAAGAGACCACTCACCAGCAAGCAATCACAACCTCCCCACTACTCATGAGTGCCCCGAGGGGCCTTCAACTACACACTACTGATCTCCCTCAATATGTGAATCAGACCCTGGGGATGCCTACCCATACCAGGCCCCCTCGACCCCCGGTGGGCGGTAGTGGTACCACTCTGGTACACCATGAGGCTTACGTGCCCCCTTACGTCCAAGGTTTGGAACCCCTGAACCGACAAACCCAAACTCTTCAAATGTTTCGAGACGATTTCTCTGGGCCTTACACTGAGGATGAAAATTATAATACTGATGATGACTATCCCCCGCGAAGGAGACGTTCTGCAAACAAGGAGCCAACCACTCAGGAAAGGATTGCAGCCCATGAGGCAGAGGTTGCAAAACTCAAAAAGAAGTTAGAGGAGGAAGAGGCTGCAAGAGCAGCCGGGAAGACTCCGGTAATTAATCTGGATCCTACTCCTCCGAGATCCAGAAGGGTTGAAATCCCAAGAGGAGATCCTACTGTATTGTTGCCCCTAGGAGATCCTGACGATCCTACACCACCCTTCACACAAGAGATTATGAAAGCCACTATATCCAGGAAGTTTAAAATGCCAACCATCAAAGCTTATGATGGAATGGGTGATCCCGCAAATCATGTAAGAACCTTCTCAAACGCACTGTTGTTGCAGCCTGCCAATGACGCTGCAAAGTGTAGGGCGTTCCCACAAACTCTAGCGGATATGGCTCAACGTTGGTATAGTCGCCTTCCGCCCAATTCTATTAGATCCTTCAAAGAGCTGAGTAAGGCATTCATCAATCAATTTGTTAGTGGGAAGATACATGAGAAAAGTTCTGCCTCTCTTATGGCGATTCGACAAGGCAAGAATGAAACATTGAGAGAATACTTGAGTAGATTCACTAAGGAGGCTATAAAAGTCCCAGATTTGGAAGATAAAGTGGCGATGATAGCCCTACAGCAAGGAACTACCGATGACCACTTCAGGAGGTCTTTAGCCAAACATCCCCCCGAAAACATGTTGTCACTACAAGATAGAGCTGGGAAATATATCAAAGCTGAGGAGAGCATGAGAAAGTACGAACCCATTGCTACTGGCAATGGAAATTCAAAAAAGAGAAAGGATGCTCCAGAATATGATGCAAGAGAGAAGTATCCTAGGACATCAAAGGATTCAGATTCACCACCCAAGAAAAGCAATTTTGGGCCAAAGTTCACAGAATATGCAAGATTGAATACTCCCAGGAGTCAAATTCTGATGGAGATAGCAAAGGAAGAAGATATCAAATGGCCGAAGCCTATGAGGGCCGATGTGTCAAAAAGAAATCAAAACCAATACTGTCGGTTTCACAAAGAAGTTGGCCACGAGACAGATGACTGCAGGCAGCTGAAAGATGAAATTGAGTTCTTGATTCGAAGAGGAAAGCTTGGTAAGTACACCAAAGATGGAAACCAGGGAAGTCAGAGAGGAAATTATGAAAGGAAAGACTACGATAGACGGGATAATGATCAAGACCGAAATCCCAAGCCCCGGGGGCCTGTCATCAATATGATATTTGGAGGACCAACTGCGGCCGGACCTTCCAGAAACTCCAGAAAAGCTTATGCCCGTGAGGTAATGACTGTGGTTGGAGAAGCACCGAAGCGTGCCAAGACTGAAGTATCTTTGAATTTTGACGATTCAGACCTTGAGGGAGTGAAATTTCCCCATGATGACCCTCTGGTCATAGTACCTGTGATTGGGAACTCAGAAACGAAGAGAGTTCTTGTTGACAATGGAGCTTCAGTGGACATCTTGTTTCATGATGCTTTCATCAAGATGGGTTACACTGACTCTCAGCTAACACCCTCAAACACATATATGGGTTCAATGGAGTAGAATCGAAGGTAGAAGGCACGATTCAACTCCCAATGACAATGGGACAAGGTTCGAAGACATCTACTCAAATGTTGAATTTCATAGTTATTAAGGCAACTTCAACCTACAATGCAATTCTGGGAAGAACGGGACTTCATGCATTCAAGGCTGTTGCCTCGTCCTATCATTTGAAGATCAAATTCCCTACAAGGAATGGGATTGGTGAAGAAAAAGGTGATCAGAAAATGGCTAGAAGTTGTTATGTAGCCGCGTTGAGGCCTGATGGAGTTGGGGGGCAGGTTCTCCCAATTGAGGACATGGACATCAGAAACGATGAAGAAAGAAGAGGAAAGCCAGCTGAGGATCTTGTTCCCATCCCCTTGATCCCAGGAGAACCAGACAAGGTCACCTACATTGGAGCTTTACTACCTGAATCTATGAAAAGTAAGTTGACATCCTTTCTTCAAGAAAACAGTGATGTATTTGCTTGGACAGCAGCTGATATGCCAGGGATTGATCCCCAATTGATAACCCACAAATTGAATGTGGATCCTGAAAGGAAGACAGTGAAACAAAAGAAAAGAAATTTTGCCCCGGAAAGGCAAGAAGCTATCAAGCAAGAGGTAGAGAAACTCTTGGAAGCAGGCTTCATTGAAGAAATTCAGTTCCCTGAATGGTTGGCTAACCCAGTGATGGTCAAGAAGGCTAATGGAAAGTGGAGAATGTGTGTAGACTTCACCGACTTGAATGATGCATGTCCCAAGGATTGTTTTCCCTTACCGAGGATTGATGCTTTGATAGATGCCACTGTTGGGCACGAGATGCTAAGTTTCATGGATGGCTTCAGTGGATACAACCAAATCAAGATGCACAAGGACGACATCTCCAAGGTATCGTTCATCACCGACTTTGGTGTTTTCTGTTATTTGGTAATGGCATTTGGACTTAAGAATGCAGGGGCAACATATCAAAGATTGGTGAACAAGATTTTTGAACCACTGATTGGTAAAACAATGGAAGTTTATGTGGACGACATGCTAGTCAAGAGCCTCGACAAGGCAGACCATATAAAGCATCTTCGAGAAGCATTTGAAGTGCTGAGGCACCATAAGATGATGTTAAACCCAGCGAAGTGTGCCTTCGGGGTTGGCTCAGGAAAGTTTTTAGGTCTGATGGTCTCCAAGAGGGGAATCGAAGCTAACCCCGACAAGATCAAGGCAATCCTAGATATGGAACCACCCAAGTCTGTTAAGGATGTGCAGAAATTGATAGGAAGAGTTGCAGCTTTGGGAAGATTCATCTCCAAGTCAGGAGAAAAATGCTTACCTTTTTTCAAAGCACTCAAGAATGTGAAAAATTTCGAATGGACACCTGAAAGCCAAGAAGCCTTTAAGGCCCTGAAGAAATACATGGCTGAAGCACCACTATTGGCAAAACCAAAGCCAGGAGAAATCCTCTATCTGTACTTGGCAGTATCCGACACTGCCCTTGGAGCTGTTTTGGTAAAGGAGGAATTGAAGGTTCAGAAACCCATTTACTATGTGAGTAAGATCCTGTATGGGGCAGAAATAAACTACTCTACCATAGAGAAGTTTGCCTTAGCCTTGATAATGGCCTCAAGAAAGCTACGTCTGTACTTCCAGGCGCACAAGATAGAGGTTTTGACTAATCAACCTCTAAGGAACATTCTGCACAGCCCTCAGGTTAGTGGAAGGTTGATCAAATGGGCTATTGAGTTGGGAGAATTTGATATCAAGTATAAGCCTCGTACGGCCATTAAAGCTCAAGCACTCGCTGACTTCATGGTTGAATGTACCATTGACAACCAAGAAGTCGGGGGGCAGGAGGTAGTAGTGGAAGACAGCAAAAATGAAGACATGGTGTCCAAGGAATGTTGGGTGCTCTATTTTGATGGAGCATCAAAAACAAAATCAAGTGGAGCTGGTTTAGTGCTGCAAAGTCCTGATGGATTCGTAATAGAGTACGCACTAAAACTTGACTTCCCAACGACAAACAATGAGGCTGAGTATGAAGCTTTAATTGCTGGCTTAGGGCTGGCTGGAGCCCTGAGGGTCAAAACTCTGAAAGTCTGTGGAGACTCAAGGTTAGTTGTTTCTCAAGTAAATGGAGAATTTGAAGCTAGAGATGAAGTCATGGCTAAGTATCTGAAACTTGTCAAAGCCATCATGACTCAGTTTGATGAATGCTATGTGGAGCACGTTCCGAGGGAGGAAAATGTGAAGGCTGATGCTTTGTCCAAGTTTGCCTCTTCTGAAATTGAAAATTATGCAGGGAGTGTATACTTCCAGGTCTTAAAAACCCCAAGCATCAACGGAAAGTTGGTAGCACCCATTGGTATTACCAGTTGTTGGATTGATCCGATCAAAGCTCATTTAGAAACTGGGTGGCTACCTAATGACACCACAGAAGCACGAAAGTTATACGTCAGAGCACTAAGGTATGCCCTAATTGAGGGAATTCTATATAAGAAATCTTTTGTTATTCCATACCTGAAGTGTTTGAGACCTCAAGAGGCAGAATTGGCCCTGAAAGAAGTTCATGAAGGGATTTGTGGACAGCACTTGGGGGGCAGAGCTTTGGCCCATAAAGTTACTCGTTTAGGTTTCTATTGGCCAAGTATGCTTGCTGATGCAAAAAGTTATGTGAAGAAATGTGAACGGTGCCAGAAGCATGCACCAGTGGTTAGACAACCACCTGAGATGTTGACATCCGTAAACTCACCTATCCCTTTTGCTATGTGGGGAATGGATATACTTGGGCCATTTCCAATGGCAAGTGCACAGAGAAAATTTCTGATAGTTGCAATTGACTATTTCACTAAGTGGATTGAGGCTAAACCTTTGGCCCAGATAACCACCAAGCAAGTGATGCACTTCTTTTGGGAGAGTGTGATATGCAGATATGGAATTCCATGAATCCTGGTAACGGACAATGGAACTCAATTCAACAATGACGAGTTCAAGAAGTATTGTGACGAGAATGATATCAAGTTGCGCTTCACTTCTGTTGCCCATCCTCAGGCAAATGGGCAAGCTGAGGTTGCAAATCGAATTATCCTAGATGGACTGAAGAAAAGAGTTGAGCGCTCCAGAAACACTTGGGTAGACGAATTACTCCCCATACTTTGGGCTTACCGTACCACTTGCAAAGTCACTACTGGGGCAACTCCATTTCTACTAGCTTACGGAGCAGAAGCAGTGGTTCCTTTAGAAATCACTCATGCATCTCCTAGAGTTGAAGCTTATGAGCCAGAGGCGAATGAAGAAGGCTTGAGGCTAGCTTTAGATCTAATTGACGAAGTTAGAGATGAGGCGAATGCCAAGATAGTTGAACATCAAAAACGAGCATCTTTCTACTACAACCTAAGGGTTAAAGAGAGATTCTTTCGTCAAGGGGACTTGGTCCTTAGAAAAATTGAAGCATCTGGAGTTGGACAAAAGGGAAAGTTAGCCCCAAACTGGGAAGGGCCCTATCGGGTCAAGAATGTGTATGGACGAGGCTCATACAAGCTGGAAACTATGGAAGGGATTGAAGTGCCTAGAACTTGGCATGCTGCAAACTTGAAAGTTTATTATGTTTAAGTGTGTCCTAATTGGACTCACTACCAGGATAAGTAGAAATAAGGTCGATGAAACCAATCCAAGTTTTTAAACTTGAGGTAGAAGTAGCATACTATGTAAGGGTTATACCCATTTCTTCAATTTAAATATTCATTCAGCAATTTCAAGAATATTCTACAAAGCATGGCATCTTGATGTTTATATGGTTCAAAGTACTAATTAAGTACGCAAACATAAAACATTAAAAGACATGAAGAAAATAAATGACTTTCAATAAAGTTAAAAGTTATGCCCAAAGGCAGAATTACATAAAATAAATAAAAGCTACAGATAGCTATGGTTGAGCACCATCCCCTCCTTGCTCATCCTCAGAAGCCTCCTCCTCACCGGACTCTTCCTCTCCAGAATCCTCCTCCTCTTCACCAGACTCCTCCTCACCGGAGCTGGATTCCTCTAACTCTTCATCAGGCTGGGAGGCATGTTCAGGATTGAGAATCCTGTCATCATCATCCATATCATCCACTCCAGCCAAGGCCTTCTCCAACTGATTAGGAGCATGGGGGCTGGGGAAGTCAGAAATAGTAAGGGATCCAGGAATTCTCCTCGATACCTCAGCCAAAGCCTCATCCCATCCTTGAGTGAACTGGACGGGGAAAAGAAGATCATCATGCTGAGTAATGATCTCCTGATACTCAGCAGAATCAAAGTACTCATCAATGATACGATCCTTCCCCTTCCTTAGCTCGACCAGCTCAGCTTGAGCCTCCAATAGCTCCTTATCCCTTCGATCCAAGGAAGCTTTAAGAGAACCAACCTCCACCTGGGCTTGATCATACTTAGCCTTGTTGGCCTCAGAAGATGAGCGCCAGACTTTGGCTTGAAATAAAGCCCCTTGGAAATTGGCATTAGCCTACAAATAAAACACAAGTTAGAAATAATAACTTGGGGCATAAAAAAAGAAAGAAAGAAAAAGAAACTTACAGCAGCAAAGGCCTGGGCTCCTGCACACTCTGCCCCTTCCAGGGTGGAGTTAGAAACAAAATCCTTGTAGTCACAAGGAGTCAATGAATGGTGTGACCATTCAACAGCATGAGCAGACACCCCCACTATGGTGTCCTTTTTCCTTATCCCCCAGTTGGGGCGCCATACAGAACTCTTAGTTGAGCCCTCGACCTCATCTACCTCAGCCACATGAGGCCTCAAAATGGCAGGGCCTTTCTCGATCAACCTAGGATCCTTCAAGCAAGCCCTCTTGATCCTTGCTGTCTACCCGCCTTCTGGCTCATTCTGCTTGTTGATAAACTCAGCAGCTGCAAACAAAAGTCAAGGAAAACAATTGGTATAAGGCAATCTTGATACAACTATAAGAAAATAAGAAAAAGAATTACCCTTTTCAGAAACTCTTGAAAGTTCCAGAGACTTAAGTAGAAACTCGTCCAGGAGCTCCCAAGCCATGGTGGCATAGTTATCCTTGGTGAGTTCAGCATAGGCAAAGGCCTCCTCCTCAGTCAAAACTATGTCACCAGGACTACCATCCGAAACTTTACTAAAAGAGCTTTGGAATAAGGTGCCCCAGTCCCCTCTATCCCAGACCAAATACATAAATTCATTTCTCCACTTGGGATTGTTGTCGGGAATGGATTTTGGGTGAAAGATGGGGGGTGTTGTGGGTCGATGATTAATATATACCCAACCCAAAGTTTTGGAAGAGCTATTTTTAAATTGAAAAATCCTTCTAAAGAGAGCAACAGAAAGAGGGAAATTGTTTTTCAAGCACAAAACAATAAAGCACATAATAAGTCTCCAAGCATTGGGAGGGAGTTGACAAGGATTGATTCCTACATCAGCTAGAAGTTCAGGAATGAAAGGATGGAATGGGAATCGAACACCTGCGGCCAGGACCCCCTTGTAAATGCAAAGAGCATTTGGACGCCAATGGCAGGAACGATCCCCAGGTTCAGCTAGGACTAACCTATAAGGTGGCCTAATTCTATACATATTCTTGTAATTAGCAATTGCATCAGCATCATTAAATCTGTTGCTATGGTTAAATGAATCTAAATGCGACACTGAGGGATATACATCACTACGTTCTAATATCATATCTTGCAAAGACATAGTGGGAGAACGAATGATGATACCTCTTTTGGACGCTTGATTCATTTTCTGAAGACGGCTAGCAGAACGATCGGCCATTCTTAAAATCTTCAACAAAAACTCAGGAAATCTTCTTGGGAAGAATATCAAAACCCAGAAACCTTCTTGGGAAGAAGATCAAACCCAGAAACCTTCTTGGGAGGGAGATTGGAACCCAGAAATATAAGAACACCGCCACAAAAACTCGCCGGAAATCGCCTGACTACGGAGAAAAAGAGAGAAAAAAGAGAGAAAGACAGTGAGGTTTAAGGAAAGAAATTTTTGGAAAGATTCGAGTGGGAAGTAAGAAGTGAAACCTCACTCTTTTATAGGCGAAGTGACTGGAAACTCAACCGGTTAGGGAAGACTAACCGGTTGCAGCCAGTCAAAGCCCACAATTACTCTTCGGGCTTCTGAAATTAAGGCCCAAAGAATTACGAACGATAAAAGACAAGGCCCGTGGCCCAAATAAAAGAAAGGCTTAAAAATTTAAAGAGGGCCCAAGGCCCAAGGCCCAATATAAAATTTATAATCCAACGGATCGTATACTTTTGGTAGTACAGTGACCGACCAAAGTTTTGGATAAGATCTCCCTTACGATTATTATATACTAGCTTAAAACCCGTGCGATGCACGGATTGTTATTAATAATCATTATTTTTATTATTTATATTTTAATATTTTATTAATTTACATTTGCTAAAAAAATAAGTAGGCGTGTTAATTTTTTTTAAATAATTAAAAGTATTAAAATAAATTTTAAAATAAATTAATAACTGTTTATCCGTTATATTTTTGGAAAAGTAGGGGTTTTAGTAAGGAAAAATAGAAAAAGTAACATGTTTTATTTGAAAAGTAAGTGCCGGTAATTAAAAGTATTTAAATAGGTTTCAAAATAAATAAGTAGGGATTTGCCCAGGATATTTTTGGAAAATGAGGATATTTAGTAAGGAAAAATAGAAAGAGTAACATGTTTTAGTCGAAAATGATAATTGCTGGTGATTGTTTTCAGAAAAATAAAGGATTTTGTTAGAAAAAAATAGAAAAAGTAATGTATTTTAGATGAAAATTTAGTTGGTTATAAAAATGTTATTATTTAATAATAATTTCTTTAGAAAATGAAAAAATTGAAAAAGTAACATGTTTCAGCTGGAAAAGTGCTCATAATTAAAAGTATTAAAATAGATTTTAATACTTTTAATTATTAAAATTAAAAAATAGATTTTTAAAATAAATAAGTAAGGGTTTGTCCGTGATATTTTTGGAAAATGAGGGGTTTTAGTAAGAAAAAATAGAAAGAGTAACATGTTTTTGTTAAAAAGGATAAATGCCCGTGTTTTTTTTAGAAAAAGAGAAGATTTTGTTAGAAAAAAATATAAAAAGGTAATTTATTTTAGCTGAAAAGGTAATTGGTTATAAATAATGTTATTATTTAGTTATAGTTTTTTAAAAACTAAGTAAGGGCAATTAAATAAAATCACTAAGTACCGACCGTCCGTCCATCCGACTACCAAACTTTTAATGTTTCGTCTTTAATAATATAGCTTAAAACCCGTGCGATGCACGAATTGTTTTTAATAATTGTTAATTTTATTATTTATATTTTATTAATTGTAACGGTTTGCCCGTGATATTTTGGAAAAAGAGGGGGTTTAGTAAGAAAAATAGAAAGTAACATGTTTTCGTTGAATTTTAAAATATAAAAGTAACGATTTGCCCGTGATATTTTTGAAAAAAAAGAGGGGTTTTATTAAGAAAAATACAAAAGGTGACATGTTTTAGTTGAAAAAGATAATTGTCAATTAAAATTATTAAAATAGATTTTAAAGTAAATAAGCAAGGGTTTGCGCATGATATAATTGGAAAAGTATAAATTTTAGTAAGGAAAATAGAAAATATAACATGTTTTAGCTGAAAAAGGTAACTACCCGTGATTTTTCTAGAAAAAGAGGGGAAATGTAATTACCAATTAAAAATATTAAAATATGTTTTAAAATAAATAAGTAAGGGTTTTCTCGTGATATATTTGGGAAATGAGGGATTTTAGTAAAGTAAATAGAAAAAGTAACATGTTTTAGCTTGAAAAGGAAATTGCTCGTGATTTTTTTAAGAAAAAAATGGTAATGCATTTTAACTGAAAGGGTAACTGATTATAATAATTTTTATAATAATTAAATAAATAATTAAATAAGGCAAGTACCGTACCAAAAAAACATGTACCAAAACTTTCAATGTTTCGTCTTTAATAATATACTAGTTTAAAACCCGTGCGATGCACAGATTGTTAATTGTTATTTTATTATTATTTTTTTAATATTTTATTAATTGTAGTTGTGCAAAAAATAAGTAGGCATGTTAAAATAGCTAAACACTTTTAATTAATTAAAAGCATTAAAACAAATTTTAAAATAAATAAGTATGGGTTTACCCGTTATATTTTTGGAAAATAAGGGGTTTTAGTAAGAAAAAATATAAAAGGTAACATATATTTAGTTTAATAAGGTAAATGTCCGTGATATTTTTGGAAAATGAGGTTTTAAAATTTAATAATTAAAAGTATTTAAATACGTTTTAAAATAAATAAGTAAAGAGTTTCCTATGATATTTTTGGAAAAAGAATGGATTTTAGTGAGGAAAATAGAAAAAGTAAATTGTAAAAGACAATTTCCCGTGATATATTTAGAAAAGGATGGACTTTGTTAGAAAAGGTATATAATGTGTTTTAGCTGAAAAGATAATTGGTTATAAATAGGTATTTGATTATTTATATTTTAATATTTTTAGTAATTGCATTTGTTAAGAAAAATAAGTAGACATGTTAAAATAGGTAAACTTTTAAAAAATAATTATAATATTAAAATAGGTTTAAAAATAAATAACTAAAGGTTTGTCCGTGATAATTTTGGAAAATGAGGGGCTTTAGTAAAGAAATATATAAAAACAAACATGTTTTAGTTTAAAAAGGTAATTGTCCGTGATATATTTGAAAAATTAGGGGAATTTGTTAGAAAAAATAGAAAAAAAATTGTATTTTAGGTGAAAAAGGTAATTGGTTATAAATAGGTAATATTATTATTTAATAATATATTTCTATAAATAAGTAAGGTTAATTAAGTAAAAACACGAAGTACAATTAATTAAGGGCAATTAAGTAAAATTACAATGTACCATACCGACCAACCAAACTTTTAATGTTTCGTCTATTATATAATAGTATTGATTATAGATAGATATATAGATTTATAATATTAGTATTTTATGCTAATAAATGGAATAGTTCGTGATATTTTTGAGGTTTTAGTTAAGAGAAATATTAGTTATGAAATATAAAAATGAATATACATTTTGGAAAAAAAGCTAATCGATTAGTCATTAATAATTATAATATTATTATTTTATTTTATTAAATAGATCTATTCGTGATATTTTTGGAAAATGAGAGGTTTTAGTTATGAAAAATAGAAAAGTAGAAATTTTAGTTAGAAAATATAAAAAAGAATATACAATTTGGCTAAAAAAGGTAATGAGTTAGTTATTAGCAATTATAACTTTATTATGTTATTTTAGTAAATGAAATTGTTTGCAATATTTTTGGAAAATGAGATGTTTTAGTTAGGAAAAATAGAAAAGATATTCTATATAATAATTTTAATATTTTATCTAACGGTTCTCATCGATTTGATCAAAAATATCTAACGGTTATGAATTGAGTGACCAGACTACAAAAACTTTCATGACCAGACTACAAAACTTTCAATGTTTCGTCTTTAATAATACAAGTCTGTAACACGTGCGATGCACAGATGAATTTTAGTATTTTTAATTTATTATTTTAGTATTTTTACATGATTTATTATTATTTTTTATCTTATTTTATTATCATTTATTTGTATTTTGATCTTAAAAAAATTTAATATATTGTCGACGGAATAATATCTTGAACTTTTGAATGTAACTTAGAAAAATAGATGATATAAATATTTAATAATAATAATATGTTGTTGACGGGATTCGAATCTTGAACTCGTGGGAGTATTTTAGATACCAAGAAAATAATATTTTTTTAATATTACATCAAACGGTTCTCATTTATCTATATTTATATCTAACAGTTATTATTTAGAGAACCAAACTACCAACCAACCAAATAGATGGTAGTTTGCTTATAATAGTATTTTTTATATGATTTTTTAGTATTTTTTATCTTATTTTATTAGCATTTATTTGTATTTTGATCTTAAAATTTTTTAATATGTTATTGATGGGATTCAAACCTTGAACCCGTGGGAGCATTTTAGATATCAAAAAAAGAATATTATTTTAATATTACATACAATGGTTCTCATTTACCTATATTTAAATCTAACAGTTATTATTCAGAGGACCAAACTAAATGACTACCAAATATAGGTATAGATAGTATAGATAAGGAGTTAATTAGCACTAGGAATCATTTATAGGAGATTGAAAATTCGATTATCAGTACGAGTACAAAGACCAAAGTCCAAAACCGAAAATGATATCGAAATCGAAGTATTCAATTAAATCGAAACGGAACAGATCAGAAATCAAAGTCAGGACTTAGTTGGGTAATAATGGCAATGGACCTAGTTGGGGTAATAATGAGAATCGGCCAACTGAATAAAAACAGAGAAGGTCCCTTGCAACTACCAGGAGGGTCCATGTCAATATTGATCTGGCTGGCATGAATCTCATGCATCTTATCGCCAAGACTCCAGCGTCCAGCCCCATAGTGTTTCAGTGTGTAAAATGATTTAATCAAGCTTTACATTTTACACGTCTAGTTAATGGGAAGTTGTTATATTGGATGTATAAGGTATTAAGCACATATTAACTACTTGCTTCTGGAAATCTTCTGCTGAAGACCAGTTAAATAAAACTCATTTTTCTATTAATTGTAAAGAAGATATGTTTGGCAGAATAAACACCATGCAAAGGAAAGATTACAAGTCAATGAGAGTGAACCAACTAACTAAATTTATGTTGCCAGGTGAAAATTTCTGACTTCCAATCAATTTGTCAAGTTAAACATGAACTTCATGCAGCATAGCCAATACTTTAACATACTCTGATATGGTTGTTTCCGTGAATTTATATACAAAACACGCTTCCAAAATTTTGTTTTTGTCGGTTTAAGCCAATTTAACATCTGCAATAAGATACTATCCCTTTCATTTTTTTACAGTTTTTTTATATTGTTTGGCACAGGCTCGTATAATTCTACAACTTATTTTCAAAATTTTCTTTTTCTAAATAAAAATTTAAATATTATACTTTTATTTAAAATAATTTTTGGAAATATATTTTATAGGAGTATTAAAATACGTGCCGAGTCCGTCCCAACGTAAAGAACTCAGGAGGGGGAAAGAGGGAGTAATAAATAAATTTATATTAACGGAAAAGATTTTAGATGATGATTAAGATTACATGAAAGTACTGGCAAGTCGACGAATTTTTTTTTCTGAAGGAGAATTCAAGATGCCTGACCTGATGAGTGACGTACCTGGGTGAATGGCGGCATTTGTATATGGACCAAGTAAAGAACCTGCTCCATTTGTATATGGACCGCGGAATCAGCAACACAAAAGTTCAAATTTTTTGTGTATTCTGGTGTGTGTTTGGAACTACCTGTCTTGTAGCTTTCTCTATTGATTGGGTGGTAAATCTACTGTGAACAGGCTTATCTTATGGATGACATACTCGTATTTATGCAAGACTTTGTCTTCACTGCAGCATCTGCACAAATTATTACTCAGTTCCTTGCCTTTTTTCCTTTTTCTTTTTGATGAACACTGCCACAACCCACAAGGTCGATAACAATTTAACAATGCTTGTAAAAGCAGTTATGGCAGTTCATTTTCTTTATATTGCCCAATTGCTGATTCTGGATGTGCTTGAAAACCCCAAAATAACTGAACTACAGGCCCATTTCAGTGAACCCAATTCTATTTCAGAGTTGCCCAAGTGAAACTACCTGGGGTTTTCAATAAGGACCTACCACTCTTGAACTCTGATCTCAAGCCCTTGTAAAACACCAATTTCAAGTTTGAATGTGAGCCAAGTTTTAAGTGAAAGAGCACATAGGCATCAGATATAAATAAAAATGCAAAGCACAAGTATACAAAAACCATACTGGCTTGGTTATTCTACCAATAAACGTAAGTATAATGTGTTCAACTTTGGGCATTTAGGAAATACAATGTGGGATGGGTTGATAAACAGGGGGTTGGTAGCGCTAACATACACGCAGACAATACAAGAAGTTCCAGAGAATCCAAGTTTTATGAGTTCTGCAGTCAAATGCAACCAAAATGGAACATCAGTTTTCATCATCTACCAACGACAAAACATATCTTTGATAATATATGTAGATATATAATGTATCTCATTCAAGAGACCTAAGGGAATAGCCCATTGAGGCGACTATCCATGAGCGAAGAGACAGATTCAAGGTACGCTGCTTCACTTATTCCTGGGAGCGCTGCTTCTTCAGCTTCTTGAATAATCTGCTCAACCACGGATTCTTGCTTTAAAGTTTGCCTGCACATGATGTTTCCAATAGCGTGTGGAGAAAGCCCTTTTTCTGCACCTTTTTTTAGAAGCATGGTTGATATTCGAAGGATGCGTGCACACTCACGGGGAAGGTCCCATCCATAAAATTTCAGTAGTTCAATATCTTGCTCGGCATCAAGTGACATTATGTAGTTGACTGTGTCAGGAGAATAAGGCTCATGAGCTTGAGGCCAGTAGAGCCACTCAAATGTACAGTCCTCAAACTGCAGCAAAAAGGATAAGAATGCAAAAAGAATAAATTATGGAATCCCCCAAATTGCTAGTTTAGCCTATGTACATTATAGAAAAAACGTCTTGATCAGTAAAGTCTCAGCAACTACTTTATTCTCCAATTTTGGCAACAGAAATAAAAAGAAGTTCCGAAGGTGAAACCAAATAATTATGGCTACAAAAACACATGTATCGTTTGTGATCCAGTATATGCTACCATATTACATCACCTACGAGCCAGTGATCAGCTAATATTACACAGAACAAAGGAGAAAACAACCAGCAGCAGGGTAGGTAGTATGAAACATGATGGTTATACACAGAAATCTGAAAACAGTGAAGCTCTCGAGTATGCCAAAAATCAAACAATTGCTACTATAAAATACATATGCATCTTGTCTTGCAACATATACTAACATAGAACCACACTTAGTGGGCCAGCGAAGTGCTAATACCAAACCCAAAAGATGACAATAAGGCAAACCATCACAACGAATGATAGAGAAAATTATCAGCAGTGGGGGAGTGCATACAAAGCCATTATATAGGAAAAAGTTGATTTAAAATGTCAAAATATCCATTGTATGTGTTGATTAACTCTAAGCACACACCTTAATGGGAAAGCATTCACTTTGCATTTGATAAGCATTAGACTTATGTGATATACAAGCGTAGCAAATATAACGTATAATCCTCAGAAACGTAAATGTGCCAGAAGTTCAGTTGTCGATATTGGCTAAATCCAAGAGTATCCAGCTAGAAAAGGAGGATTGTAATCCAAATAACTATAAGCCTAGCACATGAATATACATCAATCCACCAAGGCGCCAACAACAGAACTTAGCAAGTTGACAGTGAAGAGAGCAACAAATTAACGCTACAAAAGGTGCAGTAAACAAAAACATAACAACAAACCTTTAATTTACACTCGTTAATAATCAAGGAGAAGGATACCAAACTTACATTCTCAGGCAAGCAGTAACCATGATCAATTGGAATGAGTGCAAGTCGATTGTTGCAACCATCTTTATTAATCAATATATTCCCAGCATGCCTATCTGCATTGGCCAGTCTTATGTCCAACACAGATATCTTATGCACCTCTTCCACAGGAAAAGCACGGGGACCCATGTCCTCGCAGCTACCACAGTTCTTCTTAAACATCTGCAGAGATCCAATCTTAAATTTTTTGGATGCATTCTCGTAACCTGCAGCATAATTGAATCCCCCATGACAGCACTTGACCATAACTGTGGGGGGTACCCCAGCAAAGCCCTCCTCCTCATTGTAACAACGGCGTGGTCCACTTCTTGGATGATCCAATATATATGCTGCAACTTCTCTGAATGCTCCTTCCCCAACTCGCGTCCCTCTCTTTAACCCTTCACCATTGGTTGACAAGGGAAGCCCTCGAGGGTTATTCACAGCCATCGGCTCTTCATCCATTGGCTTAAAGACAGATATATATTTGTGACCAGAAGAATCCCACATAAAATAAGCACCTCCTGATCCCTCTGAAGACCTAACTGGTTGTTTGTCCCTCTCTAATCCATCTAATGTTCCACTAATCAGCTGCTTAATAGCCGGTGTCAGTTTAATATCTGAATTAACAACAATGGGTTCTAAAATCAGATTACTTTGCAAAATATCTTTCGCAACAGCCTTCGGTTTCCTTAACTGAGTTCCCAGCTGAGCCTTTTCTCCACCCAAAGCCTCAGTGTCTTCAGAAAGATCTGGAGCTACAATGGAAACTTCGACATCCTTATCCACTACTTTAGCGCTCACCTTTGCTGACTTGCGGAGCAGGAAGTGAATCACAGTATCATTGTCTCTACATATGGAAGATATGATTCTTTGATCTTCAAGCTCCTCACCATTAAAAATCAACTGCTGATCCTTGAGACAAAGAGCAACTATTCCCTTATCCACAATCTGCTCCTTAACATGCATCACATTTCTCTCCCTCTCAACATGTAACTCAAACTCCTTACCACAAACAGTACGAACTGTAATAGTTTGGAGATCCGAAAGTCTTAGAACCAAATGCAATACATTCCCATCCGCAACCCCATAGTCCCCAACACAAGAATTATTCCTAGCCAATTCTTTCCCATCAAAAATCAGTTTCTGCATCCTCACATAAATCCCTTTATCCATCTGGATTCTTAGCTTCACAGAAGCAATCGAATCCGACTCCAGCACACGCATTCGGGACACAGACCCCGCAACAGTCAAATAAATCAATATCGACTCCCTCAACCCCGGTCCAAACTGATCCAACACATTACCAGGGAAACTAAAAGACCCCCCATGAACCGGACTCGGAGCAACACTGGCTATCGACATTGCACCACTACAATTTCAAGATTCTTCTACCCTATAAATGTACACATAACAAAATTAATAAAACACACCCATCATTCAAAAATCAAAATCAAAAGTAACCAACTTTACAATCACCCATTATCAAACACATACCAACCAAACCACTAAAATCTTAAAATTCAACACACATTAGGCCATTACAAATAAATTAACAGTCCAATTTCAAGAACATCAAAAGGGCTTCAATTTATTACAATGCAAGACCTTAATTGACAAGAAAATGACAACCCATCATTAAAGATACAAAATTTAAAACACCCAGAAATGCAATTCAATCAAACATAAAATCATCAAACTGTACACAATCTTAAGACAAGAAATTAAGGAATTGGGGTTTCAATTTCATACCTTTGGTAAGATAATGAGGAGGATCAGACAGTGGTGTGTTTGTTTAACATGTAATTCTTTTAATTTTTATTGCTTAGTATATATTATTGAGATTGATCAGTAAAATGCATTATATAGCCGAGTGGCATGCGTGGTGCGAAATGTACGGATGCTTTTGAAACCATTGATTTTTACATGTTCTAGAACTTACCTCACCGGCTCACCGCATAAAAAATTAACCACGGTAAATTTTAAAATGATCAGTAATAAATTGTTGGCTTTAAAATTTTCAAAATGGACAATTTCATATTTATATGGGCCAATGTTCCGGAGAGAATCAATCGGAGAGAACTATATATTTTATTATAGAATCTCATAAATAATTTTAAATGTTTTTACATAAAAATATAATCTGATTTTAATGTAGAATATTAGCATATACAAACTTTATAAAAAAAATTAACATATAAAATTTGAATAAAAACATTGAATTTAAATTTGATTATGTAACAGAATTATTTTGGATAGATTTGATTCTGCTGTAGAATCACTTTGGACTATTTGACTAATTTTTGATTTTTTTTTTTAAAAAAAGTAGTTTAATTTCGTTTTTTGATTTAAAAATTGAAATTTATAATCATGTCTAATAAAAAATATGATAAAAATATATATTATGAATATTTATGTAATGGTTCTCTCCCGGACTCTGTATAAGAAATTCTCTCTTGAATGTCACCCACGACCATTGTTCTAGAGAGAATCATCTGTTAGTCCTTGTGTATTGCAGAAGGGGGGGGATGAATGCAATACTGATAAAATTCAATCTAAATTTCAACAACTAAAATCAAGATTAAACGTTATCAGCAATATATGCAATCACGAACAGTATTCAGTAAGAACAAGATTCACAAAATAAATGTTTTATTTATTTTGCAAAGTGTTGCTACAACCTCAAGAAAGAATTCTCGAGCTTCGGGTTTTCTTCAAAGACACTTGCTTGTCTTCGTTACATTTCTAGAATGAATTGATAGTAGGTATAAGACTAACCCTATCACTATCAGTCACGGGTTTGTGAAGCTGCTGTCACTGTCAAGTGGCAGCTTCTTACAGATTGTCTTACCCATGTGACTTTCCTAAATTGCTAACATGTCAGATATACATTACAAAGAAATCAACCTAGATTCATTCCATTTCCAGCTAAACCAATTCAGCAGACAAAGACTTGACCTTGCTCTTGAATTGATTCACTTTTGTTTTGCAGTGCTTGAAGCTTCTGTCGTAGTCTTGCAGACTTGGTGCAGCTTAGGGATACTGCATCACGCCTGTTTCTTGAACATTTAAACTGTCACTGGATTTGACTGAGAAAGATACCTAGCATAAGGATCTTTATTGAGACAGTTACTTTTGCCGCAAAGCTTGCTGTCACATGAATGATCTTTTGGTGACAGTATGAGTTCCCCGCATAGAGTGCTGTCGAGGATCCCAAACTTGCTGTCGAGGGCAATAGTTGTTGTCGCGTAGTCTTCCGCCAATGTTGCTGTCAGAGTGAATATGCTGTCGTGACTTGCAACATTCTGTCTTCTTGTAATCTTACTGTCACAGCTTTAGGACAGTAACCTTTATTCATGTTGTCATCCAAAAAGCATTCTTTGAGGCTTGAACACATAAGTGAACTTCTTTCAAACAATACAACTAGAATAACATTACATACTGATTACAAGAACATACTTTGGCTATGACAGTATGTTCTACTTAATTTGAAAAATTAAGTACAATCAAAGTTAAGTTGTTTCTATGCTATCACCCATAAATCCCAACAATCTCCCCCAATTTGTTTTTATGGAAAATAACAACAAATTTACAATATGTGCTGACAACTTAACTAACAAGATCAGAATGGGTTAAGAATTTTCACTTAGCTTGAGATCTCCTCTTCTGTCTTGCTGCATCCTCTCTTTTGAGAGCTTCTGCCAAGCAGCTTCTTAGACTTTCTACAAGAGAAATTTCAGCAGAAGACACTGCATCATCCTCTACTTCATCAATGATCTTCTTTATGGAAGGGGATATGAGAGAACTAACATCCCTGAGATTCAGCCATTGCTCTATATCATATGGATAGGTTCTGAAATGAAGTTCATCATTAATGAGCTTGAATCTACTTCCAGGATAAGCATTGAGAGACTTCCTTCTTTGCTTGTCCAGTTTTGAGTCTTCTACTTTTCTCCCTTCCAATAACTTCTCTATCTCATCAGAACAAATCTGTTCCAAGGGATGAATTGATCCAGCTACCATATACTGTAAATCCTTCAGAGTGGATGTTTTAAGCTTATGCAAGCTGCAAACATATATTTCTTCTTTTAGGAACTTGACTCTTAGGGGATTTTCCAGCATATATGGTTGATAATTTGGAGCTTCACTTTCTGCCTTGTTAGAGGCCTTGTGTTTTTCCAGTAATTCAGCTTCCTTCTTATCAAGTTCTGACTGAGTTTGAGAATATTCAGAAGATTCAGGTTGTTTGCTTGGCTTGGGTTCCCCTTCCTGAGTTGGTTGGGTTTGCCCTTCTTCTGTGGGTAAGTCATCAAACTCATAGTACCAGTGGTATGGTATAGGAGAGGCTGGGAGATCAGTAAGAATATCAGCATCATCAAAATCTGCAAAGTTATAGCCAAATTTCTGATAAAATTCAGCATCCCTATCTGCCTGATATTTTAGAACATGTTCCATGACAGCCTTTGAAACATCATCATAGCTCTCCAGCAACTCTACCATTCTTTCCAGGTAGAAGAAATCAATTCTTCTTTTATCTATGGTTGATGTACTTTTCTTGGTTGATGTGGCTACCAGATTGAAGTCCTTGTCAATCTTGGCTGACCTTGATTCTTCCCACCACAGAATGTACTCAGTGGCCTCTTGATTTGCATCCAGCTTAACCTCAATGCTCTTGATTTCTCTTGATTGCATTTGTTGAATTTTAAGACTGTTGGGAGGAATTGATTAAATTGGCTTTTTGAGATTCCTGCCAAATCCAGTGGCCTTTTCCTTTCCTGAGTACTTGTGCTTCCCTGTAGGTTTCTGTCTAGAAAACCATGCCTTAGCTTTAGCTTTCAGTCTTTTGGATTTGACAGTAGCCTTGGCTTCATCCTTGACAGTACCCTTGTCGACAGCATCTTCCAAGACAGCATCTTCTATGACAGTATCCTTGTCGACAGTACCTTTGGTGACATCATCTTTTTCAGCATTTATGCAGTCAATAGCACATCTAAGAATGCTTGCCTCCAAAGCTTCCAGTATTCTTGACTCCTCTTCATCTGTTGCACCAGCATCTTTCTTTTCCTGGCTAGGAGTTTCTTCATTGCCTTCATTCTGAGATTGAATACCAGTATTCCCAGAATTACTTCCACCAGCATTTCCAGCAGCTTCACCACCTCCATCCTCACCATCTTCATCATCATCATCATCATCATCATCATCATCATGGGGAGGAATGTTATAGAAGCAACTTCCACCTTGATCATTTCTTTTGGCATTGGCTCTAGTGATTAGCTCCTTCATTCTAGCTCCCAGTGCCTTGTCTCTCAACACCAGCATTTTGTAGATTTCTTGAACAGCATGAACTCTTCCTGGATTGGCATTTGAACTGAGTATTCCATCTAGTACCTTCAGAATTGACTTGGTTTCCATTCTGGATGGGCTACCCAAATTCATGAAGCTGTTCCTTCTTGTGCCATCCTTAGTTTTAGATCTGTAGAAAACACTTGATGGATTTGAGTAGACTTCAGGTAGCTTCTGTATGATCAGGTTCTGGATTTGCATATCCAATATTTCATTGAATGGTGTTTGAGTTGCCCTGATCTTTCCCTTCAAAGCACACAACACCTTTGCTGGTAGACTCTGCAATAGCTGCATTGTGATGAAATAAGATATGCCAGAAGTGAGATAAATACTTACAGCCCATCTTTTCTCATCATTCACCATTACACTGACACTAGTAATTTGTTCCTTTAACAGTTTTGTGGTGTTGGTTGGACGGTTGCTTGGAGCATTCATTGCTTTTTCCACCAAACTGCTAAACTTACTGTCATGGTTGTGTAATGTGCTCTCCCTGTAATCCACCATCAAGACATTGGCTTCCTCTTGATCAAATTCAGTGCCATTTGTCCATATAATTCCACCATGAATGGATTCAGGCAGTTTCCCTTTGCCTTTCCCAAGTTTGTTTTGTTCCTCCATTTCTCTCCATTTCTTCTGTAAAGTAGTTTCTTGAGTTTCTGGAGTAGGTTCTCTAATCACCACAGGAGGCAAGATTGGATGTCTAGATGCAGGTCTTCTTTGCAATGCATCTTGAGTTTCCTTTGACATTAACACCCTTTCTCCATCCATTTCCACTTCAACAGGCTTTTCAGCTTTATCCTGTGGTTTTGCACTGCTTGGTTTGACTTACTCCCCCTTAGACATTGCTTTCCTTTTAGCTCCCCCTCTGGTTTCCACAGCTACAGGCTCCCCCTGAGTTCTACCTGATTCTTGAATAGGCAATGATTCTGATCTTGCTACCTTCTCCCCCTTAGTTGAGTTGGCAGCTACCAGGTCAGTAAGGAACTGAATAGAGAGTTGAGTAGCAGCAAAACCATCAACCACCAGTTGAGAGAGAGAGTCCAGTTTGGAGTCCAAAGTAGCACACTGTCCTTCAAGAGCTGCAATCCTGTTACCAAAAGTAGCAGAGGGGCCACCAGACCTCAACCTTCTTGGAGGGGAAGGAAAAGACAGGGGCTTGGAGGCTATGGGGGTTCTCACACTCTCAGGGTGTTTTTGAGTGATCTCATCACCCCTCACAGTTTGACTCTCAAGGCCTAGTGCCTGAATAGTGTGGGCTCCCTCAATATCTCTCTGGACATGCTCAAGTCCCTCTCCTTTTGCCAGCTCATTTGGTTGCCTCTCATTTTTATGCTCACCTCTCTTTTCTTTTATCTCTCTTTTCTTTTGCACACCCTCACTCAACCTAGATGCATGGGTATGAGCAATACTAACATGCATGGAAGGAGAAGATTTAGAATGTACCTTTAGGAGTTTGGCAAGAGGTAGGTCATCATCAGAGGCATCCTCAACAAGTACAGCATCAAAATTAGGCTGGGAGGGCTTGACAGCATGTTGAGTAGGAATGTTACTGTCAGTTGGAGTCTGGACAGCAGGTTCTGGCATGACAGCAACTTTGGGATGTGGAGTGACAGTAGGTTCTGTAGTGACAGTATCTTTCTCTCCACCTATGACAGCAGCTGTGGCCAGGACAGTAGCATTCCCAGTGTCTTTGACAGCAACAGAGGCTGTGACAGCATCTTCCTGAAGGTAAGATGCTCCTTGGAGATCAGACAAAGTGTTGGCTGTTTCATTTTCTGACAAAATACCACTTTGCCCTAGCTCAGTGTTTGGAGGAGTGGTGTCCATCTCACTTTGAGAAATGGGTTCTTGTGGACCACTAGATGGGGGCTCATCCATGATTGGAGATGGATGATCAAAACCTGAAGGGTTGGGACTGTCCCCTTCTCTAGGTTGTGGAGAAGAAACAAAAGAATGTGTAGGGAAGGAAGAAGGTGAAAGTGTAGTAGAGAGTGGGGGCTGATTTACAGATGAAACATGTGAACCATCAATAGGAGTAGAGAAATCCTCATTGTGCCCTAACTCACTGTGTGTTTCTTCAAGTGGGGGTATCTCAGGTTGGGAACCATGAGTTTGTGCAGACTCTGTACAGGGTGCCTTGGGAGACAGGCCAATTTCAATAGATGCACCTTGTTGAGAAGGCACATCTAGGGAGATGTTTGAATCCCTTTCAGTAACTACAGTTTGTTGGGAAACTGCAGGTTGGCTAACAGTGGTTTTGGTCCTCCTAGCTCTCTTCTTCTTAGGCTCAGGGGGAACCACTGGGGGTTCTGTTTGACTACCTTCCTTATTTGCTACACTAGGTGCAGTGTCTCCCTCTTGACTAACAGAGCTACCACCAATATCAGCTTCTAAGGATCTTTTTCTGGATTCTTGCAAGGCTTCTCTTTGGGCTTTGGGAAGTCTAGAGGGCCTAGGCTGAGTGTATGGTGTTGAATGGGGGTTAACTGAATTTGGGTCTAATTCAGTTTCATTCTCAAGAGAAAAAGAATCATAACCAGAAGGTAATGGATAATCAAGGTTGGACACTTGATCAACCATGTGCTGAGTGAAACAAATTGGAATATGTGCATTGAGATTTTGTGATGATAATAGTGTGTGTGTGTTCTTTTTCAAAACTGAGCAAGCCTCTAAACGAGGAGCAGCATCATTAAAATCACAGAATGAATTAATGCACAACATAAGAAAGCGAGGGTAGTGTGATACCTTCTTACCTATGGCAGCTTTGAGTTGTGCCATGAGGAGAGCTCCAACATTCACCTTGTATCCATGGACAAGAGAATGTGTCAGTTTCTTGATGTAGGAGGGTATCCCATTCCAGCATGTGGACTTGGTAGAGAACATCTTGACCATTGCATCAAATATCATGCTCCACTCCTTCCTTAGATACTTCCTGTCCATTTCACCAGACGGGTACCACTTGGTTGTTCCCTCTTCGAGAATAGGGCCTGCATACCCAATCTTCAAGAAGAGCTTCTTCAGAGTGTCATCATTAGCAAGTGGAGCAAAGTTTTGGCCTGCTTTCAGTGTAATTCCAAGAGCAGTATTGATGACCTCAGCTGTGAGAATGTATTGTTGCCCAGAGATTGTGAATTGAATACCAGGGTTCTCACCCTCAGTTTGAGCAACAGCAGTTTGCCAAAACGCCTCAAGTCTGTCTAAGTCGAGAATGGGGGTTGAGGTTATGGCATAACCGAGATAGGACTTGTTCAAGAAAAACACTAGTCCTTTGAAACCTTCACCAACATCATTTGGGGAAAAGATGCCAGCAAAGTTTGTTTGAGAGAGAGTCTGTTTGGGGGCCATTGAGATTTCAAGAAAAGAAGAAAGTGAGAAAGTAGATTTTTGCTTGAAGAAAAGTATTTTGCCTTGAGTTTTGTGAGAGTGATATGTCTGAGTAACTGGAGAATAAATATGGGTATCTCAAACGGTTGCTCAAAAAGTGGAGTTAAAGAACGTGTCTTAACCCACTCTCTTAACACGTGAGTTACTGCCCGTTATTCACTGTCAAACGTGGGGTGAATATCCAATTACAACGGTCCACTATTGTTGACAGTAACCTGTGCGCTAGAAACAATTTGTCAGTAATAAGTGGTGGTGACAGTAGGTTTTGCGCGACAGCAACTATTGCGCAAAAACTTGCTGTCACCGTTAAGCATTTGAGTGACAGTATCCTTTAAAGGTCGTGACAGAAAGTCTTTCCCTGCTGTCAAGAAGGTTGCTGTCAAGAGACACAGGACAGTATCCTTCTTTGTGACAGTAATTTAAATGGGAAATTGTTTCTGTCATGAACTAATTAGGATGCGTTGCTCATATACTTAACCTAAAATTAACAGAATATGAATTTAACAATGTAATCTTTCAAACACAGATATTAAACAAGTTACACAGACAAGTCATAAACTCAGTAACCACATAAACATGAACTTTTATTATTATTAATAAAATCATTAATATTGAACATTGAGTACATCATTCTATGATTTTATCAACTAGTTCTAAGACTTCTTCCTTAATCTCTTCTTCAGAGCGACCTTCTTTTTCAAGAAGTGCCTGAAGCTCCTTCTCTTCTTCCATAGCCTTGGCCTCCTCTTCCTTAGCCTTGGCCTCCTTTTCCTCGTCTATCTCATCCATGGCGTCCAACAGTATTTCAAAGAGCTCATCGATCTCTTCATTGTCGGGTTCACTATCACACTTCTTTAGACCAACTTCGATTCCTACTTTGTTTTCCATTATTTACTTTAAAACTGAGAGCAGACTGGTGAAACCTAAGGTTAATTTATAGGCAAAACCGTCTAAGGATTAAAGTCTAATGGTCAACAGTTAGAGTACCCATACAACTACCACAAAAGTAATTAATGGTCGTGTCCTCCTTTAATCCTACAGATTAATGCAAAAGAGTGTGAAAGTCCAATGGAACAGATTTTTAACTCTCAAACTTAACGGATAACCACATTAAAGTCATACACGGTTTAAAAGTATGAGACTGACACAAAATACTGACATGAAAAGTCAAATCAACACATGCTGTCGCATAACAGACATAAACCAAGTAGACAGTAACTTCTCTTGACAGCAGGTTTGAAGTTGCTGTCATGAGCTTCAATAAGAATTGAAAATTTAGAAACCTTAGTAAATTAACATACCAGATTCAACATTCCCAATTCACTTACCAACCTGTTGAAGGTTGCTTCATCCAATGGCTTAGTGAAGATGTCATCAAGTTGCTTGTCAGTTGGGACATAAATCAGCTTCACAGTTCCTTGTTCAACATGCTCTCTGATAAAGTGATGTCTTATATCAATGTGCTTTGTCCTAGAGTGTTGAACTGGATTGTCTGAGATGGCTATGGCACTAGTGTTGTCACGGTAAATAGGAATTTCTCTTAACACTAGACCATAATCTAGAAGTTGACTTTTCATCCATAGAATTTGTGCACAGCAACTGCCTGCAGCAATGTACTCAGCTTCTGCAGTTGAGGTAGAAACCGAATGTTGCTTCTTGCTAAACCATGAGACCAATCTTCCACCAAGAAATTGACAGCTACCAGTAGTACTCTTTCTGTCAATCTTGCATCCAGCATAGTCTGAGTCTGAGTAACCAATTAGATCAAATCCAGTATTCTTAGGATACCAAAGGCCTAGGTTAGGAGTGCCTTTTAAGTATCTAAAGATTCTCTTGATGGCTACCAAGTGTGACTCCTTTGGATCACTTTGAAACCTTGCACAGAGACATGTAGCAAACATGATGTCAGGTCTGCTAGCAGTTAGGTATAGGAGGGATCCTACCATGCCTCTATAGGTGCTTGAGTCAACTTTCTTTCCTTTAGGATCAAGATCCAGACTAGTTGTTGTGGACATTGGTGTCTTTGCAGGAGATGAATCTTCCAAGTTGAACTTTTTGAGAAGTTCCTTGATATACTTAGCTTGACTTATGAAGATTCCATCAGTTTGTTGAAGAATTTGTAACCCCAGAAAGAATGACAGTTCTCCCATCATGCTCATCTCATATTTGTTGCTCATGAGATGGGAAAACTTCTCACACAGCTTCTCATTTGTAGAACCAAAAATGATGTCATCCACATAGATTTGTACCAGAATGATGTCCTTGCCATGATGCTTGTAGAAAAGTGTCTTGTCCACAACTCCTCTGGTAAACTGGTTTTCCAGAAGAAAGGTGGAAAGTGTGTCATACCATGCCCTGGGTGCTTGCTTTAGTCCATACAAAGCTTTGAAGAGTTTGTACACAAAATTATGCATTTCAGCATCCTCAAACCCTGGTGGCTGTTCCACATACACTTCTTCTTCCAGCTCTCCATTTAGAAAGGCACTTTTGACATCCATCTGAAATACTTTGAAGTTGCAGTGTGCAGCATAAGCTAGAAAGATTCTTATAGCTTCAAGTCTTGCAACAGGAGCAAATGTCTCATCATAATCTATTCCCTCCTGTTGACAGTAACCTTTAGCCACTAGCCTTGCTTTGTTCCTTGTCACTAATCCACTTTCATCAAGTTTGTTTCTGAAAACCCACTTAGTCTCAATAACTGACTTTCCCTTAGGTCTTGGAACCAATTTCCATACATTGTTTCTTTCAAACTGATTTAGCTCTTCCTGCATGGCTATCACCCAGTCAGAATCCAACAATGCTTCATCAATTGTCTTAGGTTCCATCTGAGACAGGAAGCATGAAAACATGCTGTCAGCAGAGACTTTGTTCCTTGTCCTCACTCCAGAATTAGGATCACCAATGATAAGGTCACTTGAGTGATCTTTGTTCCACTTGGTGATTCTGGGCAAGCTACTTGACTGAACAGGAACATTTGCTTCAGCTTGTTGAGTTGAATGCTCATCAATTCCATTGTCTCCGCCATGTTCTTCATTGTCTCCAGAGTCATCACTGTTCTGAATGTTAGATGTTATGGTGTGTGATTGAGCTGGAGTTTGATTGACAGTAGTGGTGTTGACAGCATCTTTGTCAACTTCAACAATTTGAGTGAAGCTAGGTTCTTCATCTACAATCTCCTCAGCTTCCAAGTATCCTTGATTCTCAAATCTGAATGTCTGCATCTTTCCTTCTTCATGCAGTCCTGGAAACTTGGTTTCATCAAATGTGACATTAACACTTTCTTCAATTATCTTGTGTTCCATAACATAAACTCTGTAGGCAGT
Source organism: Heracleum sosnowskyi (assembly GCA_030848705.1). Lineage (NCBI taxonomy): Eukaryota > Viridiplantae > Streptophyta > Magnoliopsida > Apiales > Apiaceae > Heracleum > Heracleum sosnowskyi. Next base: position 108,127,112 of record CM061243.1, on the reverse strand, counting down.
CCTTTCTGTGCTGTAACCCATGAATAGTCCTTCAAATGCCTTGGTGTCAAATTTTCCTTTCTTCTCATGATTGTCCTTCATCATAAAGCATTTGCTCCCAAACACATGAAAATATTTGACAGTAGGTTTCTTTCCAGTTAACAGACAGTAAGGAGTACTTGCATGAGTTTTGTTGATCATGGTTCTGTTCTGAGTATAACAGGCTGTGTTGATAGCTTCAGCCCAGAAATATGTTGGCAGCTTAGCATCATGCAACATAGTTCTAGCTGCTTCAATGAGAGTCCTGTTCTTTCTTTCTACAACTCCATTCTGCTGTGGAGTTCTTGCAGCAGAGAATTGTTGTACAATTCCTTCATCTTTGCAGAAATTTCCAAGTGTGCCATTTCTGAATTCTGTACCATTGTCACTCCTCAAGATTTGAACTTTTGAGTTTGGGGTTCTATCAAGAACTCTGACTTGATCAATAATCACTTCAGCAGCTTCATCTTTGGATTCAAGAAATTTCACCCAAGTGTACCTTGAGTAATCATCCACCATTACTAAGGCATATCTCTTTCTGGCCATAGATGGTACATTGACTGGTCCAAAGAGATCCATGTGAATTAACTTGAGTGCTTCTGTGTTGGTGTTTACTTGCTTGGACTTGTGCACGGCTCTTCTCAGTTTGCCCATTTGACAATCTTCACACAATCCTTCTTGACAGAATTCCTGTTGGGGCAAACCTCTCACTAACTCTTTCTTCATTAGAATGTTCATTGTTTTGAAGTTGAGATGTGAGAGCTTCCTGTGCCAAAGCATACTGTCACCAACAGTAGCTTTGCTGTAAAAACAGTAAACTTTATCCTTCTTTGTTGAGCTTAGATCAGCAACAAACAGGCTTCCTTTTCTGACCCCTTTTAGAGAGAGGCTTCCATCCTTCTTGTGATAGATGTTGCACACCATCATGTCAAAGTCAACCTTAAATCCTCTGTCACTGAATTGGCTGACACTGAGTAGGTTGTGCTTCAATCCATCCACAAGAGCAATATCTTCAATGACAACATTTCCAATTTCTAGACAGCCATATCCCACTGTGTGACCCTTGCTGTTGTCTCCAAAGGTTATGATTGGGCCAGCTTTCTCTACATAATGTGATAGCAGGGCTTTATCACCTGTCATGTGTCTTGAGCAACCACTGTCAATAATCCACATGACCTGATTTTTCTTCTTACCCTGACTTGAAGGTGTTGATGCTACCTCATCAGTGCTAGCCATGAGAGCTAGGTTGACATATTCTTCCTCTTCTTCATCATCAGAATCATCCCAACACTTTCCTTCAGACACATAGGCTCTACCTTGATTTTTCTTGGAGTATCCACCAGTTCCTTTCTCATATCTTTGAACCTGTTTGGGTCTTTTGCATTCAGTAGCAAAATGACCAGGTTCTCCACAGTTGTAACATTTGAACTTTGATCTATCCACAAATCCAGTTTTGTATCCTCCTTTGGTTGAGCTTCCCACAGCAGCCTTTGATGAGCTTCCTTTGCTGAACTTGGATGCTTGGCCTTGAGGCTTGTATGACCTATCCTTCTTGAACCTAAAGTTCTTGAACTTTTTGGCCATGTAAGCCATAGTAGGGTTGTCCATGCTTTCCAGTTCCTCCATTGTGTAGAAGTCTTCATCTTCCACATCTTTGAGCTGTAGTACCACTTTCTCATCATCTTCAACCACCTCTTCTATCTTCAAGGTCTGTGTTGGGGTTGATTGTGTGATCTGTAGTACTTCACTTGGCTGTGTGATCCTTGGCACATGTGCTACTAGGGCACTTGACATATTAGCCATCTTGTTCCTTGTTCCGCTTTGTATGGCTCTCTTTTGAAAGAGTTCGAGTTCATAAGATTTCAGAATACCATAAAGTGTCTCAAAGGTTATATTGTTGAGATCTCTTCCTTCTCGTATGGCTGTTGTCTTGTGTTCAAGGTGATCAGGCAGTGTGAGCAGGAACTTGACATTTAATTCTTTTCTGTCATAGTACTTGCCATGTATCTGTAATTCAGTTAAGAGCTTACTGAACCTTTCAAACATGGAGGTTAAGTCTTCACCAGGCTTGGCCATGAATGCCTCATATTGAGATATTAGAATTTGCCTTTGGTTGCCCTTAACCTCTTCACTTCCTTCACAGAGTAAGGCTAACCTGATCCACATCTCCTTGGCTGATGTGCAGATTATCACACTTCCACACATGGCTTTATCCAGCGTGAGAGAATCGAGCAAGATAAGTTGCAAATGATCATCTAGCACCATTTTCTCCTTTTCAAGTTCCAAGATTTCTGAGGGATCTTTGGGAACCCAATGTGCAGGAACAATCTCACCATTCACTGTTGTGGCTTCAATTTCCTTTCTTGGTATGAAAGGACCATTCTCGAGTATACCTGGGTATAGTGGATTTGCAGCTTTGATAAACAACAAGATTTTTCTTTTCCAAATGCTGTAGTTCTCTTTATCAAATGCTGGGATCTTGATACTGTTTGATTTCTGCATTTTCTTCGGGATCTCAGATATGTATGTTAATCTGAAAGCTCTGATACCAGTTGTTAGTCCTTGTGTATTGCAGAAGGGGGGGGATGAATGCAATACTGATAAAATTCAATCTAAATTTCAACAACTAAAATCAAGATTAAACGTTATCAGCAATATATGCAATCACGAACAGTATTCAGTAAGAACAAGATTCACAAAATAAATGTTTTATTTATTTTGCAAAGTGTTGCTACAACCTCAAGAAAGAATTCTCGAGCTTCGGGTTTTCTTCAAAGACACTTGCTTGTCTTCGTTACATTTCTAGAATGAATTGATAGTAGGTATAAGACTAACCCTATCACTATCAGTCACGGGTTTGTGAAGTTGCTGTCACTGTCAAGTGGCAGCTTCTTACAGATTGTCTTACCCATGTGACTTTCCTAAATTGCTAACATGTCAGATATACATTACAAAGAAAGCAACCTAGATTCATTCCATTTCCAGCTAAACCAATTCAGCAGATAAAGACTTGACCTTGCTCTTGAATTGATTCGCTTTTGTTTTGCAGTGCTTGAAGCTTCTGTCGTAGTCTTGCAGACTTGGTGCAGCTTAGGGATACTGCATCACGCCTGTTTCTTGAACATTTAAACTGTCACTGGATTTGACTGAGAAAGATACCTAGCATAAGGATCTTTATTGAGACAGTTACTTTTGCCGCAAAGCTTGCTGTCACAGGAATGATCTTTTGGTGACAGTATGAGTTCCCCGCATAGAGTGCTGTCGAGGATCCCAAACTTGTTGTCGAGGGCAATAGTTGTTGTCGCGTAGTCTTCCGCCAATGTTGCTGTCAGAGTGAATATGCTGTCGTGACTTGCAACATTCTGTCTTCTTGTAATCTTACTGTCACAGCTTTAGGACAGTAACCTTTATTCATGTTGTCATCCAAAAAGCATTCTTTGAGGCTTGAACACATAAGTGAACTTCTTTCAAACAATACAACTAGAATAACATTACATACTGATTACAAGAACATACTTTGGCTATGACAGTATGTTCTACTTAATTTGAAAAATTAAGTACAATCAAAGTTAAGGTGTTTCTATGCTATCACCCATAAATCCCAACATCATCTTATATAGAGAATCGGAGAGAACCATATATTCTATTTATAATAATTTTAAATTTTTTTACATAAAATATATAATCTGATTCTAATGTAGAATATTAGCATATACAAACTTTATAAAAAATTTAATATTTAAAATTTGAATAAAAACATTGATTTTAAATTCGATTCCGCTGCAGAATTATTTTGGGTAGATTTGATTCTGCTGTAGAATCACTTTGGACTATTTGACTAATTTTAATTATTTTTTTAAAAAAAATAGTTTAATTTCATTTTGTTATTTAATAATTGAAATTTATAATCATATCTAATAAAAAATGTGATAAAAATATATATGTATTATGAATATTTATGAATGGTTCTCTCCCGGACTCTATATAAGAAATTCTCTCTTGAATGCCACCCTATATACTATATCTCATTATATTATTATTTAGATGCATGTGCATTGTAATTTTTATACCTTACAATCTTTAACACATTTTAAGTATTAGATTTGTATGATACAAATACGTTCAAATCAACACAAGATAACAAAAAGAACAGGACTTAAATGCAGTTTGTGTACCCGATGTTTCCAAAATCTGCACTTTGTGTACCTAATGTACCAATTGCACACATTGTGTACCTGAAGTATGGTACATTGGGCAATTTGTGTACTAACGTTAAAAGGGGTTTAACCCCGTTAGTTTACTATGCATTTCTTTCCCTCCATTTCGTTCCCTCCATTTCTTTCCCTCCCCTTTGCCCTTAATACTGCCGGAGGTCTACTTTCCCCTTACTATTGTCGGAAGAAAAATGCTCTGTTCCTGTGGGAGGGTTGATGTTGAACGGACATCGTGGACTAACAACAATGCTGAGCGTAGGTTCCTCGGGTGTGTATATGGAAGTAGTGGTTGTAATTTCTTCCGTTGGATTGATCCACCAAGTTGTCCTCGGTGTTGTAACATAATCCCGGGATTATTGCGCAGGGTTAGAGAAACTGAAGACAAGTTGAAGATGATGGAGGCCGAGAAGAAGTCATTGAAGAAGTGGTTTAGCATGATAGTAGTTGTCATTGTAAACCTATGAATGTTGTTTGCTTAGAGATGTAGTCAATGTTTCGTTGTTTGTTTGTAGCCTTGAAGGTGTAGTCCTTGTTATGTTGTTTTTAATTTTGCATCTCAATCCTATGTTTTTATGACTTATGATTTTGTTGTGTGATTTTGTTTAACCAAACATGAAAACAATAACAAGAAATGAAAACAAGCATGAAAACAAGAAGAAATTGATAGATAAAAACTTAAGAACAAGGATAATTACTAGATGATAAACATCTGGTTGCATTCAAATTTTTAAAAACATAAAAACATAGACTTGGCAGATGGTTTTCTTGAGTATTTAGATGAGGTGGCTGATGGCTTCTGGTGGCTCATCCATCTCACGGATCCCTCCCTCATGACCAAGGTAGTAGCCTGTCATGGCATTGGCCCCTCCATTAGCATCTTCATGTGTAGGTTGGATGTCCATAGAAGTCCAGGTCTCCCCAAGCAGCATTCGGATCATGTCAACAAGCATGACCATTGGATATTCAGGATCGTCATTGCATATAATACTTATTGCCTCCCTACACTCAGAGAACACAACCAGATTGGTCTTGTTCCTCTCCCAAACCATCTTTAGGCCATAGTAAATGGCCCAAAGCTCTGCCGTGACGGGGTCAGCCAAGCCAATGCAGCCTCCCAACCCTCTCACCCACCTACCATTCCTCTTCATGATTCCTCCTACACTAGCTGATCTTGTTACCCTATCATATACACCTTTTACATTAAGTTTGTATGCCATTTCTTTGTGATGGTAAATGGTGTTAGAATGTGTGTTTAAATAGGCATTAGAGGTGGTTGTAAGTGGTAAATGCAGTCAATGGTTTTTGGTAAAAGTTTGTAGTTACAAGAAGATGAAGCTTGACCATTGAATGGAACCACCAATGCATGTAGATAATAGCTTTGATATATTGAAACAACCAATCTAAGTGCATTCTTGTGTCTAGAAAAAGCTGTTTTGTTTGTATTTATGCCATGTAACAGTAGATAATAAAATAACTCTAATAAATATAACATAAATATAACAACAAAATTCCAAAAACAAACCATTAAATGGTCTGTAACATCAGTATTAAAGATGCAACATTCATTGTACATATTACAAATTGCCATGCAATTTGACAAAAAAATGTGATACTACACCATGCCATGAGTCTAGCATCAAAGCTTGATTACAAAATACGGTATTTCCAGTCTACATTGGATGGAATTAACCTAATAATCAAAAGATGATACTAGAATGGATATCTTAATATTCAAAAGATGATACTAGACATTCAAATTTTCCAACCAGGCCTTTTTTTAGCCCTATAATCCTCTCATTTTTTGCCTGCTCCAACTGCTTCATGGTTGTCACTTGGCTGCCATTCAAAAGGTTTCTCTGAGGTTGTATTCCAATTGTTGTATTACTTACTTTGGCATGCTGGATAAGGACTGAAAAAATACCTCCTTGAGTATGATCACTTGGATTTTCAGCTGGAAAAGATTGATTTTTTTTGTTTTTCTTTCGACGCCTAGGTGTTGAGCTGCCTTGAGTAGGGGCATCATTTGACACAGGGGCCTCACTTGTCACAGGGGCATCATTTGACACAGGGGCCTCACTTGTCACAGGGGCATCATTTGACACAGGGGCCTCACTTGTCACAGGGGCATCACTTGGCACATTACCATCATTTGATGGGTCAGCTTGTTGGCTTTGAGATTTCTACACATGTAAAATGAGCTCAAATAACATTTAACAATGCAAGATCATTAAAAATATTTAAATGTAGTTAGATGAAATATTACCTTCATTGCATATGTTCTAGCATTATGACTTTTCTGATTGCAATAGCTGCAATGTCCTTTGGTGCCTACCTTTGATAGTTTGGTTGCATGCTTAGGAACTTCAGGCTTAATATCATTTTTCTTGTTTCTTTTTTTTTTCTTTGGCCTTCCTGGTTGAACTTTAATTATTGGTGGCAGTGGTGGTGGGTATGGGGTCTTTTCCCAATATTCTTGACTATTTATTGGTTGAACAGTGTGTGCATATGTTCTCAAGAACATGTCTTTGTAGTAAGTTTTGTGGATATATGTAGGCATGTCTAACCCCTTCCATCTTATGCAAGCACATGCATGGTAGCATGGTAGCCCAGTCAAGTCATATTTTTTACAAGCACATGTCCTAGCATCCAAGTCGACCACAATTTCATGTCCTCCATCAGCCACAGTCACAAGATATTTTGTGTCACCTGACCACTGGACCACACATCCCCCACTAAAACCTAAATCCCTGTTAAAATAATTAAAATGAAAAGGCATTACAGAAGAAGGACATCCCCATGATCAACTGCAAATGCAACTGAAATTAATAACTTACTTGTTTACTTTCTTCATTGCATTTGGACAAATAGGATTGAGTTGATAGCTCCTACTCATCTTGTCCCTTCTAGCTTGGATCCTTCTCATGACACCTTTGTGTATCCCTTGAAGCAATCCAATAATTGGCAGGTCTCTAAAAGGTCCATTGTTATTGTTGAACACTTCACAATGGTTATTGACAAACATGTCTGAATGACATGTGTTTCTAAAAGCAGACCTGGACCATTGAGATCTAGGCTTTTCCATGAGCCAATCATGACATTTCTTTGATATCTATATCATGCAGTGTAAATCAGAAGAGAATAATTCATAAAAACATGTTGAAAAATGAATTAAAAACAACCTTTTTAAGACCAGTCATATGTTTGTTGAAAGTGTAATCATTGGTTGCTTTTGCTGCCTTCCAAAGCAATTCTCTTAATCCCCTACCCCTGTGAACATTCCCCATATTATTGTAGAGATGCATGACACAGAATCTATGTTCTGCATTAGGGACCACATTTTCTAGAGCATTGATCAAGCCCTGCAACATAAGTGAAACAACTTTTAGGTAAAAAAAAATGAAGGACAATGCACAAGTAAATTGTATGAATAATGTACCTTTTGTCTATAAAAAATGAAGGTCCATGCACCACTATTGACAATGCCAACATCATCTTCAACCAACTGCAAGAACCAGTTCCATGAGTTAGAATTTTCTGCTTCCACAACAGCCCATGCAATGGGGTACATCCCATCATTTGAATCAACCCCCACAGCGGATAAAAGTTACATCACATAGGGACCCTTTAGATGACAACCATCCAGGCCAATTAAAGGCATGCAACCAGATCTAAAGCCTTTCTTCACAGGCCCTAGGCAAACATACAATCTTTTGAATCTTCTTCTTTCCCTGTCTCTCTCAGGATCTTCAAGTTCTATCTTAACAGTCCTATCAGGCATGGCTTTTTTGATTTCATTCATGTAGTCCCATAACAGTGCATACTCTTTCACATGATCCCCTTTAATGTTCTTTAAGGCCATTCTCCTAGCCCTCCCAATAGCATGTTGACTAATATCACATCTCCAGTCATTCACCACTTTTTTTCTGAATGCATCTAGTGGCCAAGTAGGGTTCGTCCTAATATCAGTCTCATAATATTGTGCTATCCACCTAGAATTTATTTGTCTTTGCTTGAAAGTTTGTGTACACTTATGGTTCTTGTTCATGGTCTTAATCTGAACAGTGGAGGAGTGTGGCATTGGTGAAACATATATATATCTTCCAGTTGCAATTAACCCCTTCACAAGCAAACTTAATTCTACGGCCAAAATTCATCTTCTGTATTATTGCCCTTCTGTCAATTATAGCTTGATTTTTAACAGCTTTTCTAAAGGAATTAGCACTAGTAAAAGTCATACCAATCTCAAATTGTGGATTGGTCATGTCTGTCTCTTCATTAAAACCAGGGAACCTCCTCTCATCATCTTCTTCATCAGTACTGTTAGCAACCATTCTCTCCTCATCACTGTCAATACAATCACCAAAGTCAGAGTCCACAACCTCTGTATTCCAATTTAGAGTCTCTATTGGAACATCAACCATCTTAGCTTTGTGACTCCTAACATCCTCATATGTGCTATCTATGTTGGAGCTATCCTCATGAAAACTAATATTGTCATGATCACTAACCTCGCTAGTTTGTTCATCACGGATAGGTTTGCTCAACAAGTGATCTATATCATACATGTCTTCAGGTATACCCTCTAAATTGAATATGTCCAGTATTTGTTGTTTTTCAAATTCTAGGTCTTGAGTAGTGTTTGGAGATGCATATTGTGATAGTGTTACTTCTTCTCCATGGGTTTCTTTGATTGTTTCACAGTACACATACATTAGCCTAGAACCATCCAAAACATTGCACATCTCAACAACATGTTTGTCACAATTTACAGTAAACAATCCTAAATCCATTAAAGAACTTGGGAGTTTATAGAATAGCTCAGTCATGCCAGCATTCAAACCACATTCACCCAACATAGTATATAACTCCAATAAGCTTAATTCATCAACATCACATTTGTCAAAATATCTAAACTCCCCCCCCCCCCCCACATAATTCTTAGGATTTGCTGTAAATTGACCATCAAAATGCAACTTTATTGTAAACAAATCACTATTACCTGGAATTAAAATACATGGACAACAAAAGCACGTAAACCACATGATTATCAGTTAAACAATCAATCTTTTATGAAGAACCACCAACCAAACACGTATTAATATTGAAAAATTATGAGTAGTACATCGATTAAAATTAGGGGAACATGTAAAATCTTTAAGGACTAGTAAATCCAAGCCATAAGAAAAGAGTATTGGACAAAGAAAGTGCATGACCAGGCTTCTTTGATATTACCTCCGTAATCAGGAACTTCAGTGCCAAAACAACCACCGCCATGATCGACATCACGTATCAACCATGTCATCACTTGAGGTTATCGAATTACACGATCTAATCAGCTGCTTTGAAACTAATTAATAGTAATTAACTGAGAGAGAGAGAGAGAGAGAGAGAGAGAGAGAGAGAGAGAGAGAGAGAGAGAGAGAGAGAGAGAGAGAGAGAGAGAGAGAGAGAGAGAGAGAGAGAGAGAGAGAGAGAGAGAGAGAGTTTTGAGATAGTGCAGTAGTGCAGGTAATACAATAATGGAGGTGGGAGTAATATCTAGGTTTTATGTCCTAAAAGGCGCGTGGAAAGACAATCACACCCCTCTGTCAGCTTTTAAACAATAACGGGGTTAACTACATTTAACGTCAGTACACAAATTGGACAAACAACCATACTTCAGGTACACAATGTGTGCAATTGGTACATTAGGTACACAAAGTGCAGATTTTGGAAACATCGGGTACACAAACTGCATTTAAGTCAAAGAACAAAGAACTTTTATGTATATAAGTATACAAACTTGTACTAACTTTACTTATCGCATAACTCATAAATTGATATTCAAGGTGATAAAGAAAATATAAAATTGATATTCTAATATGCAAACGTACAAAAAAACCCGAACAAATCAATAGTTTAATTATATTTAGAATATGTTCGTGCATTGCACGGGCTAAAGAGCTAGTTTAATCAAATGCTACATCTGTTTTTATCTCTTTTCAGCACAGATATTTTATATGTATGCAGTTCAAATTTCAAAACTTTCATTTATCTTAAATATAATGTTAAAATTAATTACTGAATATCTTATTTATCTTTGAGCTAAATTTTATTAGAAAAAACATGATTAATTTGTTTAATTGTTTTACTATCTCCGTCACATTCAAACTGGCTTGGTTGATTTTTTTTTGGTCAAATTGACTAAGTTTGAAATTTAAATTACATATATTATATGTCGAATATAATTAATGAAAAAAAAATATTATAAAAAAATAAATAAATTATTATAGCGTACATTTTTTAGATTTGTAAAAATGTATGTTAATAAATTTTAAAAGTTAGTCAAAGTTTGGTCAGTTTGACCAAGAAAAGTCAAACAAACCAGTTTGAATGGGACAGAGGGAGTATAATATTTTACTATTACTTGTTAAATTTATAATAAAATTATACTTCCTCTGTCCCACCCATTTATTTACATTTGGGTTGGGTACGAAGTTAAGAAGAGTTAAGTGGTGAGACCAATCAATATTTAATGTATAAAGTGAGTATAGTGGAGGAAAATGTGAAAGTAGTTGATTTTTATATTATAAAAATGTACCATTTTAGGAAAGTTTAGAAATATAAAGAATTGAGAGATAGATCCCAAAAGAAAAATGTAGGGCTGTTCACGAACCGAGCCGAGCTTTATTTTTTTCTCTGATGAGCCGAGTCGAGCTTTCTTATCGCACAAAATTCATGTTCGAGCTCGAACTCGTTAACTAACGAGCCGAACACGAGCTTTTATCGAACAAAAACGAGCCGAGTCGAGCCAAGCTCATTAAAACTTACAATTTTAATAGATAATAAAGCCCAATTTTTCTTAGCCCAACGAACTAAAACATTTTTTGTCGAAACTGAACCCAATTTCCCGATCAATTCTCAATAAACCTAAAATACACATACTATAAATTACAAAATTAATTTAAAATGTTAACAAATAATATAAAAATAAGTCGAATATATCTTAATTTTTTCGAGCCTTATCGAGCCGATCTCGAGCCGAACGAGCTGGAGTCGAGCTCGAGCTCACTAATAGCTCGGCTCGAGCTCATTTTCTTAACGAACATTTTTTTTGTTCGAGATCGAACTCGAGCCCTTAACGAGCCGAGTCGAGTCGAGCCCTTAACGAGCTGAGCTCGAGCTTGTTCACGAAGAGCCCTTAATGTGAAAGTAGTTGATTTTTATATTATAAAAATATACCATTTTAGGAAAGTTTAAAAATATAAAGAATTGAGAGAGAGATCCCAAAAGAAAAATGTAAGGAAATGGTTGATAGGGGAGTAGTATCTAGCAATTAATTCAATTCATAAATTTGGAGGGAAAGGTGACGTGGTAACAGGTTTTGGATAGTCGGGTGCAGAACGCCACTAGAAACGTGGTTATTACGTGACTGACCAATGCCCATTCGCCACATCACAGGTCTTCCTTGTAAGCAAAAAATCGGGCTAATAAAAGAAATAAAACAAATTTTATTCAGCAAAATAGTAAATCCCATTTAAAAATTGATAATAAATTTTCCTGGGATTACCTTGTGAAATTTTCTGAGATATCTTGCTTAACCAATACAGTTCTCTGATCATTTCCAATCAATTATATACATATATAGGATATCAATTATGTATCTACTTATTTTTGTATGGATGATACAAGAGTGAATCGTTTTAGGATTCTTGTCTCAATAAAGTTTAGCTGAAATAATCTGAGAGACTTTATTCTTTTAAAAAGTAAAAAATAAAATAAAAAAACCATGAACCACTTTAGCTAACCACTCGGTGCAAACTGATACATTGAACTCCATTAAAAGCATAACCACTTCTTAGGGTGCATATCCCTGAGAAATCTCACCTGCACTACAAAGTATGTATTGTTTACTGTGTCTAACAACTTCTTGGATCACTGGTTGTTCTTAGAATCATAGACTGTGGTACTGAATTGGTAACTGTTACTAGTAAATTTATGTACTTGTAAAATACAAACAAGGAGATCTACCATGTGGCAAAGGTAAAGGAGCACAGCAATCTATAGTTTGTGTTAACATGTCAATGGGTCCTGTCAACCAAAACTGAGACATACAGGTAAAGTTGAGCTTTCTTCCTAAATGCCCAGATTAGTTTGATGGAGCCTGATGATCTAAATCTAATAACATGACAGATGTTTTGCATTTTCACAAGTTCATGGTTTCAACCTCCTTCATACCTCATTTGTGGAAAGCATATGGCTGAAGTTCTTGCGTAAACATATTGCAAAATCAGGTTACTTGAGAAGACAACAATGCATCAGAACAACAAAAAGGAGCCTTAACATCCAATATCTGGTCAAGAAAATTTCATAAAAGTTCCTGCAACAGAAGAAAATTTGTACTATTTCCAGGTCGAAATATTGCTACAAAAGATTGATGTAATCGAATTTATATATAAACAAAAAACCCAAAGTCTCCAAACTTGAAGAGCTCTTAACATCTGGACTAAGTAACACGTTTTAACCATAATTACATAAATCCAGTAGCTAACCCAACTGGATGTTCACTGTACGTCTCAATGATAATCACTTTTAACGAGGCATGAAACACATCAGTTCAGAAAAAGCTCATTAAAAAAATTTCAGTGCGCCTTCTGGAAAGCTAGCCTCTTGCACTTGAGGAAACCACACACTAAGAAACTATACTCCTAGCAAAATGATTATGAGGCTGTGGAACCAGAATAGAACCAGAACCCATTGCTCAGCAACCAATACTGCCTTTGGAACTAACGGATCTTATATGGTTCCGTAAATAGTCACCATTGCAACCAAAGCTGTTCGAATCTCACCCCAGATCACGGTTCAAGTATTAAATCCAGCCGCACATGTGTTATTAAGTGTGATCAAGAAATCAACTCAGCCACCCGCACCGGTCTACACTTCGGAATCCGGAACTTCTGAGTTTAGCACAAAACTGGGGAAAGCCAAAGTTATATCCCTGAAAATGATATCAAGGTTAAGTTAGTCATAAAACCAGTGACATTTTGGTTCATCGCGAAATTAATACTCACTTCAAATATGGTAAGGTCATGTTCTTTATCAAAGAAGGATTTTTCAAAACAAATTCCTTCCATTCTTCTTGATCTATTCTCCCATCACCTTTTGTATCTGCATCTGTATATGTCTGTTTCAAAGGCCACTAAGTTGTCAATAACTAGAACAAGGGAGCTTAATATTGCAGGTGGCAAAGTAAAGTTAACTGCACCTTATCCACAATCACTTCTATAACATCTTCTGAAAGTATTAAATCTGATTCATGTAATAGCGCCACTACCATCTCCTTCAACTGTTCTACAACAGAAGTTTGATTGCATCAGGCAGTGAACAAAGTCCAAATACACATATAGATACCACAAGCAAACAATCTTTGACGAAAACAGAAAACATAAAGCAAAATGGAAGAAGTTAATAAATACACTTTAAAGGGTCATAATTTATGAAAATAAAGAATATGAAACTTATATGTTCTTAGTCTGTAATTTTTGAACTTCTGTCAAAAATTTTATCATTAATTTTTCTACTTGAGGGCATCAGTAGGAAAAAGGAAACAAAGCCAAAGAGCTTGTGATACTTGCCTCATCTCTCTCAATAAAACCTGTCTGCCTTAGGTCATATAATTTGAATGCAACTGCAAAAGAATTTTTCAAATCAGAAGTTAGGGACAAAACAAAAAAAAACCCGGTATTATTAGGGTAGAATCATCATTAAAACAATAGTTATGTCTTCAGAAAATCAATCTTACAAGCAATTTTGTCAGATACCGGAGCATCTGGATGAAAGATGCTCAATGACCTAACAAACTCCCCAAAACCTATAACTCCGTTGCGTTTTAAATCAAACAAGTCAAAAATCTGCATACAGATAACTACATTAGTACTAGGGAAAATTGAAGCTTTTTGCCATTTTGTTTCCCGGAACTGCATAGTAAATAATGTCATTACAACTCATAACAGTTGTATCACCGTTTAGAATATATTTTAATGAACAGAAATAAAAGAAGAGACATTATAATTAATGATTATTCTTGTTCATAACATACCCTGTCGGCAAAGAGATTCTTCCTGTTCCTGTTCCTGAATAGAGCAAACTGAAACTCTTCCTAAAGCCAAGATAAAATTACTTCAAGACAAAAAATAATATATATTGTGTAGTAAGATTGAATAGTATGTGTGTATATGCCCAAGATATGACTTGAAGCTATATTATGATTTAGATGAATGTACCTTGTGGATGAAGCCATCATCAAAAATTGAACTGCTTAGTTTTTTGAAAAGCTCGTACAAGGCCTCAACTTCACTCACTGAAACTGCAGACAGAATACCTTATTCAATAACAATGCTTCGACTGTAGAAACATGTTCTAAAAAATCCAACCCTAATCACCTATCTGCATGTTTTAGGTTCTTTAATTGAAGGTGAAAAGGGAAACTTTTAGCAATTTTGAGCTGCATGCATGTAGTCACATATGCATCCGAAATTATAAGTCAGAGCCTGAGCTCTGTGGTTGACTGATTAGGGCTCATCGCCCAAATACGAGCCTATGATTTAGGGCCAAATACCAGCCTATGATTTATGGCAAAAACTAGTCATGCATCAGTAATTTAGAGACTACAACTTTGTGCTTAAACAGAACTTGATTCCTAACCAGCTCATAAACAACATATACTTTAATTTGGTGAAGTACAGAAACTTCAAGAAGAGCATAAACAACATATACTCCAGACATAAAGGAACTGCTCACAAGATGTTTCAGATGCAAGGATAGTTGGCTCTTCGTAACCGGGTGTATATTTCATTCTCTTTGAGGAAAAGCAGCCCATTAGGCCGGAAACATTCAAAACGCAAGAGGACTGAGAAGATAACTGAAAAGATAAGTATAGCAACTGTGTCAAGTTCCCTGATTCAAGAAGTAATTTTTTTAAAAAAAATCACTTGATACATAAGAGATAAGGGGGTGCAAGTCGTCATCATTATAGTAATGATATACAAACAGAAAAACTCATTCGTTATTCGAGTAGCTAGAGCCCCCATACCTAGAATAATTTCATAATAAAGCAACAAAAACATACTTCCAACTGCAAGGTTCAATTTACTGTCTGGTCTAACAGACACTTTATCATCGTCACATGAAATAACTTCTCTCCATTACTGAAAACACATAATACAAGCTAAACCAAACACCCAGAGTATTAATGACCAAAACTCCATGCAGAGGTAATCACACTACATGGCCTAATCAATACACCAACACTCCAGCTTGACAAACATAGAAATGTAAAAAAAAAAATTAACAATAATTTATAGCTAGCTACTAACAAATAAGGCCACCAGAGACCCATTGGATCAAACTACCTAAAATTCAATATTTTATACAATAAGTTAATGCTTTTACAAGGGTTCAGAGGATCAAAAAACAATATAATAAATATAAAAATAAGTAGAAGAAAACAAAGTTTTTCCATGTCCAAGGAAAAAAATAAAAGTAGTGAAAGGTATAAAGAAGTATCCAACCAAGCATAGGTATTATCATAATATATTCATATTAGAAATTACTATATGGGCACATCAACTAACTCAGCAAACTTATCATCTTTCTACTAGTTCAACTCAATACATTACTACACGTAAAGTGACATAGTTGAACTCGGGTGCTATTGTGAACAATTCCTGTAAACAACAAGAGAAAACATATATTATTACAGGATGATACTAAACAATGATGCTAAAATATGTTAGGGGAATTTTGGCTGTTTGCTTACATTTATAAGTTGGTCGAATTCACTTTCTAACACAAAATAAAGTCGGTTAGTCTGTTTATCAGATAACAAGGTAAATGGTCACATGTAATTTGAAAATTCTATTCTTGCTATACAAAAATACAAGGTATACATAATCAATTGCGACATCCAAACAAACAATAACTTAGATGTAATCATGATTCATGTAAAACATTCAAAAGAAAAACAAACAACTTTAAGTAACAATTAATTTGTCAAGGTTAAGCCAAACAGACCCTACATTAGAACCTACCATAACAACACTCTGCAACTGCAATGTATAAGATATTGGCTTAATTCAAACAAAGCTACAATATAGGATTCAAGAACCCAAGATATATACAGTAAACATATTGATCACAATGGCATGCTGGGTTGAAAAAATCAAACCTATTTCAAGATAATCATCAGAAAGAGACCAAACTCCAAAATCAGGGAAATACAATCACAACACTACATGTAGAATACATAGACTGACCAGACCCTTATATGAAATGGTTATATTTTCAAGAACTTGAAAATGTATGAAACACGAGAGAGCGAGAGAGAGAGAGAGGGGGGGGGGGGGGGGGACCTGAGGCGGAGTAGGGCTGCCTTGGGAGTTGGGACGGCTTTCAAAACAAAAAAGGTTTACGTACCTCAATATGTCTTAGATGTGCGAGTTGAGCGGTAGAGGTGTATATATTTGACTCTATGTAAGCCCCCGGATCGTGTTCTTATTCATTTTTTTTCTTAATCACTTCGATTCTTTATCTCTTTATTCACAACAAGTCGAGCAAATAAATTCCCTCAAAAAAGAAAAAAAAATCGAGCAAATAAATACTCTCTCCGTCCCCCTTAATTTTTTACATTAAGGGGACGACACGAAACTTAAGAAAAATATAAATTAATACGGAAAAATAAGAAAAGTGAGTAAAGTGATGTGATCAATCAATATTTAATGTATAAAGTAGATATAGTGGAGGGAAGTAGTGAATGTAATTGGATTTTCTATTATAAAATGTTACTATTTTTGTTATGTAAAAAAAATGAGAGGGACGTACCAAAAAGAAAAGTGTAAAAAAATGAGAGAGACAGAGAGAGTAGTATGATATGTCCAAAATTGTAAATTAATGTAGCGGAGTCCAAATTTGGAATTAAGAGTGTTATTTCCTTCTTTCTCCCTAATTTTTAACATTTATATTAGACATGTATACATGAGAACTCTTCTAAATTAATATCCTTTAATTTAAAGTAATAATTTCTTTAAAGTGATAAAAGAATTTCAATTTTATTTGATAATCGATAGTTATAATTTTATTTCTCTAAAATAATCAGTGCTAATCTTGGGACAGTGCAGGTGGTGTGATCGCACTAGGCCCACGAGGATCGGGGGTCCAAAATTCTATTCATCCATGTGCTTAATTTCAAATTCCAAATTCCAAATGCTGAAAATTTTGAAGTCCTCACATCAATATGCTGAAAAATATTGATATTGAGTTTCTGATCGATGGCTCTGCTTCTAAAAATGCAAGAATAAGTCATTTTAAATGCGATTGAATTTTACAAATTATATTTTTGTAGGTGAACTAATTCAAAACTATAAGATGAAGAAGACTGTAGAAGCATGAATTGCAACACCTTTTTTTGAAGTCTGATTTGCAGCATATAATGGTGTACAAACTACTTCAATAACTTGTTTCTATATATTTAAGGGGATTAGTATAATATACTTTTTTTCGTTTTATGTTTCAAACTATGTAAAATTTTACTTTTAATTCTTTTTATTGTTATAAGTGTTCTGAAAGAGTCAAAAAAAAAATCGCACTAGGCCCACTAAATCTCATGACCAGCTCAAAAAATAATAAGCTATCTAAAGTAATTATTTTTTCTAGTTCCAACGATATTACTTTAGAGGGGTTTTAATGCACTAAGAAAATGTGTGACGTAAATAAAAAAAAAAAGTAAATGAATCAATTAATATTTTCGGTATAAAGTGAATCTTAAAGTAGTGGATTCAGTAGTAGTCTTAGTTATCCAACATTTGTTCCCAGATTTTTTTTATCAAATAATGTGTGGGTGCATATTTATGCACGCGGGACCTCATATTATTATTTAAAAAATTATTATTATAATTATGACACATAATCATTTGATAACAATTTTTGAGAATAATTTTCATGTCTCTAACATCTTTTTTATATATTATAAAATCATACTATATTTAAAAAAAAATTAGATATACATCGAGAAGATATTTGTTAATTCGAACCCAAATTGATATTTTCAAAGGAGAAATGTTGAAGATCCATAATTATTTCCCAAACAATTTATAAAATGATGTGACACGTAACACTTTTTATTTAGAACGTATACATATAAACACGGATTTCATATTTTTATTTAAAAATTACTTATTAAACAAATAATACTCAAGCATTTTGGCGTTACAAAAAAAAAAATACTGAAGCATTTTGGACAAGTTTTGAGTTCTTTAGTCTTTTCCTTTTCAAAACTTCATACATATGTATGACTTGCCGAGTAAGAGCTGAATCAAGCTTGTATCTTATCAAACCAAGATTCTTGTTCAAGCTCGACAAATAATTGGCTCCATCAGTCCTCGTGAATCTTAACTTCTACTACACACTAAGAAAGTTGATCAATTCGACCTTTCCAGGTAGGAAAGGGAAGGGAAAAGAAGGTGCATTATAAATACTGAAAGAAGCTTAAACCTCCAGCTGTGTACTTCAACTTCTTTTTTATTACAATTTTGACGGATCATAACAGAACAATACAAGCAGCAACAACATAAATCGATAACAATGACCTAGTTTCAGCTACAAAGATTTGGTATGCACACCCCAGCATCTGAATTCTGCTGTTCTTTCCATATTCTTCCAGTAACTCTAAGCTTCAGCTCCTTCCTGTCTCCGCCCGAGAAGAAGAGTGCCATATTTCTTTGAATAATTAGGCCGTCATGGCTGTCCCTAACCTTCCTGTGGCTATCCCGGATGCTCCGCGGCGTACCCTCCCATATGAGTTTTCTACCATTGCCTCCTACCTCTAGGCTGTAACTGTAATTGCGAGCATCAGCCTCATCACCCATAAAACGAAGAAATGCCATGTACACAGGGGCCATACCGAGTTGGAAGGCTTCAAAGTGAAGACAAAAATACTGACCAAAGCAATGGAAGACCTAACACAAAAATAGGTACAAAGTCTTAAGGCGTTCAATTTATTTTCAATAGAAGTGGAAAATAAAACATCATAGAATCTGACTGATGTAGTGCATTAACAAGAAGCAGGATGACAGCTATCACCGGACTAATAAAATTATAATGATGAGGTTGAGCAGAAATAAGTGTAAATCAGATGTTTTATTCGTGTTCATTTACAAACCAAGTGTTGTCAATTTGTCATGCATTCTATTTTTAACCTCACCTCGGGAGATGAAACAAAACAAAAAAGATTCAATTTTAGTGTTGTCAATTTGTCATGCATTCTATTTTTAACCTCACCTCGGGAGAAGACACAAAACAAAAAAGATTCAATTTTGTGTTCAACCCCATCTTAAAGGTGGCTACACAGCACATGTCCATTCTTAAGTTACTTAAGGGAGACTTATACAATCTGGAAACCATGTTAGAAAAGCAAGGGGGGCTAATAAGAGTTTGTGGACTTACTGTTAGCATCCAAGTGGCGTTTTCTACTTCACGGGGATTTGATTTTACATATCGATGGTTAAATGTACATCCTGAGTGCATGTCCACTTTGTGGTCATCGCGCAAATGGGAAACCAGAAAAGGAATATCGCCGTTTACAGCACACTCTGATCCAGCATATGGGCAACTGTAAGGTCTAAAATTGCACACTGACTCGTGCTTAAGTTTGCTGTAATATGGAAATATATCTGGGCAACCCAGTGTGTAATACTTGCATGGAAGTTCTAGAGATTCTGCTACCTTCTCCAGAGCCAGGCACCTGATATCTCCCAGCTCTTGTCTACAAGTAGGACACCGATTATGAACCCTTGTTTTACAGGTTGAACACAAAGTGTGACCATTGGGACACTGTAAAAATGTGGTAATTAGTTAAAAGGCAATTCATTAGTGTAGTGAGCAAATGAAGGAAATAGAATTCCCAGCATGTTTGCACAATTTACATGTATCCAGATATAATCAATAGAATGGTCAGCCACAATGAACGCAGAAAAGATGTATATTAGCTAGTTCAGCATCTCTTTAATCTTTAGAACATGATAAAGGCTCTAGAACGATATGCAACATACACATTACATTTTCAAGCAATAAAAGTGAGTCCCATTAAAATTTCAACATATTGTCATGGTCGGGCAAGTCCCATTTGTAACATATAGTCAGACATAGATAAAAGCCAAGGAATCAAATTCATGCACAGAGACCAGTGATGGCAGAAAAAAAAGAGGCTCCATAAGAAGTCCTTGTTTATAAAAGTGAAGACAGTGAGATCAACAACATGACATGCCTATCATTTTACAAACTAAATGCAGATCATTAAAGGACACAAACAACGGATATGTACATTGAAAGTTAATAAACTGTCAATTACCAATTGAAGACCTAACTTGCCTTGCTATTACTGGATACAGAGGCAACATGCATACCAGCCCAGGAATTGATTAAAAGATGCTTTTAAGCGGATCCCTAACTGGCATTATCACATATATTAAGCCTTGATATAAAAAATTTGCAATAAGCTGACCATATCAGGATGCTCTACAGTCATTGAATTTATATTCTCACCGGACATCATCTGATATAATATCCAAAGTGAAAAGCGACAGAAAGAATCCCCCAATAATACTGCTACATCAAAATCAGTGATTTCGTATCCGGTCAAAAGCTTGGCTAATCGATCTGAGTAGGAATATATGTTTCAAAGTCTGATAAGGTCATATTGGTTGACAAAGAGGGAAAGGAATACAAAAAATAGAATAAAATTTAAACTAGTTTCGTTTACTTTTGTCCTAGATATTCATTTCTTTCTGCTCAATCTTGAAAGTAATGCCAATTTCCGATTTTTCTTTTACCACTTCATACATTTTAAACGTTGACAATTAACATTGTTTCACAATTTTCACTTCCACCTCCAAACTTTATTCACAAACCATCATCCCAATTTTCCACCTTTCCATCTTAACCAACCTCACACAAGAAAAAAAACCCTGAATTATCAAGCAAAGCAAAATAGTTGCGTGAAAAGGGCCCGGAAGTACAGACAACAAGGAAGATTATATTTCATCATCTAAGTCAACTAATAACACTCTAGAATCGAAACCAAGCACCACAATTCAATCACAAAAATCCCAAATATTATCTTAACAATTCATATTCTTAGCAATTTCTATACACGTAAACTTCAAAATCTTGAAAATCCTAAACAACCACCCACCCCCACCACACCTACCACACAAACAACCGACCACAAGCCATAAAAATCAAAACTTTAACCACAATTCATCAAAATTCATTCCCATAAACCATAATTCAAATAAAGAAAACAAAGAATCACAAATCAAACACATACAATCTCATAAAACAAACATAAACAGATAATCAAAATAAAAAAAAACCCAGAAAGAAAAAAGAGAATCAAACCTGATGAATAGGTGGGTACATAGAATTAGTACAAACAGGACATTCTAACAACTCATGAACGCTTGTAGCAGGAGCAATCCCAGGAACAACTGACCCAATAATTATATTTTTATTATGAGACTTTAAAGGATACTGTTGATGCCTATGATTAGGATGATGATGATGATGGATCTCATCATCTTCAATTCCATCTGATGATGATACACACTCTATATTATCTATATCCATCCCCCCTCCCTTTGTTTTTGTTTATAAACACAACAAATCTTGAATTACCCACCTCTCTAAATCTTGTAATTTTTTGATGATTTCAAGATCATCATGTTTTTGGATTTTGAGAAGTTGGGTTTCACTTCTTCCCTTGTGGGGAGGACAAGGGTATATGTATATATATATTTGGAGAAAGAAAAAGAAACAAGCAAAACAAGGTGAGAGAGAGTGAGAGTTCCAATAACCAAACAACACTTTTAATTTACCCAACGAAAAAGAATTGGTGCTTTATTTTAAATTTTTTTTAGTACCCCATTTTGAATTTTGGAGATAAAGACAATTATTTTGAATTTTAAATTTGAAAGTGGGCCAGAGGTGAAAGAAAAAGTACAGACTGTGATAATTTTTTTTTATAATCAAATAGTTATTCGGAATCTATAACCTTTATTAATAAACGAAACCCCTTTTTATTAGTACAGTGCCAAATTTGGTTCACACTTTTTTTTTGTTTCACCCCTAAAATCCTATCTCAAGTAGAAATCATATTTTACGTGGAATTCTATGTTGTCTTTTAAGAAAAATAAAATTTTATCTTACGTTGAAATCCTATCTCACATAGAATTCTATGTTGTTAAAAGAATATTAATCTAAAATATATTATAATATTATTATTGTACTATTATTTTATTTTTATACCCATCAACGTCACATTAGATCACCCACCAGACCCAATTATAATCACTTAGTTGTTGAATCAAAATACTAATCTCAATCTACATTATACAACTCAATAATATCAATCTAAAACATATTATAGTATTATTATTGTACAAAATATATTATATTATTATTATACCCATCAACGTCACAATCAGATCAACCATCAGACCCGATTATAATTACTTAGTTGTTGAATCAAGATACAAATCTCAATCTATTTTATACCCTTTTATTAGTTATCTTAATCTACTTTGTACGAAGCATCTACCCACCCTCAAAACTCTAGGAATCATTCTCCTCCTAACTCTCCCGAGTATATTTTGAGTATAATACTTAGTTTCATGTTTGAGCAAGCTAAAATATATGCAATTTTTATAAAATAGCGTTAAAAAGGGGTTCACTTATTAAAAAATGTTATAGATTTATATTATATCAATAATTTAAAATTTTAAATAAATTAACTAGGTCGTGCATCGCACGGGTTATCATCTAGTAATAATTAAAAGAGTAAAGTTCTACGGAGACTAGACCTGACAATGGACCGTGTCGTGTACTTTCGTGTTTTCGTGTACTTGAATGTAAAACTCATATCCGACTCGTTTTGCATTCGTGTACTAAATTTGAAAAACATATCCAATTCAAAACGTGTCGTTCGTGTACATTAAACAAAAATATAAATATAAATTTAATTTAATTAAAATTTATATATTATAAAACTATTTTAATTATGTAAATTTATATGAAGTGTGTATTAAATATGTATTACATACAATTTTACAAAAAATTGTAAATATAACTTATATATATAATTGTATACTTCTTATATATAAATGTATAATTTACTGTCAATTAGTCGTGAAACTTTTATTTATTGTTTATATGTAATTGCTTATATATTTTCTAAATATGCAATACTATAAATAATATATATATATATATATATATATATTTAAAATTATTTATTTACTTCATTAATTCGTGTACTTTCGTTCCGTGTCGTGTACCTATTGTGAAAACCCAAACCCGACACTAATTATATTCGTGTTTTTTCGTGTTCGTGTACCAAATTTTTGCACCCAAATACTAATTATCCGCGTCGTGTTCACGTGTCGTATACCAAATTACCAGGTCTAATGGAGACCACTATTTAGTTGCAGATTTAGAGACTTGGAGACCATATATGTTCCGCAAGTAAAATACATTCATAAAATGCTCTATAAAATAATATATTGAGTAATATTTTGTAAACATAACATATGTGGTCTATAAAACATCCAATTTGATGATAATTTTAATTATACAAAGATATTATGCACATATCTTATTTGCAGAACATTTATATTGTAGTAATATGCATGACAATGTTCTGCAAGTATAACATGCATGATTTACAAAAATATTCAATTGTTGATGATTTTATACTGCAAGATATTTAATTTGATAATGATTTTTGTTATGTAAAGTATGTTTACATTATTTAAGTTGCAGAACGTAAATGGTCTCTAAGTTTCCAACTAAATCATGGTCTCCATAGAACTTGGCTCATTGAAATGACGTATTTGGTAATCGTAAATTTATTGAAAAACTAAGTTTACAAAAGGAGAATATAATTTTAATAGTTTTTTTAAGAAGAATAATAAAATGATAATCTGATTTCAAGATAAATTCTAGAAATTCGAGAAAATATGTATGAGAATATTAAGATGGTAATTTTGAGTTAAAGAGAAAGTTTAAAGAATATCACTTGGCAATTTGACTTGAAGATAAATTTTAGGAGAATATTAAGATAGTAATTTGACTAATTTAGATCTCCATTACTATAAATTTAAAAGACAATTTTGATATTTTATAATATTTAATTATATTAATTCAAAATTCTTAAAAAATTAGAAAAATAGATCAAGACAATTTGAGAGGTGCCACCACATCGCACTTCTATAAATGAGAAAACGGGGTCGGCGAGGTGACGCCTCTAAGTTTAGACAATATTAATATAGTATACTTAGTTTCCTCCATTAGAAGATAGTAGGAACAAATTAGTAAAATAAATTGGATTTGAAAAGAAAGTTTAGGATAATACTAACATAACATATTTAGTTTCATTCCTTAAAAGATATTAGGAAAGAAAATAATAAATAAATCTATTATATATCTAATACTGCAACAAGGACTTTGTGAAATAAATAAAAACATTCCTGTGACAGCAAGCTTTGCGGCAAAAGTAACTGTCTCGAGAAAGATCCTTGTTCTAGGTATCTTCTCAGTCAAATCCCGTGACAGTTTCAATGTTCAAGAAACAGACGTGTTGCAGTATCCCTAAGCTGCACCAAGTCAGCAAGACTACGACAGAAGCTCCAAGCACTACAAGACAAAAGCAAATCAATTCAAGAGCAAGGCCAAGTCTCTATTTGCTGAATTGTTTTAGCTGGAAATAGAATGAATCTAGGTTGCTTTCTTTGTAATGTATATCTGACATGTTAGCAATTTAGGAAAGTCACATGGGTAGACAGTTTGTAAGAAGCTGTCACTTGATAATGATAGCAGCTTCACAAACCCGTGTTGACAGTGATAGGATCAGTTTTATACTTAGACTATCAATTCATTCTAGGCAAGGGTGGTAACACAAGCAAGCAAGTGTCTTGAAGAAAACCGAAGCTCAAGAATTCTCTCTTGAGGTTGTAGCAACACTTTGCAAAATAAATAAAAACATTTATTTTGTGAAACTTGTCTTTTAGACCATACTGTTTGTGAATGCATACATATTACTGATAACGTTAAATCTTAGTTTTGGTTGTTGAAATTGAGATTGAATTTTATCAGTATTGCATTCATCCCCCCCCCTTCTGCAATACACGAGGACCAACAACTGGTATCAGAGCTAACAGATTAACATACATATCTGAGATCACGACGACAATACAGAAATCAAACAGTATCAAGATCCCAGCTTTTGATAAAGAAAACTACAGCATTTGGAAAAGAAAGATCTTGTTGTTTATCAAAGCTGCGAATCCACTATACCCAGGTATTCTCGAGAATGGTCCTTTCATTCCAAGGAAGGAAATTGAAGCCACAACAGTAAATGGTGAAATCATTCCTGCACATTGGGTTCCCAAAGATCCCTCGGAAATTTTGGAACCTGAGAAGGAGAAGATGGTGCTAGATGATCACTTGCAACTCATCTTGCTCGATTCTCTCACGTTGGATAAAGCCATGTGTGGAAGTGTGATAAGCTGCACATCAGCCAAGGAGATGTGGATCAGGTTAGCTTTACTATGTGAAGGAAGTGAAGAAGTTAAGGGCAACCAAAGGCAAATACTGATATCACAATATGAGGCTTTCATGGCCAAGCCTGGTGAAGACTTAACTTCCATGTTTGAAAGGTTCAGTAAGCTCTTAACTGAACTACAGATACATGGCAAGTACTATGACAGAAAGGAATTGAATGTCAAGTTCCTACTTACACTGCCTGATCAACAGAGATCTCAACAATATAACCTTTGAGACACTTTATGGCATTCTGAAATCCTATGAACTTGAACTCTTTCAAAAGAGAGCCATACAAAGTGGAACAAGGAACAAGATGGCTAATATGTCAAGTGCCCTAGTAGCACATGTGCCAAGGATCACACAACCAAGTGAAGTACTACAAATCACACAACCAACCCCTGTACAATCCTTGAACATAGAAGAGGTTGTTGAAGATGATGAGAAAGTAGTACTGCAGCTCAAGGATGTGGAAGATGAAGACTTCTACACAATGGAGGAACTGGAAAGCATGGACAATCCTACTATGGCTTACATGGCCAAAAAGTTCAAGAACTTTAGGTTCAAGAAGGATATGTCATACAAGCCCCAAGGCCAAGCATCCAAGTTCAACAAGGGAAGTTCATCAAAGGCTGCTGTGGGAAGTTCAACCAAAGGAGGATACAAGACTGGATTTGTGGATAGATCAAAATTCAAGTGTTACAACTGTGGTGAACCTGGTCATTTTGCTACTGAATGCAAAAGACCCAAACAGGTTCAGAGGTTTGAGAAAGGAACTGGTGGATACTCTAAGAAGAATCAAGGTAGAGCCTATGTGGCTGAAGGAAAGTGTTGGGATGAGACTGATGATGAAGAAGAAGAAGAAGAAGAATATGTCAACCTAGCTCTCATGGCTAGCACTGATGAAGTAGCATCAACATCTTCAAGTCAGGTACCTTCACTTGTCTTACTTGATATGTCCACTGATGAGTATAAGAAAACCATTAAAGACTTAAGTGTTGAAATGTTCAATGTCTATACTAGCTTATCTGCTGCTAATGAGGAAATCACTAGGCTGAGTAAGCTAAATGAAACACTAAAGTCTGAAAATGAATCTCTTGTTCTCAAAACCAGTTCACTAGACTCTTTAGCTCAGGAGAATGCTAGACTTAAAAATGAATTAAAATGTGCTAAAGAGGTTGAGGAATTCCTGAGGAATGAGATTGCTGAAAATGAATTCAAGATTAAGGCTTATAAAAACTCATCAAAGATAGTTCAGGATTACAATGATAAGCATACAGAAAATCAGACAGTTGGTATAGGTTTTTCATATGGTAGAAGACCTGGAAAGGAAACTGTGATTCAAGATTGTTCTGGAAATGCTGCTGTCAAGCCCACCATTCTCAAGAAGGTTAAAACTCCTATTTTCAAAGCTGCAGAAATTGAGTTTGATGAAGAAGCCATGCTCATCAAACAAGAAATTCTTGATGAGGATAAAGGTGTTGACAGCACATCCAAGGATGGAAAGGATACTGTCACAATCCCCAAGACAGTAAACTTACCAAGCAATCAGACAGTAAGTTCAAAAGATGCTGTCACAGTTGGCAAGACAGTATCTTCCAAAGATGCTGTCAAGAATGTTTCCAAGACAGTAACTTCCAAACCTTTTGTCAAGACAGTTGGAATAAAAGGTACTGTCAAGGAAAGTTCGACAGCAACTTCTGAACACACTGACAATCCAGCAACTCCCAAGTCTAAGAATAGGAATGGTAAGGTAGGTGTCAATAAAGGAAATGGATACACAAATGTTGGAGGTGCTTCTAGGAAACTATGCAATAACTGTTGGTGAGATTCCAAGGCAGTGTGTACATGAACTCAATGTATCGATGATAACTCAACACTAGAACAAGACATGTAAATAATACTATGACTACACAGAAATCAGGAAGAAATGAAGATAGGGCAAATACAAGGAATCAAGATACAAGAAGTAATTCTGAAGTCTAGTTAAGGGTCAATGAAAGAAGTTCATTATCATGTTCATGCCTCAGTGAAGAATAAGGGTTGAAGACATTCAGGGTTTCAAAGGTATTGAAGATTCAGTATACAGTGCCACTAGAAGATTTCAGTGTATTAGCATTGATTGTGACATAGACAGTGTAGGAAGCATAGGAATCCGAAAGCAATGTATACAGGGTAAAGGACAAAGGTTTAAAAGAAGATATGAAGACGTTCTCTGAATACCAGTAAGGATTCCAGTGAAGGTACACGTGTTTATTGACAGTTAGTGTTTGAAGCAATCAAGAATGCAACGACTTGTCAATTGTATTGAAATGAAGATGTGAAGGTTTGAATCACTGTTAGTCGTCTGTGAACCAGACCGTTGCACGAGGTGTCAACACATACGAGGATAATCTACATATCTATTATACAGAAGAAATTGATACAGTCAGACTTGGTTCTCCCTGAAAGTTCTAAGGAATTTATAGGAGAAAACAGGTCAGAACAGGATACGTCCAAACAGCTACAGGAACCCACTGAGCCAAAGTTGTGAAAATAATAAACCCGAAAGAAATACAGGTTGAGATATTTGGAAAGATGGAACCCCGGTTGGAATTGATATATGGTTTGCTAAGCAAAAGGAGTCCAGTTCCAGACACTCACAGACCGCAGCTTGGACTATAAGGATTTAAATAAATAATTAAATATTTTATTTAATTAGAAAATTATATTTATAAATATCTACATATTATTAGATATTTATTTATATATTTTCTGGATTAAATTAATTATTTATTTATTAAGATTAGAAGTTGTGCGGGTCGAAAAGCATTTTTAAGGAGCTGTCAGACTACAGGACGAATTACACAAAAGGACGAAATAAGCCCCTTTGGTTTTTCAAATTGGCCAGGTGAATACTCCTTCAATAGTTTTTGTTTTAAAACAAAACTTTCGATAGTTTTTGTTTTAAAACAAAGCTTTCGATTGTTTTTATTAAGCCTTCGATAGTTTTTAATTATTCTAAAAAGTAGATTGGACACCTGCTGCATTCTGATTGGTCGAAGCAAAATCTATCGGAAGATTGGTTTTGAAAAGTCTACAAATAGACAGAAGAAGTTCATCTTCTTCAGTAGTTCATATTTTAGAGTTCATAGTTTTGACAGAGAGAGATAGCCGGAGAAGAGTTTAAGAGCTGGAATATTTATAAATTCGTAGACAGCCTTAAACTCTAATCCGTGTTTGTATTAAGTGAGCTTGAACTATTTGCAGCTAATCCTACGGATTAGAATTTGTAGCACCCTTCGAGGTTTATATTTATAAAACAATATATTCCCCGAATTGCTTGTGTTTGGCTTGGTTGATTTGATTTCGAGAACCTACATAGATCTATCCGAAGAAATCAAATTGCTATTCGTTTCACTTGAACACGTACCCACTGAGAGTATACTAATTTATTTATCCGCAAAAGATTCGAAAGAATTTTTCGATGAATTAGTGAGTATCGTATTCAACCCCCCCCCCCCCCTTCTACGATACTTTAGGACCTAACAATTGGTATCAAAGCTTGTTAATCGATATACAGATTAGATCCGGTGTTTTAGGCCAATCACTCAAGTTCTCAGAATTTTCGGATTTTTTTAATTTTCAAAATTTTCATTTCTTGAAATTTTTGAATTTTAAATAATTTGAATTTTATTCTTGAAATATTTTTATTTTTCAAAAAGTTCGAAATTCTTGGAATTTAAAATATTTCATATCCTAAGCCAAAGGTTCTCAAAAGATTGTTAGAGAGGAGGTTAGGAATGGACAAACAAATATCTCAGTAACGTTTATTAATGTTGGAACCTCAGAACAGAATAGAAGAATTACTAGTAGCTGAATCAGAAGAAGCTCAGGTAGAAAACCTCGAGAGACTAGACTAAAGATCAGTGTTTCACTTGTCAAGGAAGTTTAGTCACATCAGATTCAGAAGGAGTACAAAAGCCACATCCATGGATCAGGCTTATTTATTACGAAGCAAAGATTCTTCAGGATTCAGTTCAAAGAGGTAGTTACAGACTGAGATGGTAACAAAAACAAGAGTGATAGTTTCAACTATGATAAGAACTATGTAACGAGAAACTATCAGGGTGTGCTACACAATGAAGAAGCCTAACAAACAAAGAAGAATAGGGACTCAGTTAATAGCTGAAACAGAAGTGGAATGCTTTGTTGAAGAAGCATCAGCACAAAACTTATGTTGCTTAAGGAAAGAGTTGGGATGGATCAGATGACGAGAAGATCATGGATATCTTGCTTTCATAGCAATCTCTGAAGATGATTCACCTCACATATCTCAGGTATCTTTTCCTTGAACCAATGCAGTATTTAATTCTCAATATTCAAAGCATGTACATAGAAGATCTTAGATATGTGTGTATGAATATTTGTAGAATAAGATTTGCAAGTGAGATAGAAGCTTTCTTAAGAAACAACTCTTAGTTTTAGGGGTTAAGTTTCTGGCACATAAGACCTTAGTAAAGCTAAGTTTCAGTATCCCTAGTAGAACAAGATTTGCTTATTTATTCTGAATTGTTTGTTAAGGGATAATCAGTTTGAAGAATGGAGGAATTACCTTTAGAGTCAGTAGAATTTGTAGAACACCAAGCTGTATCTAAAACTGACTTAGGTAATAGAGAAAGTTAGATGCCATACAACAACAAAATGGATTAGATAGAATTAGTGATTTAATTGTTAATTCTTTTATTCCATGTGTGCTTAGAAAATTATTGAATATTTGTAAATCTACTTGCTACCTGTTACACTTGTGTATATTGGTTAAAGTAGAAAGTACTGAATTTTCTAAAATGCAGAACATGCCTAATTTGCACATATCTTATCTGCAATGTCAAAATGCTCAATGTATGCCATTTATTCTTATTAACATGTTTGCTTATTTAAATATTATGAATGCATATCTTAGAACTTGCATTAATCATAGAAAAAGCATGTTTAAGAATCACATTAGAGCAACGACTGCAAGGTCAGTCAGAGATAAGAATAAGCATGTATAGGTTGAAGCTGTTGTTACCACTTTTAAAAGCAAAATCTCTAATCCATCTGGACCCAAGCAAATAAGTTGGGTACCAAGAACTGTCAATCCATTTGTGAGTGCAGGCAAATCAGGTTAATCTATTTATATGCTTTCTTGGTCTTTACTACTGAAGACATATGATCGAAGAAAGAACTTGCCATCAAATGTGATTGAGAAAGCTGTTCCGTCAATAATCTTTGGAGATGACAGCAAAGGTTTTCATCACGGGACATGGCTACGTTGGAAATGGAATGTCATCATGTTTACAATAATTGGTATCATTGATACAACTAATAATTGGAGTCAAGGATAACAATTAGAAGCAACTCTCTTGCTGAAGATTCAAAGCACAAATCTTTTTATTCAATGAAGGAGCAGTGTTTTATCTCAAGCAGGAAGGTTGAGAAGCTCTCACCCTTGCATGACAATACAAGGAACTCTTTTCTAAAAGATGGTATTGGTGAGAGGACTGCCTCATCTGGGATTCAAGCTAGATGAAATATATGAGGCATGTCATTAAGGGAAGTCAAAGAAACATCAAAGAAAAGCTATAATGTGATAAGCATTACTGAGCCGCTTCAGATGATACGTATGGAACTCTACGAACTAGTTAATGTCTTATCTACAACAAAGTAAAGATATACTTCAGTGATGATTGATGACTACTCTTAATACAAACTGGTGTTGTTCGTTCAATCTGAAGGACAGGACATCACAGATGAGATTAATCACATTCCCATGATACCCTGAATTGGCCAATAGAAGCAAACTCTGAATTTCTTTCAGGGGTTTGGAGGAAATTGTTTTACAAGTAAGCATCTTGGCAAGATTGGCAGCTAAGGCTCTTGAGGATATTCTCCTCGGCTAATTAGTGGAATCTAAAGCCTACGAGGTAAATTTGATTAATCAACAAGAGGTGATTGAAAGTCTGAATATGATGTTCAACAACTCCAAGCTCTTAGCTGTTATGTGTGAAATTAATGGTAATGATGATTCAAATCCAAGCAGTGGTAATGGTAGTTTAACTACACAGCTCAGTACTTCAACAGAACCACTCAGCGAGGATGAGGATTCTCAGGAAATCCCAACAACAGCTTAGGGGGAGCAAAAGAAGGATCAATTAGTCAGATCAACACCACAATGAATATCTAGAGGACACTTCAAGAACGTATCTGTCAAGACAAAGGGTTTAGATTCAATATCATTCCTGATGTCTAGTTCTTAGTGATCCTAGTGGTGGAGTAAAGACTGGAGCTATAGAGTATGAATGATTATTTTCTTGGTTTTCTTTCTGAAGAAGAAACAAAGAAAGGTAAAGAAGCTCTGATGGATCCAGATTGGGTGATTGCAAAGCAAAATGAACTCAATCAATCTGAAAGGCAGAAATTTTGGAAGCTGGTACCCAGGCCTAAGGGAAAATCTGTTATTGGAACAAGATGGGTATCCAGAATACTGGATGAAATTGGCATTGTTATGAGGGACAAGTCCAAACTGGATGCTAGGTTACTATTAGGAAGCAGTATCTAACAAGAAGCACCAGTGACGAGACTTGAGGATATCAGGATATATCTGTATGGTGAATATGATCAAGTGCACTCCTGATTGGTGAGATAGTAGAAGAAGTCAATGTACAACAGATCCTGGCATTTGCTGTTGCAGATCAATTGGACGTTGTATAACTTCTCTTCACAAGATCACTACAGATTGGTATGAACCGGTATCAATACTCAAGCAATCGTCAAAGACATGGTATGACACTCTAACTGAACTTTTACAGAATATGAATTTATTAGAGTTGTCATAAGGCACAAACATAATGTCATATATGTGCAGTGATATCATGATTATATTATATGTTGGTCTACTAACGAAAACTTGAGCAAGAAATTTGCCAAGTCATTGCAGAGAATGTACAAGATGAGTATGTTGGGAAAGTTGCAATTCTTTTTGGAATTACTTTGAGCAAGCCAGAAGAATAATTCTTTTAGGAACACAAGTAAGCCAAAAGAGTGATGGCAATAAAAGTAAGTCAAGAATCTTTTGAATGTGCACAATTGAGAAGATTCTAGACATGCCAAGACTCCCTACCAACATCAGCCACTAAAGCTTGATCAGGACAAATCAGGTAAAAGACAGAAATGACAAGCTAGAGAGGTATGCGTCTCATTAAGTTATTAGCTGCAAATTGACAACACATATTGTATTCTCAAGTTGCCAATGTGCAAGGTTCCAAGTGGATTTCAAAAATCTAGTCTTATAGTTATCAACATGATTTTGAGATATCTTAAGGGAATACCAAATCTCAGTATATGGTACCCTAAAGATACTTGTTAACATGTTTAGCTATTTAGATATAAAATACGCAGGTTGTAAGAAAGACAGGAGAATCATCTCTGAATGACAGGAGGAGCATCTCTAGAAGCTGTCAACTTCGTGGAGGAAGATTGATTTCTTGTTATTATTTCAGGAAATAACTTCATCTCCAACAACTCTGTGGAACAATCCACGACAATGCACCTTGACAACAGGTATCATTTCTTTCGAGAGCATGTCTTCAATTCATAGAGTAACTTGCAGACACGCACCTCATTTGAAAATCCCATCTGCAAGAAACTCTTAAATAAGTTCACAAGTGTAAAGTTGTCCATATTTTAAGGACTTGTGAATTTGTTTAACATCAAGTCCTCATCTTAATAATTTAGTGCTAATATCTAACTCATAGATATTTAGTATTAATTTATTATTATTTATTTAATGAAATTTGAATTATGGAAATTGAAGCAGTTCAATATCTTATTTGCTCCATAATTTAAAATACATAAAATAAATATGCAGCATAATTTATTGGATTTTAATTGGTTAATATTATTCAATGATATTTAGTCGATTTTATTCTGAGAAAATTGTGAATTTTCTGTTAACAATTGATTTTGGTAAATTGTAAAAGATTTATTCAAAATAAAACTTGACAGGAAATACAAGGTTTGAATTTTAGAACATGAACAGGTTTTAGAATTTGAACAGAAGCAAAAATATCGAATCTTAGGAAATTCGATAGTTTTTCAAGTACAAAGAAAATTCTATCGAAATTTAATTCTCGATAGTTTTTGAAAAGGAAAAGAAAAACTATAGAAAACAATTCTCGATAGTTTTTGAAATTAAAGTGAAAATATATCGGGAGGATTTAATTTTTCAATATTTAAACTCCTCGATAGTTTTTCAACAAAAATATTGCCTCGATAGTTTTTGGTCTTTTCATAGTAATAACTTTCGATGGTTTTTCAGAAATCAGTTTAAAATTCTACTCTCATACACTTCGATAGTTTTTAATAAAACCATCGAAGATCAGATGACCTTTTTGCCCCTCTGAGAAATCCATCGACAGTTACTTTAAAAACTATTGAACTGTAGAAAGACATTTTTACCCTTATAGTTTCAACAAGTATTTAACAACCCCTTACGTTTTTTTCTTCTTATTATCAG
Organism: Heracleum sosnowskyi; assembly: GCA_030848705.1. NCBI lineage: Eukaryota > Viridiplantae > Streptophyta > Magnoliopsida > Apiales > Apiaceae > Heracleum > Heracleum sosnowskyi. The sequence continues at coordinate 108,092,717 of CM061243.1, read as the reverse complement.
ATCTAAGGGCTTTTGTTTATACTTAAGTTGTGTTTATTTAGAAAAAGGGGTAATTTTGTTTTAAAGGTAATTTTGTTAAGTTTGATTAATTTATAATTAATTAAATTTAAGTGGTAATTTAGTTTTGGTTTAAAATTAATTTTCTGGAAATTTAAAATGGCCGGAGAATTTATTCTAACCAAGACTAATCATGTCTCGTTTCAGAACTTGCAAGCCATTACGAACTTACAGTTTCGTGCATGGGCAGAGTTTCTGAACACACGTTCATTAGTGGCATATGCCTTGAGTACTCCCGTAGTCCTTTGCATCGATCAATTGACTGCGTTGTACACAACCGCCACAGATACAAGTGAGAATAACGTAAGATCCTTCAGTTTTGTTGTGCCAGGGGGCAGAACAATAAGGGTGACGGAACATGACTTTAATAGAATACTACATTTTCCTACAGAAAACCATGTTCTGGATCCCAAAACTGAGGAGATACATGCTTTCTTCACTCTCATAAGAAGTCAACTTCCTAACTTCTTTGTGGGAGAGTTCCTTAAGCATTACCTGCCAAAGCCATGGAACTTTTTCTTTCATACCCTGATCCATGTTTTTACTGCCAAGCTTACAAATCTGCATGGTATTCCCTTATTCCTTCAAAAGATAGGGTTTGCCATTGCCAACTATAGGCATATTAACATAGGAAGGCTAGTGATTGATCAAGTCATTCTGTGCATGGGACCATTGGATGAAAGAACATGCATAAATGAAAATGTGCTTTGTTTCTATCCTAGGTTCCTACAGCTAATTCTCAATGATATATTAACAGATGATGAGCGTGAGACATTCGCCGACGAGGAGACCATGAAGTGCATGAAGGTGAAGAGCAATGCAATAACCGCTCTGATAAGAAAGAATCATCTTCCAGGGGTACCCACTGTTCTCACTGAATATCTAAGAACGGTGCCCCTACCACTTCTACCCCCAGGGGAACAGGTAAATGAAGGTAATATTCCTCAACCTGAACTGGCTCCTGAACCACAACAAATGGATGTTGATCCAGAGCCCTCAGCGGCCATTCCAGACCATGAGATTGCAACCCACAATCTCTAACCACGGTCGAAGAGCCTTTGGAAGTGCCAAATGAAAACATAAACGAGCCTCCTTACCCTCCTATACCCAATATTCAGACATCCATGAGTGTAGAGGGAGATAGTGCCAAAGCAGCACCACATAAGGAGACACACCTTTCAACAACAGCTCTGCCTTCCTCTAAAAGGAGAAGAATAGAAACCGAGGCAACTGTTGAAACTTCATTTCAATCATCCAAAGCGCCCTTTATTGATTTTTCTGAAGCTGATTGGGAAGTGATAACCAAAGCTATATCTGAACCCCTACCCCAAACAGAAAAAGGAAAATTGATGGAAACAACTAGTTCTCCGACCATTTCACGGTCAGGACTACCGGTTGAAGGTTCTTTACTAAACCAAGAGTCTTCACAGACGTTGAGAGAAGGTTTTGACCCAAATGCACAATCTAAAAGGTCATTGCCTAACTCCCCAGATGGAACATATCTGGATCCTGCGGGTACCGGGTCTGACATAGGTGCAGATCGGCAACTCGGTAACAATGAATCAATTTCATTTGAGGAGTTACCTGGGGATATGTCTGCAAAGACTTCAGAGGGAGTTTCAGGGCCTCTGTTTTCAATAGAGCCTGATTCCAACCCCCCAGAGATTCAAACTCCGGATCCTATTAAGGAAAGATCAGCGCAAGATGATCAACAACTTGGTTTAACCAAGGACGGGGATTTGCGAAATCCCATTGCACCACCAGTGACCTCCTTAAGGATGGCTATGGTGATTTTCCTTGCAAGTACATTTGGATGCTGAAGCTCTGAGAGATAAGAGTGAAACACTTGTGAGGTACACGAAACAGAATCACACACTCACAGTGAGTAAGAAAGAGAAACACCAAATCCCATTCCCTATCCCTTAAACTTGGTTCGTAATGTTTTAACTTTAAAGACCTAACAGTTGAGACCTCATTTCGGGACCTAACAATTGGTTGTTTTAGGGCCCTAAAAAGTGTGATCTAACAGTTGGGAGGTATAAGGAAGATGTCGGGAAATTTGGTTCGTAGGACGATCGACGGTGAAGCCATCTTGCAGTATTTAAAGGGCATCGTTGATCAGACTACATATTACTACTTCTTTTCTAACAGATGCTACATGAGAATTCCTTCAAGACCCAGGAAAACTTCTTTTCTTAACTAAGGGGGAGAAATGAGTTATAATCAGATTATTGGAGGATTCCTCAACTAAGGGGGAGAAGTGGTAAGAAAAAGTAGAGGTACACCACACCACAATTCTATTGATCTTTCAACTATTGGGGAGAGACTAAGGGGAGAAGTGGTAGATTTCCTAGAAGACAGAGAAGTGGTATTGGTTCACCACTGTTCTAAGGGGAGCAGCTGTATTCCATAGGGGGAGAAGCTGTATTCCAAAGGAGGAGAAGCAAGGGAGATATGTGCTTTTCAGAAAGGAAATATGGTTGTACAACAGAAGCCGCTGAACTCTTAACCGAGAGAAGTGGAAAGGTATACTTCAGTAAGTGGTAGACAAAGACATATTCATTACCACTGAAGAACCTTGAGAAGCTGCTCATGATTACTTCAAGACTGAGAAGGATTATGTGGCAGAGATTTAAAGAACCAAAGAAATGAAGATGAGTTACTACATGAATATCAGTTCAGTCCTAAAAGAACAATCATCTATCATTTCAGTTTGAACAAGAAATCTGGAAGTGAAGAATTTGATCCAGAAAACTAGTAGCATTATTTACAAGTCCCGGGTAATCACTTTTTCTACTTGTTAGTTGAGTTATCCTCTCTATAATTTGTTTGTTAGGTTTAACAATCAAATAGGGGGAGATTGTTGGTGAGATTCCAAGGCATTGTGTACAGGAACTCAATGTATCGATGATAACTCAACACTAGAACATGACATGTAAATAATACTACGACTACACAGAAATCAGGAAGAAATGAAGATAGGGCAAATACAAGGAATCAAGATACAAGAAGTAATTCTGAAGTCTAGTTAAGGGTCACTAAAAGAAGTTCATTATCATGTTCATGCCTCAGTGAAGAATAAGGGTTGAAGACATTTAGGGTTTCAAAGGTATTGAAGATTCAGTATATAGTGCCACTAGAAGATTTCAGTGTATTAGCATTGATTGTGACATAGACAGTGTAGGAAGCATAGGAATCCGAAAGCAATGTATACAGGGTAAAGGACAAAGGTTTAAAAGAAGATATGAAGACGTTGTCTGAATACCAGTAAGGATTCCAGTGAAGGTACACATGTTTATTGACAGTTAGTGTTTGAAGCAAGCAAGAATGCAGCGACTTGTCAATTGTATTGAAATGAAGATGTGAAGGTTTGAATCACTGTTAGTCGTCTGTGAACCAGACCGTTGCACGAGGCGTCAACACATACGAGGATAATCTACATATCTATTCTACAGAAGAAATTGATACAGTCAGACTTGGTTCTCCCTGAAAGTTCTAAGGAATTTATAGGAGAAAACAGGTCAGAACAGGATACGTCCAAACAGCTACAGGAACCCACTGAGCCAAAGTTGTGAAAATAATAAACCCGAAAGAAATGCAGGTTGAGATATTTGGAAAGATGGAACCCCGATTGGAATTGATATATGGTTTGCTAAGCAAAAGGAGTCCAGTTCCAGACACTCACAGACCGCAGCTTGGACTATAAGGATTTAAATAAATAATTAAATATTTTATTTAATTAGAAAATTATATTTATAAATATCTACATATTATTAGATATTTATTTATATATTTTCTGGATTAAATTAATTATTTATTTATTAAGATTAGAAGTTGTGCGGGTCGAAAAGCATTTTTAAGGAGCTGTCAGACTACAGGACGAATTACACAAAAGGACGAAATAAGCCCCTTTGGTTTTTCAAATTGGCCAGGTGAATACTCCTTCAATAGTTTTTGTTTTAAAACAAAACTTTCGATAGTTTTTGTTTTAAAACAAAGCTTTCGATTGTTTTTATTAAGCCTTCGATAGTTTTTAATTATTCTAAAAAGTAGATTGGACACCTGCTGCATTCTGATTGGTCGAAGCAAAATCTATCGGAAGATTGGTTTTGAAAAGTCTACAAATAGACAGAAGAAGTTCATCTTCTTCAGTAGTTCATATTTTAGAGTTCATAGTTTTGACAGAGAGAGATAGCCGGAGAAGAGTTTAAGAGCTGGAATATTTATAAATTCGTAGACAGCCTTAAACTCTAATCCGTGTTTGTATTAAGTGAGCTTGAACTATTTGCAGCTAATCCTACGGATTAGAATTTGTAGCACCCTTCGAGGTTTATATTTATAAAACAATATATTCCCCGAATTGCTTGTGTTTGGCTTGGTTGATTTGATTTCGAGAACCTACATAGATCTATCCGAAGAAATCAAATTGCTATTCGTTTCACTTGAACACGTACCCACTGAGAGTATACTAATTTATTTATCCGCAAAAGATTCGAAAGAATTTTTCGATGAATTAGTGAGTATCGTATTCAACCCCCCCTTCTACGATACTTTAGGACCTAACAATTGGTATCAAAGCTTGTTAATCGATATACAGATTAGATCCGGTGTTTTAGGCCAATCACTCAAGTTCTCAGTATTGTCGGATTTTTTTAATTTTCAAAATTTTCATTTCTTGAAATTTTTGAATTTTAAATAATTTGAATTTTATTCTTGAAATATTTTATTTTTCAAAAAGTTCGAAATTCTTGGAATTTAAAATATTTCATATCCTAAGCCAAAGGTTCTCAAAAGATTGTTAGAGAGGAGGTTAGGAATGGACAAACAAATATCTCAGTAACGTTTATTAATGTTGGAACCTCATAACAGAATAGAAGAATTACTAGTAGCTGAATCAGAAGAAGCTCAGGTAGAAAACCTCGAGAGACTAGACTAAAGATCAGTGTTTCACTTGTCAAGGAAGTTTAGTCACATCAGATTCAGAAGGAGTACAAAAGCCACATCCATGGATCAGGCTTATTTATTACGAAGCAAAGATTCTTCAGGATTCAGTTCAAAGAGGTAGTTACAGACTGAGATGGTAACAAAAACAAGAGTGATAGTTTCAACTATGATAAGAACTATGTAACGAGAAACTATCAGGGTGTGTTACACAATGAAGAAGCCTAACAAACAAAGAAGAATAGGGACTCAGTTAATAGCTGAAACAGAAGTGGAATGCTTTGTTGAAGAAGCATCAGCACAAAACTTATGTTGCTTAAGGAAAGAGTTGGGATGGATCAGATGACGAGAAGATCATGGATATCTTGCTTTCATAGCAATCTCTGAAGATGATTCACCTCACATATCTCAGGTATCTTTTCCTTGAACCAATGCAGTATTTAATTCTCAATATTCAAAGCATGTACATAGAAGATCTTAGATATGTGTGTATGAATATTTGTAGAATAAGATTTGCAAGTGAGATAGGAGCTTTCTTAAGAAACAACTCTTAGTTTTAGGGGTTAAGTTTCTGGCACATAAGACCTTAGTAAAGCTAAGTTTCAGTATCCCTAGTAGAACAAGATTTGCTCATTTATTCTGAATTGTTTGTTAAGGGATAATCAGTTTGAAGAATGAACAGGAAGCTCTCACATCTCAACTTCAAGACAATGAACATTTTGATGAAGAAGGAGTTAGTGAGAGGTTTGCCCCAACAGGAATTCTGTCAAGAAGGACTGTGTGAAGATTGTCAAATGGGCAAACTAAGGAGAGCTGTACACAAGTCCAAGCAATTGAACACCAACATAGAAGCACTCAAGTTGATTCATATGGATCTCTTTGGTCCAGTCAATGTACCATCTATGGCCAAAAAGAGATATGCCTTAGTAATGGTGGATGATTACTCAAGGTACACTTGGGTGAAATTTCTTGAATCCAAAGATGAAGTTGCTCAAGTGATTATTGATCAAGTCAGAGTTCTTGATTGAACTCCAAACTCAAAAGTCCAAATCTTGAGGAGTGACAATGGTACAAAATTCAGAAATGCCACACTTGGAAATTTCTGTAAAGATGAAGGAATTGTACAACAATTCTCTGCTGCAAGGACTCCACAGCAGAATGGAGTTGTAGAAAGAAAGAACATGACTCTCATTGAAGCAGCTAGAACTATGTTGCATGATGCCAAACTTCCAACATATTTCTGGGCTGAAGCTATCAACACAGCTTGTTATACTCAAAACAGAACCATGATTAACAAAACTCATGCAAGTACACCTTACTGTCTGCTAACTGGGAAGAAACCTACTGTCAAATACTTTCATGTGTTTGGGAGCAAATGCTTTATGCTGAAGGATAACCATGAGAAGAAAGGAAAATTTGACACCAAGGCATTTGAAGGACTATTCATGGGTTACAGGCTTACAGCACAGAAAGGACTGTCTACAGAGTTTATGTTATGGAACACAGGATTATTGAAGAAAGTGTTAATGTCACATTTGATGAAACCAAGTTTCCAGGACCGCATGAAGAAGGAAAAATGCAGACATTCAGATTTGAGAATCAAGGATACTTGGAAGCTGAGGAAATTGTTGATGAAGAACCTAGCTTCACTCAAAATGTTGAAGTTGACAAAGCTACTGTCAATACCATTACTGTCAACCAAACTCCAGCTCAGTCACATACCATAACTTCTAACATTCATAACAGTAATGACTCTGGAGACAATGAAGAACATGGTGAAGACAATGGAATTGATGAGCATTTAACTCAACAAACTGAAGCAACTGTTCATGTACAATCAAGTAGCTTGCCCAGAATCACCAAGTGGAACAAGGATCACACAAATGACCTTATCATTGGTGACCCTACTTCTGGAGTAAGGACAAGGAACAAAGTCTCTGCTAACAGCATGTTTTCATGCTTTTTGTCTCAAATGGAACCCAAAACAACTGATGAAGCATTGTTGGATTCTGACTGGGTGATAGCCATGCAAGAAGAGCTAAATCAGTTTGAAAGAAACAATGTATGGAAGTTGGTTCCAAGACCTAAGGGGAAGTCAATCATTGAGACCAAATGGGTTTTCAGAAACAAGCTTGATGAAAATGGATCAGTGACAAGAAACAAAGCAAGGCTAGTGGCTAAAGGTTACTGTCAACAGGAAGGAATAGATTATTATGAGACATTTGCACCTGTTGGAAGACTTGAAGCTATAAGAATCTTTCTAGCTTATGCTGCACACTGCAACTTCAAAGTATTTCAGATGGATGTCAAAAGTGCCTTCCTAAATGGAGAATTGGAAGAAGAAGTGTATGTTGAACAGCCACCAGGGTTTGAGGATGCTGAAATGTATGATTTTGTGTACAAACTCTTCAAGGCTTTGTATGGACTAAAGCAAGCACCCAGGGCTTGGTATGACACACTTTCCACCTTTCTTTTGGAAAATCAGTTTACTAGAGGAGTTGTGGAGAAGACACTTTTCTATAAAACATCATGGCAAGGACATCATTCTGGTACAAATCTATGTGGATGACATCATTTTTGGTTCTACAAATGAGAAGCTGTGTGAGAAGTTTTCCTCTCTCATGAGTAACAAATATGAGATGAGTATGATGGGAGAATTGTCATTCTTTCTGGGATTACAAATTCTTCAACAACCTGATGGAATCTTCATTTGTCAAGCTAAATACATCAAGGAACTTCTCAGAAAGTTCAACTTGGAAGATTCATCACCTGCAAAGACACCAATGTCCACATCAACTAGTCTGGATCTTGACCCTAAAGGAAAGAAAGTTGCCTCAAACACCTATAAAGGCATGGTAGGATCTCTCCTATACCTAACTGCTAGCAGACCTGACATCATGTTTGCTACATGTCTATGTGCAAGGTTTCAAAGTGATCCAAAGGAGTCACACTTAGTAGCCATCAAGAGAATCTTTAGATACCTAAAATGCACTCCTAACCTAGGCCTTTGGTATCCTAAGAACACTGGATTTGATCTAATTGGTTACTCAGACTCAGACTATGCTGGATGAAAGATTGACAGAAAGAGTACTACTGGTAGCTGTCAATTTCTTGGTGGAAGATTGGTCTCATGGTTTAGCAAGAAGCAGCATTCAGTTTCTACCTCAACTGCAGAAGCTGAATATATTGCTGCAGGCAGTTGTTGTGCACAAATTCTATGGATGAAGAATCAACTTCTGGATTATGGTCTAGTGTTAAGAGACATTCATATTTACTGTGACAACACTAGTGCCATAGCCATTTCAGACAATCCAGTTCAACACTCTAGGACAAAGCACATTGATATAAGACATCACTTTATCAGAGAGCATGTTGAACAAGGAACTGTGAAGCTGATCTATGTCCCAACTGACAAGCAACTAGCTAACATCTTCACTAAGCCATTGGATGAAGCAACCTTCAACAGGTTGGTAAGTGAATTGGGAATGCTGAATCTGGTATGTTGATTCACTAAGTTTTCTAAATTTCAATTTTCTTTTGAAGCTCATGACAGCACCTTCAAACCTGCTGTCAAGAGAAGTTACTGTCTAACTGGGCTATGTCTGTTATGTGACAACATGTATTGATTTGACTATTCATGTCTGTATTTCGTGCCAGTCTCATACTTTTAGACTCTGTATGACAATAATGTGGTTATTTGCTTAGTTTGAGAGATAAATATCTGTTCCATTGGACTTTCACACTCTTTGCATTAATCTGTAGGATTAAAGGAGGACACGACCATTAATTACTTTTGTGGTAGTTGTATGGGTACTCTAACTGTTGACCATTAGACTTTAATCCTTAGACATTTTTGCCTATAAATTGACCTTAGGTTTCACCAGTCTGCTCTCAGTTTTAAAGTAAATTATGGAAAACAAAGTAGGAATAGAGTACATGCCAAAAGTCTCGTGTGACTCTCCTCTTAACGAAGAAGTGGAAGCCCTGTTTGATGAACTTGACGACCTGCTTCATGAGGAAGATGAACAGTCTCAAGCCCTTCAAGAACGGGAAGAAGAAAAATGGAAGATTCAAGAGGAAGAACTTCAGGCACTTCTCAAGGCAGAAGGTCGCACTGAAGAGGAGATTAGGAAAGAACTTTTAGAATTAGTTGATAAAATCATAAACTGATGTACTCAATGCTATATTTAAATGATTTTATTAATGAAACTAAAACTTCTTGCTGTTGTGTTTATTGAGTTTTATTTCGTCTATGTTAATTTCATAGTATCCGTGTTCAAAAGATTAAATTGCTAAATCCATACTCTGTTAATTTTAGGTTAAGTTTATGAATAAAGCATTCTGGTAAGTTCATGACAGAAACAATTCCCCAACTAAGTTGCTGTCATTAAGAAGGATACTGTCCTGTGTCTCTTGACAGCAAACTTCTTGACAACAGGGAAAGACTTTCTGTCAAGACTTTTACAGAATACTGTCATTCATATGCTTAACGGTGACATCATGTTTCTGCGCAATAGTTGCTGTCGCGCAAAACCTACTGTCACCGCCGCTTATTACTGACAGATTGTTTCTAGCGCACAGGTTACTGTCAGGAATAGTGGACCGTTGAAATTGGATATTCATCCCACGTTTGACAGTGAATAACGGGCAGTAACTCACGTGTTGTGTGAGAGGGTTAAGACACGTTCTTTAATTCCACTTTTTGTGCACAAACGTTTGAGCTACCCTTTTTATTCCCCAGTTACTCAGACATATCATTCTCATCAAACTCAAGGCAAATTACTTTTCGTCAAACAAAAAGCTACTTTCTTACTTTCTTCTGTTCTTGAATCTCCATGGCCCCCAAACAGACTCTCTCTCAAACAAACTTTGCTGACATCCTTTCCCCAAATGATGCTGGTGAAGGTTTCAAAGGACTAGTGTTTTTCTTGAACAAGTCCTATCTTGGTTCTGCCATTACCTCAACACCCATTCTCGACTTAGACAGACTTGAGGCATTTTGTCACACTGTTGTTGCTCAAACAAAGGGTGAAAACCCATATATTCGATTCACAATCAATGGGCAACACTACATTTTTACAGCTGAGGTCATCAACACTGCTCTTGGAATTACACTTCAAGAAGGCCGAAATTTTGCTGAACTTGCTAATGATGACACTCTTAAGAAGCTCTTCTTGAAGATTGGGTATGCAGACCCTATTCTCGAAGAGGGAACAACCAAATGGTATCCGTCTGGTGAAATGGATAGGAAGCATCTGAGAAAGGAGTGGAGTATGATCTTTGATGTGATGGTTAAGGTGTTCTCTACCAAGTCCACAGGCTGGAATGGAATACCCTCCTACATCAAGAAACTGACACATTCTCTTGTCCATGGAAACAAGGTGAATGTTGGAGATCTCCTCATGGCACACCTCAGGGTTGCCATAGGTAAGAAGGTATCAATCTACCCTCGCTTTCTTATGTTGTGCATCAACTCATTCTGCGATTTTAATAATGATGCCCCTCGTTTAGAGGCTTGCTCTATTTTGAAAAAGAACACACACACATTGTTATCTTCACAGAATCTCAATGCACATATTCCACTTTGTTTCACTCAGCACATGGTTGATCAAGTGTCCAGCCTTGATTTTCCATTACCCTCTGGTTACGACTCTTTCACTCGTGCGAATGAAACTGAATTAGACCTAAATTCAGTTAACCCTCATTCAACACCATACACTCAGCCTAGGCTCTCTAGACTTCCCAAAGCCCAAAGAGAAGCCTTGCAAGAATTCAGGAAACGACCCTTAGAAGCTGATGTTGGTGGTAGCTCTGTTAGTCAAGAGGGAGACACTGCACCTAGTGCAGCAAATAAGGAAGGTAGTCAAACAGAACCCCCAGTGGTTCCCCCTGAGCCTAAGAAGAAGAGAGCTAGGAGGACCCAAACCACTGTTAGCCAAGCTGCAGTTTCTCAACAAATTGTGGTTACTGAAAGGGTTTCAAACACCTCCCTAGATGTGCCTTCTCAACAAGGTGCATCTATTGAAATTGGCCTGTCTCCCAAGGCACCCTGTACAGAGTCTGCACAAACTCATAGTTCACAACCTGAGGAACCCCCACTTGAAGAAACACACAGTGAGTTAGGGCACAGTGAGGATTTCTCTATTCATATTGATGGTTCACATGTTTTCCCTGTGAATCAGCCTCCACTCTCTGCTACACTTTCACCTTCTTCCTTCCCTATACATTCTTTTGCTTCTTCTCCAAAACCTAGAGAAGGGGACAGTCCCAACCCTTCAGGTTTTGATCATCCATCTCCAATCATGGATGAGCCCCCATCAAGTGGTCCACAAGAACCCATTTCTCAAATTGAAATGGATACCACTCCTCCAAACACTGAGCAAGGGCAAAGTGGTATTTTGTCAGAAAATGAAACAGCCAACACTTTGTCTGAACTCCAAGGAGCATCTTACCTTCAGGAAGATGCTGTCGCAGCCTCTGTTGCTGTCAAAGACACTGGAAATGTTGCTGTCTTGGACACAACTGCTGTCATGGGTGGAGAGAAAGCTACTGTCAACACAGAACCTACTGTCACTCCACATCCCAAAGATGCTGTCATGACAGAACCTGCTGTCCACACTTTAGCCGACAGTAACATTCCTGCCAAAGATGATGTCCAGTCCTCTCAGCCAGATTTTGATGCTGTAACCATTGAGGATGCCTCTGATGATGACCTACCTCTTGCCAAACTCTTGAAGGTACATTCTAAATCTTCTACTTCCATGCATGTTAGTACTGCTCATACCCATGCATTTAGGTTGAGTGAGGGTGTGCAAAAGAAAAGAGAGATAAAAGAAAAGAGAGGTGCGCATAAAAATGAGAGGCAGCCAAATGAGCTGGCAAAAGGAGAGGGACTTGAGCATGTCCAGAGAGATCTTGAGGGAGCCCACACTATTCAGGCATTAGGCCTTAAGAGTCAAACAGTGAGGAGTGATGAGATCACTCAAAAACACCCTGAGAGTGTGAGAACCCCCTTAGCCTCCAAGCCCCTTTCTTTTCCTTCCCCTCCAAGAAGGTTAAGGAATGGTGGCCCATCTGCAAATTTTGGTAACAAGATTGAAACTCTGGAAGGACAGTGTGCTACCTTGAACTCCAAGATGGACTCTCTCTCTCTCAACTGGTGGTTGATGGTGTTGCTGCTACTCAACTCTCTATCCAGTTCCTTACTGACCTAGTAGCTGCCAACTCAACTAAGGGGGAGAAGGTAGCAAGATCAGAATCAATATCGATTCAGGGATCAGGTGGAACTCAGGGGGAGCCAGTAGCTGTGAAGACCAAAGGGGGAGCAAAACAAGTTTCTGGAATCAAGAGTAAAGCAATGACAAAGGGGGAACAAGTCAAACCAAGCAGTGAACAACCAAAGGATAAAGCTGAAGATCTTGTTGAAGTTCAAAGGCAACTCAAGATGCAATGCAAAGAAGACCTGCATCTAGACACCCAATCCTACCTCCGGTGACAATTAGAGAACCAACTTCAGCAACTCAAGAAACTGCTCTATAGAAAAGATGGAGAGAAATGGAGGAACAAAACAAGCTTGGGAAAGGTAAAGGGAAACTGCCTGAATCCATCCAGAAGGGAATACTTGGTCCAATGGTACTGAGTTTGATCAAGAAGAAGCCAATACTATAATGGTGGATTACAGGGAGAGCACATTACATAATCATGACACTGAATTTAGCAGTGTGGTGGAAGAAGCAATGAATGCACCAAGCAACAGTCCAACCAACACCACAAAACTGTTAAAGGAGCAAATCATCAGTGTTAGTGTAATGGTGAATGATGAGAAAATATGGGCTGTAAGTATCTATCTCACTTCTGACATATCTTATTTCATCACAATGCAGTTATTGCAGAGTCTGCCAGCAAAGGTGTTGTGTGCTGTGAAGGGAAAGATCAAGGCAACTCAAACACCATTCAATGAAACATTGAATATGCAAATCTAGAACATGATCACACAGAAGCTACCTGAAGTCTACACAAATCCACCATGTGTTTTCTACAGATCTACTACAATAGATGGCACAAGAAGGAACAACTACATGAATTTGATCAGTCCATCCAGGATGCAAACTGAGTCAATTCTGAAAGTGTTATATGGAATACTCAGCTCAAATGCCAATCCAGGAAGAGTCCATGATGTTCAAGAGATCTACAAAATACTGGTGTTGAGAGACAAGGCACTGGGAGCTAGAGTGAAGGAGTTAATCACTAGAGCCAATGCCAAAAGAACTGATCAAGGTGAAAGCTGCCTCTATGATATTCCTTTTCAAGATGATGATGATGATGATGATGAGATTGGAGGTGGTGAAGCTTCTGGAAATGCAGGTAATGCTGGTGGAAGTAATTCTGGGAATACTGGTATTCAATCTCAGAATGAAGGCAATGAAGAAACTCCTAGTCAGGAAAAGAAAGATGCTGATGCAACAGATGAAGAGGAGCCAAGAATACTGGAAGGTTTGGAGGCAAGCATTCTTAGATGTGCTATTGACTGCATAAATGCAGAAAAAGATGCTGTCACCAAAGATACTATCGACAAGGAAACTGTCATAGAAGATGCTGTCATGGAAGATGTTGTCGACAAAGGTACTGTCAAGGAAGGTTCTGTCAAGGATGAAGCCAAAGCTACTGTCAAGCCCAAAAGACTGAAAGCTAAAGCAAAAGCATGGTTTTCTAGACAGAAACCTGAAGGAAAACACAAGTACTCAGGAAAGGAAAAGGCCACTGGATTTGGCAGGAATCTTAAGAAGCCAATTCAATCAATACCTCCTAACAGTCTTAAGATACAACAGATGCAATCTAAAGAAATCAAGAGTGTTGAGGTTAAGCTGGATGCAAATCAAGAGGCCACTGAGTACATTCTGTGGTGGGAAGAATCAAGATCTGCCAAGGTTAATAAGGACTTCTATCTGGAAGCCACATCAACCAGTGGTAGAACGACAACCATAGATAAAAGGAGAATTGACTTCTTCTACCTGGAAAGAATGGTGGAGTTGTTGGAGAGCTATGAAAATGTCTCAGAGTCTGTCATGGAACATATTCTGAAATATCAGGCTGATAGGGATGCTGAGTTCTACCAGAAATTTGGCTACAATTTTGCAGATTTTGATGATGCTGATATTTTAACTGATCTACCAGCTTCTCCTATACCATATCACTGGTACTATGAGTTTGATGATTTACCCACAGAAGAAGGGCAAACCCAACCAACTCAGGAAGGGCAACCCAAGCCAAGCAAAAGACCTGACTCTTCTCAATATTCTCAATATCAGTCAGAACTTGATAAGAAGGAAGCTGAACTCCTGGAAAGATGCAAGACTGCCAACAAGGCAGAAAGTGAAGCTCCAAATTATCAAACATGTATGCTGGAAAATCCCTTAAGAATCAAGCATCTAAAAGAAGAAATCTACGTTTGCAGCTTGCACAAGCTAAAAACAACTATTCTGAAGGATTTACAGTATATGGTAGCTGGATCAATTCATCCCTTGGAGCAGATTTGTTCTGATGAGATAGAGGAAATATTGAAAAGGAGAAAAGGAGAATGTTCAAAGCTGGACAAGCAAAGGAGGATGTCTCTCAATACTTATCCTGGAAGTAGATTCAAGCTCATTCATGAAGAACTCCACTTCAGAAGCTATCCATATGATCAAGAGCAATGGATGAATCTCAGGGATGGTAATTCTCTTATCTCTCCTACTATTAAGAAGATCATTGAAGAAATAGAAGATGCTGCAGTCACTCCTGCTGAAATCTCTCTTGTAGAAGGTCTAAGAGGCTGCTTGGTAGAAGCTCTCAAAAGAGAGGATGTAGCAAGACAGAAGAGGAAATCTCAAGCTAAGTAAAAATCCTTAATCCATTCTGATCTTGTTAGTTAAGTTGTCAGCATATATTGTGTAACAGCCCCAAATCCGGGGTCAGGGATTTAGAGTAGTCACGATCCATGTCCTCCTTGCCTTACCTGTATTACTCACACCATTCATAATTCACCTGCTCATGACCCCACAATATATGCCTCACACACACACACACACACAGGTTAGAGTCTCAGAAACGACACCATACAATAACTGCGGAATAAATAATTTTTATTACAATACCCAAAATGTCTTTGAATCTGTCACTGATACAATTTCTAAGTAATGTTACATTACCAACTTAGCCTTCGGATGCTCACAATCCTCTCATACCATTCATATCTATACATAAGTTGAATACCCAAAAGCTGTAGCCTGATTCGATTGGTTCGTACTACTCTCGGGATCACTGCTAGAAACTGTTTATGGAAACGCCTTGCGGGGTATGTGCCGTCCCATTAGCATCCTGCTTCGCTGCTATATAATATATATAAAACAATAGCAAGAGTGAGCGATAGCTCAGCAAGGTAATGAAAGTATGGCATAATTCTGCCTTTAACTTCAACCCAGAATAAAGCGGGTATAAGACAATAATTTGTCAAAATATTTCGATACTGAAATTATTTCCTTATCGGAAGGTATTCCAAAAATAGTACCTTTATTGTACTTCAAATATCATTTTCATAATATTTCTGCAAACTTGTGCTATATTATGAACAAAGTTCTAGTATAAAAGATAAGGTTTCAAATTAAACCAAATATAACCTTTCCGAAAAATATCTGCTATATATGCAGAATATCAACATATAACTTAAAAGATGAAGTTATAAGGTGATTCAGTATAAACAACTCCCTTACCATAACTCATGTTATGTAAGGTATCCACAGAGTCATAACTCATAAATAAAAGATGAAGTTGCATGAATTTATTGTCACTTTATTTCCAAACACTTTTCGACCCCCTACCAACATGATTGGTTCTTCACCCCAATACATGTTGCAGGAATATCCAAATTGGATGATGAACCAATACTGGAGTTGCTACCGCGTCCGCTGTGCCTAACCTTACTATGATCAGTAGCAGGTCGCACCGCTCAAATAGTTTTCTACATGTAGATGGAAGTATCACGACGGCCTGACATTGTCTACCGCCTTACTATGACCTCCCGGCCCATTTGGGGCAATATATAAAAGTTGGATGGGCCCACGCAACTTGACCACTTACACCACTCCTAGTTCAGATGGAATCCATGACTCTGAAACGTAAAGATCGTCCTCCTTTCCCCAAGTGTAACACTTGTTGATACGACTCCACTAAGTAGTTATATCTAGGTTGGAAAGGGAGATTCTCCAATATTTCCCAAGCTATGCTTGTTAATGGATATCGACTTGTTCCATGAATTTACCCCTCGATCATTGAGGTGGTAACACAACACTAGACTGGCAGCAATTAAATTGCTCCAAGAAAATATCAGTCCCTTGACAGTTTTGAGTTGAGAGTTCAAAAAGAGTAGTAGTCTCTTAAATCAGGTTTCCCATATTTTTGATGGTTGAGCGAACATTTAAATCCTCTTAAGAGACGGATTTAAATGGAAAACATTGTTTTGGGAACCTCTTTGGATTTTTAAAAATAATCAATGATATTGATTAAATAAGTAAACATTAGATGAATATTCGAAATAATATTCCTTACGTAAATACTGATTAAATGAATATTCGAAAATACTATTCATTAAGTAAATATAGATTAAATGAATATTCAAAGATAATATTCATTAAATAAATAAACCTCAAATGAATATTCAAAAATAATATTCATTAAATAAATAACTCTTAAATGAATATTCAAAAGTAATATTCATTAAATAAATAACTCTTAAATGAATATTCAAAAGTAATATTCATTAAATAAATAACTCTTAAATGAATATTCAAAAGTAATATTCATTAAATAAATAACTCTTAAATGAATATTCAAAAGTAATATTCATTAAATAATAAACAATCCTCGAATGGATAATAATAATAATATTCTTAAAGTCCAAAATCCTCAAATGAATATAAATAAATAATATTCATTAAATACATACTTAACCCTCGAATAAGTAAGCCTCAAATGAATATTCAGAAGTAATATTCATTAAATAATAAATCTCAAATGAATATTCAAAAGTAATATTCATTAAATAGATAATTAATCCTCGAATAACAGTTACCGGATATCTTTGTTATCATTCCGGAACAAAGCGATTTTAAGAAAACATTTTGAAAATGATATTCATCTAAGTAAACAAATTTAATTAGACGAATAAGGCTTATTTAATCCGTAAATGCTTCCAGAAGTATTTACTAATTAAATAAACACTGGTTTATTGGTGATGTTGCCTTTAGGTTAATTATTGCGAAAATCTTTCTAAAAAGCTCTGTCCGGGTTTTCGAAAATATACCTTACAAAATAACCCCGATACGATGGCTAAGTTATAAATTCAATACATGCTCTACCCTCTGAGCCTTTCTTATTCCAGTACACAAATACCTACCTTATGATATAAAGTCCCCTTCCACCATACGAAAAGTTTATAAATATATACACCATATAATTCAAGGCGTAGGATCTTAAAAGCATCACCACCCATCAACAGTATTATAAGGTCATGGGATTTTGGTTATCGCACGAGCAGGATTTAATATCATTAACAAGACCAAGGATATACTGGTTTTGATAAGGAAGCACAATATTGGGAAACTTGCAAATATGGATTGAAACTTATTCAACATATTTCATATATTTCAAAATAAATATACTCTGAACGATCGAGTATGCATACATAACTTGCATCTAGTATATGCATACTTCAAAATATGGTTTTTAGAAACTTGCCTGATGCTCGAGAAGTGATAGGGGTTCGCGACGATGCCGGACAATCTAGACAAAGTCAAACGAAAACACACGGTTAATCCCCTCGATAAACCACTTATAACTCAATGCTTAAACACGTAAGCGAAACACAACCAAGGAATTACTAACTCGTTATAGGCTCATACTAAGTCCATGTTATTTGTCAAATTCTTATATCATAAGTTTGGTTCGAAATCCATTCTCAAATCCAAGTTATACTTAACCATTTGGAACCTTGGTTTCTAAGTCTCGTTTTCAGTGGTTTTCACTTGCGCGACCCTGACTAAAACATTTTTATAAAATCGAAAACTAATCTTTTTAATACGAATCCTTTTCGTGAGCCTTCCAAACGGTCTCTAGTATTATTCCTCAAAGTTTCACAGTTTAATATGGCTCCGAAGTGGTCCAAATATAGACTCAAAGTTGCTGACCAGAGATGGGTCGTTCTTCCGAACGGCGTTTACTAAAACTCACTTTTCTCTTAAACCGTTCGGCCAAATTAGGCGAACCACATATCATTACGAAGCTTATAACATAAACTACACAATCATGGGCAGTAGGACTCAAGGGTCGAGCTCTAACAGAGGAAAAATAGGGAACCAATCAGTAGGTAAAAATTTGGGCATTACGACGGCTATAAATCGGACGTTCCAAAAATCATAATCATCAAACCAAGCCACACCGGGCATCCATACATCTTAAACACATGATTCTCATCTCCACAAGTCCAGGGGTATCATACTTTAACATCTTAATCAACAAATGGCTAAACCAACTACAAGATCATGCTAACATGCTTATATTAACACTATAATCTCAACTAAGCTAACAATCATCAAGAACATCCACAAAACTCAAAGTCAACTAAGGGTTCATGGGGTTAATACCTTACTTGGAGTGTATGATCACGTAGTAAGCCTTGTCTAGCCCTTAGATTTCCTTGACCAAGCTTAGATCATCAAAAGAAGTCAAGAAATCAAAGTTAGTTATTGAAAGTTACTATTCATCTGTTCAAAGAACTGCCCAAACGAGGTCCTTACCCTGCTTTTCTGGGCGAGGTTTCTAAAGCGTAGTTGTAGAGCATCTCCATGGCTTTCCAACAAGCTATAGAACGCAAGATTTCATTTAGAAATGAGAGAGATACGGCCGTTTGAAAATCGGTGCAGAAACTGCCAAGATCATGGCAGTTTGGATTCTTCAACTTGGGGAGGCGATTTGACTAGGCTATACTCCTTGGATTGCTATGAAATCTTGAACGCATGTTATATATGGAGTGAAGAAGCTGTGGTTAAAATTTGGTGATTTTATCATGGTTGGAAATGGAGTTATGGATTTTTATTTGGAGGCTGCTCTAGCTGATCAGTTTTGGAGAATTTTGTGTTTCTCTTGCTTTTCTTTTCTTCTTTTCTTTTTGTTTTGAGTAAAAGATAAGAATGCTGATATTTTGTTAAGTGGTGAGTCATAGGGACACATGTCGATCAGTGGGGTATCATGGTGGCAAGCAGGGACACGTGTCGCGCATGCACGCGTTTGGTTAAAGTAGCTTTACTGGTTCGTTTCCTTTCACATGGATGATCCAAATATTGCATTTCTCGAATTAATCTTGTTATATGTTACTTCCATGTCTATATTTAATCTTGTC
Organism: Heracleum sosnowskyi; assembly: GCA_030848705.1. Lineage (NCBI taxonomy): Eukaryota > Viridiplantae > Streptophyta > Magnoliopsida > Apiales > Apiaceae > Heracleum > Heracleum sosnowskyi. The sequence continues at coordinate 108,073,288 of CM061243.1, read as the reverse complement.
ATAATTTCAATCCTTAATCCATGATTCGTTCGCTTAATCGCTTAATCTCATTATAAAGTATCAGCGGTTTCTAGAACATTCGTTTCACTGTCCCAGTGGTTTTCGTTCTAAATTCTCAAATCAAATATAATAAAATTCCAAAATATTAAATCCTCAAATCCTCAATTTTTAATATCTCATTTCTTGAATATAATAATATATAATTCGCTGTCCGGTCAAATATTTCACCAAAATAAAATTTGGAATTTCTGAATTCCGATCGTCTTTGCATTCACTTATTTACTCCGTAGATCACTAATATGACTTCGGAATATCCACACTACGTCTCGTACATAGGTGACATGAAAAATTTTGTTAATCCTCAAAATCACTATTCATCCACCAAATTCACTATTCACTGATGCACTTAATCATAATAAGAAAAGTTTTAATTAATCCAAAAATTCGGGTTATTACAGTCTCCCCTCCTTAAAAGGATTCCGTCCCGGAATCAACTTAGGCATAACTGGGGGTACTTCTCTCCCGTTGCACTTTCTAACTCCCAGGTGGATTCTTCCACCTCTTGTTTCTCCACAAACCTCTCACTAGCTTGGCAACCTCGTCTCTTAGCACTTGTTCTTTTCTATCCGTGATTTCCACAGGTTGCTCTTTGTAAGTCAGACCAGGTTGTATATCTACCTGCTCGTACTCTACATATGTCGGGCATCTATAGTATACTGACGTAGCATTGACACCTGAACCCCGTTATGACCATTCTACAAGTTTGGGGGGTAAGGCTGGCTCGTAGGCCACCTTCCTGACGCATTTTAAAATCTCAGATGGCCCAATGAATCTCGGGCTCGAGTTCCCTTTCTTTTCAAATCTCATTAATTCTTTCCATGGAGATACCTTTAGCATCACGAATCGCTAACCTCATATTCTCTATCTTGTTTGTACAGAAATACACCAGCATAAACTTGATTGTCATTCATCAACTTGCCATTTAGCTTATCAATAGCAGTACTATCTCTATACTCGCGGGCTTAGTCCGCATACTTTCTCTGTCTGTCTTGGTTGTTACTAGCCGCTTGTTGGTGAAATCTTTTGCCTTTCTAGTTTGTCGGATTAACTTGGGTTTTGTGTAAAATCTCATCCTTTAATTCCCGATCCTTCGGAATCCATCTCTGTCTCATTTTCAATAAGGGCATCGGCCACCACATTGGCCTTCCCCGGATGGTAGTGTATCTCACAGTCATAATTCTAGGTCAATTCTAGCCATTTCTCCATCTCATGTTATCTACTATCACGGATAACTGAAAGCCACTTCATTACATTCCATCAAAATTTGTGGGTGCACTAATCAACCCCAAAACAACTTCGCTGAAAACTCTAAGTGTCTATTCCTAGTATGAATCGCAGTCTTGGGTATATCCTCGAATTTAACTTCCAACTGGTAATATCCAGTTCTTAAATAAATTTGGAAATACACAGCGTTCTTCCGCTGATCAAACAATCATTTACAAGGGTACCTATTCTCCATGTCGAACTCATACAACTCTCGAGGTTCGATGCATAATCTTGTGTTAACATCTTTCTTTCTTACAACAACACCGGGGTTCTCCATGGTGGTACACGGGGTCTTATCATACCCTTATACAACAACTCTTGTAACTTAGTCACTAACCCTTTCATTCCCATTGTACTCTGAATACTCGGTATTCATTCTCATGTCATCCAAATCGATATCTGGTAGCTTATTAAAACCTTGTACAATCTCCCAAAACCATTTTAGTTCCCTTTATACTTGGTATCTCTTTCCTTGGCGTCAACCATAAGAGCTAATTAAGCCTCGTATTTCTGGCGTAATAGTTTCTTAGTCGGAACTATATTCAAGAATCTCTGAATCTGTCTCCATCCTTTATTTATTACTCTCTCTCTCTTACAATCAGTCTGGGCTCCATTGGGTGTCAACCAATCCATCCTTATAATAATATCAACTTCTCCCAAGTCACAATACCAGCTCCCTCTGACTCCATCGCCAGTACTTATCTTGCTAACCCAGAGGTAGTGTCCATTCGTAAACAACTCCTCCAAAATCTCAATTCCATTATAGGGCATCTATCTAACACCGTTGTCACTGGAGTACACGACACATCGCTATTCCTTTCACATATGTCGATTGACACGATTTCCATTATCATAACATCCTTGGGAGAATAAATCAATTTCGTTGATACGTCACCAACATTCTATTCGTCTTAGGGATTCGCTCCTGTCATAGGAGATTTCATTGCGAATCTAATTCCTATCAGTGAATTTTTTTTTTTTTTTTTTTGTGTGTGTGTGTGACTTATTTGACCTGGTTGGCCTCCCTTTGAAATTCAATAAAGATAACAAGAATCATGGAGCTTTGAAAAGATAGCTCCCATATCAAGGAAAACGTCACACACTGGTGATCATAAGGTTATGAGTTTTAAGGTAACCTTATTGGAGGTAAGAGAATTTACCGAGAGATCAACATGATCATAAGAACTCAACGTTGCGTGCCTCGATTGAGACATTACTAAAGGTAATTAGCCTTCTTGTATTTCACAACTCACAAGTGATGGCGTCCCATCCGACTTCTATCACATAGACAGATAGTCCTTGTAGCCCCTATAAGTATAGGGTTGTTCGTCTCAGTGGGAGTTGAAAAGTATGAAAGCAATTCGAGATCAATTTAACGATTATCGCCTCTCGACAATATTTCTCAAAGGAACACCTTGAATTAAAATTGAACAGATTCCAAAGGTGCGGTTTCCAAAGAAAATACAAAGAAAAGAATAACCAAAAAGATACTGGTACTTAACAAACAAGTGGTGAGGTATCACCATGGGGTCATTCATTATTTGAAGAAAAGTGAAAGCTTAAATAACATCATTTGACAGGGCTTCGAAAACCTGAAAGTAGGCATCGTGACAGCCTCTAACACAATTGAAATTAATTATGATTTAACACAAGTGTTATAAAATAACTTCGAAGAGGGAATATACCCTTTATCAGAATTCTTTCTTGGAAAGAGGTCAAGATAGATCATAAATTGGGGAAATATCCCACATAATCTGCAAAGGGGGAGGGTACTACCAAGGTCTCTACGGATGCCTTTTATGTCGGCTCCTCTAATGGATAATCGTTCAATTCCAAAGCTTTTCTTTTCCACGCGCCCTAAGGTGTTTGATACTTACGTCATTGCCGACTTATAATAGTCGCTAAGGATCCAACCATCGACCTTTGCAATCGCAGGTAATTCTATTCGACTAGGCGCAAACATCTCAAGTAAGCGTTCTGTTCTATAAGAAGACTTCGATACCGTTGTCGCCCATAGCAATGACAATTCCACATGTCGACTAGGCGGTACTCCGGAGGATCGTTAGAAACTACAAACTTAAATTCGGTCTCTATTTCAATCATCTTTATACCCAAAATTTTCCTTGAGATAATAAAATCCCTCAATGATGTAATAGACACTATTTCCAGTGGAATCGCTGGTCGTGGGGGATTGAAATCTCATAGCCCAAAACAATTCCTTACACTATTCTAGGCAACTAAGTACCCTTAATCGTTCGTGAAAATCTGAACATCTTGGTTCTTACGTATGCCGCCTCCTTATGGGCAACTATAACCGACTACGGGTAACAGATTTCGTTCAAGTCGAATCAATCCACTGATACTGGCTGTACTGCCTCTACCTCTTCTGCTTTGGAGACTCTACTCCATTTTCTTTGTCATATCTCTTGATGAATCATGAACGATCCTTAAAACTCTCATTTCGTCACTTATTTGTCCTCTGAAGGTTCGTCTGGTCCTATTATACGACCTCAAGTAACATACTACATCTTTATCAATCAACACGTTCTCTACAAGATTCTTTCCTTGACCCACCATGGGGTCTTCCTCTAGATCCTCCTATGGATCTTCCTTTATCGGGTCTCCGTCCATTTCAAGGAACGCATCATCAATTGCCTACTCGAAGGCCTCGGGGTCTGGTATCTCAGAATCCCATCAATCTATAACTCATACGAATCGAGGTGACTAATCATGAAGTCCTAAGTACGGTTTCCCAGAAGAAGTCCCCTCTCGGGCTTCATCTTAAACAGTCAGGGTCGTGTCCTCTAACCCGACTACGAACTCAATTTAGGCTCTAGATGTTCTTATCATTCTTAAGGGTATTGTAAGACTCGATCTCCTATCGTTTCTGAGGACTGTAACCTAACGCTCTGATACCATTTCTGTAACAGCCCCAAATCCGGGGTCAGGGATTTAGAGTAGTCACGATCCATGTACTCCTTGCCTTACCTGTATTACTCACACCATTCATAATTCACCTGCTCATGACCCCACAATATATGCCTCACACACACACACACAGGTTAGAGTCTCAGAAACGACACCATACAATAACTGCGGAATAAATAATTTTTATTACAATACCCAAAATGTCTTTGAATCTGTCACTGATACAATTTCTAAGTAATGTTACATTACCAACTTAGCCTTCGGATGCTCACAATCCTCTCATACCATTCATATCTATACATAAGTTGAATACCCAAAAGCTGTAGCCTGATTCGATTGGTTCGTACTACTCTCGGGATCACTGCTAGAAACTGTTTATGGAAACGCCTTGCGGGGTATGTGCCGTCCCATTAGCATCCTGCTTCGCTGCTATATAATATATATAAAACAATAGCAAGAGTGAGCGATAGCTCAGCAAGGTAATGAAAGTATGGCATAATTCTGCCTTTAACTTCAACCCAGAATAAAGCGGGTATAAGACAATAATTTGTCAAAATATTTCGATACTGAAATTATTTCCTTATCGGAAGGTATTCCAAAAATAGTACCTTTATTGTACTTCAAATATCATTTTCATAATATTTCTGCAAACTTGTGCTATATTATGAACAAAGTTCTAGTATAAAAGATAAGGTTTCAAAGTAAACCAAATATAACCTTTCCGAAAAATATCTGCTATATATGCAGAATATCAACATATAACTTAAAAGATGAAGTTATAAGGTGATTCAGTATAAACAACTCCCTTACCATAACTCATGTTATGTAAGGTATCCACAGAGTCATAACTCATAAATAAAAGATGAAGTTGCATGAATTTATTGTCACTTCATTTCCAAACACTTTTCGACCCCCTACCAACATGATTGGTTCTTCACCCCAATGCATGTTGCAGGAATATCCAAATTGGATGATGAACCAATACTGGAGTTGCTACCGCGTCCGCTGTGCCTAACCTTACTATGATCAGTAGCAGGTCGCACCGCTCAAATAGTTTTCTACATGTAGATGGAAGTATCACGACGGCCTGACATTGTCTACCGCCTTACTATGACCTCCCGGCCCATTTGGGGCAATATATAAAAGTTGGATGGGCCCACGCAACTTGACCACTTACACCACTCCTAGTTCAGATGGAATCCATGACTCTGAAACGTAAAGATCGTCCTCCTTTCCCCAAGTGTAACACTTGTTGATACGACTCCACTAAGTAGTTATATCTAGGTTGGAAAGGGAGATTCTCCAATATTTCCCAAGCTATGCTTGTTAATGGATATCGACTTGTTCCATGAATTTACCCCTCGATCATTGAGGTGGTAACACAACACTAGACTGGCAGCAATTAAATTGCTCCAAGAAAATATCAGTCCCTTGACAGTTTTGAGTTGAGAGTTCAAAAAGAGTAGTAGTCTCTTAAATCAGGTTTCCCATATTTTTGATGGTTGAGCGAACATTTAAATCCTCTTAAGAGACGGATTTAAATGGAAAACATTGTTTTGGGAACCTCTTTGGATTTTTAAAAATAATCAATGATATTGATTAAATAAGTAAACATTAGATGAATATTCGAAATAATATTCCTTACGTAAATACTGATTAAATGAATATTCGAAAATACTATTCATTAAGTAAATATAGATTAAATGAATATTCAAAGATAATATTCATTAAATAAATAAACCTCAAATGAATATTCAAAAATAATATTCATTAAATAAATAACTCTTAAATGAATATTCAAAAGTAATATTCATTAAATAAATAACTCTTAAATGAATATTCAAAAGTAATATTCATTAAATAAATAACTCTTAAATGAATATTCAAAAGTAATATTCATTAAATAATAAACAATCCTCGAATGGATAATAATAATAATATTCTTAAAGTCCAAAATCCTCAAATGAATATAAATAAATAATATTCATTAAATACATACTTAACCCTCGAATAAGTAAGCCTCAAATGAATATTCAGAAGTAATATTCATTAAATAATAAATCTCAAATGAATATTCAAAAGTAATATTCATTAAATAGATAATTAATCCTCGAATAACAGTTACCGGATATCTTTGTTATCATTCCGGAACAAAGCGATTTTAAGAAAACATTTTGAAAATGATATTCATCTAAGTAAACAAATTTAATTAGACGAATAAGGCTTATTTAATCCGTAAATGCTTCCAGAAGTATTTACTAATTAAATAAACACTGGTTTATTGGTGATGTTGCCTTTAGGTTAATTATTGCGAAAATCTTTCTAAAAAGCTCTGTCCGGGTTTTCGAAAATATACCTTACAAAATAACCCCGATACGCTGGCTAAGTTATAAACTCAATACATGCTCTACCCTCTGAGCCTTTCTTATTCCAGTACACAAATACCTACCTTATGATATAAAGTCCCCTTCCACCATACGAAAAGTTTATAAATATATACACCATATAATTCAAGGCGTAGGATCTTAAAAGCATCACCACCCATCAACAGTATTATAAGGTCATGGGATTTTGGTTATCGCACGAGCAGGATTTAATATCATTAACAAGACCAAGGATATACTGGTTTTGATAAGGAAGCACAATATTGGGAAACTTGCAAATATGGATTGAAACTTATTCAACATATTTCATATATTTCAAAATAAATATACTCTGAACGATCGAGTATGCATACATAACTTGCATCTAGTATATGCATACTTCAAAATATGGTTTTTAGAAACTTGCCTGATGCTCGAGAAGTGATAGGGGTTCGCGACGATGCCGGACAATCTAGACAAAGTCAAACGAAAACACACGGTTAATCCCCTCGATAAACCACTTATAACTCAATGCTTAAACACGTAAGCGAAACACAACCAAGGAATTACTAACTCGTTATAGGCTCATACTAAGTCCATGTTATTTGTCAAATTCTTATATCATAAGTTTGGTTCGAAATCCATTCTCAAATCCAAGTTATACTTAACCATTTGGAACCTTGGTTTCTAAGTCTCGTTTTCAGTGGTTTTCACTTGCGCGACCCTGACTAAAACATTTTTATAAAATCGAAAACTAATCTTTTTAATACAAATCCTTTTCGTGAGCCTTCCAAACGGTCTCTAGTATTATTCCTCAAAGTTGCACATTTTAATATGGCTCCGAAGTGGTCCAAATATAGACTCAAAGTTGCTGACCAGAGATGGGTCGTTCTTCCGAACGGCGTTTACTAAAACTCACTTTTCTCTTAAACCGTTCGGCCAAATTAGGCGAACCACATATCATTACGAAGCTTATAACATAAAATACACAATCATGGGCAGTAGGACTCAAGGGTCGAGCTCTAACAGAGGAAAAATAGGGAACCAATCAGTAGGTAAAAATTTGGGCATTACGACGGTTATAAATCGGACGTTCCAAAAATCATAATCATCAAATCAAGCCACACCGGGCATCCATACATCTTAAACACATGATTCTCATCTCCACAAGTCCAGGGGTATCATACTTTAACATCTTAATCAACAAATGGCTAAACCAACTACAAGATCATGCTAACATGCTTATATTAACACTATAATCTCAACTAAGCTAACAATCATCAAGAACATCCACAAAACTCAAAGTCAACTAAGGGTTCATGGGGTTAATACCTTACTTGGAGTGTATGATCACGTAGTAAGCCTTGTCTAGCCCTTAGATTTCCTTGACCAAGCTTAGATCATCAAAAGAAGTCAAGAAATCAAAGTTAGTTATTGAAAGTTACTATTCATCTGTTCAAAGAACTGCCCAAACGAGGTCCTTACCCTGCTTTTCTGGGCGAGGTTTCTAAAGCGTAGTTGTAGAGCATCTCCATGGCTTTCCAACAAGCTATAGAACGCAAGATTTCATTTAGAAATGAGAGAGATACGGCCGTTTGAAAATCGGTGCAGAAACTGCCAAGATCATGTCAGTTTGGATTCTTCAACTTGGGGAGGCGATTTGACTAGGCTATACTCCTTGGATTGCTATGAAATCTTGAACGCATGTTATATATGGAGTGAAGAAGCTGTGGTTAAAATTTGGTGATTTTATCATGGTTGGAAATGGAGTTATGGATTTTTCTTTGGAGGGTGCTCTAGCTGATCAGTTTTGGAGAATTTTGTGTTTCTCTTGCTTTTCTTTTCTTCTTTTCTTTTTGTTTTGAGTAAAAGATAAGAATGCTGATATTTTGTTAAGTGGTGAGTCATAGGGACACATGTCGATCAGTGGGGTATCATGGTGGCAAGCAGGGACACGTGTCGCGCATGCACGCGTTTGGTTAAAGTAGCTTTACTGGTTCGTTTCCTTTCACATGGATGATCCAAATATTGCATTTCTCGAATTAATCTTGTTATATGTTACTTCCATGTCTATATTTAATCTTGTCATAATTTCAATCCTTAATCCATGATTCGTTCGCTTAATCGCTTAATCTCATTATAAAGTATCAGCGGTTTCTAGAACATTCGTTTCACTGTCCCAGTGGTTTTCGTTCTAAATTCTCAAATCAAATATAATAAAATTCCAAAATATTAAATCCTCAAATCCTCAATTTTTAATATCTCATTTCTTGAATATAATAATATATAATCCGCTGTCCGGTCAAATATTTCACCAAAATAAAATTTGGAATTTCTGAATTCCGATCGTCTTTGCATTCACTTATTTACTCCGTAGATCACTAATATGACTTCGGAATATCCACACTACGTCTCGTACATAGGTGGCATGAAAAATTTTGTTAATCCTCAAAATCACTATTCATCCACCAAATTCACTATTCACTGATGCACTTAATCATAATAAGAAAAGTTTTAATTAATCCAAAAATTCGGGTTATTACATATTGTAAATTTGTTGTTATTGTCCATAAAAACAAATTGGGGGAGATTGTTGGGATTTATGGGTGATAGCATAGAAACAACTTAACCTTGTATATACTTAATTTTTAATTAAGTAGAACATACTGTCACAGCCAAAGTATGTTCTTGTAATCAGTGTGCAATGTCATCTTAGTTGTGTAATTTGGAAGAAGTTCACTTGCTGTGTTCAAGCCTCAAAGAATGCATATTAGATGACAGCATGAATAAAGGTTACTGTCATGAGCATTGATAATAAGATTACAAGAAGACAAAATGTTGCAAGTCACGACAACATATATTCACTCTGACAACAACATTGGCGGAAGACTACGCGACAGCAACTTTAGCCCTCGACAGCAAGTTTGGAAACCTCGACAGCACTCTGTGCGGGGAACTCATACTGTCACCAAAAGAACATTCCTGTGACAGCAAGCTTTGCGGCAAAAGTAACTGTCTCGAGAAAGATCCTTGTTCTAGGTATCTTCTCAGTCAAATCCCGTGACAGTTTCAATGTTCAAGAAACAGGCGTGTTGCAGTATCCCTAAGCTGCACCAAGTCTGCAAGACTACGACAGAAGCTTCAAGCACTACAAAACAAAAGCGAATCAATTCAAGAGCAAGGTCAAGTCTCTATTTGCTGAATTGTTTTAGCTGGAAATAGAATGAATCTAGGTTGCTTTCTTTGTAATGTATATCTGACATGTTAGCAATTTAGGAAAGTCACATGGGTAGACAGTTTGTAAGAAGCTGCCACTTGATAATGACAGCAGCTTCACAAACCCGTGTTGACAGTGATAGGATCAGTTTTATACTTAGACTATCAATTCATTCTAGGCAAGGGTGGTAACACAAGCAAGTAAGTGTCTTGAAGAAAACCGAAGCTCAAGAATTCTCTCTTGAGGTTATAGCAACACTTTGCAAAATAAATAAAAACATTTATTTTGTGAAACTTGTCTTTTAGACCATACTGTTTGTGAATGCATACATATTACTGATAACGTTAAATCTTAGTTTTGGTTGTTGAAATTGAGATTGAATTTTATCAGTATTGCATTCATCCCCCCCCCCCCCCTTCTGCAATACACGAGGACCAACGGTATGGTAATGTCTTTCACAAATATTATTTTACACTTTAGTTTTTATTCAAGATTCTTTCATGATAATTTCATTTGTCTGATTATTAATAAAAGTGGTTATTGGTATAAAGTATATCCAATAGACACGTATCTCTTTAATTAAATTTAATTATGTTTCTTCCCTTGTATTCACAATTTTAAGACAAAGTACAAATGCATTTTTAGTCACATAATATCACTTTTTAGTCCGAGCATCCAATAATACAAAATAATACAAAATAGTAATCATTTTGTCTCAACTATGTTCATACATATCAGATAATATAAGTAATAATATAAGCACCTCTATAGTTGTTACCCTGAATAGAGATGAACGTAATCCGGATCCAGGTCGGATTTTTCGATATCCGATAGGACCGGGCTTTTTTAAATCGAGACAAATTTCCTCTAAAATATTTATACCTGTAGATAGGGTCGGGTCAGGAGGGGCCAAATCGGAATTTTACAAATTATTTTAGATATTGATAACTTTAACTCTTTTTCTTTTTTCGAATTTAATTAAAAAATTTAAGCTTTTATCCGAGATTTAATTGAAAATTTTAACTTTTTGGATTGGATTTTTATCCTGATCAAGACTACGTCCAAATCGAGATTAAATTTGGGTTTATTCGACTCGAACCGGATTGGGGTTTTGTGAAAAATATGCGATTCGTTTAAGCCTGCGGGCTGGATCCAATTGAGGTGGACTTTTTTTTAATCAGATTTTTTCCGATTTTTTTAACCAGTTCGAACAGTTTTTTTCGAATACTAATTTGTGTGCATCTCAATTCTGCCACCTCATGCATTAAGGACAAGTATACTACTTCGACCGCTTATAGAGAATTATGGAGCCCGGAGAGTATTGGTACTTTCGAAATGGAGCCTTTATTTGACACCTTTAACTAATTCCTATCTGATTATTAATTAGCTTATAAAACTAATCATCAAATACATTCAACTAAGAAAGAAATCTTTTTCGGACTAATACCAAACCGATCTTCCTTGCAAATCTTCTCAATCATGTCACATAGTGTCACCAACAAGTTCAAACTGGTGGCAGGATCACCACAACAAACTGAAGAATACTTATCATCGAAAAATTAAACTGACGTGAACTAGAAAACATCGTCATAAAATAACATAAAGTTCTGTCGGTTAGAGCGATCCCGTGCCTTGCACGGGGGGTTCGTGAGACAATTTATTCATCATAAAATTACTAAATTACCCCTATATAATAGCACAACAAAAAATTGTTTCTGATGGGAATTAAACCCTTGTCCTCTAAATTAGAAGTACCATACCTTACCACTATTTTAGACATCTATTTTAATTGTATTTTGAAACTTTTTATTAATATGCACAAATACTCAATATGTTATACTCTATTTTAGTACAAAAAAATTGTTTCTGATGGGAATTGAACCCTTAATCTCTAAATTAAAAGTAACATTCCTTACCACTATGATAGACATCTATTTAGATTGTATTATGAAGCTTTTTATTAATATGCGCAAACACTCAATATGTTATACTCTATTTTGGCCTCTTTTTGTAATCTACTTGGTAAGGTAGATAATTTATTTTCACAAGTGCCTTAAAATAATATTTCTAACCATATTTGAGAAAAACTCGCGCAAAATGTTATAAAATTGTATTTTAAAAAATGTTATAAATTGGAATTGATCCATAAAAAAAGATTATATTAATATTTTTATATTATAAATCATGTTTATTTGCATTAAGTACATAATGGCTCATATTATATATACTATTAGATTACAAATTCTATATACTATCAGATTATATATATATTAGATTACTAAATTACCCTTTCAATATTATATTGATGATATTAGATTAATAAATTATCCCTCCAATTGTATATTGATGATAAAAAAATTTCTTTTTAATGTGAATTGAACCATGACCTAGGTGATAGTGTGACAAATGTTGACATCTATATCCAATATCACTTATTATATTTTTTTTAATATTTTTTTTAAATTTAAAACTATCAACATATTTACTTCTTTTCAATTATATCCTTATATATAATAAGCGTAAAAATGGATTTTATCATTATTTTACATTTATTATTGTTTCATTATAAGATATTAACAACTTATAATTATATATGCATTTTGAAATTTTAGCTACTAATAAGATTAAAACTGTAGTTTTATTATGATCCAATATATTATAAATCTCGTCTTCAATAGATAAATTTTATACGTTGATCATTTTCGAAAAATGCACTATAGTATATAAAGTATTGAACCCGAAAAATGCAAAAGAGTTTTATATTTGTATATTAATAAAAAAGGTTGTGTTGGAGATTTTTACAAGAAAGTTGAAGTTGTCATCGTACGACTAAATTATAATCGGCGAAATCTTGCAGTACACAAGGTCACGACTACCCCCATGAACTACAAACAGGTAAATGGAGTGCCAACGTTCCCCCAGGCAATGGAAATGGTAAAAGACGCCCGATACTCTTTCAAAGTGACACTAAAAGCATCTTCTCATTCAAATACGATTGGCAAAATTATAACCGAGGAAATCTTGCAGTACAGAAGGGTCGTGCGTGCCAACAAAACATGTTAATTAGTCAAAATATTTGCGCCTACTCAGGTCATAATAACAACCTTATAGACTGGGATTTTGTAAAACATGTATCATTAAACCTTCGACATATTTCCTACTGATATACCGTTACATGCTTATGTCTTTTCTTCTACATGCATTCCACCAAACGATGAGACCAACATAACCGAAAATAACTAGAGCATGCCCATGCCTCGCACGGGCTATAAAGCTAGTTAGATTAGTATAGAGAACGTTTAGGAAAATATTAAAATAGTATATTTAGTCTCCCTCGTTAGAAAATAGAAAATAGTAAGAAAGAAATTGAGAATTTATCTAATATTTAATTTTTATTATTCCAAAAATTTGAGAAAAATAGATCGAGACGATTTGAGAGTACCACATCACCGCCCTCGTCTTCTCCATAATACTTTTGAATTTCTAAGTTTTGACTTAAATAGAAAATTCAGGAGAATATTAAGATAATATATTTAGTTTACTATGTTAGTAAGTATACTCATAAAAAGTTATTTAGTATAATATTAAAATTGTATATCTAGTTTCCTCAATTACTAAAATTCTAAAGGTAAGAATATTAAAATTGTGTATTAAGTTTCTTTTATTAATAAAGATTTAAAAGACAATTGAACTATTTTCTGATCAATAATTTAGAAAAATATTCAAATTTTATATTTCATTAGTAAATATTTTAAAGACAAAAATATTAAAATGTATATTTAATTTCCTCTCTTAATAAAGATTTTTCGAACCTTTAATATTAATAAGTCAAAAAATAGAAAAAAATAGAAAAATAAATCAAAGCAATTTGAGAGACGTCACCTCCTCACACTCATCTTATCCCACTCATCTTATCATTTATATAAGTATATTGATCGATGGTTAATTAGATTTTAGAAATTGAAGTTCAAAATGACCTTCTGCAACCCTTGAAAACCGTTGCCGGAAGTTCAAAATTTGTTGGCATAGCCTCAAAAATCTCAAAGGCAACACTTTTTCATTGTTAGTTTTTTCCCCGTTGCCTTTGGGGTCAACGCCAACGTTTTTCTACCTATGCCAACATATTAAAATATGTTGCAGTAGAGTAGAGTTTGCTCAAAAAAATTTGGGCCCCACACGTGGGCCCCACAATCTTGTGGACCCACAAGTGGGCCCCACATATATATATTTTACAATTTATATATATTTAATAAGATATTATCCATATGTATATTTTATATTTATTTTCCACAATAATAAATGCAGTAGATTGGTTAATTTTTTTTTTTTTTATTTCACTAAATATAATCAACAATGACATTACAAAATTCATAATCCTCAACTCTAAAACAAAAAAAGAACATCAAAGGAAGGTTTACAAGCTTCTAAAAGATCCTTACTTATGGAAAAAAATTCTATAAAAAAATATTTAATCTATAAAAATTTCAGAATCCAAGAAAACTATGACAAGCTGCTAGTTCTGAAGAATTGGTTTGAATAGTACATCTGCTGCAAGGTCTGATTCATTCTCTCATGTACACCCACAAATTTTTCCAGCAGCTTTGACATCTCCAGTTTCTGTATCTACTATAAACATCAGTGAAAAAAATAAAATGTGGCAAATGAACTGATAAAATTTAATGAATAGATAACTGAGTTAAGACTAAATATTCTTGTTTTAATTGCATGTATATTAAGGTACTATTATGAGTCATTCAGATTGAAGGTAATTAAAAAAAATTGCAGCCTCAAAAGATCACATGTTACTCAATGAACCGGTATGCTGTTTTTCTGTTAAAAAGGTTTCAATAAGGGATTCTAACATTAAGTAGACTTGGGTCTCCTTTGGCGTTCACTGTTTCCAACTACACTAGTACTAGTAGGGGAAAAAAATATTCCGGGAGGTACCTTTTAGTTTATCTTTCCAGAAAGCAAATGAAGTGTCCAAATGAGATATCCATTTATCTATAATATCACATGGTACTCTTTATGATATGAAGCAGTGTTCACGAAGTCGCTCACGGAAAAACCACTTTTTGCGAGAGCATTCTTTAATTATATCCGAGAGATTCCAAATTTCATATCATAATTATAAAGACACAAGTACATAATCAACACATCAAATTAACAACAAAAAGAAAAAAACAGCTGGATGTGGTGTATCTTGTATGGACATTAAATTTGGTATCAAGACATTTATACTCATTATCAATACCTTCACAATCTAAAAATGATAATACTTCAGGACAGTCCAGTAAGTTAGCATCTAGCAAAAATTGCAGAAGGAAGATAGTATAATGTTACCAGAGATGAATTTGATTTATGTGTCTTTGCTGCTCTGACAAGTTGCTGGGTAATTTAAGACGTTGAATAATCAAATTATCATTATTGTCTGAAGACACCAATCCTTAGAAACACTTTTCAAACCAAGAAATGCCTTTATAGGTAATCGAGACAGAACATTAGCTAGTCCATCCCTGTTTCCTGGCCAGCTCTCCATCTTATAGTCGAGATAACTGATATCACCAAAGGACTAATTAACCAGTACAAACACAGACTTAGAAAAACAACTAAAGAAGCAAGTATGCTAAACAAATAAATGGAACTAGTATACTTGAGAGAAACAAAGAACCTTGAAGTAATTCTGCGTGCTCATAGAAGGAACTAAGCACAAGCACTCCATCCAACAGTATAAAAGACAGCTCAATATTGTCACTTATGTATGATTAAGTTATTACGAGGTTTAAGAACATAAGCAATTTTTCTTAAAGTTTCAAAACATAATGTATTTATTTCGATTGTTAAACTTCTTCATCTCTGTTGCTAAATTTATATTAAATTTTCATAAACGTATTCGAGGCAGGAAGAAATGCACACAAATCTAATCCTCTCTTGCAGAAAATGTACGATAATTAGGGATAACCTAGTCATGAAGGTCAGAATCCTGACTCCCCTTGTACAACATAGTTAATTCAGAATTAACTAAGTAATTTAACAACATAGTTATTCAGAAGAATCAACTTGTAACCTTCAAAATCAGAACAGAAAAATCTAGAAAAGTACAAGAATGCAAACACTAAACAGAATCAACAAGGGAATACTTTTAATCGGACTCTTCAGATTTTAAAAAACACATAATCAACTTATTAGCTCTCTAATATAAAAATAAATAAATACATACAAAATATCAAGAAATCTTTACCAAAAAAATGCAACACCGGAGAGATTTGAATCAGTAGCTAGCACACGCTAGATCAGAACAAGGGATGTAGAGCCATCATACATAGTGCATTCTAAAGAGGAGAAAGAAAAGCCTTTTTCCCTTAAATCCTCATGCACAAGAGTGGCTTCTGAAAACAACAACAAATAAATCAAGAAACACAAAAGAACACAAATTAACAACATAACTAATCAAATTCAAGGTAAGCAATTAATAAGTAATACATACTCACACATGTACATAACAAACACACATACATACGGCATGTAAAAACATACACACATAGACTCCATAGCACAAAAGACCAGTACTTAAAAACAGAGTAAGCATAATGTAAGCAAAAAAAATTTATTGCTGAATAAAACATGTAACGACGCAATGATTCACAATATTATACATGAAAAATAGGGGGAAATTGAGTAATACCTGAAAAGCCCCTAAATCGGAACCCTAATTCACGCCCCAATCAAACGGCTAAATTACCTGAAATTCTAAAAATTAAATAATAACATAAGCAAAACACCTAGATCGAAAACACAAATCACCTAAATCGAAGAGAAACATCACCTAAATCATACTGAAAATCGAAGAGGAAAGGGTGTGGAACTAATAGAGAGAGGATGAGAGAGAGGGGGGAGTGGTATGTGTTTTCTGAGTTCATTGTTTTTGTATCTCAAGAAAAATATAACCTAAGTTGAAGTGAAAATTGAAAAGGGAGAAGATGAGATAGATAAAGAGCACTAACCTCTGAGAGAGAGAACCTCTGAGAGAGAGAGACCGGGCGAGTCTTTTTGGTTTGGTAATTGTGAATGCCGGAGTTTTTTGATAGAAATGAAAAAAATAAAAAGGGCGGTCTTTTTGCCGCTCTAACATTTCAGTTATTTTCGTGCAATTGTCCCTTACATGAGAATTTGTAGTACGTTAATTTATGAAAATATTCATTTTTAATTTTTAATTTGTTCATTTTAAAATTGTTAAATAAATCATCATGAAACTCCTAGTGGAATAACATTTTCAATATAACTAATAAATGCATTTATGTAATTATTTATTTATTTAATTTTTTATTAATATATATTATAAAGTTTTTCTTCAAAAACATAATTTATTTTATTTTTAAAATTTATTCGTTTTAAAATTATTAAAAATACATTAATTTACAAAAAACAAATTATCCTTCACTCCAATTCAAATTTCAATAAATTTATAAATGAATCATTTTCATAAATTTTATTACTTTTTATATAAAATTATTATTTAATTTAATTTTTATTTATAGTAATATAAGTTTTGTTTTGTACAATAACTATGCCAACACTTTATCATGTCTACGCTAACATAGGGAATAGATGTTGTAATAGGTAGGATTTAATAGGGCTATTACAACACTTGTAGATGGAAACACCTTGCAAAAGCGTTGTAGAAAGTCATTTATGGCGTAGTGAGAAGGGTCGTGCGTGCCAACAAAACATGTTAATTAGTCAAAATATTTGCGCCTACTCATGTCATAATAACAACCTTATAGACTGGGATTTTGTAAAACATGTATCATCAAACCTTCGACATATTTCCTACTGATATACCGTTACATACTTATGTCTTTTCTTCTACATGCATTCCACCAAACGATGAGACCAACATAACCGAAAATAACTAGAGCATGCCTGTGCCTCACACGGGCTATAAAACTAGTTAGATTAGTATAGAGAACGTTTAGGAAAATATTAAAATAGTATATTTAGTCTCCCTTGTTAGAAAATAGAAAATATTTGAGAGTACCACATCACCGCCCTCGTCTTCTCCATAATACTTTTGAATTTCTAAGTTTTGACTTAAATAGAAAATTCAGGAGAATATTAAGATAATATATTTAGTTTACTATGTTAGTAAGTATACTCATAAAAAGTTATTTAGTATAATATTAAAATTGTATATCTAGTTTCCTCAATTACTAAAATTCTAAAGGTAAGAATATTAAAATTGTGTATTAAGTTTCTTTCATTAATAAGATTTAAAAGACAATTGAACTATTTTCTGATCAATAATTTAGAAAAATATTCAAATTTTATATTTCATTAGTAAATATTTTAACGACAAAAATATTAAAATGTATATTTAATTTCCTCTCTTAATAAAGATTTTTCGAACCTTTAATATTAATAAGTCAAAAAATAAAAAAAAAATAGAAAAATAAATCAAAGCAATTTGAGAGACGTCACCTCCTCACACTCATCTTATCACACTCATCTTATCATTTATATAAGTATATTGATCGATGGTTAATTAGATTTTAGAAATTGAAGGAATGAAGCCCCTCATCAGGGACACATCATAGATAACAAAATATAGTAAAATTTAATTTAATTTTGTACCGTTTCATTGCTGAAATCAAGGCGTATTTTTTTTTTTGACAAACAAAGAGATTTTATTAACTTGCATCAACGGAATCACAGTCAGGACAAACCCTTGAACTGACACTACAACCTGAATAGAAACAAATAAATGAGCTAAACAAATAGTCGCTTATGTTTTCAGATTGTTTAACATCATGATTTTCTAAATTCTTTGAACTAGAAAAGATTAAAATGGCTTTCCGATCTATCAACCCTGCACCAATCCTGGAACCAGTAATATCACAAATGACCTTCACGTACGCACCACCTGTAGCCCAATGTTCAGACACACCCCAGCTATCTACATGCCGAAAACCAGCTATAGACATGCCGCAGGTGAAAGATCTCATAAGATGAACACATTTTAGTTGTGAAAAGTAAGCTCTTACAATATCCGACAGCAGCCCAAATCCAATGCACGAATTACAGATCTCCCACAAAACCACATAAATCATTTTCAAAGTAACGAGGAACAAAACACATCCCAACATCAAAAGAACATACATTAACATTCCAATAAAAGGGTAACAAGCCACACACACGCCAATAGGCGGACACACGCCAATATGTGAGACTAACACCAAAAATTCAAAGACCTCAGAATGACACCAAATTTTGGTATGATGTTAAGGAGGAGAATTTGAATCTAAAGGTATTTTTTATTTGCAGAATCGGACTCAAAATCAAGATAGATTTGAGAAATAAATTCCAGATGTTTGGTTTTGGTTCGATTTTTTTTGAACAAAAACTGGAACAAAAGATTTAGATAATTGAGAGGAGGATTGGAGAATGAATTGATGGGGGAAACGAAGCTGTAGATGGAGAAGAAGGGGGAGGGCGGCGGCTATGGTGGCAGGGGTCGACTCTCATTTGTAGCAGCACCTTTAATCAAGGCGTATTTTAAAAAAAGAAAAAGAGAGCAGAAATTCAAGTATTCGTGCGACTTCGTGGAGTTAATACAAGTTATTGATTCTTTTATCATTTATCTCTAAGGTCTTGGCAAATGTATCAAGCACCATAATGCATCAACTTTGTGCTAACATGTTTTTTTCCTTCTCCGTAAGGTACATGAAAACATAATATATATATTAGTTTTTAAAATAATTTTCACAATTTTATAAATTTTCTTTTCAGTAAATATTTATTAATTAAATTTTTATTTAGAGTATGTTTAATACACTATATTTGAAAGTATTATTTTACATATTTGATTAAACGTGTTAAATGTAAAAGAGAATTGAAAGAATAATATATCTCCAAATTGCATCAAAGTAAAGAGCAGGCTCAAGAATTTTGACTTCTCCCAAGTTGTAAAGGAACAAGTCTAAATATAAAATGGTACCATATGCTTATTAAAATTAAAGTTTGTGATTTAAAAACACATTTAAAAAAAACAAAAAATGACAAAGTGAGAAGAAGAAGAATATTCTTGAACTTGATAGTCTAATTTAAACACTGGAATCTTTAGTATAAACTTTAAGTACTAATTAAGGTTAGCGGACATAATAACAACATATAAAATATTAACAAAATGGAATGAACATAATGTGTTAATAATATAAATCTCGCCCTCGTGTTTACAGGTTGGTCCATAATTCATATCCAGCTATGAGCTATGTGTGTATGAGAAAAAGAAACAATAATGAAAGCACGTTGCTGAAGGTGGGCTCGGTGCCCTTTTGGATGATTTGATTTTAGTGATATGCATTTCTTGGATGTTCTTCTTTTCCATCTTCTTGCTCTTCCCTTTATTCTAATTCAATAGCTTAGGACATACCATCCAATCCATTTGTTTACATCTATCTCTGCTCATTTCCCCACAAATATTTGCATGTCCATGCATATCTTTTAACTTGATTTCTTTTAGTCATATGACCCAAGGGAATGCGCCACAAAAATAGAAAGCTGATTAGATGGTGCAGCACAATAATTCCAGTGTCAATCAGACTCCGATGTAGCTATAACTGACGGAACGAGAATTCAGAACTATTACATTTTATCCACATTGTAATCCAAAGCTGGAAAAGATGTTCCAGAACTTCATGGAATTATAACATCTGCTTCTTCCCTCCCTCGAGTCACAAGAAATCGTATAAAACAAAGATGTGTAGTATAACTTCATAGACATCTTCAAGACAGAACTGTATTGATTCTTTGTTTCCTGCTTAACATTACATGACCTCCAGTAAGCAAATGTGGGTCAACTTCATCCGACCATTGGAGCCCCGATATTGTACATGACATCCTAAGTTTAATGTGATGTTTGTTTAAATAGAGTATGCTCCTGAAACGCAGTGATCTACCAAAATTTGTTTATCTTATTATTTTTTTTAATTTGCTTGCCTACTTGCAGAAAAATTTAATTTGCTTGCCTACTTGCAGAAAAAAATGGAGTTGGGTTTTGATAGACAGAAATAGAGTTGAAACATTGGACCAATCATCACTATATTGCCGCATGTTTGTTTTGCAATCCTCCGCATGTTTAAGAACTAGGTCCAGCACAAGATTATACAAGTGTTATGGCATATTTTTGGCATGGCCCTATAATTCAAAATCACCAATCAAATAAACTGAATCCATTGACGCTATACCTGACAAATGGAAATGCGAAAACAACTACAAAGTAAGGGAAATGTGCTACAGAGCTACTCAGGTACTCGCCTACTCCCTCCGCCAAATTCATGTTCAGACAAATGACTTTTAACTTAATGAAGCTGTATATGTCACTGATGACTATAAATTAACTTTTTTGTCATACCCCAAACACGCACTATAACTTATGACTTCCAGAGTTAGATATGTGTATACTGCATACATTTTGTCCATTCATTTCAATATGTTGGACAATGAGAGGTAGAAATCATACATTATATACGTTCAATGTCAAGAGCCGATAATTGATGCCACAACTAACTTGCAATATATCAAGCATACATTCATTCATCTGTCGTATTATTAGGTAAGAAATTATGATTTACAGTAGCAGTACTAAAGTTTATCAAGTTTCTTTATGACGTTTCCTTTGGTTTGCTACTGATGGAATGGGACAACTATCTACAATGTATATTGGCCTCAAAGACAGGGCACCCTTGGGCACAATAAATGTATTACCTTCTGGAGGAACAAGAGCATAAATATAACTTCCACACTAAAATTAAGAATATTATTTTTAGGTTTTCTTGTATGCACAAAAAAGGAAGAACAAGAAAA